>QPKB01000009.1:20261827-20455872 GCA_003546025.1 Camphora micrantha
GATCCCTTTTTTTGCTTTTCCTTTTGTACTTTGTATTTTTTTTAAGAGACAAAAAAGCACAATTCTTGTCTTTCATAATGGATAAGATTTGTAAATCACCTTTTACGGCAAAATCGCCTTTTACGGCAAACAAATGAAATCGCCTTTCACGGCATATAAAAAAAAAAACCTTTGTCTCTTTTCTTAAAATATGTGTGCAATGGGAAACTAGAAAAATTTTTATTTCCCCTTTCTACTTGTGAAGGTGGATCTTCGGATCACCATTCCAAGATTCCAAGTAGAAAAGTGAAATTGGCATACCCGTACAAAATGTTGATACCCTTTACCTTTTTTCTCCTCCCCTCCGCCGTACCCCGAAAGACACGGGGCGGAGGCAGCGGGAGAGAGGGAAGAATCGGGTCCATCAACAACCGCGGTAATTCCATTGAAATGATTAAAATCTTGGCATCTTATAAAGAAAAAGTTGCGGATGTTGTGTTAGATAAAGCCCCTGGAAATGCTACATATACTTCACCTAAAATCTAAAAAGAAATCTTACATATTTTTTCAGATAAAGCTCAAAATGAAATTCGAGAAGAAATCGATGGTGCAAAATTCTGTATTATTGTGGATAAAGCTCAAGATCAATCTAAGAGAGAGCAAATGGCTCTTGTTTTAAGATTTGTTGACAAAAAAAGGTTTTATACATGAGAGATTTTTTGGTTGTGTTCATGTTAAAAACACAACATCACAAACTCTCAAAAAAGAGATATCAGCAGTCATTTCTCGTTATAATTTAAGCATTCAAGATATTCGGGGGCAAGGATATGATGGAGCCAGTAACATGCGCGGTGAATGGAATGGGTTTGCAGGCTTTATTTTTGAATGATTGCCCATATGCATACTATGGTCATTGTTTAGCTCATCGTCTTCAGTTGACTTTGGTTGCGGCTTCCAACAAAGTTATTCCTATTAAACAGTTTTTCTCGAAACTAAATTTTATCATCAATATTGTTGGTGCATCTTACAAGCGTCATGATGAGCTACAAGCTGCTGAACTTAAACGTATGATTGTCATTGATAAAGTTGAAACTGGTAAAGGGCTTAATCAAATTGGCACTTTGTAATGGCTAGGCGATTCTCGTTGGAGTTCTCATTATAACTCTTTATGCAACTTATTAAATATATATAAAGCAACATGTTCGGTTCTTAAGAATATCATTGATGATGGATCTACATATACTCAACATGGGGATGTGTTGGAAATAGGTGGGCCTCGTGGATAGGATTTCAAAAACTTTTGACCCACTTGACTCAGGGATCAAATACAGATAAGGCCATAAACCATATCCAGGATGCAATCCCTCATACTCATCTATCATGTACAGCAATAAAACAAGCAACACCATGCAACAAAATAATCTACAACAGATAGAGAAGCAGATTATACCTTTAGAGCCTGGTTATGCTCTAATGGAGAAGAATACTTGTTAGTTGAAGAAACTCTTTCTTTGTAAGCAACTTAAGATCTCCAAGACCTCCTAGTCTTCCACACTATGTCCCGTATAAGATCTCTCTGCTCAAGAAGACTGGTGGAAACTTCAAGAGAAAACCCTTCAAGAAATCCAAGAACAAGAAGAGAACTAGAAGAGATGTGCAACTCTTGCACAAAAGGGAGGGCTAGGCGTGAATTACAAGAGTGTGTATGTCCCAGCCCCCTTGCTTCTCCTCTTGTACTAATTAAAATAGAAGTCTTACTTCCACACAAATTAGTAACCTTACTATTACCACTATTAGAAGTCTCACTTCAAATAGAAATAGTAACTTTCTAATTCCTTCATCTTAGAGTTCTAGTAGGATTAGTATCTTTCCAATAACTTGGGCTAGCGTGGGGACCACTAGGGATTCCATAGAAAGCTGGATCCAACTGGGACACCGCGACCCTACATCTCATATGCAATCCGGGCCCACAGTTAATTGCAAATAACACCACTATATAAATGCAATTGCACTCCAGTCTTAGGAATAAATCACAATGAAGACCCTAAACTTTCCGATTACCACAAGTAGGTCCCTCTATCAATATCCATGGATCAATTAGACTAAAATTGTCCCACCAATTAAATCCACATCTTATTATCCTTCAGCCCCAATTAATCACAGTGATCATCAGTACCATCCAATTAACTCTTAATCAAGATGGGTGCGCACTTACTAATGACAAATTCATTAATTGGCACAAGGGGATAATGTAGATAGATTCCATCTTGACCATTGGATGTTCCCACAGTCCTACTACTACGTACTCAGGACACCGAGGTGTAGACCTACAGTTGGCCTCACTCATTGGTGACTCAAAGCAAATGAATAGATAGAAACTTGAGTTTATCAATGTCTCAGGATTGAGAGCCTATTGCTATGAAATTATGAGAGCAAACATTAAACTCGAGATAGTATTCCATAAGGTGCTACTCATGGTCATTCAATACATCTAATGTACCTGCACCGTGATCCAGAATCTTACATTCTGATGATCGAGACAAATCACATTATCTCATAGTGATCAAAGTGCTGCAACCTTTTCAGATGAGATGCTCGGTCTCATCACCGGTTGTGAAGATATTTAAGTATAAGATTTGTGACACATGTCTCCCGTGTGCAGATCTCATCTATACACATATATCACATCTAATATACTAATGGGACCCAGTTCATCTCATGAACAATTATGTCATATGTATTGATCATGTGTTTTAAGTAGTAAAACACCATTCATCTCATAAAAGGAAAGTATGATATTATTGATAAATAAAGAAATTAATCAATTTATTACATCATCTGATGGATTGAGTCCATACAATCTAACAGGATGCAGACTCAACTTATGATACTATAACTTCTTTTGAGTTCGTCTTTAACTTGCATCTTATTAAAGAGATATTAGGAGTCACTAATGATTTGTGCTAAGCTTTACAACTCAAATCCCAAGATATTCTAAATGCTATGCACTTAATCTTTACTACAAAGGCAATCATTCAAGAATTGAGGGAAAGCAGCTGGAATAAATTACTTGATAATGTAATATTGTTCTGCAAAAAGCATGACATACATATTCCTGATATGGATGCTCGATATACTGCAGGTAGAGGCCGAGTTCCCCATCAACAATATCCAATTACAATGGAGCATCATTATCGAGTGGATGTCTTTACTGCTATAGTGGACTCTCAATTACAAGAGTTAAATAGATAGTTTAATGAGCGTACAGTGCAACTTCTCGTTCTTAGCTTTGCCTTCGATCCCTGGAATGGTTACATGTCATTCAAAATTGACGATATTTGTAATCTTGTGAATCAATTTTATCTTCAAGATTTTTATGATCAACAAAAAATCCATTTGAAGTTTCAGCTACAACATTATGAGCGTGATGTATCTCACATATCCATATTTTAAGGAAATGAAGACCATAGTTGAACTTTGCAAAGGATTAGTAGAAACAAGAAAGTCAAATATCTATCCTCTCATATATCAATTGATATGGCTTATATTAACTCTTCTAGTTTCAACAACAACAACAAAACGTACATTCTGAGCCATGAAGATTGTTAAAACTGCACTTCGCAACAGAATGGTAGATAAATTTATTACAGATTATTCAATTGTATATATTGAAAAGGGAATTGCGGAGAAATTCAGTACTGAAACAATTATTGATGATTTCAATTCAATGAAAATACGTCGAGCACAACTTCAATAATGTGATTATTGCATATTTTATTAGTGAATTTTGCAATTTTGTTTAAAGTTTTTTTTTCTTTAGCCCCGTCTAAATAAATTTTCTGGTTCCGCCCCTGCCTGGCTAAAATCTCTAAATTGAAACTTGAGAAAGGGGATGCTTCTGGGGTTGCTAGTAATCTCTAGTTGTTTGGTTGACACTTGAGATTGAGACATGAATGTTATCTCTCTCTCTTTGAACATAGATATTTGAAAAAAGGGTCGATACTTATTTTCGTGTGAAAATGGATGTTATGCCTCTCTCTCTCTCTCTCAACATGGATATTTGACATGTGTTGATATTTATTGTGATTCAAAACATGAATGTTATGTCTCTCTCTTTTTTTATTATTGTCTTGAGTATTTAAAGAATATTATTTTTTTGTTAATGCAATTGATTTGGTGTGACATCATTTAATAATGTTTTAGTTGGATGTTTATTTGTCATACCCAATATGGTTGAATGATTAGTTGTGTTCTATTTGACATATACATAGAGAACATGGATCCAATTTAACGTTGAAAAATAACTTTTTATCATAATGTTGTATAAGAAGCGACAATGATGCTTGATTAGGGAACCATGCAGGAACTCAATCCTAATTGGACATCGTTATGTCCAAATCTTTTTTAATGTTAATGCGATTATCTGTCATCAACTATACTACGAATGAAATAACATGTGTTTTGGCATTTATGCATGTATTTTAAACATAAGATGTTACTGAAGGCAACAAATATATATTTGTGGATGAGCAATTAGTTATTTCCTTATGGTCATTGCAAATGCCCATGCAAATAGAATAATACAGCATAAATTCCAACACTCATGGGAAACTATTCATGGCCATCACTTTCGTTGAGTACTGATATATCAATGATGCTATTTGGGAAAAACATGATAAAGCCACCTCCAAAAAATACAATGCCTAAGGAAATTCTTTTGAACCTATATTTTGAGCCATATTTTAAGGTATTACTCTCTTTCCTTAAATAACTCTTTTTTTTATATGACATTAACTTTTCTTATTGTTGACATCATTTGTTTTATATATAGGATTGTATTGGTTCTCTAGATGAAACCCTTGTACATGCCATTATCCAATCAGAGAAACAAAAAGTGGATGCATGCCTATCTGTGGATGAGGGAAAATGGGAAGGTCTCCTTATGGATAAATGTCATCGAAAACATATTCCTCATTAGGTGATCCTAATTCTTAATTGAAGGAAATATTCAAGTGCATCCATTCCTCACCATAGGGTGAGGGACACTCCCCTTTTTGAGAAGTTTCAAGTACAAAAGAGAATCTTCCCAAAAAGTACAAGAGGGCTTTTGTACTTGAAACTTCCCAAAAAGGAGAGTGTCCCTCACCCTATGGTGAGGGATAGATGCACTTGAATATCCCCCCTTAATTTAATAGCCATAACTTTTAATGGTGTTTTGACCATTGTTTTTTCTTTTCTTTTCTTTTGTTTTCTTTGTTTTCCTTCTTTGATATCATTCCAATGATGAGTGATGGTTCGATGACTGTGAAGTTGGGTCTCATGCCAAATAATATAATGAGAAGAGTATTAGACAAATCAAAGGTAGGCCCAATGGGCCCCATAGAGCAGTGCTGCACATGCAATTTTCTCGTAGCTAAACATTCTCTCCAATTTGACATCATGCCCAATTTTATGCTTATCACACGTTAGTCACTGTTGAATTAATTGTATCTGAAAAAAGAAATTTATATTAAGGCTGTTAAATCAAAAGCTAGGATAATTTAGGCTTTTCTTTTTACATGACCCTTATCCATAGGGATACCTTCCATCTATCCTATCGTAGGAATGCAAACAAGTGCGCCCCAGTAGCCATCTTTTTAATGTAATATTGCAGTCTACCCATCTTGGGTATGTTAACCTGTAATTTTCCTTGAAGTATCATGACTATATGAAACCTTCATGGTAACATATAGAAGATTGTGTGGGGCATGCAAATCACTTCAAGGTTTGATTACTGTTTCAGTGTTTATATGTATGGAAGCTGAAAGATCTAGACCCATGTAATGCTGATGTCGTTTATTAGACTAGAATGATAGATTAAAAGCATTGTGCAAACAGGCCTCATCACAAACGCAGCCTAGCCTGGTCTTGAACATGGTGGAACATCTATATCTGGGCCTAGTAGTCCAAATGGCCCAGACAATCTAAAACTTTTGATTCCGGACAGCCATGGCTGAGACGTGCTTGGAGAAACGAGAGCAGCCGAAAAGTTTACTCTTCACAGAGGCCTCTATCACAAGAAACCCATCCATACTTTCTGCTTTCAATCTCACCCATTTGGATGAGAATTCCAACAAAACCAGATGGGCCTGTTACATTAGTAGTTGTTCATGGCAGAGGACTCTTCGGGATTTTCACGTGTGTATGAAACCGGACGAGACTCATTTTAATTAGGCCCAGACCCATTCCATATGGTTCAGTCCACTTCTTATGGGTCAGGCCCATCTCAAATGGATCAGGTTTAGGCCCATATGGTTGGTTTAAGTTGAAATCAAGAACTGGCTAGATAAAGTTTATCCCAATTATGGGCCAACTTATATGTTAAGGCCGCTAGCATGTATGCCTGTAAGGAATACTGTCACAAATTATGTTCACCTTCGAGGACAGACCTTACCTAAGTCTAATGCGTAAGATTATTATATTTGTAAGTGTTAAAGTTTTAAATGGTCACTTATAAATGTTCCCCACTTGAAATGAAAGAATCCCATAGTTTGGTAGCCAACAAAGTGGTAAGGATTAAAGAATGCATTATGGATTAAGGATTTTAGTGGCATCTAAAAATTGTGTTTAAATTGATGGACTGGTGGGCAACACAGAAGAGTAGATTATGTTTCCAATTTATAACAGATAAAGGTGATAAATGTTATATATCACAATGAGTTTCTTTCCATGCCCAATTAATGGTGGGAAACTTCTCTATTGTGGTGCATGCATTTTGATCAGCTAGCCCTATGGTGAATTCTTTTTTAATCACCCACGAGTGAGTCAATTAATAATTTGTAATCTCGCCTGGAGGAAGGTTTGAAAAGTTCTGCTATGGTTGCTCGCCGAAGTTAATTAATTGGGCATAAATTGAAGTTATAGCATAAAAAATTAAAGTGAGCATAATTTCTATTTACAACTGCCTCAGTTGCTGCAAAAATCTGTTCAATTCCGTTGCTCATTGTTGGGAATTTTACTCAGTGAAATGAAAAATGATGATCACTTGCATGGATATAGCAATGGTTGGTCATGAGCATGAATCTCCAAAAACTATGAATACAGGATATTATTCTAGAAAAGAGGTTGGGTACTACAAAAAGTACTCACACAAATATCTAAAACATGCTCAATCCCAAATTTTTTAAAATGATTCACATATGTCACAAAAATTGTGAAAATGCTGAGACTTATTTCTATCTTTAAAGACCATCCAACACCCACATTAAAGAAACTAGATTCATCTTGGTTCATATATGTCCAGATAGATTTATAACACCTTATTAAGTCTAAAACATATAGAAATCACTTGATTAAGAAATCCAAGTTTCTTTTCTAGGCTTTTTCCTTCTTGGAATTGATACGGCCATCGGTTCCTGCAAGAAAACCATACTTATCCTTCCTGGTGAAGTTAGTGCACTCAAATCCAAGGGTCCCCGCAAGAGCCCGCTGCACGTAATTTG
The DNA here is from genome assembly GCA_003546025.1 of Camphora micrantha. Lineage (NCBI taxonomy): Eukaryota > Viridiplantae > Streptophyta > Magnoliopsida > Laurales > Lauraceae > Camphora > Camphora micrantha. The sequence goes on from QPKB01000009.1 coordinate 20,269,288, forward strand.
CAACTTCAACTGCCGACTTCCCTCCACCACATGTGAGCTCCATTGGCAATTGACTTAGAAATGTGATCTCATAAGTCGGCATGGGGTTCATGAAGAAGAAGTATGGATCCATCAGCTTAAACCCACGAACAGTTGAACCATGAAACATGCCTTCTTTAGTATTAATGGCAACAGGGACGATCCTATCAGTGAGCTCTGCGAATAAAGCACTAAATCTTAGTAGGAAGGGCTCTCTACAAGTAGTCCCCTCAGGGCAAATCACGAGATCGCCTTCTTCAAGCAATTGTTTGATGTGCGCAGCATCTCTTTCTCTTTCTCTTGATAAGGCGACCACTTTGATGGGTGAAGTTAACTCGGAGAGTTTGCTTATACTGTAAGATACACAGCTTATCTTCCTTCCAAGTGCAACTGCAGTGACAACTGGGTCTAGAACAGTTCGATGGTTGCAAATGAAGAGGACCCCACTCTTGCCTTTTTGTGGGGGAGGAGGGGGATTTCCCCTTACAATAAGCTTGATGCCAAGGATCATGTACATATACCTGACAATTCTCTCGGGGAGTGGAATGTTGAGATAGACTCTAAGGAGGGAAAGGACGAAGCCAACAGGCATCCACATGAGGGTGAGGAAGGCCAGCAGAGGGGTTGGCCTTTGCACCAATCGACCATCATGGAAAATAATCGGACTCAAGAGCTTGTTACCTGGAACAGGCTCACATTTTGTTTTCGGAACTATGAATCCTTCCTGCATAGACACCAATGTACATACAAAATTTTAGTCCAACGAATTGCTGCTTTACTTTTAATGAACATTTTTAGGGGACCCAAATGGATGCATGCCATCATGAGAAGGAGATGATTTTAGTGGGCGGGACTGGGCTGGATTTGAATTAGAGGTGTACTGAAGACTAGCCAAATTAAGCAAATCTAGCCCTTGATTTGGCGCCTTGAATTTCAACCTTTAAATGAAGTGATGTCATTATTTTTAAAATCGCTATATCATTACTGTAAGTGCCTAAATATTACGGACTTGATTAGATGGATGTAAGACTTCTTGTTAAACTTGTTGGGAAGGATTGGATGCCTGAAACCTGAAAGGGAAGGAGAAAGATGGGTCAGAGCCCCTGGCTGTTCTCAGCCGAAGGCACTCCAACGACTAAGTTAGTTCTGTAATTAGACAAAGGGTGAGTGAGGAAAAGGAAAGAGGAGAGTAGATGTGTATATGACTGCATAAGCATACCTCTTCTGGATTTGGTTCTTGTATATATAGGCTGGGAACTACCTTTTGGAGGTCCCATCGGGCCCCACCCTGATGTGGACGTATCCACAGGGTAATAATAACCTTTTACCTCAATCCGAAGCATGTACTCATCACGTTTTGTAATCATGGCTGAGTCGTCATATAGGTACAGCCGTTAGCTATTATAGAGGTATAGGTGTCGCTGATTAGGAGTCGGTGCTCGCCTCGGTTAACCGAACTGAGGTTGGCTTTGAGGCCAAGCACGACTGTAGTATGGACTCCTTCTAGCACTATTGCCGAGATGCACTATGCTAAGCTGGTACTATTACTGTGCTGGAACAATCTCACCGAGACTAGAACATGCCTAGTTGGTACCTTTACCGAAGCTACGATGATCTCAGTACTGTGAGGATATCCCCGCTGGCACTACTGCCGAGACGTATAAAGCCAAGACCTAGCTGGTACTCTTACCGAAACTAGGGTAATCTCCGTATTATGAAAATGTCCCACACAATTGCCCCCTAGCTCCTGACTTCTTAGAGTTCTCTAACTCTTTGAGGTCAGAAGCTAAGTGCTGTGATGGGAGAGCCTTCTGAGCATTTGATCTCGGTCTCTGAGGCTTGTATTGTATTTCACCTCGGTGTTGGTTGCTGACATTTGATCTCTATCATCATGTCACTTCGCCGCTTCGCCTGCCCGAGGTAATTAATGGGGCGTCTTGATCGATGCAGAAGATGTATCGGTGGCACTACGTGTCTTCACCTGGTTGGCTGTCCAATCAGCTTGAAGAGACATGCACAGTACTTGAGGCGACGTTCCACACGTGTCCTTGAAATTCAAAAGAGGCGCCCATTTTTCATTATAAATAGAGGCACATCCCTCTCGTCTTCCATCTTCATATTCGTCAGAACAGATAGGGTTTTAGAGAAGAGAAGGGGTTTGCAGAAGAGAGAGGTTCCGCCGAAGTCCAGTTCCTCCGAATCCGAGCTCAACGTTCTTCGAGTCCAATCTCATAAGTCTTCTCTTCTAATCTTGTTCGTTTCTGTTCTCAGGCTTCCCTTAGGGTTCTGCTTTTAGGGTTTGTTGCCCCTTTTTCTGGTTTCGTCCTCCGTCCTTTTAACTTCTTCATACTTTAGGAATAGGGATTTACAGGCACTGGTTGGAAACTCCAGAGGCCACAGTTTAGTTCAGGGCCAAGTACGGGATCCCTGATGATGTCCTCATTTGGCTGAATGACCCGGAAAATCCCTTCGACAGTTTTTCCTTTTCTAATGGCTGGATGCCATTTTATCTGGTCATCATAGTCGAAGGCAGGGTCTGATTCCCCCTTCACCCCCTCCTTATATCTTGCCTTAAGAAATGACATCTCACCCCATGCTAGTTGATGTCGAATAGCTAAAAAATAATTATGGGCGTGGCCGAGCTGAATAAGATCCTCGGTGTCCATGACATCAAGGATGTCTATGACCTTAGCAAGTCTAGTGGTGATGGCTTCTACTACCTCCGAGTCAAGGCGAAACAGGGGTGTTTCGTCAACAACCTGGAGGACTCTAACAGGTATGCAGGGGACGACCGCTTGTTCGATTTGGGCCATTGAGAACATGGAAGAACCCTTCCCGAAGTGGCAAGGATCGACAAGGTTCCCCGTAACCTCGGGATCCCTCCAAGTAATTACCGAGCTCTTTAGCTTTTCCTGCATTTCCCTTTTCTTATCTGCAGAAGTATTTGACCTATTTTTGTTTGTCGTGCAGATGTCCGCCAAAGAAAACAAGAAGCCAACCGAGTTGGCTAGAAGAGGAGGACTGCTCAGCCTCAAGGAGGGAGAGAACGCATGGTTCCTGCTGAAGCAGAAGGAACGGAGCCAGTTCTAGCCTTAAACGACATTGAGCGTCGGGTTGCTTCGGGCGTCAAAGCCACTACCTCGGACTCCGAGTCGGAGAGCGCCGAGCCTGCCGAGACCAACATCGTTGCTGTGGAAGTTGGGACCTCCTCGAGGTCAGAGAGATCACCGCAACTTGTCCGTTCCCCTAGCCCTTCTCCCAGTTTGGTAGAAAGAGAAAGCATGCGTCGTCATCCTGTTGTGAAGGATTTGGGGACCGTGTTGTTTGGAGGCCAAGCTCCTCATGCCCCCACGCCCACTGACGGTGCTTACGACCCTACTCCTGCCTCCGCGTCCTCAGCTATTGTTGGTGTCTCTACTCCTTCTCCTGCTGCTTCTCCAAGTACAGGAGTTCGGCAGCGTTCAACAACGCCTACCGAGACCAATCGTGAGGAAGTTCGGAGAGAAAAGAGGCCTGGAAGTGAGGTCCCTGGTCAGAGCAGTTATGGCGCAGTCGTGGCACCCGGGCCCACCGGTCCGGCTCCTTGGAGACCGAGCCTCCAAGTCGAGTCCGGAAGGCCATTATCGGTGGAAGACTGCATTTCTGGTGGTAACACCCTCGTCGTTGCCGCGGTTGGCCGAGATTGTGCCTTGCCTCAGGAAATGCAGAGGTTCAGAAAGTGGGATGACGTCACACTGACGGTCCAATCGATGTAGTCGGCCATCTCAGTAAGCTTTCTAGAAAATTTTTCAAGTGTTTGATTTCGGTTATCACCTTCTGACGCCCGTTCCTTCTACAGGTGGTGCAGAGATGCCAAGTTGCCCTGGAAAGGCTTCAAGAGAGCCACTTCAAGGTTTTAGGGGTGGAGGCTGAAAAGAAGGACCTCCAAGCCGCCTTGGAAGCAAGCAATCATAAGCTGAAGGAGCAGGTGGACGGAAACTCTATCCTCAAAGCCGAGCTTGATGCGGCAATGGCCGAGATCCATAGACTGAAGGTGGAAACCGAGGTTCAAGAGAAGCGTGCAGCCGAGCTCGAAGCCAACTTGGAGAAGCAAAAAGCTGAGACCAAAGCTGCTTTGGAGAAGCAGAAGGCCGAGCTTCAAGTAAAATTCCAGGCTGTGACCGAAGCTGCTTTTGATCAAGGGGTGGCAGAGGCGACATCACTTTATGAGGCTCAGGTCCTCAATATAAGTCAATGAGTGTGGGAGCTTGGATGTTAGACCGCACGAAAGAAGGCAGGGGTCCCCGAGGATCACCTTGCTTACAAGAATCTGCTTAAGCTACCAAGTTCGGATCCTGGGTTAAGCTCTGCTGCCCCGCTCCGTTCACCGAGGCCGAGGCTCCTTCTGAGGTTGCCACAATTGAAGATACTCCAGTCGCGACTGATGCTACCCAATCCGAGGCTGACGCTACCGCCGACCTGGCTGCTTGAAGTTTTTCTCTGTTAGTTTCTCTTTGATAGATTTGATGTAATGATGGACGTTGTACTTTTTCTTCTATAAATACAATTGCATTTTCTTTTTTCTATGCTTGCAATCAAACATTTTGAAAATTACATGTGCTTGATCTCGGTTCTCTAACCGAGTTCTATACATGTTTGAGTTCGGTTCGACAACCAGAAAATTTGCTGAAGTGATTGAGTTCAGTTCAACAACCGAAATCTTAGGATGTACTCAAGTTCCTTAGTTCGGTTCCACAACCGGTGCTAAGTAATTGAGTTCAGTTCAACAGCCGAAGTCTTAAGTTCCGCAACTCAAGAGTTGAAACTTGTATCCAGATATCGAATTTGTCCGTACCGTAGCGGTTTTGTAACCGAGCTTAGCAAGAGCAAATTGGTTTCAGTTCTTTAACTTTAAGGAATACAAGGAATTACAGTCTTTATCTCGCTGATAGAATAATTTAAGCTCGGTCCCATAACCTATCCCGACACTGAGGTACACACTGAGTTCTCTAACTTGGTGTTTCGACTATGCCTTAACTACTTAAGGTCTTTCTTTATTTCCCTAATGCTCCATAGCAGTTAGGTAGTTAATTGCACCGAGGTAGCCATCGAGTTCTGTACCTTGGGGCTTTTCTCTGTTTTCCTAATGCTCCGTAGCAGTTAGGTAGGTTGACATCCTTTCGCCCGAGCTTGGTAGTCTCTGTTCAACTGGTTTGTCACCAACTAAGAGTTACTGAAGACCACCAACTGTCGTGCCCTAGGATTTTGGCGCTGTCCTTTTAAGGATTCGTTGATGAAGGCCTTTCATGATGAACCAAGGAACTGCTTCTGAGGTTGTTCTTCTTTGGTTTCAGCAACTTCACCATCATGCTCATTGCCCTCAGTTCGGTCTCGAGCTGGCTCGGTGCCGAACTAGAAGAAACAATTTTCACAATGAAGTCTGCCTTTCTGTAAAGGTACTTAAGTGGATGTTCCATAGTAATCGCTATAGTGTAAGTCTGGAAGTTCTTCTCTGATGAGTACCAAGCTCATTTCCTTATTTTGTAACCAGAGGTATAGGAGCTCGGACCTCTCAGCTTCATGAAATGGTGCCCCCTAGCCCATCACTGTCTTGATCTTCATCTCGGCGTTGTTAAGTCGAATTGTCTTCTTCCTTGATATAATCCTTCAGGTGTACATCCGTGATGAGCTTTTCGAGGTGGAACTTGAAGGCTTTGCAATTTTCGGTTCTGTGTCCATTCTACTTATGGTAAGCACAGAACTTATTTTGATCTCGGGTGGATGGATCACCCTTCATTGGTTGCGGCCACTTGAAGAATGGCTGTGACTTGATCTTGTTGAGGAGCTTGTGGATTGGCTCTGTGAAGACCGTGTTCTCAGCCTTATGGGAGGTTGCAGCTGGGCTGGATTTCTTTCCGAACCTCGAGGAGACCGATTTCACTGCTGAGTTCGGCGATGCCTCGTTTCGGCCCGCCTCCTCCCTCCGAGATGATTTCTTGTCTCTCTTGGAGGCTCTGTCTTCTTGCTAAAGGCCGAAGCTTTCTCGAGCTCGGCCATATCTTCTTTTTGTTCAATAAACTGGTTCACCCGGGCCATCAGTTCTTTCACCGTGACCATAAGGAACCGAACCAAGTCCCTTCGAAGCTCGTTGCTTGGCAATAAAACCTGTTTGAAGGACTTGATTGCCACTGTATTCGTAGCGTCATGAACTTGGCTATAGACGGTCCAGAACCTTTTGGCGAACTGTGTGATGTTCTCGGTTCGCCTTATTCTGATAGCCATCAGGTCATCATCCGTCTTTGAGATGATCCTGTGAGCTTGGAATTTTTCCATGAAGGAATTTTAGAGCTGCTGCCAGCTCGAAATCGACCCGTCTGGAAGTGCGCAGAACCATTTCAGGGGGAGGTCTCCTAAATTGGAAGAGAAGACTCTACGGTTAAGGTAACCGAGATCGCCCCATATTGACTTTCGCTGTGTAAAATGTCGGAGATGTGCAGCTAGGTCTGAGGTCCCGTCTTAAAGGACAAACCTCGGGACACTGAACTTTTTAGGGAGAGAGAAGTCTATTATCTCCTGAGAGAAGGGAGATGTGCCGAGATCTTCAGTGTCGAAGGCGTTTAGCCGATTTTGGGTGAAACCGACCACCTCCATGTTCCGTTGGACCGTTTGCTTGACTTGTCGGTCAAGCCATTCTCTCAAGTCATTGTTGTCCTCTAGTCTCTATCTCGACCTCTTTGAGTCATCATCCAGGTGGCTACTACTCGAGCCTTCGTCGTAGGCTCGGTCGCGCCTCTTGGTATTCAAGATTTGCCTCAAATCCTATTCGGCCAAAGAAGCTCAATTGCATCTAAGGGGTGGAACCGGGGTCTTCGTTTTTTCCCGGAGCTGCTGCCGTAGCCGACGAATCGTCTCATCATGCTCTTGGATAACAAGATTTTGGGCCCTGATATCCGCAAGGAGAGAGTTGTCACTGTCATTCTCATCAATATGATGATAGGATTGACGAGATCTAGCTGGCATTGGAGATTTAACTCATCGGGGAGGCTCTAGTTGAGGAGCATTCTGCAAGAGAGGTGCAATCAAAAGGTTATCTTGTCGGGGAGGTGTTGTCAGCCCCTTCGACGATGAACCCGACTGAGTGACAGGTCCTTCCCCACTTGCTGCACCAGACCTTCCCACGGATCTCCTTTGGCGAGGGATTGGCGGCAACTGCGCTGGAAGTACCGGCGGCAATTGCCCTAGGAGTGCCGGTGGCAATTGCACTGGCAACACTAGTGGTGGTGGCAAGTGCGCTGTCTTTGAAGATTCTCCTCCCTTCTTAACTTTTGGAGGCATGACGTTTATGAATTTGATTCAATCGCTTCCCACAGACGGCGCCAATTTTAAGTGCCTAAATATTACGGACTTGATTAGATGGATGTAAGACCTCTTGTTAAACTTATTAGGAAGGATTGGATGCCTGAAACCTGAAAGGGAAGGAGAAAAGATGGGTCAGAGCCCCTGGCTGCTCTCAGCCGAAGGCACTCCGACGCCTAAGTTAGTTATGTAACTAGACAAAGGGTGAGTGAGGAAGAGGAAAGAGGAGAGTAGATGTGTATATGACTGCATAAGTATACCTCCTCTGGATTTGGTTCTTATATATATAGGCTGGGAACCGCCTTTTGGAGGTCCCATCGGGCCCCACCCTGATGTGGACGTATCCACAGGGTAATGATAACATTTTACCTCAATCCGACGCATATACTCATCACGTTCTGTAATCATGGCTGAGCCGTCATATAAGTACAGCCGTCAGCTATTATAGAGGTATAGGTGTCACTGATTAACAGTCAGTGCTCATCTCGGTTAACCGAACTGAGGATGGCACCGAGGCCAAGCACAACTATAGTATGGGCGCCTTCTGGCACTATTGCCGAGATGCCCTATGCCGAGCTGGTACTATTACCGAGCTAGAACAATCTCACCGAGCTTAGAATATGCCTAGCTGGTACCTTTACCGAAGCTAGGATGATCTCAGTACTGTGAGGATATCCCCGCTGGCACTACTACCGAGACGTATAAGCCGAGACCTAGCTGGTACTCTTACCGAAACTAGAGTAATCTCAGCATTATGAAAATGTCCCACACAAGTACCATGAGTGTCAAATTGGATGAGTGTGGACAACACAGGTGCAAGTTTATGTGAGGGTTTGGATCGTCAATCGAGGATATAATCAAAGGTTCCACAAATAAATATATAAGGAACCTTTCTTTAAAAAGGATATGGTTGTCTTGAAAATTCTTATAACATCTTGTACCTATACAAGTGTATAGATCTCGAAGAACTATTTAAACTCGGGATCAAAGGGTAGTTTTTAATTGGTTTCTGAAATATGTTGTGTTCTACTAAAAAGGGATGAAACCTATCTTAGATCTAACATAATTAATAGAGAAAACTACCAAAAAAAGGACCCTAGATGGCCATTAACCGAAAAACAGGCCACCAGTCAATATTGCACGGGAGTGGTTCCCTGTGACCACTTCCATTTTTTCTATTAAAGATTTAAACGTGTGACGACGTCATCGCTTAATATCTCATTTAAACGTGTGACGACGTCATTAATCACTGAAAACCCATTTTCTCCCTCTTCCTCCCATCGTTTTTCCCCTTTCTCTGGCGGTTTCCTTCCCCCCCCACCCCCCTTCTTAGTCTAGTGCTTTCTCTCAAACCCATGGCCTTAGTCACATTTGAATTGGATATTAGAGTAGGATGGGTCTCAATTTGCAGAAGCTGGATGGGCTGTGGTGTCTACGTGTGTTGTGGAATATGAATGTAGGGTGGGGGTAAGGTGGGCCGCCTTATCATAGGGGGATCAAGTGGATGCCACATGCATAATTTCTTTTATGATGCATTCTTGATAATAATAATAATAAAGAAAAAAAGAACAAAAGGCAGCCAGTTTTTGCTTGCTTTCTCTCAGATTATTATTTGCCAATTATAATCCCTTCTCCCACTTCATATTCATTGCATCTACTTTTGCACTTCCTCATTCTTTGATGGACATTTAAGACATTTGAATGTGACTCACTGTTTTATTTCTTTCCTTTTATTAGTCTAAGAAAGGGGGAAAGGAGAAAAGGAAACCGCCAAAGAAAGGGGGAAAATGATGGGGAAGAAGGGGAAAATGGAGAAAATGGGGTTTCAGGCGATTAAGCGACGACGTCGTCACATGTTTAAATGGGATATTAAGCGACGACGTCATCACATGTTTAAATCTTTATTAAAAAAATGGAAGTGGTCACAGAGAACCACTTATGTGCAATATAGTGGCCTGTTTTTCGGTTAGTGACCATCTAGGGTCTTTTTTTTTATAGTTTTCTCTAATTAATACTAATTTTTAAAGTTTCTCAAGTTTAATGACTTTTTGTTGCCTTTTTGAATTTTTACGCTCTTACCCTTTCAATACAAAATATAGTATCTATCGCCAGTAGTTGGAAAGCTAGTCTTTGATTGATGGTAAAGGTGGTTCACCAAAGCTTTTAGATTAATAATAGAGGTGGTAACCTATAAAAATAAACAATGAAGGTGAATATTTATGATTGTCAAAACAACAAGTTGTAATCTCTACATCTTCCTTAGAAATGACACGAAAGATTTTGTTTTATATGTACTAAAAGCATATTAAGGCATAATGTTTATTTTATACTTATTTTAGTGGAAAGAAGGGGGACTTTTCTCCTACGTGAGTCCCGACTCCCGCATGGAAGGTTGAGTCCTTTAATACAAGGAATCCCACTTTAGTGGATAATAGGGATTGAAAATCTTGTAACGCTCTTGTGCAAGACTCCTGTAGGTGAAAATTTTCCTAAAAAGATGATAGGACAAGTGAGATCATGAGGAATAGATTGGAAATATGGTTTAGGATTTTATTGCGAAAAGGCCAGAGACAATGAGGGTTACCGAGTGCCTAAGCGAGATAAATATTACACATCAACAAAGGCGTGGGGTTGATCCTCAAAAGATGTGACATGAGGTTGATGAGAGGACACTAGCCTCAACAGTAGTAGCTCATCTTCGGATGTGCCTCATAATTCGGATGGGGATGGCTGTGGCGATGGTGGAGATGGTGGTGGCTATGGTGAGATACCACCCCACATAATGGAGACAATAGAACATTTTCCTTCCATTGGTAATATAGACCCGAGCCGTGGGTATTAGAGAATTTGTAAGGATTATGAGTGTTGGATAATTCATTGGGTAATGGACAAAACATGGTCTTTGATTGATGTAATTTTATTAGAAGGACTGCCCAAGTGACTCGCGAAGCAGATTGAAGATTTCTTAGAAATTTACTAGGTTCACTTGATCCAAGGATTCCATTCGCTCGAGTAATAAATCACAAAAACTACTTCGCTCAAGCTTTCTATTATATTGCTCGAGCCATTGCTGCACTGCTCGATTTTTGGAAGACAGAATCCACTTCGCTCGAGCGAACTCCATCAACCAATCGAGCGATCATGGCGAGAAGTTAGAAACCTGATCCGGAAACTACTTCCTATTTTGTCTCAAGATGCTAATTTCAATCTTAGCTTGTCTATAGCTCTTGAGGCATGATCCTATGCTTCTATATAGTCCTTCTCTCTCTATTTTAAAGGATTTCTCTTCCATACAAAACCCTAGAGAAGATTTTAGAGAGATCCATCATCACCCAAGACTTCTTGTTACTGTAATGAAGATCAAGCTTTGTTGGCTCAAGCACAGTGAAGGTATACAGCGAGTAGTCAACAAGATTTCACAGTCCTTAGTAGTCAACAAGATTTCACGGTCCTTAAGTTGAGTTGCAATTGGGAAAGGGCTGTAAGTACTCTTGTAACTTTCAAATTTGTTTTTAGTGCTTGGTTGTTCGTTGGCCTAGACGGTAACACCCGTGATTTTTTTCCGAATAGGACTTTCCACGTATACATCGTGTGTCCTTCTCTTTATGTGGTTGCTAGATTCTAATATTGGTTAAGGTTAGTTACTAGATTAATCACTTGGTTTTGCAAATCTAATAGAGATATTGTTATTGGGACCTAAGCCTGCGTTAAGGCCGGGTTTTCAAAATTGTCCCACCAACCGAATCATCACATGCAGGGGCTCGTGGTAGCAGATATGGCGGGGTAGAGGATAGTTATGGTGGTGATGTTGGCCACCAAAAAGCCATGTATGGCCACTACGGAGAGTAAACACAACAATCTTTTTTGCCAATACAATCGCCATTAGTTTCTCTAGTAGAGTTGTGGGGTTTGCATGAGTATGCTTATAGTCGGGATGAAACACCTATTTGTCTTTCCCATGGATTATATCAACAATACCAAGACCACCTTATGTCATCTCAGTCAACTAACGACTCGGACTCATATGAAGGAATCTTCGCTCCCCAACCACATCCACAAGCACAACAAACCTTATGGGCACTATGGGAGCTCAACACAACAATTTGGTGCTAATTTTTACCCTTCAAGAAATAATGATATTGAGTTAGGGTGCCACTCATTCTAGCATTAAGCTCAGCCCCTCCCTTTTAAGCATTCATGTAATCATGTCTCATCCTAAAAATCAAGCCAAGGTAAGTTATAAATTCCCAAACTCCACTACTTTAAGTTAGCTGATTAATTCATCTCAGTATGGTAAATGTTACATTAAACTTGAAACTTGAAAGTGAGCACACCTTCATGATTGAGTAATTGAGTTGCGTACTGCACATGCACTATTAGCCCATTACTGTTAGAGTTTAAATGTTTAATACTAATATATAGTTTGCTCAAAATTACGGTTGCATTATGGAGAATTTGTGACATTTCAACTTATTTAGTATATACAGTAAATCTATTTAATTCAGAATATAATTTATAAGTTTTCATATAAGACGGCGATTCGGGATGTTATAACCTAGGGGGACTATTATTTTGCTTTAAAGTGTCTACTAATGGGAAAAAAAAGAAAAAAAAGAAAAACAATGTTGTATATCATTATATTATATTCTGGATTTCTTGGATATTTTGGGTAAAAAAAAAAAAATTTCGCACCGCGATTACCATGATCGCAACCGCGACCGCGATTGTAAACCATGTCAGTGGGCCAATGTACTAGTCCAATGAGTTGGCCGACCCATGGTCTGGCCTGCTTCTGGATGTACAGGAGCAGTTACAGAAAGAATGATCTTTAACCCTTTGATCTATGACCCTTAAGTTTAATGAATTTAGAATGCTTTTTTTTTTTTTTTAAATCCTGCGGATGGTCCTAACGCGGGACCCAATTACATGCATCCTAATCATTGGGGGGGGGGGGGGGGGGGGCGGGCGCGCGCTACGATGGAATTGTTTCACTTTGGATATGATTTTGGGTTAAAAAAATCATCTCAATGATCATATTATTGCAACGACAAATTTATGGGCCTTAAAAGTTCAATCCTATGGCGAGTATGATTCATACTGGTGTCAAATTAGGGTAAATGTTACTTAATGGGGAGTGTTCTTTTTTTTTTTTTTTTTTTTTTGGTACCTCAGCCAAGGGGCTGGGGCCCAACAGAGAGCTAGCATACACACTAGAAGGTAGCCCACTCAAATGGAAGGAGTCTCGCACAAGCCTAAAGAAAGCTCATATAAATGGAAAAAAAAGACCGCACAAGCGGAAAGAGGTGACGTATCCGAGGTTCGAACCTCAGACACTCAAGTAAACACCGACGCTCCTTACCACTTGGGTAACGAGCCATTCTTTACTTCATGGGAACTTAGTGAGTGCAACAAGGTTGGATTGATGATAGTTGGGGCCCAGTGGTGCAAGATTATTACCACTCATGGCAAGCACAAGAGGCAACAATTTAAGCCCTTGTGGGACACTGCTGGATGCATGTGAATTACGAGAAAGTACTCCAATGGGCCTATAATCCAGGGCCCGAGTGTGGCTGATAAATGGAACCAAAAAATCTGGGTTCGTCCTAGCCCATTGTTTCCATCTGAACTTATCTGTTTCGGGCTTCATGAGGTATTTGCTGAACCTAGTTCCATTGACAGCCCTCGTGGAGGAAGGGCTCACCCCACAGGATCTGACCAGTATATGACAAATACTGAATAGTTGGACTAGGATTCAACTCAATGATGGATCTGGCATTTAATAGGGTTGGACCCAGATTCATTCTGCTTCTACCCAATTACCAGTAATCCAAATGGAAAACCTATATACATAATATCTGAAGGAAGAATTGATGTGACTTAATTTTGACCCGGACTCCCAGTGAGCCCAAAACTGTCACAATGCAAGTTGGATGTAGGTGAATAAATAAAGGTCAGAAGATATGGGGTTCCAAGGAACCGGTTTCAGTCTCTATCATCATTAATACGTGGGTCAAATCTAAACAGCTGGATGAAAGGGTCAAGTCCTTAACTCACACCCCTTATTATGTCCGGTTGGCACCACTTGGACTGATAGTGACATGGGACCAGCATATTAAATGAGGTTAGACATTTGGCTTTTGTAGCTAGTATTAGGTGTTAGATGATGAGATTTGTTTAAACAGGCTGAATCAGAGTTTCGAATAAATCTGATTTGCAAGGTTTGAGTTAGATTTTAGATAAGTTTGAATTAAAATTAAGGTTAGATTAGGGGTGATGATGTCGTTCTCTGATATGATTGTTTGCGAAATGAATACAGTGAATTTTAGGAAACTGTAGTGTCTCAATTTCTTCTCAAGGTTTGACTCATGCCAAAACCCATTGGAGACCCAAGTGAAGGTGGCCTACCAAATATATGATATTAACACATGATTAGATCCCTTTGAAGTTGGGATCATTTCATCTAAAAATTGTTTTCGAAGTTGGAACAAAACTTTTTTAGTTAATTGGAGTAACTGTTATATTAATATTATTTTTTTCCAAATAGTTCTTGATTTTTATTCTAAGTAATATCTTTCATCGTAACAGACGGCTACCTTTATCTCAGTGTTTTTGTGAATAATAATGTTGATAATCCAGAGGAAAAAACAGCAACAAGAGCCCACCTTAATGCATGGCAATCCCAGAGATTAAGTTGATATTGGAACCTCTTAACATTTCATTAGAGGTATTATATAATGATCATTAATACCATCGACCCCCAAAGGCTCTACAAACATCCATGAAAGCATGTAACTTCAATGCCTTTTGATTGTATCACAATGATGTCTGACCCCCCTATTAATCCATATTTTCACTTATGACTATTGATTTTACCACCTAGTATAAGTATTTTTTTCTCTATAAAACATTAGACACTAAAAAAAAATATAACTTTTATCGGTAGAAAAGTCCACATTTTTCTCCCACCACTAAAAGTCATTTAAGTATTGTTTTTAGCGGCGGAAATTATTTTCCACAGCCAAAACTGCCAGAAAACTTTAGATGGTGCTTGCTGAGGGAGAAACGACACTTATTTCCTCCACTAAAAGTCACATTTTTTGTAGTGATACGAAGCTAATGAAAACGTCAAAATAGGAATAAGATAATTGATGTAAGTGGACAAACAACAGAATAATCTTTCTAGTGGAAGTCTAGAAAATTTGTTATAAGCATTCTGGCACTGCTGCCTAGGTGGGAGCATTTGGCCGAGATGAAACACTTGGCTGAGGTGAAGAACCTGGCCGAGATGAAGCACTTGGCCTAGGTGAAGCGCTTGGCCGAGGTGAAGAACCTAGTCGAGGTGAAGCACCTGGCCAAGGTGGAAGTGTCTGGCACTATTGCTGAGATGAGACGCCTGACTGAGCTGGTACTGTTACCGAACTTGGGTGCTGAAGCTAGGACCGAGGTGGTGCTGACTGAGCTGAGATGGTGCTGACCGAACTGATATGGGATGACAATCTCGGTATCACGTAAATATCCCCACACAATTGCCCCTAGCTCCTGACCTCCTAGAGTTCCCTAACTCTTGAAGGTTGGGAGCTAAGTGTTATGATAGGGAAGCCCTTCTGTATATTGAGTTCGGGCGTGCAAGTTCTGCCTTGGTGGTAGAGAGAACTTTTTTGCTGGTTCCGCAACCGAACTTGCTTCTCCGAGTTCCATAACTTGGTGCTTTGCGTAGTTGGTTCTGCAACCAAACTCGCTTCATCGGGGTGGCTGTTGAGTCCTATAACAAGGTGTTTTTGTACGGCTGGTTCTGCAACCGAACTGGGGAGATAGCTGGTTCTGTAGCCGAGCTGGAATGATGGCTGGTTCTGTAACCGAACTTGAATAGCAGCTGGTTCTCTAACCGAGCTCGGATAATGGCCGATTCTGTAACCGAGCCTAAATTGAAGCTGGTGTGATTGAAGTTGTCTGAGCCGAGGCCAGTGCTGTCACCGAGGCCACTACTGGAGCTGTCCGAGCTGAGGCTGGTGCTGTCACCAAGGCCACAGCTGGAGCTGACATAATCGAAGGTAGCTGAGTGGAGGTTGGTGCTGTCACCAAGACCTGCTGGAGCTGTGATCGAAGGCATCCAAGCGGAGGCTGGTGCTGTCACCGAGGCCTGTTGGAGCTGACATGATCGAAGGCATCCGAGCGGATGCTGGTGCTATCTGTTCGAAATAGGTGGGCCTTGTGGATAGGATTTCAAAACTTTTGACCCACTTGACTCGGAGATTAAGTACCCATAAGGCCATAAACCATATTCAGGATGCAATCCCTCATACTCATCTATCATGTACAGCAATAAAACAAGCAATACCATACAACAAAATAATCTACAACAGATAGAGAACCAGATTATACCTTTGGAGCCTGGTTGAACTCTGATGGAGAAGAAGACTTGCTAATTGAAGAAACTCTTTCTTTGTAAGCAACTTAGGATCTCTAAGACCTCTTAGTCTTTCACGCTATGTCCCGTATTAAATCTCTCTTCTCAAGAAGACTGGTGGAAACTTCAATAAAAAACCCTTCAAGAAACTCAATGAACTAGAAGAGAACTAGAAGAGATGTGCAACTCTTGCACAAAAAGGGAGGGCTGGGAGTGAAATCCAAGATTGTGTTTGTTCCAGCCCCCTTGCTTCTCCTTTTATAGCTTCAAGCAACATCCTTCCCTCCTCTTGTAGTAATTGAAATAGAAGTCTTACTTCTACACAAATTAGTAACCTTACCATTACCACTATTAGAAGTCTCACTTCAAATAGAAATAGTAATTTTCTAATTCCTTCATCTTAGAGTTCTAGTAGGATTAGTATCTTTCCAATAACTTGGGCTAACGTGGGGACCACTACGGATTCCATAGAAAGCTAGCTCCAACTGGGATATCGCGACCCCACATCTCATGTGCAATTCGGGCCCACAGTTAATTGCAAATAACACCATTATATAAATGCAATCGCACTCCAGTTTTAGGAATAAATTACAATGAAGACCTTAAACTTCCCGATTACCACAAGTAGGCCCATCTATCAATATACATGGATCAATTGGACTAAAACTGTCACACCAATTTAAATCCACATCTTATTATCCTTAAGTCCCAATTAATCACAGTGATCATCAGTACCATCCAATTAATTCTTAATCGAGATGGGTGTGCACTTACTAATGACAAATTCATTAATTGGCACAAGAGGATAATGTAGATAGATTCCATCTTGATCATTGGACGTTCCCACAGTCCTACTACCACGTACCCAAGACACCGAAGTGTTGACCTATAGTTGACCTCACTCATTGGTGACTCAAAGCAAGTGAATAGATAGAAACTTGAGTTCATCGATGTCTCAGGATTGATAGCCTATTGCTAGGGAATTATGAGAGCAAACCTTAAACTCGAGACAGTATTCCATAAGGCGCTACTCATAGTCCTTCAATACATCCAATGTACCAGCACTGTGATCCAGAATCTTACATTCTGATGATCGAGACAAATCATACTATCTTATAGTGATCAAAGTGCTGCAACCTTATTAGATGAGATGCCCAGTCTCATCACCGGTTGTGAAGATATTTAAGCATAAGATTTGTGACACATGTCTCCCGTATGTGGATTTCATCCATACACATTTATCACATCTAATATACTAATGGGACCCAGTTCATCTCATGAACCATTATGTCATATGTATTGGTCATGTGCATTAAATATTAAAACACCATTCATCTCATGAAAGGAAAGCATAATATTATTGATAAATACAGAAATTAATCAATTTATTACATCATCTGATGGATTGAGTCCATACAATCTAACACTATCATCGAGGCATGCTGGAGCTATGATCAAAGGCATCCAAGCGGAGGCCGGTGCTGTCACCGAGGCCTGTTGGAGCTGACATGATTGAAGGCATCCAAGAGGAGGTTGGTGCTATCACCGAGGCCTGCTGGAGCTGTGATCGAGGGCATCCAAGCGGAGGCTGGTGCTGTCACCGAGGCCACTGCCGGAACTGTCCGAGTTGGAGCTGTCCGAGCTGAGGCTGGTGTTTTCACCGATGCCATTGCTGGAGCTGTCCGAATTGAGGCTGGTACTCTTACAGAGCCTGAGACATCGAGGTTAATGCTACCGCCGAGGCCCCGAAGCTCTTTATACAGAGGCTGATACTCTTACCGAGCCTAAGACATCGAGGCTGGTACTATCACCGAGGCCCCGAAGCTCTGTATGTAGAGGCCGGTACTCTTACCGAGCCTGAGACATTGAGGTTGGTGTTATCACTGAGGCCACAAAGCTCTATATGTAGAGGCTGGTACTCTTATCGAGCTTGTCTTGTTTGAGACCAAAGTTCTCCTGAGCTCAGACCTTATCCTCCTCTTGTTCAATAAACTGATTTACCCGGGCCATCAATGCTTTCATCATGGTCACGGGGTAGTGTACAAGTTTCCTTCGGAGATCGTTTCCGGGTAGGAAGGCCTCTTTGAAGCACATGACGGCTAGTTCGTCATTGGCGTCCTTAATCTGGCTGTAGATGGTTCAAAATCGCTTCACGAATTTAGTGACGTTTTCATTCTGCTTCATCCTGACCGCCATCAGATCATTGTTCGACCTTAGGATGACTCTATGCGCCTGAAACTTCTCCAGGAACAAACTCTTGAGCTGCTGCCAACTGGAAACTGATCCTTCAGGAAGTGCGTAGAACCATCTGAGGGAAAGGCCTCCCAAACTGGAGGAAAATACTCTGCAGTTCAGGTGCCCGACATCTCCCAAACCGTCATTCGCTAGGTGAAATGTCGAAGGTGTGCAGCAGGATCCAAAGTCACGTCATAGAGAGTAATTCTCGGGACGCCGAACTTCTCTGGGAGGACGGAGTCCCTTATCTCCTGAGAAAAGGGAGATGCGTCGTGGTCTTCGTTAGCGTGAATATCCAGCAGATCTGGAGCAAAACTAACCATTTCCATTTTATGCTGGACGGTTTGCTTGATGTGACGATTAAGCCATCTTCTCAGATCGTCATTGGCTTTTGACTCCTGGCGCGACTTCTTGGAGTTGTGGTTGCTGCTCGAGTCTTCGTCACAAGCTCGGTGACGTCTATTGTTATCCAAGATCCGCCTTGAACCTTGTGCCATTGAATGAAGTCGAGGAGGGTGGAGCCTGGTTTGTCGCTGCCTCTCGTAGTTGCTACTAGAGCTGACGAATCAACTTGTCCTTCTCCTGGATAACGGCGTTCTAGGCTCTGATGTCCTCAGCACAGGAATTGTGGTCATCGTCCTGTCTCCTTCAGCTTGGAGGCGGGATTGATGAGGCACGACAGGCGTTGGAGACCTGTTTCGATGGGGAGCTCTTGCCAAGCGGGGTCTACCCCTGGTTTGGTTCTGGCGAGGGGGCGTCGGTCGTCGTTGGGGACGCTTGGCTGACTGATTATTCCGCCGGGAGGGCGCTATTACTCCCCTCGAAGTTCCTGCCCCGAACACTTCCATCGGACAAATTTTGCCCTCGGTCCTTCTCAGACAGGAAGGTGGTGGCTGCTCTTGCAATGTCACTGGGAGCTGTGCTAGAGTCGCTTCTTGTCGCTTCGCCCATCGTCTTTGAGACGGTGCTATTCCTTACAGCACTGTTGACTGCTGCGCTGGTAAAGCCTGATAATGTTCGCCGGACTTCTTAGCTTTGGGCAGCATGGCGTTTTTGAATCGTCCCCACAGACGGCGCCAATTGTAAGTGCAAAAAATCTTACGGACTTACTTAGATGGATTAAGAACTTCTTTGGGAAAGACTCATTGCCTGAAAACCTGAAAGGGGAGGAGAAGAGTGGGTCAAAAGACCCTGATTGCTGTCAGCGCAAGGCCCTCTGATGCCTAAGTTAGTTCAATAACTCAACAAAGAATGGAGGAAGAAGGAAGAGAAGAAGAGAGTCTCTGAGTGTGAGCCTTGGCATACCTCCTTTGGGTTTACCTCGTTGTACATATATACTGAAGAGTTGACTTTTAGAGGTTCTATCCCATTGGACCCTTTAAGAGTAAAGGTAGGTGGAGATGGAAGTCTTATCAGGCCTTACCCTGATGACTTGATGTAGACGTAGCCTCCGGATAATGACTACTCTTTATCTTTACCTGATGCATGTCATCATTACTCAATACGTTCTATAACGTGATTGAATCTCCATAGAGGTACAGTTATCTGTACTCGTCTCGATAAGCATTCTGGCACTGCCGCCTAGGTGGGAGCATTTGGCCGAGATGAAGCACTTGGCCAAGGTCAAGAACCTGGCCGAGATGAAGTACTTGGCCAAGGTCAAGAACCTGGCCGAGGTGAAGCACTTAGCCGAGGTGAAGAACCTGGCCGAAGTGAAGCACCTGGCCGAGGTGGAAGTGTCTAGCACTATTGCTGAGATGAGACGCCTAGCTGAACTGGTGCTATTACCGAACTCAGGTGCTGAGGCCAGGACCAAGGCGGTGCTGACCGAGCTGAGATGGTGCTGACCGAACTAAGATGGGATGTCAATCTCGGTATCATGTAAATATCCCCACACTAGTAGGTTGTGGAATTTGGCCACCAAGAACTCCCACATTGACCAACATTTATGGCCACTGGATGGTGGTACCAAACAATGAGGTGATTTTTGGTTACGAGTAAAGACAAAGGTCCCAAAGTGTTCAAGAGCATGGATCCTTTATAACCTAGGCATAGAGGTTTTTAAAGGTCTTTGAAATATCAATTAGTATTTCTAAAAAAAAAAAAAAAAAAATTCTTTGACATCAAACATTTTGCATATTAATGGGGTCCACTCATGACCCCACCAGATACGAAACGTTTTCCATTTACGGAATAACAATTAGATGAATGGGTGTTGTTACCATTTGATCTAAAATTAGTTTCAATATTTAACTATCTATTTGAAATCTGGGTGACCTTAAACCGCATGGTAAAGTCCATAGTATCTAATATTTTTTATTGTTTGGAAGCTAACAAGCTGTACTAATTGGGTGAAACAATGGGCCCCACAAATGTGCCATGTGTCCTCTCGTTTTTTTTTTTTTTTTTTTTTTTTTTTTTTTTTTTTTGTTTTTTGTTGTGTTCTATATTCAAAGATCTAAGGAGAACAATATAGAAAAATTGTACAGGATTTATTCACAATGCCAAGTCTATTTTGTTAAGTGACATTTTCTTGGGGATTTGACATATTAATTAATTCCCCTTAAATTATGTTCTCCTAATTTCATGACTCAAAATCTATTAATGTCACCAGAGTCGTTTGACTCTGGTTCACGGTTTTTTTTTTTTTTTTTTTTTTTTTTTTGGTATGGATCCCATGATATCATGGGAGTTTAAAAACCAATGATATCATGTGATCCAGGTCCGGATAAGAAGACTGTCTATACTTTTTAATGTACGGGCTTTTCAACCTTTTACATTTGGATCCCATGATATCATGGGATCCAGGGAAGAAAAGTGAAGAAAAAATTTGGACTAGAGTCAAACATTCGATTCTCCTGCTTCCGATTGACCTGCAATACCTTTTTCATCCCCGGGTAAAGCCAAAGGACAAAAATAAAATAAAAAAATACCATTTACCTCAAGGTAAGGTAATACCATTTTCTGCCCTCTCTCTATGGCCCCAGGTGGTAGAACCGGGGGACACTATCGACGGTTTGTGAAGATGAGAGAATCTGAGTTTTCTACCGGGACCTTTAGTTTTGAAAGAGGGAGGATCCGTGTTCTTGACCACTTAGCCAATCCCTTATGCTATGTTTGGGAGGGGAGGGGAGGGGAGGGGAGGGGAGCGAAAATTTGAGGGGGAAGGAAAATGAAGGGGAGGGGAAGGAAAATTAATTTTATCTCCTGTTGTTTGGATAGTCAAAAAGTAGGGAAATAAAAGTGAAAAAGTAGGGTTTTGTTTGTTTATAAGGTAGAGGGACAAAGACTATTTTATCATTGCTTTTGCAAAAGTTTACATTGGACTAGAGGGCAATTTAGTAATTTCATATATTTTCCCCTCTTTCCCCCTCATTTTCCCCCCACTTTTTAGGAAAAATTTTGGAGTGGGCCCCACACTTATTTTCCCACAAAAAGTCCCTCCCCCATTTTCCCTCCCCCCCTTCCCAAGCACCCTCAATTCCCACTTTTCCTTCATTTTTCCCTTTTTTTTTCCTTTCCCCCATTTTACCCCCTTCCCAAAGGGTACCTTAGGGTTACCGTTTCGTGCCCCTGCAAAGGCCGAAATGGGAGGTGGGAGGGGTGAGGATTCAAAGGCAGATGAATGTGATGATGGTGGGCCATGGACCATAAGGGCAGATGAAAATCCTACCATCGTCAGATGAGTGGTGGGGGAGGGAGGATGGTGCTGCGGACTCTGGTGGAGGATTGAGAGCTGTGCTTTGAGAGTATAATAATAATAAGTTTATAACAGTCTAGCTGAAAATAACAGTCTACACAATCTGCAGGATCCTTCGCGAGAATTTTCAAATTTCTGAACTTTTCCCTGTAAAATCCTTTTGTTAAGATTGAGAATCTATAAGCATTTTGTTGGTCATTTCTCATGAATTTAATATAATCCAAAACCTGACATTTGTCTATTATATTTAATAAATTTAAAAACACACTACAGTTGACGAGTTTTATCAAAAGAATTTTTTAGGAAAGAAATAGATTAATTTGATTTTGAGTGAAGTACTTGTAAAAAATCAATATTTTCTTTTTACCATTCCCAAGTTGTCCAATCAAGGTATATTACAATCATCTGAACACCGTTTTGTTTTGAGGTTGTTAAACAGGGTCCATTGACGTTTATATATAGGAGATGTAAACAGTCCGAATATTTGGGCCATTACATAAAATAAGGTTCATTTCCATATATGGAAATGTAAAGGGGGAGGGTCAATTTTGCAGGTTCCATCATTGACTAATTAAATCAAGTAAAGGAGGGTTAATTTCATTGTTATCCCTATAACCCCAAAATAAGGAGTGAAATCACATGTTTAATACATGATCGAATTGAGAGTGACCCAACTCAAAATGGAATGAAACTCGGCTAAACCACGGTAAAAAGAGGAACCTTTTTTTTGGGTGGTTTGGAATTCATATGATTTATAAAGAGCTAGATTCCCATGTTCTATTGCGGCAGTAAAAAAGAAGGTTATGGGATCAAACCTTGCAAATGGACATGAAATCATGATCTGTCTCCCTGTCTCCAATACCTAAATCCGGCAAATTGTTGCCAAATTCACGTTCGAGAGCCTCTTTCTTGAGC
Organism: Camphora micrantha; assembly: GCA_003546025.1. Lineage (NCBI taxonomy): Eukaryota > Viridiplantae > Streptophyta > Magnoliopsida > Laurales > Lauraceae > Camphora > Camphora micrantha. The sequence continues at coordinate 20,291,898 of QPKB01000009.1, forward strand.
TCTGCAACAAGCACGCCGGGGTTCCTCACGAACCCAGTAGCCCTGCCGGATTTGGTGACCTCCAGCTCAGTCCCAAGAACCTTGTCAGCTCCAAGAAAAGTCTTGACAAAGTGTTCCACCATGATCCTTGGATTAGCTGTGATTATATATCGCTTTCCGAAAGAACTAAACACTCTCCAGCTCTCCGGATGGACATCTTCAGCGTAGAACTTTGGCAAGACCGATCTCGAAACAACCTCAATGTCTCTAACTTTCAAGCCGGCGAAGGAGATGAAGATTATCATCTTGATAGCCAGCGCCTCGGAGAAAATTATGTAAAGAATAGCCATGAGAGGAACTGATGCCAGTAGGAGTAGCACCCTTAGAATGCTACCAGCTTCAAGGGCAACAAGAAAGTAGTAAGGGAAAGCGCTGCTAGAGACAAGAAGGGTGCCGTCGAGATCGGCAGCCACCGTCTGGTTTGATCTTCCTTCAGAGCTGCATCTTGATATGGGCTCGAAATGGTGAGACCCCATGAACGAGAGAGAGAGAGAGAGAGAGAGAGAGAGTTGAGTTGAGTTGAGTTGAGTGCGAGAATTATGAGGAGTGAGGAATTTAAATGGGAAAAAGCCAGAGGAAAGGTAGCAAAGTCTGGCAAAAGTTAGGCCAGGGGCGGACCAGGCACAATCACGCCGGTCGGGTCACATCCGATAAACAGAATCGCTATAAAAAATCAATAAAAATCGTTAGCATCCCTTGAAATCTACTTGAAAATGTTCGTTCTGCACCCAAAACCAAATTATCGTTGCACCCCTTAAACAAAATTCATGGATCCATCACTGCTTATCGCAATGTAGAATATTAATTTTTCAATAATAATGTGATATTCTTAGATTATCACAACACTACAAAATGGAATAATATCCCAATAAAATCATTAAAATGTATAAATTATCTGATTTATTTTTATCACGGTGCTTTATATTTACTTTCCTTTCTATATTTTTGTATGTTTTAGTTGTTTAAAATTTCATTTCATTTTCCAAATAACTTTCTCAATAGTCTTCGGGTTAAAACCCAAGTTGGAAATGCATTTTTCTTGGATGATACTTTCTGGAGAAAGATGTTAGTTAGTAGTGGTGATTGTAAGTAGGATGAAAGTAATTAGACGTCGTGAGAGGTGTGATTAGGGTTATTACTTTCATATGGATCTAATGTTAGATGTGTGCTTTTGAGTGTTTAAAAAAGGGGTAGTTGAAATTTTAAACCAGCACCTCCTTACATTGAATTAGAGCCTACTTTCAAGATGGCGCTTCTTGAAGCTGGGGGCTCAGGCTGCTGGTGAGTTGGGTTTTTCAACTCTATTAAGCTTGGCTTGGCTTGGCTTAGCGGTGAGACAAATTTTCACATTTAGACTTTGGGGTTTTGCCCATACGGTAGCCTTCAGCAATGGATTGCCCCATCTGGAATCGAAAGTTGTGATATTTCCCTACACATTCTCCACACTAGGGAAGATGACAAAACAGCTCATGTTTCTGTAAATTTGTGAATTTTTTTTTTATTTATGTGATATCACACAAAACTTTCCCTTTTGTTTGGTTAAAAAGGAGTATATCTATGCGATATCACATCGTTTATAGTTTTATTCAATATCACACGGTCAAGGGCAATTGTAGTCCATAAAAATTATATGAGTACCTTTGGGGAAATATCCAAAATTGGTAAACGGGTGGAAAAATCAAACGCTAAAGGTGATCATAATGCAAAAACTTACTGGGGCTGTTTGATGAACTCACTTGTATAGTGAGAGAAGTTAAATGTAACATCATTGAAAATTAGTGTTGGTTTGAAAGTAGGTTCACTTTTCGGCGAAATAAAAAAGGTGTAATTGGATGATAGTGTAAAGTAAAATATTGAGCTTTTACTTTATAATGTTTGGATAACTCAATAACAGTAAATTAAAAAATATAAAGCAAGAAATATATTTGTTTTTGTAAAACTGCAGATTTTTTTTTTTTTATATTGTATGGTCCAAACAAATTCTTTTGAAAATTATCGTACATAGCTAGAGCTGCAAAAACCTCAGCCGTTTTTTATATAAGCCTAAGATTATGTATCTTAGATATTTGTCACGATATCTTAACGCAACTCTTTTGATCATTGGCCCCACATTGGATTGTTGTAGTCCAAGGTTCATATGACACCCGAAATCATTAAAACTAATTGATAGCCAAATTATTTATTTGTAACCCCGCATCCCCCAAATCTGAGTCTGAATCCTCTTTCGCCACTACTTCTTGGGAACGATGTAAGACAGGCCTGAAACTCCATCATCAAGACCCACATAAAGATAATCCGAAGCACTCAAGATGACCAACCCCACCATTGATACATCCTCAGAACAATTCAATATGAGCAAATCCCACCTTCTACTTAATCACATGGATATAATTAATTTGCAATTCACTTGGATGTGATCAATCGGATGATGGGACCCCACTCCTATTGAATTGAAAATTAAGGATACATCACCAGAGAGAATGGGATTTATCTTAAGGGGTTTGGGTTATCTGACAGTGGTACCGACAATGGGAGTATTGGGCATGTGTTTCATGCTTCCCGTGTAACATCTGCAAGAGGGAAACGTAGCCCTTTCCAAACGCATCTACCTCTTTCACAACCACAACACTCTTCCCTACCTCTCCAACCTAGTCTTTTTCTTCAATTCCAAGTCCTTTCCCCGCCAAAAATTTCCACGTCCCCAATGGATCGAAGAAATGAGCCCTACAGAAGATGAGTTGATTCATTTTGGCTATGTATAGTATCGAATGTAGCCCATTGGATGACCATATCTCAAGGAATAAAGCAAACTTTGTGTCATCAAATTCCTAGATTAAATGAACCCAAACGATCAGAAGGTCGTCAACAACCCTCTCTTTTAGCAAAGTATACAATCCAGAGGGTTTTCAAAAACACCATGAGAACATGCAAATTATGTAAGGTTTATTTGAGTTTTTGCTAATTCATTGGGTGATGGAAAAACCAAAAATTCAAATTATAATGTATTTTATATATGGACTGCTCAGAATTAAAATTAAAAGAAAAAATACAAGGAGACAAAGTTTTGAGTGGCCGCTCGAGTGGGCCATACTACGCTGGAGCACAGATCTTCCCGATAGCATGCCCGCTCGAGCCAGCCTTCATGCGCTCGAGTGGATGCTTCGCAGAAAGAAAGTTAAGTTAATTCAGAAAACATGTTCTAATTTGTCTCAACTTACTTGTTTGAGTCCTACCCTCTTTAGGTAACCCTGCGCACGTCCCAAGGCCTATAAATTGGACTCCCTAGCAACCCTAAAGGTGCCTCTTACACTTTTCTCCAATTCCAAACCTTAGCATCAATTTGAGAGATTATCTTTCTTCTTCAAAGCTTCATCAAGTTGGTGTGCTGAAGTTCAAAGTCTTTGGAGCTCTTTTCATCTACTCTCCTAAAGTAGATTCACCTTAAGGAGGCTGTCAAAGTTGTTGGTTCAAGTACGGTGAAGGTGAACGATGAGGCAAGATCGTCGCAGTCCTTAGGTTGAGTTGCAATTGGGAAAAGGATCTATGAGTTTTTATAACTTTCAATTTATTAGTGATTGGTTGTCTGTTGGCCTCAACAATAAGGCCCGTGTTTTTTTCCTAAGTAGGGTTTTCCACGTATGAAACTTGTGTCTTCTTCTCTCTTTGTGATTGATAATTATTTTTTTATTGAATTTAGGTTAATTGGCTAGTTTAATTACCAGAATTGGAATCTAATAGAGATAATGATCGAAGGGACTTTAACCTACCTTAAGGCTTGCTTTCAAGCTATTTTGACCCAAAATTGGTCATCTTTGGTACAATTTTCATAGAATTAGCCCACACTGACTTCTTTATGCTCATTGGCACAATTGATCAGTTGATCAAATTTTCACAAGATCTAGAAGCCTGATGATGTAGCGGCACCACAAACGTGTACGTGATAGTTTTTTTTTGGCTATTTAGGGTCTCAAATGTGGCTATTGGTTGGCCCGTTTCTCAAGGAGGAAGGCAAACTGTATTTCTTGAAATTTCAAGTTCTTAAGAACCTCAGCGGGTCGCCAACAACCCTCTAAACGATGGGTGATAAGTCTCTCGGCTAGAGTAGGTGTTAAATGCAGCACGACCCACTAGTTGGCCGGCCCGTAAAAATTTGTGCCTAGTCGGCCCATGGCACAACTTATATTGTGTCGTGATGGGCCGTGCCCAAGCCGGGCCTGGGCTAGGCTGTGTCGCCCACAGGCAGCCCCACATTTCCCTCCTGATTGTTTTCTTTATTTTTTTCAAGATTTTATATAAATTGAAAGGGGATTTATGGACTTTTAGAGTTTTTTACTTAAAATAAAGTTGAAATTTCTAAAATAAATGCACAAACATTAATGTTAATTCACAAATTAACAAAAGCTTTAATTTTTTTAAAATAATTAAGGTGTTTTTGCAAGTTGGGCCTGTGTCGGGCCGTACCATGTCCCAGTGCATCCTGGCCCAACACAGCCCACCCATTGGCCGTGTCAAGCCGTGCTGGGGCCTAGGGTATCTAGTAGGGTTGCAAATAGAACGGTTCTGGGTCGGAACCATATTGGCCCCAGACCCGGATCCATTTCTAAATAACAATTTGGGTTCTGGATCTGGTTTTGACTCGAACGTTGTTTTGTTTGCTCTAGACCCGGTTCCTATAGAAAAGGCCATATTAGGTTCTATTATTGAGTCCACCTAGAGGACTAGATCTAGTTCCGAAATTAGTTCTAACTTCTCTTCAGTCTTTTCATCTATTCTTAAAATAAAATATATCATTCAACTTATAACAATTCATCAAGTCTACTACGTCAAGCATTATACATAAAAATGTCCAAAAAACTATTTATTTTGAAATACCGTTGCAATATCAAAGGCTCATATGCCGAGTACCGAGACCACAGGTCAGAACTTATATGGACCCTAAATCGGACCCGTTTATCAATCGGAACCTAAATTATGTTCCGGACCTGGACCCATTTATGAATCGGAACCTAAGGGTCGGAACTTTCAGGTAATCGGGGAATCGGATACCCGTTTGCAACCCTTGTGGCCAGCCCCAATTTACACCCCAAGACCTAGGATGAGTCATATGACCTATCCACGTGGAGATGTACAATTTTAACTAGTGTCAGCCAGCCCACTCTTGGGTGCTTTTTGACTCTTGGTTGCCCATAAGTGGGAAGTTATCTGCCATGTGTGTTAGATTGTATTCCTTAATCCAGTGGATGGTATGAATAAACTAATTTATTTTATTAATTAATTTATAATTTCATCTTTATTCATGTGATGAGTGATATTTTATTCTATAGTTGCACATAATAACTAATACAAAATTACATGATAGTTCATGAGATGAGCCGGAGCCCATATGTATATTAAATGCGATCCATGTGTGTGGATGAGATTCATATACGGGAGACATATATCACAACTCTTATACTTGAAGTATTTTCAAAACCAGTAATGAGACTAGGCATCTCATCTGAAAAGGTTATAACACCACAATCACTGTGAGATAGTGTGGTTTGTCTCAATCATAAGAGTGTAAGACTCTGGATTGTTGTGCTAGTACATTGGATGTACTGAAGCACCATGAGTAGCAACTTATGCAAAAACTATCTCTGACTGAGGATAACTCTCATAATTTCCTAGCAATAGACTTTTAATCCTGAGAGATTAATGGACTTGAGATTCTATTATGCATTTACTTTGAGTTACCAATGAATGAGGTCAATTGTAGGTCAACACCTCAGTATCTTGGATACATGCTTGTGGGACTGTGGGAACATATAATTCTCAAAATGTAATCTATTCTCTAAGAGAGAAACATCCCCTTGTGCCAATAAATGGAATCTATCATTGGTAAGTGCGCACCGCACCAATCAAGAGTTAATTGGACGGTACCGATGATTAGTTTGATTAATTGGGTCACAAGGATAATAAGAGGTGGATCTAATTTTGGTTGGACATATTAATTCCAATGGATCCATGGATATAATTGATGGAGGGGGATACTTGCAGTAATTGGGAGGTCTTCTTGTAAATATTCGTAAGAGTGGAGTGCAATTGCATTTATTTAGTTGAGTTATTTGCAATTAACCGTAGGTCTAGAGTTCACATGAGATGTGAGGTCCAAATATTTCAGTTGGAGCCAAAATCTAAGGAATTTCTAGTGGTTCCCATGCTAGCCCTAAGAATAAAAGTCTTATTCCAATTGGAAAGGAGGAGTAGGACAAAGAATAGAACTAGAAGTGAGAATTCTAATTTTACAATAAGAAAGGAGGTCTCTCAAACTATAAATATGGGGAGAGGGTGGACGTCCAAGGCATCACACGCCCAAGGTTGGACGTCCACCTCTCTCTCCCTCTTTTTCTGCTCCTCTTCTCTCCTCTGGTTTCCTTCTTGAGTGCCTAGGGCTTATTCTCCTTAGAATTCCGACCATTCTCTTCGGAAAGTTCTCTGTAAGAGGGCCATGGTGTGGAAGAACACAAGGACAAGGTGATCAAATCTGCGACAGAGTTTCGTGGGGATCAAGAAACCAAGTTATCAATTTGAGCACAACCAAGCTCCTAAAGTATAAATATACAATCAGTTTGTTTAGTAGATTTTGTTCATGTTTTTCTTGATCCGTCTTCTTTAGATCTTTGATCTTAATGCATGAGATTGAGATTTTAGGTCTTGGGATTGGGTTCTTAGCCTTTTGGGTATTTGATCTCTGCTTCAAGTGGGTCAAAAGATTTTGAAACCCCATCTAGAAGGCCCACATACTTCCAACAATGTAAACATGCCACGCTGCATGCCTCAAATTGAACATGTGTTGGGTGGTCTTAGGAAGTTGTGTGACCACCAAATTCCTTTCAAGTGTTTGCAAACAAACGAAACATATCACACCCACTCTTTGGTAGTTTTGGATACTCGAGAGCCTATTAATGAAGGAGCCATATGGCTCCAAGACATTCCAATGGAGTGTGACACCCTCAAGTCCAACTCCCTTATATGGGTTAATTTTACTCTTTTACGAACCGATTTTTGAGGAACTGCCTATAAGTAATCTTTAAACATTTTAAGGATATTAAAGAAGTATGAGAAAGATAGGGCAAGAGAAGGAAAGGAGGAGGACAGTAAGAGAGAGGGAGGGAGGAACTGCTATATTTTTATTAGACGTAACCTAACTTCATTACATAGACAAGATCTATATGTATAGACCGGGTAAGTTACTATCATGTGACAGTTCATTACAATTATGACAGCTTTAGCTTAAGGCCCTGACCTTAATTAGTGGATCATTGCTGATTAATAGGGATTAAGTTGAGTTAGCTGACTTAGATAACCTAGCAAATTAGGTTTAATGGGGAGGTTAGTATTGGTGAGTTTTGGGATGATCCAGGTCTGTTTTAAGGTAGTAGTGGGGTGTTTCACAAATTAGGCAAATTAGGTGGGGTTAGCTTGTAATTTTAGAAAATTAGCATAGTTTCATGCATTGGGTAGTTTCATCAAGCATTGCATTATTCATGTAAGGCCCGACATGATCCATCGGCTTGAAACCCATTTAGAAGCCCACTCCAATTAGCCCAAAGCCCTTTATTGTAAATCCTAAGAAATTCACTTAATAACGGTCTAGGCCATTATTTGTAATTCCTAAAATTTATTTTTACAACCCTCATTTCTTTCATTTCAGTTATTCCCTTCTCTTCTCTACTTCCTCTCCTTCTCCCCATCTCCAACTCCCCAAGGTTTGCAAGCTCATCCAAGGCTCCCATAAGCTCTCAAGACCCTTCACATCCTCTCCTTCATCATCATCTTCTTCCATTTCCATCCTAGGTAAGCTACCCATCTTCTACCCTTCATGTAGTTTCTTTATCTTTCACTAGGGGTATGCATTCATGATTAGAGTTGTTTTTCTTCTTTTTGGCATATAGGAAAGGGATTTATAACTTGGCTAGGTGGGTGGTGGTGTGGTATGCAAGTTTGGACAAACCCCAGGCTCTAAGGGGCTTTAGCGCAAATAAAAAAAAGACAAGGAATCTCTCTTAGGATTTTCTCACCTCAGAACAAAGAGAGAACAACTTCTTATCTTCTTAATCTACACTTAAGGTTGAGAGAAACACCCTTTTTATAGCCCTTATGTTTTTGCAAGAGTTTCCTAATTTTAATCGAATCAGAATAGCAAGCAAACTCAAAATAGAAAACTGAATTGTGCTGGACTTATTCGCCAGGTTCACTGTAGTGACTAGGGATCCTCGCTATAGTGAGCCCCAATTCTATCCCGAACTCCATGCATGTTCGCTCTAGCGAGCAAAAGCCTCACTATAGCCAGACTATGTTCAGGGAACTAGTCTTTCTTCGCTCCAAAACACTTCAATATTCACCCCGGTGACACAACCGTAATCCATTCTAAAAGAAATAGAAAATCACAACTCATTGGAACCAGAGTTTTGTCCAACCCCTAAATTAGCCAACAAATGAGAAATCCAAACAATCTCCCCCGTTGGCAATTCATGGACAAAACTCGTTAGGACAATACGATTTTTGATCTACCCAAAAATCCAAAAATACATTAAATTTTCAACACAAAAAGATGTTTGCAAAACTATAGATCATGTACTATCTTTGCTTGAACTTCTCCACCCCCCACTAGTCTTTATCCATAATTGATAAACAATTATCATCATGCAGCTTCTATCAATTTAGATCCAACAGCTCCCCCTAAATTTTGACTCACCCTGAATATCATCTACTCAGCATTGAGGTAGGTGCTTGGTCTTGCAGATCAGGGGTGATAAAGCTTATATACGCACACTTGCAAATTATTTAGGAATTTCAGCAAAGTGTGTACCAAAACAGAAGAAAGATCATCCTTTTTTACCCAAGTAACTTTGGTATTCTTCTTCAGCTCAGTCTTCTGTTTCTTCCATTGCGTTTGATTTGGAAAACTTCACGGCTTAATTCAATGGGGACGAATGTGTCCTTTAGTTCCATAGTGATGGCAAATGGGAATATGTGCAGGACGTGACACATTCTTCTTCTTAGCAACTGTGTGTACAACATCAACAACTGGATTAGTAATGTCTGGATTTTTAATAAGACATTTTTTACCTTTGGAACTCAAGGTAGATGTACCGTCAGTGTATCCAATACAATGCTTGTTAGTCTTTGCCTTGACTGCTTAGGATGTCATCAAGTTTTCTCGATCTAGCGTTCATCATGTCTATTGAAGCCTTGGCAGTATCTAACTCAGATAGAACCATCTTGAGTCTACCATGCAAGTCAACATTCTTAGCTTTCAAGATCTTCATATCATGGTCAAGCATGTCGTACTTCTGTGATTCTTTAGTCAATTTGTCAACCATATTGTTATTCTCATCTTCCAATTGATGCACTTTTGTAAGAGCTTCAGACAAATCAGCTTTCAAAGAGGTATTTGCTCTTCATATTCTTTTCAATTTTTTGCTACTTTCTCATTCATCTTCAGCATCTTCATGGTCTTTTCAAATAGTGTTTGATATTCATCTTTCTAGTCATGTTCTACCTTTGACTCACTATCATCATGATCAGTCCCATCATCACAAGAAACTTGTAGAGTAGCAGAAGCTGAAGTTGTCATAAACACCATGAATCTTTCTGTGCTAGTGAGTCTTCTCAGACTCATGCATATTGTTTCTCCTCATGCTCAAAAGTATCATCGTCCAAAGTCAGATTGAAAGCTTTCTTCTTTGGTTTTTTATTACCGCAGTCACTAGCAATGTGTCCATATCCTTGACACTCATAACATTGAATCCATTGTGTAGATTTCTTCTACCCAGCAGATTTAGGGATTTTCAAATCACTTTTCTTCCCTTTCATAAACAGTTTGAATTGCTTCATAAACTAAACAGCCACTTAGGGATCAATGTCCATAGAATCAGTATCTGAATCACTAGCGATCTTTTTGACTAATTCCTTGGAAGCTTTCAAGGCAATACCTTTAGATTTTGATTTCCCATTAAACCTAAGGTTTCCTTCAAAAGTCTGTAAGTTGCCAACTAACTCATCAACCTTTAGGGCATTTAGATTTTTATTCTCCTCAATGGTCACAACCTTTGCATCAAATCTTTCTGGAAGAGATCGCAAAACATTTTTGACAATTCTGCCGTCAAGGATTGGTTCCCCCAGAGTGAAAACATTATTGACAATTTCATTCAGCTTCGCATTGAACTCATTAAAGGTCTCATCTTCTTCCATCTTTATGGTCTCAAAGGCTGTATATAAGTTCTGAAGTTTCGACTGTTTCACAGTGTCAGTCCCCACATGCACAATCTGCATAATATAACATGCTTGTTTTACAATTGTGTAGGTAGAAATTCTACGAAACTCAAACATTTTAACACCATTATATATAGCATTAATAGCCCTAAAGTTATGAGTAGCAGCCAACTCTTCTTCGTTAGTCCATTGTTCCTCAGGTTTGGCACAATTACCCCATTAGCAACAACAGTGGGTAAGGTATAGCCATTCATAATGGATTTTCAGACTTTAATGTCTATAACTTTAAGAAAGGCAACCATTCTGACTTTCCAATAAGCATAATTTGTGTCATCTAATAAAGGGAGTTTATTTATTGAAATGCCTTCACGGTAGATATCCATTTTAGCAATCTGTGGATTTACACAATAATCAAGTGCAATCTGCTCTGATACCAATTGAAAATCCTCTGTTTATCTACTAGAATGGATGCTAGTCCAATCACCAATGCACGGTGGAATAAAATCAAAGCAAATTAGCAAAACTACTAATCACACACTACTATTTACATAAAAAAATGTCACTTTGCCTCTTCAATATAAAAAAGCTACATGAAGCTACATTCTACTATAAACAGGCAATGCTACTTCAAGTGTCAAATCTTATCAAAATTAAACAAAAACTGCAAGATTCTTCAAAACAGCCAAAAGAAGAGTGCACATGAAGTTTCGGGTCATTTCAGCATTATTTGGCCTAACTTCACTCCTCTAACAGCTGAACACGAGCCCTCGGCAGCGACAGCGTTGAATACATCAAATCTTTGATCCGAGCCTATGGATAGTCTTAAAATACCTCTAAAAGGCTCCATTTCAAGTTTCAAGTCAAACTGACAACGTTCGACTCCACATCAACCTTTGACCAACAAAATCAAGCATCTCGGCGGCAAGAACCACCGAGGCCATCACTCATCAAACAAAGCACATGGGTGACTTCAAAAGGCTTCCATTGGGCTATATATCAAACTTCAGGTCATTTTGACTACATTTGACCGGACTTTGACTTTTGGAAGCCAAATTAGGCCTCCCGGCGGTGGAGCTCCCCTGGACGATGATTTCCAAATCGGAGCTAATTGATCGTCTTAAAATGACTCCAATAGGCTCCCTGTCAAATTTGGGGTCAATAAGGCATCGGATGACCGTACATCAAAGCGCGACATTTTCCTCACAACAAAATCCAGTATACTAGAAACAAGAACTCACACGGCTTCAAAACTCAAACAAAAGCCTATGGTTGGTCTTATTTATTGCTCAGGAGGCTTCACCTCAAATTTCAAGTCATTCTGACATCGTTTGACCCAGTTTTGGCTTCTGACGGTAAATCGGCAACTCTGTGCGACAAAGTCTTAGACTTTTTCGGAAATACGAAAACTTTGCTCTCCAATATTTAAGGCTTCTCTTCAAGTTTTCTACAGGGAAATCAGGCCAAAATATGTACAAAAATGTCAGGAAAAATACCAAAGGAAAAATAATCGAAAAAACCAGAAAGTCGGCCGAAAATTGACAACCAAAAGGGATAAAAGTCCCCATGGTTGCAGGCGACCCTGGAAGTCGGGTCGCCGGATTTTTGCTGAATGATCATTTTTCAGTCCCTTTTCGCGTTTTGAGATGTCTGGCCCCTGTGGTTTTCCAAAATTCTGACTTTTGAAGCCCGAAATCCATTGATCTTCGTCAACATCACAGATCCTGCTTTAAGAGCATGAAATCATCATTGATCGCTTCGAAATCGCCAATCGGCTGACCAAGAAAGCACACTTTCTACCCGATCGATTGAGAAATCGATAGGACAGATGGCACCAGCCCATTGGTAGCAATCAATGTCTGAAGTTGCATGGTCATCTGACATCGATCAACATGAAGATCCATCGGCGACCATCACAAGAAGAATTCCAAAAGATGTGGCATGGCCCGCCACTCTTCAAGCGCTTCAACAACCACTTAATGCAGTTAAATGACCTATTTTATGACAAATTAATACGGTCATTAACTCATTATTTCGGATGGCCCAATCATAAGCGAGCAAATTTGAGTTACAAATCAGCCATAAACACGCATTAAACCATAGAACTCCTCCCATCATGAAGCTTAAAGGCGATTAAATGCTCTTAATTCTCCATCGACCAATCAGAAGGCAAGAAAAAGGAGTTACAAAAATAATGAATTAAAGCTTTTAACTCTTCCCATTATGTTGCTTTAATTCATTTAAGGCTCATAAACTCACCTAATGGCTACCAAAGGCCTATAAAAGGGGGGTCATTCCAAAGGAAACGAATCCGAAATCCATCCTCGGAAAAATCAATCATACATGAGAGAAAGCTCTACAAAAGTTGCTACAACAACCTCTCCTCTTTTGAAGAAGTTCTACAGCGACCGCAATTACAAGGTGACCAAAGTCCCTTGGGGGGTCACTCCCCTAAGGCCTTCTCCTTCCTCCTCTAGGGCTTAGACGTGGTTCTTTAGCCCGTCTACTCGACTTTTTATTGGATATAGGACCTCCTCTTGGTCTTTGTCTTCTAAAGATCTGAGGTTTAAGCCAAGCCAAGCAAATCAAAAGCACCCTCTGTTCTCATCTAAGGATGATGGTGAAGTCCACACATGGCTTGCGACCGTCAATCTGAACGAGTCCCCACAATCTCCTGAGAAGTTAGACCCATTTTTCTTGCTTCTTTCATTGTATTGTGTATTTTTCTGAAGAGATATAAAAAAAAATCACAACTCTTGCCTTTCATTATTGATAAGAATTGTAAATCGTCTTTTACGGCAAAAATCGTGTTTCACGGCAAAACAAATAAAATCGCCTTTCACGGCAAACAAAACATGTCTTTTCTTAAATATATGTGCATTGGAAAACTAGGAAAAAGGTTGATTTCCTTTTCTATTTACGAAGGTGGATCTCCGGACCATCACTTGTCAATTCCAAGTAAAGTAGAAAATCCGGCATACCCGTACAAAAATGTTGATGCTCGCATTCAACCATCGGTCGAGACAGGGTTGGACACCACGGACTCTCACGTCCGCTGACCTCAGTAGCACCACGCGCGGATAAGCGAGTCCATCAACCACAAGAAGGCTGGCACAATATTTTAAGTGGAAACCCTATTGATGAGTGTTAAATATTTCATATTGTATCCCTCATTAGTCAGAATTTTATTGGCATCTCATATGCATATCATTTGCTTTACACGGAGATTTTATCATTCTATCACATTAACGGATTATCGGATTACCATGCATAAATCCGATTATTTATAGAGCATTTTTATGTAATTTCTCTTGTGTAGATGGACCCCACGATTACCCCAACCTTCCAGCTAGTGTCCCAAGGTATCAAGAAGAGATTTCCATAAAGAAGTTACATAAAGGAATCTTAGAGAGTGTTGAAGAATTCCAAAATAAGAGGAGAAAACTTTAAGGATAAAAGAAGTCATTTTCTAATACAAAGCAGTGGTTGGTGTATTGGTTAGAGCTTGGGTGGGTATGAAACAAGTTATGGGTTCAAACCCCAACAATCAAAACTTGCCATGAAACAAATCCATATAAAATGATATGAGCGAATCAAAAGCCTCCAAATTGAAGGACCACATAATACAAAAAGCACATATGCTTGCAATCCATGTGAAAGCAAAAGAGTCAATGAAATGCCTTCAAATTAAATTGAAGCAATCTATGTGAAACCAAATGAGTCAATCAAAAGCCTTCAAGTTGCAACCAAATCAAATGGAAGTAATCCTTGTGAAAGGAAATGAGCCAGTCAAATGTCTTCAATGTTTCTATAAATTGAAATGTTTTTGTAGAGAGAAAAAAAATCTTTTGGCAAGTTAGTCTTTTAGCAATTTTACCTTACCTTCTCTATACTTTTAGATTGTAATTAAGAGCTTAAGTGTATCTAATCTATAGAGAGAGTGTGTAGTTGAAGATCATTAATGAAGATTTGGAGCTCTTTCTTGATATTTAGTGGTTAAAGATTTTAGATTAGCTCTCCTTTTGAAGCTAAGTAATGAGATTAGTTCAATTCCATGCATATTTTAGTTTAAATTTCCTACTTGTGCCTTGATTGATATTAGTAGATTTTAGATCTAATTACACTAATATCTCTCATTGTAAGACCCCGACCCGAGTGATCTCGATTAGTATTCATTAAGTCGTGTGTTAGTTCTAAGCATGATTAGTGTATTGTGGTTTAGTTGGAATTAGACTAGCTTTTATAATAGCTTTGGGGAATTTTTAGTGCCTTGGTACTTAGTGGGACCCTTTGAGGGTTCCTTTTATAACTTTGCATGTACTTGGGGATCATCCGATATTCCAATGAATTATATTATAATCCTGTTTTACTCATCTTGTTAATCTTTACAACTTTCATGTTGATCTCGTCCCCGCCCGGAACCTCGAAACCCAACCTTCCTAGTATTGAGAGCAAAACAGTCTTTTCACATTGAATCTGTACCCAAAACTTGATGACCTCGAAACCCGCGAAACATATACTTTTTGAAAACTAGATATTTCGGTGATCATTTTTCCCTTCTTCGTCGAATTCGTTCGAAGTCCCGAAAACCATGATTTCAGCCCACAAAGATTTCAAGTGGTGGAGCCCACTCTTGACTTGTATATAAACACAACTCTTCTTCTTCTTTCCCCTTCTCCTCTTTCCAGCACAAAAGCCTCACCCATCTAGGGTTTTCTTCTTTCTCTTCTCCTTCTCACTCTTTCATCTCCCAAACCTCTATCAATCTTGCACCAATAGCTAAATGGAGATCACCATTCTCTTCCTCTCCACTAAAGCTTCTTCTTGATATCATTTTGAGAGAAAACCTTCCATTTCAAGACTCTCTTTGGGCTCACCTAGTCTATTTGAAGGACCTACTAGTAAGCTTCCTCCATAATCTCTTAGATTTGTATTCCTCTAACCTTGAAGAAGTTCCATCTTCATATTGTAAGCTTTTCCTCCTTGTTCCTTGTTTTGACCCATTTAGGGTTTGTTTTTGGGGATTTTGTGTGTAGCTTGTGATCTTGGCTTGGAGAAGTGTTTAGAGCTTGCTTTGGCTTGGCTTTGACCTAAGGAAAGTACATGATTGGATATTTTGAGATTTAAATGGTCTTTATTAGAAATATGATGATTTATTATTCATTTTTTACTTGCATTAATTTTTGAAATAAATGCACTTATGAGTCTTGATGGTTTGTTTAACTCTTAGGAAAGGTAGCATTTATAACCTTTTATTTAATGCTTATTTTTTACTCAATTAAATGTTAGTGATTGTTAGATTTCTTCTCTCATTTGTGGTTAAATGTGGATGAGAAGGGGGTGGATGGATGGTTATTTATGGAGGATTGAATGGTGTTTTAAATGATGTTTGAAAGTAGTTTGAGCCTCTTAACTTGATGGAGAAATGGGGCTCAAAGGAAACTTGTAAAAGGAGAAAAAGAAGAGAAACAAAACTATCCCGGAACCAGTTTCTGGACAGTTCGCTCGAGCGAACTTGACAAGTCGCTCTAGCGACCTGTCCATAAAAGAGTTTCATTCCATCTAGAGGGCATTTCGCTTGATCGAACCTTACTTTGCTCGAGCGAACCCTCCTAGAACTCATTCTAGAGAATAGTTAGTTTGAGCGAAGTGAAATTTCGCTCGAGCCAACCTAAACTAGACGAGTTCGCTTGAGCGAACTCTTCCAAAAAGCTATGACCACTTCGCTCAAGCGAACCTCTAGTCCGCTCGAGCGATGGGTACTGTTCATCTTGGGCTATTTTGGGAGCGAAAATTAAACGTTTAAATGATTGAGAGAAATTTGTTAGTAACCGTATTGTGACGGAAGAACTTATAAACATTGTTGGAAATCCATTTGAGAAAGAAGCCACATCACGAAGATTCATTTGAAGTTTTAAAAATTCATAAGGTGTATAAGGAGCACGGAAGGTCTCCAAACTCAAGGAGTACCAAGTTATTATTAAAATTGACATGCGGGACCCCTATTCACCTTGGACAAATCTTGAATTCCTATATTTTGCCCGCAATTTCAAAAGTTAAATTGTACCCTTTTGTTCCCGAGTTTTATACTACATGACTTGTTATCCTCGAAAGCATTGATATTGTACTTGTCATAGTTGCTAGCCCGAAGTACATGACCCGATATGAAATGAAAGTTATGCCTTTGAGCATCCTTGTCCCGCCTGGTTATTTACTTGCACTTGTTGTATTTATACATGTCTTGATTTTGTTATTTGACATGAGAGTCGGCACCACTAAGCTTGGATAACCTTGTTGGTATGATCCACCGACTTGGAGATCCCCCACTTGTCCCACCAGCTGCAGTTTAGATCCCGCTACCCGGTTATTACCGTGATTTTGTCCCGATGCCACGGATTGCTACCGTGGTTCCCGATGTCCAGCTCGCTACCGTGGTCGTGTCTAGTATTATTATATATGTATATGTGAATTTCGTTGTACTTCCTCACTTCGGTGACCGAGGTCAACGCCTTGATATGCTTTTGTCACTTCGGTAATAGAAGACTTAGCTTCGTGTGGTTGCCATCTTACTTGTTTTCGTTTCCTTGGTTACCTTTATATGTTTTACCTCGTGCATATGTTTTTGAATAAATGATTCATTTCTTTTCTGAAAGTTATTGATTTAAACAGGCTTTTAATGTTTTCCAAGGTAAAGGTATTTATTATTGAATAGTCATATCTTTCACCCACCTGCCAGACCGTCATGTCTGATCCATTTACTTGGTACTCAGGTCCAGTTGTTGGTTATCCCGAGGAGGAGCACGAAGAGGCGGTCAGAGAACCGCAGCACTTAGTTGAGTGGCATGTCGATGATGTCGTCTAGACATTCGGTTGCCTCAAGATACGATTCATTTTAGGGTTTATGGATAATCTATTCTTTTGGGAAAACTGCCTAATTGTATTGGCCTTTGTTGGCCTCTATTTTTGGGAAATGTAATTAATTGATCTTTTGTATAAACTTTAACTTAATACTTTTGGGAAATACTAACATGATCATTGCTAATTCTGATACTTATTATAAATGTGTTATCAGTCATGCCATTATGGATATGTATGAATTAGATTTGCTACACACTTCCATATTTAAAAGAAATATTTATATTGTTGTGATATCCTCACCGCAGACACTTGTGAGAAATCACGTGCACGGGTTATATCTTATCCTTTATTGACCCGTGGACGTATTAACAAATTTACTATATGTCTCGTGATATTAACATTCCTTCGTTCGTATATATCATCATCCAAACCTCATTCCCGATCCCGGATTAGGCCCGTGGACCCGGTTCGGGGTCGCGACACTCATTTCTCATGCTCTATCTATACACTTGATGCTTGGATAATCCCAATTGATGCTTTATAGTTTGATTAAGTTCTTTCACATTGCATGCTCTACAGTCCTTATCTTTGATCTTTTGTTACTTGATTTTGATGAATTATTGTTAGAATAGTTAGATGATGATCTAAGATTTTGGCTTTTGATTTCCTTTACTTTAATCTTCATTGTTGTATCATCCAATCCAATTAGGCAAGAGATTGTTAATTGGATTCTAGATTTGGGAGTTGAATTAGAACATGCATTGGTTGGATTAATTACATACTTAGTGGATTTTGGATTGCCTAATTTTTTATTTTTATTATTGTTAATTTAAATTTTTAATTGATTTTTATTTTCACTTTTAGATTGTTAGATCTATATCTCATTTAATTTGTTTTAAAATCATACACATTTCACACCGCATCTTCACATTAAATCTACCATTTCCACTACCATTCATCCACTAGTTTAGTCTAGTTTGTTAGATTAGCTTAGATCTTATTCATTATATATTTTAAATTGTTAATTAGAGTAGTCTAGTTGCTATTTTAATTTTTATTTTAGAATCCATTTGGTTTAATTCCATTTTTCACATCATTTCCATATAGTTTGCACACTAATTAGCCCATTAGTTTGTTAATCTAACTTAATCGCTTGTTAATCCTAATTGTTAGTTCCAATTAATTATTTATATTACATAGTTTAGTAGTTTTACTTGTTCACTTCAATTATTTACATTAGTCATATCTTAGTTCGACTCTACTTTAATTGGATCAATTGCTTGTTCCATCCTCTCTCCGTAGGATCGATAATTCGGACTCTTTATTTCAACTCTACTTTAATTGGATTCATTACTACTTGACGACATCATAGTCTTGCGGTTAAGCGCTGCACATATACTCACAGCTATTGAACGATTACTAGATATACTCACAGTTCCATTTCCTAGTCATTCCGCCGACCTAGGGACTATAGTTGTTTTTGCACAACTTCTCAAGTTGCCACTACTTCCCCGCCAAGCACCGCTCCCTGTACTTGACCCAGCAACACCTTGAGAATCAAGATGATTAGATATTCTATGAGAAGGTAGAAGCAGCAAACCTTCTAAAGCAACTCATCAGCACAAACTCTCAATAATGGCTCTAGAGAACAAGGAATCTCTCTTTGGGTTTTATCACCTCAGAACAAAGAGAGAACAACTTATTGTCTTCTTAATATACACTTAGGGTTGAGAGAAAAACACCCTTTTATAGCCCTTAATTCGTGCAAGAGTTTTTTTAAATTTTAATCGAATCAAAACAACGAACAAGCTCGAAATAGAAAATAGAATCGCACTGGGCTTATTCTCTGGGTTCGTTATGGCGACTAGGGATCCTTGCTATAGCGAGTCCCTACTCTATCCCAGACTCCATGCATGTTCGCTCTAGCGAGCAAAAGTTCGGTATAGCGAGACTATGTTCTGGAAACTTGCATTTCTTCACTCCAAAACACGTCAATCTTCGCTCCAGGTCTTTCGGTGGCAGAACCGTAGTCCATTCTAAAAGAAATAGAAAATTACAACTCAATGGAAACAGAATTTTGTCCAATCCATGAATTAGCCAACACAAGAAAAATCCTAACAATTTGTCTTTCTGCAACCACTTGACAAAGTTAGGAAGTGCCACTCGGATTCCCCTACACATGCCTTGGATTTTTTTATGTTCACCCACCATTGTATAAGATAACATTCTTGCGATTGCCATAAGCTCAATTCATACCTAGATTCAAGTTCATTACATATGAGAAACTACCAATCTTTGAAATGCAACCAACTCACCATTGAAGGAATGACCCAAAGAGTCAAATTAGTACTGGGAAGCTACTCGCTCAAAAGCGAGGTTTGTAAAAGTACATTAATCCTAGCTACTTTCTCTACTCGTGAGAATAGTGATGTTAGCCTGTCGTAGCCATTGGGACAAAAAGGCTAAGTTGTGTTGTATTCTAAATTCAATTCCTAAATTAATCCTAAGAGAGAACAAAAGATTGGTTTGGGAGTTTAGTTCTTAAATTATTGAATTAAAAATAAAATTTGATTCAATTAAAGAAAGGCCTTAGGGTTTGAATCCATCCTAGCCTCATACAATGGAAAGTATAAACCTAGGTTTCAATACTAATGCTTTAAAGACCCATTTTGGGTACAAGTCTCTATGGAGTCACCAAGTGGATCATGTGGGGTTAGATTTGGGCATGGACTATCTTGGACCTAAACATCACATACATTCAAGCACCATTACATGAATAGCATTCAATACTACTGTTGACACAAAAAATGTCACTTTCCCTCTTCAACATCAAGAATCTACATGAAGCTGCATCATATCACAAACAGGCAATGCTACTTCAAGCAACAAATCTTGTCAGACTCAAATAAAAACTATAAGATCCTTCAAAATAGCCAAAAGAAGAATACACAAGAAGTTTTGGGTCATTTCAATATTATTTGGCCTAACTTCACTCTTCCAGCAGCTGAACAAGAGCTTCCGACGGCGGTAGCGTCGAAGACATCAAATCTTCGATCAGAGCCTATGGATGGTCTTGAAGTACCTCCAAAAGACTCCATGTCAAGTTTCAGGTCAAACTGACAACGTTTGACCCTACATCAACCCTCGAGCAGCAAAATCAAGCCTTTCAGCGGCGAGAACCATCGAGGCCATCATTGATCAAACAGAGCACATGGGTGACTTCGAAATGCTTCCTAAGAGCTACATGTCGAGTTTCAGGTCATTTCGACAACATTTGACCAAACTTTGACTCTCGGAAGCCAAATCAGGCCTCCCATGGCAGAGCTCCCCGGGACTATGATTTTCAAATCGGAGCTGATGGATCGTCTCAAAATGACTCTAATAGGCTCCCTGTCAAATTTCAGGTCAATCGAACATCGATTAACTATACATCAAAGCACGCCATCTTCCTCGCTACAAAATACAACTCTACTGGTGAAAGGACCACACACGGCTTCAAAACTCAAACAAAAGCCTATGGTCGGTCTTAGTTATTGCTTAGGAAGCTTCGCCTTAAATTTCAGAACATTCTAACATTGTTTGACCTAGTTTTGGCTTCTAACAGCGATCAGCAACTCTACGCGACAAAGTCTTCTGCTTTCCTAGAAAGTCGGAAACTTTGTGCTCCGACATGCAAGGCTTCTCTTCAAATTTTCTATAAGGAAATTAGGCCAAAATATGTACAAAAATGTCAAAAAAAATACCGAAGAAAGAAAAATAAAAAAAATTCAAGAAACGGCCAAAAATTGGCGACCAAAAGGGGAATAAACCCCCAAGGTCGCCGACGACCATGGGTGTATGGTCACCGGTGACCTTGGAGATCCAGGTCGCTGGATTTTCGCCGAGAGCCCATTTTTTGGGTCTTTTTCGCGGTTTGAGAGGCTCGGTCCTGTGGTTTTTCAAAAATCTGATTTCCGATGCACGGAATCCGTCGATCTTTGTCAACATCAGAGATCCGTCACCAAAATCATGAAAGCGTCGTCGATCTCTTCGACATCACAACCAGCCGACCAAGAAAGCACACTTTTTTCCCGATCAATCGAGAAATCGACAAGACAGATGGCACTGACCCACTAGTAGCAATCAATGTCTAAAATTGCATGGTCACCAGACATCGATCAGCTTGAAGATCCATCGGCAATCATCACAAAAGAATTCCAAAAGATGCGGCACAACCCGCGATTCTTCAAGCGCCTTGTTGACCACTTAATGCAGTTAATGACCCATTTTATGACAATTTAATACGGTCATTTACTCATTATTTTGAACGGCCTAATCAGAAGCAACGAAATGGGAGTTACAAGTCAGCCATAATCATGGCATTAAACCATGTAACTCCTCCCATCATGGGCTTTAAAGGCGATTAAAAGCCCTTAATTTTCTATCGGCCAATCTGAAGCCAAGAAAAAGGAGTTACAAAACAATGAATTAAAAACTTGTAACTCCTCCCATCATGTGGCTTTAATGCATTTAAGGCCCATATACCCTCCTTCATGGCCACCAAAAGCCTATAAAAGGAGGTCAATCCAAGAAGAAAGGATCCAAAAATATCGATCGGAAAGATCCACAAATGGAAAAATTCACAGACAAGAGAAAACTCTACCAAAGTTGCTACAACGACCTCTCTTCCATTAAAGAAGTTCTGCACCGACCACCACTATAAGGTGACAAAAGTCCCTTGGACAAACACTCCCCCCCCCCCCAAAAGCCTTCTCCTTCCTCCTCTATGGCTTAGACGTGGTCTTTAGCCCATCTACTCGGCTTCTTTTTAGATATAGGACATCCTCTTGGTCTTTGTCCTCTAAAAATCTGAAGTTTAATATGAGCCAAGCGAATCAAGAGCAACATTTGTTCTCATCTGAAGGATGATGGTGAAGTCCACACACGACTTGCGACCGTCAATCTGAACGAATGCCTACAATCTCCTGAGAAGTTAGATCACATTTTCTTGCTTTTCATTATATTTTGTATTGTTTAAAGATACATAATAAAAATCACAACTCTTGTCTTTCATCATTGATAAGAATTGTAAATTGCCTTTCATGACAAAAATCGCCTTTTACGGCAAACATCGTCTTTCACGGCAAGTCAAATGAAATCGCCTTTCACGACATTCAAAACAAACTATATCTCTTTTCTTAAATATATATGTAATGAAAAACTAGAAAAAAACGTTGATTTCATTTTCTACTTGTGAAGGTGGATCTACGGACCACAATTTGTCAATTCTAAGTAGAGTAAAAAAATCTGGCATACCCGTATAAAAAATATATATTGATGCTCGCTTCGGCCCCGATTGCAAAATGGTTGGACCCGACGAACTCGCACGTCCGCTGACCCCCGGTAGTACCACGAGCCCAAAAAGTGAGTCCATCAACTACAAGAATAGAGCACCAAAGCTAGATATAGCATTAAAAGAGAAAACCAGTAAATTGGCAGCATTCACATAATGTAATCAAAGCATTGAAACCAAAACCCTCGAATCTATACATCACCAAAAGCACGTGACTAGGGCCTCATCATAGCCCTAAGATGGAGAGTTAGTTACTCATGGAGAGAGTTCAATGAAGAATCCTCAAAGAAACCTCTATTAAATCTCCTTCAAATTACTCCAAAATCTAGCCTCCAGTTGCCTCTCTCAAGTCTGAATACCCTAAAACGAGTTCTTGGATTTCTTAAATAACTTTTTCTTCGATTTTCTTCAAAACGCAGAAGAGAAAACGGAGTCAACCCATAACTGGCATTTGGATGCCAAGTGTTTGGCGTTCGGTAGTCGAAAGGTAGTAAAGTGGGTGTGTTGCAGCTGTCTGGCGTCCGGACTCCAGAAGGCAAAATTGCCTAGTTTATTCTGTGTTAAGGCCATCTCCCTCCAATTAGCTCAAACTTCACTCCCTTCACCTAAAACATCTGCAATATCACAAATAAGGCCAAATAACATCATCTCAGGGTCTAACAAAGTCATCATTGATGTCGCGACCCAAGACCGGGTCCCCAAGCGGGCAAGCCTAATCCGGGATCGGGACACTAAATTGTTTTGGGATGAATGAATGATGAAAATCTATACCAAAACTATGAATTAATTTAAATCAAAACATACACGAGTCCATCAAAGATGCCACTCGTATACGCGTTTTTCCACAGGTGTCCGCAGTGAGGATATCACATCAACATGAATATTTCTTTTATGTGTGGAAGCTTGTAGCAAATCTAATTCATACATTCATGTCCAAGTTATCAAGATTAAAACATATTTATAACCGTTATCAAAATATGCAATGATCATTAGCTAATTCTCAAAGGAAAGTTAAAGTTTACATCAAGATCATTTAATTACATTACCCCAAAAATAGAGGCCAACAAAGGCCAATATAAACAAAATATCAACTTCCCAAAAAGAATGGTAATCCTAACCCAAAATGTTACGTAAATCGGACACCCGAATGTCTAAACGACATCATCAGCGTGCCACTCAACTAAGTGTTGCGGTTCACCAACCGCCTCCTCAAGCTCCTCCTCGGGGAAACCAACAACAGAACCTAAGTACCAAAGCAAATGGGTCAAACACGATGGTTTGGCAGGTGGGTGAAAAGATATATCAATAAAAGAAATTACCTTGGAAAACATTAAAACCTGTTAAAACAATAAATTTCATAAAACAAAATGGATAATCTGTTCAAAACATATATGCAATTTAAAACAAGTAAGGTATCTAAGGAATTCGGAAAACAAGCAATATGGCAACCACACGAAGCTAAGTCCTCTATCACCGAAGTGACGGGAGCATATCGGAATGTTGACCTCAGTCACCGAAGTGAGAAGATACAACATAAGTAACACACAACATAAGTAATACATACATATACATAATAAAATATGGGACATGACCACGGTAGCGAGCCAGGCATCGAGAACCACAGTAGCAATCTGCGGCATCGAGACAAGACCACGGTAATAACCGGGTAGTGGGATCCAAAATACAGCTAGCGGGGCAAGAGGGGATCTCCAAGTCGGTGGATCAAACCGGCAAGATAATCCAAACTTAGTGGTGCCGACTTATAGGTCAAATAACATAAATCAAGGCATGTACAAAATTCATGTGATGCACTTATATAAACGGGCGGGACGGGGTGCTCGAAGGCATAAATATCATTTCAAACGGGAAGTGCATATCGGGACTAGCAAAATGCTACAGTTACAAGTTCAGTGTTTTCGGGAATGATAAATCATAACTCAAGAAATTCGAGACAAGTATCGGGATTCGATATAGATCAAGGTGAATAAGGGTCCTGTATGTCAATTTCAATATAGATTGGTACTCCTTGAGTTTGGAGACATTCCGGGCTCTTTATACACCTTAGGGTTTTCAAAACTTTTAAATGAAAGCTTGTGATTTGGTTTCTTTCTCAAATGGTTGCTAAACAATGATTATAAGTCTTCCCATCACAATAGGGTTCCCAACAATCATCTCTCAATCATTTAAACATTTCATTTTTGCTCACAGAACAGCCCCAGGTGAACAGTAATCATCGCTCGAGCAGATAAGGCGTTCGCTCGAACGACGAGCTCTCTATAATGGTTTTCTAGGAGGTTCGCTCGAGCGGATAATGGGTTCGCTCGAGCGAACATGTTGGCTCAAGCGAACAATTAGTTCGCTCGAACTAACAAGGTTCTGTAAAGCTTTGATATGATTCTGGGACTGTTCGCTCGAGCGAATATGGGTTCACTCGAGCGAACTGTCTACTGGAATGGCTCGGAGTCATTTCTGGACAGGTCGCTCGAGCGACCTGTCAAGTTCGCTCGAGCGAACTGTCCAGAAACTGATTCCGGGACAGTTCTACTCTCATTCATTTCCACTTCTTACAAACTCCTTTAGCCACATTTCTACTCCATAAGAGGAGGCTTCAAAGCCCCTTATAATCATCATCCAAAAATCCACATCAATACCTCCATAATCATCAAATCAAACATCTTCTTCTTAATCACATTCAACCACAAAGATGAGAGAAAACCCAAATTCACAAGACTTCATTTACACTACAATCAAGCAATAAATGAAGAGCTAACAACCACATTTTCAAACAATAAATGAGTTAGTAAAACTCTTAATGAGCATTCATTCAAGTCAATGCAAGACAATAAAAACAAGCAAATCATGATAAATCAACACATTTCTCATAAAATCATTTAATGCACAAAACATCAATTCATCCACTTGCCTCAAGGTCTCTAATCAACAAAATCAAGCTCCTAATTACCTCTCCAATCTCAAGATCAACAATCTCTACAAAAACCCCCAAAACAAACCCTAAAATGGGTCAAAACAATGAAGAAGAGGAGAGAACTCACAATAATGAAAATGGAGCTTCTCAAGGACTAGAAGAATACATATCTAATAGATTAGGGAGAGAGCTTACTTGGAAGATCCTCTAATAGAAAGAGCTAGCTCAAAGAAGATCTTGTGATGGGTGGTTTTCTTCAAAAGTGGTATCAATGAAGAGACTTCAAAGAGAGGGAAGAGATGACAACCTCCATTCTTTCACTTGAGCAAAGTTTGGTAGTAATTTGGTGGGAAGCAAGAAGAAGAAGAAAAAGCAAGAAAAACCCTAGACAATGGTTGCTTTTGGGCTGGAAAAGAGAAAGGAAGGGGATGGGTTCACCTCATATAAGCAAATGCAAGTGGGCTCCACCACTAGGAAACTTGGAAGGCTGAAATCAAGGCTTTCGGAGCTTCAAATAGATTTGGCGAAGAGGGAAGAAATGATCGTCGAAGTTTCTTGTTTCCAAAAAGTATATGTTTCGTGAATTTCGGAAATATTAAATATTGGGTACATATTTAGTGTAAAAAGACTGTTTTGCCCTTGAAGCTAAGAAAGTCGGGTTTCGGGATTCGAAACGGGAACGGGATCTGTTAGGAATTTTGTGTATTGCAATTTGATGGATGCATTATCATTTTAGCATCATTTGAATTTTCACACTTGCATTGATTTAGAAAATCTTAAAATCTTGATTTACTCATGCATTGTTTTAAATCTTGTAAATCATATGTTTCATGCATGTTTTGATTGGATGCATTTTAATTTGAAAAGAAGTTTTATGAATCAAGCTAGCCTATGTTTTAAATCTTTCAAATCATTTTAGGCTTTTATGTTTCATGATTTTAAAAGCACTTAGATTAAATTAAAATAATGTTTCCAAGCTTGATTTAATGGCCCAAAGACCCTACAAGAAAATTACCTTTTAATATGCATTTTTGGGGAATTTGGTCCCTGGGCCCGGGTCGACCTGCAGTGTGCTCGGTCGACCGAGCCCATGGACCTGGTCGACCGCGCACACTGCGGGTCGACCGGGCAAAGAGCCGTTAGGCTTCTTTTCAAATGGTCAGATTTTTTACCGTTAAGGCCGAGTCGACCGAGCAAGGTACCAGGTCGACCGGGGACACGCCAGAACCCACTTTTTGGGTATAAATAGACGCTCATTCCTAAAGAAATTTTGATGAACAAAGAGGCCCTCCTTGAGATGTTTTTAGGTCAATCAAAGGGGAATGAGCTATGGAAGGATAAGGGACATTTGGAAAGCTAAAGCTTGGATTAATGAAGTTAAATATCTAAGTAAGCTTTACTTTTCTTAATCATATGTTTTCGTGCTTTGTTTTAAATATTGGTAAATCTTTTCTAGCATGATAAACTATGATTTGTTGTCTCCTTAACATGTATATGTTTTGAATTTATTTATTGTTTTGGATGCAATACTTTGATTCAAACCAAGTAGAACTTAAATTGGTATATCTAAATAAATCATGTTTTTGTAAATATCTTTGAAATTATATGTAAACATGATTCCTATACTTGGTTGAATCTTTGGTTGTTGTTTTTCATCATAAGAAAATCTCTTTCAAATCTATCTTATGTTTTGGATTCAACTACTTCACAAATCATATGTACTTTTGTTTTAAAGTTTCACAACTTGATTAGCTTTGATAGGTATATCATTTTCAAGTTGTATTTTTAAGTACATATGATTTGTCCCTTAACTTCAATCAAATCTATTTTTGTGTTTTACACTTTCAAAAAGCTTTAAGCATACATTCATTGAGCTTCATTTTTAAATTGATTGAAGTAAACATTCATACACCTTGAGCACACACCTTTGCTAATTGTATGTGTATGTTTGTATCTTAGATTTTCACTTTCATATCCGCCTATTTAAGAGGCAATTGTATTGAGCTATTATTGTATCTCCATCAAGTGTATTTAGACACTACTTAGAGAGATAACCAACCTTTTGGTTGTAGAGGTTATTGCTTAGCCTAAGAAAAGCATAGTGTAAGAGGTTATTGCTTAGCCTTGGAAAGCATATTGTAAAGGTTATTGCTTAGCCTATTGAAAAGCATAAATAGTGAAAATCCGGTGGGGTGTTGGATCACAAGCCGGTAATGGATGTAGGCATGGAGGCCGAACCACTATAAATCATTGTGTTATGGTGAATGCTTTGTGATGATTATTTTTGTTATCTTCCGCACTTTAGTTCTATATCATCACTTGTGACTAATTGATTTTAAAGAAGTTAGAATTTGGCATAATTGGTCACTTATTAGAAGCTCACCCTATTCACCCCCGTTCTAGGGGTTCGGATCCATGGATTTACATGATCAACATGAAAGTTGAAGAGATCAACAAGATTTGTAAAACGGGATAAAAACACAATTCAATGAAATCTCGAGTAACCCCTCAAGTAAACGCAAAGTCATAAAAAGGAACCCCCAAAGGGCCACACTAAACACAAATGCACTCAAAATTCCCCAAAGCTATAACGAGGCTATTATAATCCAAACTAAATCAAAATCCACTAAACACACTTAGAGCTGACACATAACTTAATTAACACTAATCGATGTCACTCGGGTCGGGGTCTTACAATTGAGGGGCCTAATTGGTACATTTAGGCTCATATTAGAAGCTAAGACTTGCGTCCAGCAATCTGAATATCGATTTCCACATTCTCTTTTGATATGTACAATGCAAAGTTCATATGTGATGTAAAAGGAGCTACATGTGCAATTTCTTTTATGAAATATCCATTGTGGTTTCAAGTTTCATTTTGCATTTATTTTCATATTTTCTCTATTTTCTTTCCATTTGTGTCTACAATTAAAAATAAAAAACTACATGAAGACAACTTTTAACAGTATTTGTTAGTTATGTATTAGTTTTGGTTATTTAAGAAATATCTCCTTTGACATTTTCTTGATCATAACCGAAAGGAGAGTCACAGTTTAAGAAATTCTGAATTTTACTAAGAATGATATTTATGACAATGCTTAAAAGAAGCTTCAGCTTAAAATCTACCACAATGAGGCCAGTGACGGGTCCAAGAATTTATCCTAAAAGGGGCAAAGAAGAATCAAAACATTCAATAAATAAAAGATGTATGAAAAACTAACAAGTTATATTAACATAAACGCCTGTACAACAAGTAGCCATTCGATTACAGAAAATAAGATCTTTTTTACAATTGTCCTTGATGCGTTTTCATGTTTCGGAACCCTTCATGAATATGCCTATATGATAGAGTTTAGACTGTAATGGTCTTATCTAGTAATGAGTAGTTGTTTCATCACTAACAACGTTTGTCAATTAGAAATGATAATTAGTGGATTTTTTATTATTTCTTGACCTTTTTTTTATTTTTTATTACACAACTAATCATGTACTCAATTGGACGATGGGTCCCACTCCTATTGATATAAAGTTTTAGAATATATCATTAGAGGGGATGGTATTCATTTTGAACGGTTTGGATTATAATCATATAGGTCCTGCATATTTTTGGATATTTCTAACCCATAGAAAGACAACGGGCCATAAAGTAATCTAGTGGGCTGGCATTCTTTCTAATCTAATCTATCCATTTACATAGCCCTACAATTTCAATCCAATCTAATCAGAATCAATATTCTTGGTAGTTTTTTAAATAACATGGTATCAAAGAAAACTCTCTCAACATAAAATAAAGAAAAAAATAAATAACATTAAATAACATCAAGAAGTAACTATATTTAACAAAAATATACAAGATGTGAAAAATCTTAATATATGCATTTAAATATATCCATTAAAGAGGGATCCATTCAACTCAATTGAAAAAGAAAAAAAAAAAGATACAAAAGAAACAAAACGCATATGGGCTTTTCGAATTACTTGTGCAGCTGCATATATTTGAGAATCAATGCAAATGAGTTAAGTGTTGAAGAATTAAGAAGAAGATAATAGGCAATGCACGCATAGAATAAAACAAGAACAAGTATTTGTATTAGGAAACTAAGAGAGAAATAAGGCAAGAAAGAAAAGAGGAGAAAAACTTTGTGTATAAGGAGAGCCAATATCTTGTGCAGAATGGCTTGCTTTTGAAGAAATAAAAAAGTTAGGGGCATTCTGCGACAGGTCCCTAAAAATTTCACTTTCTGGCCTTAGATCCACAATCTTTTTTCATAGTATGGTAGGTCCTTTTTTCAAATTTAAGGAACTAAAATGTCCAAGTTACCCTTTTTTTTTATAAATAAAGACAAACCATTTCCCATGATTAGTGGGATATGACATCAATAACGGTTAACTACCATTTAATTGGCCATGATTAATAAAAATCTCATTAATGAGATTTTCAAATAAATGTTAAAAAAGCACAAATAAATTTTAAAAAATGCAAAAAATTTCAAAAGAACGCAAATAAATTTCAAAATCCAGTTCAAATTTTCAAAATTAAGATAAATTTGTCAAAAACTCAGATAGATTTGTCAAAAAATCATATAATTTTTTCAAAAACTCAGATAAATTTGCCAAAAACTCAAATAGATTTTGAAGAAAAAAAAAAACTCAGATAGATTTATCAAAAGCTCAGATAAATTTGACCAAAACTCAAATAAATTTACTAAAAACTCAGATAAATATGTCAAAACTCAAATAAATTTGCTAAAACTCAGATAAATATGACCAAAACTCAGATAAATTTCAAAAACTCGATTATGTATAGTGACAGAACTTGAAACGACTCTATTGCTTTCTCATTTTCTCCAGTGATCCTACGCGGCAATGGTGAAGGGAGCAATTGTAATGGAGACCGGCGACGATGAGTGCAGCAACGACGGCGTGGACTCCAGCCTTCTGGTCCGGCGATGATTGCCTTACAAATCCAGACCTCTGTTTCGGACTTCGTCTCTGTGAATGGCGAACCCACACAAATATTATTTTTTTTAATCTAAAGTTCTCCACTTGTCAAAACAAGACAAACTCCTTTTGTTATTTGACTCCTTCCAAGAAAACAAATCAAAACCCTATACAGAAACAAGGTTAGTCACCACCACGTGACCACCAGAGATCAACTCCTTTTGTTCTCTTGTTACGGTGTAGCCACCAAATATCAACTCTAATCTCTTTCTTCTCGCACAAATCCAAAGGTGATATGAGATAAAGAAAAAATGATAGTTTTTCTGTCTTGGGCGTGTCCTCTCTTGTTTCTTCCTTACTTCCGGCAATGGTGAGACGACAGCAAGAGGAAGCTCCTTCTCCGGCGAAGACGTAAGGTAACAAGATCGAACCCCTTCGATCTTCTTTGTGATTTCTACAATTCCAAATCAGAATCCGGGATCCTCTGTTGTCTTCTTCTCTGCAAAAGATGGAACCGAATGAGGGACAATGAAGATTTAATAATTTTTAAAATTCAAAATTTTATACCTAAACATTTGAAAGGGTAAATCAGTCATGAAAATGTATGGTATAGCGTATCTAGGGACCTCTTGCCGAAATATGTCCAACTGTATGGACTATAGGCATTAGAGAAAAAGTTCTTAGACTGGGGGCCTTACAAGACCAATCTAAGATAATTTTGGCTAATTTACCCAAAAAGTTAATTTTGCCCCAACTCCTCTTGTGATTATATTCCGTAGTTGTAGCAAAAAGTGATGAACGACAAAAGAAGTAAAAAGATAAAACTGCCCATACAAAAAAATCAAAATACCTTATACCATGTGAGAATCTCAAAATATAGAGGAGGGCATGCCTTGTGTAGATCCGTCCCTGATGGGTACTTCCTATGATCATTTCAAATCTTAAATTTCTAGTCCTTTCAAAGGGGTCCATTGGAAAAA
This sequence comes from Camphora micrantha, assembly GCA_003546025.1. Lineage (NCBI taxonomy): Eukaryota > Viridiplantae > Streptophyta > Magnoliopsida > Laurales > Lauraceae > Camphora > Camphora micrantha. The sequence continues at coordinate 20,323,228 of QPKB01000009.1, forward strand.
TGTTGCAAATAATAAATAAATTTTAAATAATTAAAATGATATATAAGTTCTATATATATATATATATATAAAACTGTTAAGAATAAGTCTTTCCTTAGTTTTTATAATCTGTATTCTGCAGTTACCATGATTTTCTCAGATACTTGAAACCTTGTTGACATTTTAAAAAAAAATGATATTTTTTAACAATGATCATGATGCTCTCTAAATACATCTCTCTTACATGCATTTGTAACACCGAATGATAATTTTTGGTTAACAGGGATTTTATCTGAAGCGCAGCTCATGGTGAAATGTTTGGTTCATACTATCCGTAATCGCTCTATAACGTGATAGAGACTTTGCTTGTCTTCTTCAACGCTTGAAGTCTTCCAAGGCGGCTCACTTTAATGTAACACATGGCTATGCAATTGGCTTCACCTACCTTCACGGTTTAGCTACTTCAAATTCAAGTATGCTGTTTAATGCAAATTAAATGCATTGTAGGTTTTGATGAACTTGAAGTTGCAATAATATTAGATGGTAGGTTAAGATAAAACCGTGGCTTTAATGACTTATATGGTTGGCATCAAAAAATAAATTTTAAAGAAAATATTATTACTGAACCAAAAAGAACATAAATTACACCAATTCATGCAACCAGCACTTAAAGTAGACTCAACATCAATAACATGTCTAATAATAGAGTTTGGCTAGAGGAAGGAGATAGAGATAATAAGTCTTTTCACTCAAGCACTATTAACAGAAGAAGGTTAAATTAGATAGAGAGAATAAACAGTTCTAAAGGAAGATTGCTCTGGAGTAGGGAGGAGATTGGTAATGAAATATGTTGTCACCTTTATAAAAAAAATTGAATGGCACCTTTCGAAAATAAACTCTTCAAATTGCCAGAGTGATCTTAACTTGATCAAAGAAATTATTCACCCTAAAATCTCTTATAGGTATTCCAAATTGAGCTTCTTAAAAGTCTCCAAGCCTGGATGATTACCCAGCTACTTTTTACCAACACGTGCGACACGATTGGGATTGATATCACTAATTTGGTTCATGACTTTTTACCAAAGAGATTTCACCAAAAAGAATTAATAACGCATTTATAGTTCTTATCCCAAAGAAAAGTCATGTCTAATATGTCACTGATCTTAGACTCATAAGCTTTTATGTAATATTGTGTATAAAATTATCTCAAAAGAGGTTACAAATAAATTGAAATGTCACTCAACTCAGTTGTAGGACCATACCAAAGTGTCTTTATCGAAGGAAGAGTTATTGCTAATAATTACATTATTGCACATGAAGAGCTCCATCACTTCAAGAAAAAGAAAAATAATAAGATTATGGGACTAAAGCTTGTCATGGCAAAGGCCTGTTATCTAATGGAATGGGATTTGCTTGAAGCTACGTTAGAGGCATTTGGATTTCTTGTGAAATTCATCTGAATTTTTAAAGAACGCATCTCCTCATTCTCTTACTCCATCCTCCTTGGGCCAGCTTGGCAACTCTACTAATAGAGTCAAGTGAAGTAAAGTTGATTTTGAAGAAAAAAATAAAATATAAGTGAGTTATGATGGTATTTTATTTTTAATTATTTGTTATAGAATCTTTTTTACGTTTTTGTATAGGAAAGTAGATTTTTTTTTTCTGTATTTTAGTGGATAAAGGTAGTTGATTTTTTACTTTTTTTTTTAAAAGATGAGGGAGTTTTGAATTAAAGTGTTTTTGATGTGACACCTTGTCTGAAAAATGAAGATTTTACTTAACTTTTACTATGCTAGTAAAGTACCAAACTAGCCCTAAAGGGTCCCCCTTTGATAAAATTATCTTCTATAGGTCTAAGACAAGGAGACCCACTCTTTCCATACTTCTTTATTTTATCCACTAAAATAAGAAAAAAAAAAAAGATGGAGAAGTTTTGAATTAAAGTGCTTTTGATATAATATTTTGTCTGAAAAATGGAGACTTTACTTGACTTTTACTATGCTAGTAAAGTACCAAACTCGCGTTAAGGGGCCCCCCTTCGATAAAATTATCTTTTATAAGTCTAAGACAAGGAGTCCCACACTCTCCATACTTCTTTATTTTGGGAGATGTTTATAAAGGAAGAAAATGAGGGGTAGATTCATGGGGTAAAAGTTTTTAAGAGAGCCCCATCTATTCTTTGCCGGCGATAGTTTCAGTTTTTACAATGCCTTTCTTGATGAAGCCAGAGAGATGAAAGATATTCTTGATGATTATTGTGAGTTATCAGAACAACTTGTGAACTTCAGCAAATCAGATGTCTACTTCAAAAAAGGAGCATGTAGAACCAAATGTAAATCAATAGAATCACTTTTAGGCATTAGATTCATGGAAAATAATGAGGAATATCTTGGGAATCTTATGTTTTTAAATAAACGTAAAGAAGTCAGTTTTAAGTACGTAATTAATAAAATTAAGAATAAAACCTAATCTTGGCAAATCTCCCTCCTTTCTCATGCTGGGAGGGGTACACTCATCAAATGTGTTGCCTCGGCAATTCTTATATATAATATGTCTATGCTACAATATGTGACTTCTCGGAGTCCCACATCGACTATAGAGAGGAAAGTGAATGGGATTATATGTAGAGCTTACACCTTAACCTTGCATGCGGCATTTCGATGGATTGAGGCCCATCAGAAACAAAGCCGTGAGGCCGGTGGGCCAAAACGGACAATATCATGCATGCGTGTAGGGGTGTGGCGTTATACTACAACTTCCTTGTAAAACTAAAAATCTATTGATAAGTTATATAGAGAGTTATGGTGGGGTGATCAAGAGGATAAAAGGAGATTTATACTATTAAATGGAGTGAGATTTCAAAACCAATCAATGGAGGAGGATTAGGTATTAGAGATTCAAGAAGCAACAATTAAGCCTTATGAGCCAAAACATGTTGGATATATCTAAATTAATGGTAATCTTCTCTGCTACATAATTCTTAAGGAGAAGTACAATCCTAATATGGTATTTTGGGAAGTTAAATTTAGGAAAGGTAATTCTTATTATTGCAATTTTGTAAATGCCCTAAATTTTATAAATGAAAATATTGGTTGGATTGTCGGTAATGGTAAAACATCTTGATATGAAAATGCAACTGAATCCCTTGTGACAGGGCCACAGGGGTCTTAGAAAACATGTTTCTTCTGCTACAAACCTAAACCTCCAAGTTAAAGACGGCTTGTTGGACTACGAAAGGAGATAGAATGAGACACACATGAGAAACAATTTTAATATTATTAAAGATGTGGAAGATATCCTTAGATTTTATATTCCCAGTCAAAGTGGTGAAGATAAAAGAGTCTAGACTTATGCAAAGAAATGGTCAAGTGATTGTTAATTTGCCTTATAAAGTGCTCACTGCGCAAAAAAACTTACCTAATGGTGTTGAGTTGTTGAACTGAAAAGACTTTTGGAAACTTCCTTGGTTTAAATCTCTTGGCTCATAAAATCCCCGCCCATGGCTTAGTCGAATGGTGGAAGGGTTCTTTTAATTCTGATCAACTGTCCCTCCCAACTAGTAACAGTTTTCTAAAGCCTAGGCGCTTGCCATTTTGCGGGCCATATGGAAGGCCAAAAATGTCTATTTATTTAAGCGTGTTAAATTAAACCCCTATAAACCTCTCGATCAAATTAAAATTTTGATGATGTCATCCCTTCTTGATACGATGACAGTAAAGGAAATATCTAATGGAAAAGCCCCAAGCCTTAGTATGATTATTAAAAAAAAAAAAAAAGATGTGGTTTTAATTTTTTTCAATTTTGTGTTTAGAACACCAGATGATAAAAAGCTTCTTTTGTGTACATCTTATGATTTAATGGATCTATCATGTGTGCAGAAGGAGTTATAGGAGGGGAGCTTATCTCATCAAAAGAAGTTGAAATGAGGGCTCTCGTTGCCTTGAGTGGAGCCAAAGTTTTGGGCATTAGAAGAGTCCGCATTTTGTGTGATGCGATGGAGGCAATCGAAATAATTAATGGTAGTAAATATTGGGTACTAATCTCAATCGTTGCAGATATTTTCTCAGTTGTGTACTTTGATAACATTTATTTTGGTCACATCCCTATACGGCTACATGAGATGGCGCACCGAATGGCCAAATTATATCAATCTTTTAATTGTGAGGTTGAGTGGTCCATCTATTACCTAGACTGATCGGCTGAGTCGGTCCCATGATGTGATGTTTTGATGTGGTTGTATGTGTGTGTATTTTTTTCTCTTGCTCATGAGTGTTTATCTCCTTTTGGGTTCTAGTATAATTCTTTGGCCTAAAAAACTGTCTAAAAATAGAGTTGAGCTCTGGTTGCGCATATACACTTAATCTGATTAATAAACGGGTTGAATTTGTGTTGGGCATGTACACATTAACTCTAATTGTCAATCTGAGCTAAACTAGACTAGTCCATGATAGTCCAAACAGTTCACAGTGGCTGCAAACGAGCAACGGGGTGATCTAGACAGCCATGATCGAGGTGATCTCTCCTCAACTAAGAATAATTCAAAATAGCGTTTTAAGAAAAGAAAGTTGGTTCCAAAGGATGATAACTTTCGTGATTTCTAGTTGGCATGATCTTTGGTTTCGTTTTATAAGATGTACACCTTTTTTATTTTTCCCGTTCCCCTTCTTTTTCTCAAAAAAAAAAAAAAAACATGGACGCGAGAGGAAGGGAATCATTCTCTATAATCTTACTAGTTATCAACAAAGTACATTCCACCATGGATAATATTTTGTCGTACCAAACAAGAGAAATTAAAACCACAGAAAATGAAGTCTTTGGGTTTCATTTTAAAAAAAAAAAGAATTGACTTCTCGAAACCAATGGGTCAGATACAGGTGGGGGTCTAAAATAAGGACCGCCCGTTGACCCAACCCATTTGTCACCCCCAGAGGGGGTTGATTACTGTATAAATTTTTTTATTCATAGGCCTATGTGGAAGCATTTCTAGTGCTGGATCAGATAGCTATTGAAGTGAAGGCAGCCATTGATACTTAAGCAAGCACACGCTTTCTGGTGGTTTTTGGCTGGTGATGGGCACACCAGATTTCAATTGGATCTGCGACCTTGGCAAGCTCGCCCGCACATTCTCCCTCACCTCCTATACCATTTGGAATGCCACAGGCCTTACCCTCCGCAAAAGCTAGCAATTGAAGTGGAGGTAACATGGGTACTTAAGTCCAAAATCTACACTTGTTTTCAATGTCCAACTTGTGGAGTCCCTTGTATCCCGGTTGTTCATTAGCGGGTGATGGGCAAAATGAATTTCAACCGGATCTGCGACCTTGGACCAAGCCCTCCGGATCTGATGCTGCATCAGAAGTGTATGTAGTTGAATGAAAAAGTCCCATCTCCAGGCCTATGAATTTATCATGGGTTGGCAGGAGGATGATTCAAATATAGCGATTTACGCATGAAGCCTCAAATTTCGAAGTCATTGATCTAACTTTTACAATAAAAAAAAAAAAAAAAAAAAAAAAAAAAAAGACTGATGAATGAGAAGCTTTTCATCTTAAACAGTCTGGACCATATAAATTCAATGCCCATTGATTAAATGAATGAAATCATTTGATTGGTGTTATTTCATGTGCTGACACATGAATTGATGTAAAATGTCCAAGCTTTTGGAACTGCAGTGAGTATATGCAAAGTTACACTGGGCCCATATTTTGTAATGGGCGAGGTTAGCCTATGCCAAAGCCCAGCATGCTTTTGGATAGCTATGAGCCAACCATCTATGCTTGCAAGTGGGCCCATTCTTTAGATTTCGGCCTGCTACATAAACTGGGCTGGACCTATTCTATTCTTCCTTAAAAGACCTTACTAGATGGCCCAGCCACTCCTAATAAATTCTACTCAAAATGGGACATATATTTCACAAATAGGCTGGACATTGGCTTGACTTTTAGACCTACGCTCCTCATCCGTCCTTAGAATATCATAAATAACCCAACTGGCACAATAACTCAGGCCCTACTCCATCTTTCTACTTTTCGCATTTATCTGTTGAACAATTACATATTTATATTGTGCGGTATAGTGTTTAGATTAGTTATTTATAATAATTTTAAATCTCACTGTCTATATAATTACTTTTTCCTCTCTCTCTCCGGAAATAAAAAATAACAACTAAAAAAAAAAAACAAAACAAAACAACATAAGTCAGCTCGTTTCACCTCTTACCCATCAATCATCCCAGCTAGAACGAGCACTGTCACAATTGTATCTGCCATATTTTGAAATGTCACAACTTTGGCGATATATACTTAAGACACTCCCATATTTACAGATGGCACCATCAAATGAAAATATATTGAGAAAATCACAAGAAATAGAATAAAAGTTGGCAGAATTCAGGAAAATCAATATTTTGTACTACCTTTAAATTTAATTATCTAAAAATTAACTTTTTTTTATAAAACATTTACCTATAATATCTTTAAAAAAACCTCAGATTTGAAATTTCAGCACGATATTTCTATCACACAGAGAGATAGAGATGTTATTCCTACTTATGTGGCCTTGATGACCTATAATAATATCCTGAAGAAAAATCTCCAGTTTGAAAATTCTCCTAGTGAGAGAGAGTGAAAGAGATGTTATATCTACTTTTGTGGCATTAATGGTGATCTAATAATTAAAACACAGTCCTATAGAGATGTTGTAGCTACTTTTGCGGCCTTGAGTGACGGTGACTCTAATTTTTAAAATGCAGTCCAAAACAAATGGACCTAAAAAGGGAGTAGCTTTGGAGCTTTAGATCTTATTCTCATGTGGAGAAAAGGACCCCTCTTGAAAAGCTTCATCTCTTTCCGCACATTTGTGTCAACTGTCAAGTGTCCATCTGCATATATAATGCACGACAAATCAATTTTTTAAGATGCTTGTTATTGGCACACAGATTTTTTACTTTTCCTACATAAATTTTCTCTACACACATCATTATAATTTATTATTTATATTAATTTTTTTCACACACATCAAAATTTTCGAAAGTACCCATTCCTTCATTTCCCTCTTTCTTCTCACACACATCCTCTTCCAACACAAGGCTCTCCACCATTACTATTTCATTCTTCTTCCCTATTTTTTCTTTATCATTTTTTCTATCTTAGATTACCTTGTTTTTCATGAAAACTTATTATGGGGATAGATTCTCATTCAATGTAAGATTTTACAAACAATGCTAGTATTTTTTCATGCATTTGGGCTTGTTTTCATCCATCATCGCAGGGGTTTACAACCCAGAAATCGTGACTGTTCGGTCTCTGAGTGGCCGAACAGAACGCAAATGTCCGGAACTATAGTTCCGAACAAAATTAGAATGTCCGGATCTGAATGTCCGAACAGAAGTGTTTGGACACTATCTTTCGAACATGTTCCTTCTGTTCGGATGTATAGTTCCGAACAGATGCAATATGTTTGGACTTGAAAGACCGTACATATCGGGACCTGCAACTCGTTCCAAGCAAGAAATGGAGAAATTGACCTTTCCCTTGCTACTCTAATTGAAAGGCACCATTTGATTGTTGTTTTTTTCATTCATTGCACTGGAAAGCCTTTAGAGATAGAGTGAAAAAAGATAAATTACAAGAAGAAGGAAAGATGAAGGAGATGGGGGAAGATGGGTTGCCCAAGAGCAGAAAATGGAGAAAGATGAATTGCCCAATATGTTTTGAGTTTTTCTAAAAAGTGGAGAGTGAAAAGTGGCGAATGAGATGAGTGAGAGAGAAGAAGAAGAGCTTGTGTATGAAAAGAGAGGGATAATGGATATTTTAGTCATTTCATAAAGGGGTAAAAACGTAATAAAAAAAAAACAAATTCCTTGTGTTGGAGAAGAAAAAAATTGTGTGCCAATAGTAGCACTCTTTTTTAAGCGTTTGGTAGCAACCCCGGTTACCACATTGTCCAGCACCATCTAATGCATGAAAAATCAATGTCTAAGCTTTTGGTAGAACCCGATTACCACATTTTCAGATCCACTACATGCATTTTTTGCAATTTTTTGGAAAGATTTCAGAATAATTACGAAAACGCCATCCGTTCGAACGGGGTGTCTGGGTGTTCGAATTAGAAGCAGAGATTTTCAACACGACTTGCATGAAAACACTTTTTATTGTGCCACACGAAATAGGGCATATATATTCCTCTTTTTCTCAGCCCTAAAGGTTATCTCTCCAAGACACAAACCCTCGAAATCCAAAAGAGAGACTTTTCATCAAATCTAAAGCCTTCACCATTGAAGAACTGAAAATCTATGCTCTAGAGATTCAATCATCCTCTTTTATTCGCGGATTCGTCTCAAAAAGGCTTCGAGGTGGTGGGCGGTTGATTCAAGCGTGGTTGAAGGTGAACGGCGAGTGGCCAGCGGGAAGATCTGCAATCCCTTAGGTTGAGTTGTAACTGGGAAAAGGTTGTAAGTGATTCTTATAATGTTCTGCTTATAGTGCATTGCTTTTCCCTAGACATGGTTTCAGGATCCGTAGTTTTTTCACGAGTAGGGTTTTCCACGTATATTAACGTGTTCGTATCTCTGTATGGATGAATGATGGTTCTTTATTGATTAGTTTCCTATTTTTGAAACTACATATCAAAGATCTAGTCTGGTACCTTAACCCGTGCCAGGGTTTAAAACCTTCAAATGTCTTGAGGGTGCTTGAGCGGTCTTTAAACTAGAGGAGTAACAACCTTTTGTATAACTGCAAGACCCCCAGAAAACGAAAACACTTACCAAAATTTGCGGCTGTAGACCATGGGTCAAAACCCTCGTAGGGTCCCTATTCGACAAGAAATAGTTGACAATTCATGGTCACCATTTTGAATTGGATTGGCTTGCAATGTCCAATAAAGAATCTTGGGTACTTTCTAAAAACCATAATTAAAATAAATTTCAAGAGACACTTAATTGTGTCTTTTCAAAATAAAAATAAAAATTAAGTTTTCATGTGTTATTTTTTTTAGATTTAAAGTGTTTTGTGCCTTTTCAAAGATTTGTCTCTTGGGCCCATTTGAGTGGATGGCCAATTCTAAATGATGCCTTCCAGCTCTATTTATTAGGCCCAATTTGAGTTTTGAAAATGATCAAAATGGAGTGTCCTCATACTCACGTTATCTCATAGTATTTTCTTCTCTTTCATTTTACATTGACTTTAAGGACAATTCCAAATTATCTTTTACACTCCCCCTCAAATTGATGTGATAAGGCAGAAAACATCAATTTGCTGGTTAAGAGTAGAGACATGAGGCATAGTGATCTTCTCAGTAACAACATGCTGACGAATGAAGTGACAATCATTCTCAATTGTGCTTCGTTATTTCATGAAAGACCGAATTGTTGACAATTCTTGTAGCTCTTGTGTTGTCTCCATGAAGAGGTGTAGAACTACCAATAATGACACCAAATTCACAGAGAAGATAGCATAGCCAGATTATTTCAGCGCTAGCAAACGACGTCGCCCAATATTCAGCCTCAGCAATGCCGACTTCAAATCAAAGTTGGCCATTGTATCCTTAGAACAAAATTTTATCAAAGCCACATGCATGTAGGAAATTATTGTCTTTAAGAAAGCATCTTAATTGGTGTGCCTTGTTCGTTTTTTTTTTTTTTTTTTCTTTTCTTAGATTAATTTCTCACATTCACATATATTCACTAATTATTTATTCTAATTATTTATTTATTTTCCGATTGCACATTTTTCTTAAGTAATTTTTCCAACAAAAATATATATTTTTAGTAAATATCTAATTCACAAACAAAACATAGTAAGCTCCTACCTTTATTAGTCAAGGACTTTAAAAATAAGATCGGTTCCCAATTCTAATAATAAGGATGAAAATGCCTTGGTGAATACCCAAAGGACCCAAATAGAAAAGCTCCGAAACAAGTGCAAGATTCATCCTCATTTTTATTTCAGGTGTGCAAAAAGATGATGACAGGCCCAGATCCCTGGTCTTCCAACCTGACAACCCGAGTATCTGAAGCCTGATTCGGGCCCAGCTTCAGTCACATTATTCCGGGTCGAGGTTTGTGTCTTTAGTCTAAATTCGTGTATAGATATGGATCATGTAAACAGAGTTGAGTTGGTTCTGGATCCACATTTGGATTCTTATTTGCAGTACACCAGATTCAACCCTTTTGTTTTTTTTTCAAGAATGGCTCCTTACCCGAGTGGTAAGGAGACTCAGCTCCTCCCTAGCTGACCGGTGTTCAAACCCCGTGCGCAGGCCTCGTTCCTACTTGAGTGGGCTATCTTACCTTCCCATGTGCATGTGGACTCTCTCTTGGGTCCCAGCCCCATTGGCTGGGGTACGAAAAGACCCAAGGCCCAGCGGCCAGGGCAATGGGAGCCGGCACCTTATCCACAAGGCCAGCCCTCTATTCCCCAATTAGAGAATTTAAGTTAGAAACTTACCATTTATTCCTGTGCGATGGTATGCCAATGCCACTCTCATCTAATCTCATTTTTAATGCCATTTTTAACTTGCTGCTCCTGACTTTTCAAGGAGGGCTCAAGATTTTCCCTTAGATGTGCTTGGCTGGACGTTTTAAAAGGGTGTTTGATTATTAAAATTTAAGAGCTTTAATATAGGACCTGTTTATTTGCAGGGATTTGAAATACCAGGAATCCAAAGAATCCACTTTACCATGAATTCTTCATTTAGAGAGGGCTGGTTAATTTGCGTGAAATTGAATTCAAAGAAAACCCACTTTCCCATGAATATTAACCCACTTTCCCCTGAATATTGATTACCTGAAAAAAAAAATAGTAAAAGATGTTTGATTATATGGAATTAAATTCCTCGAAATTCATGGTAAAGTGGACAAGAATCCTTGAAAATATATTTGGTTTGTCTGCATGGTACTGAATACCTAGAAATGGAAGGAACCCACTATATAATTATGGATTCCTTATCTTAAGAATATAGGGCTGTTCATTTGCATGAAATTCAAATTCCTCTCTCTCTCTCTCTCTCTCTCTATATATATATATATATATAGGGATTTGACCGTACAGGTTATATAATAATATGTATTCCTCGAAATGGTGTTAACCAAGAGTATATCCCAAATGTGGGTATCGTACACGGAGCCCCATTTTTTTTTTCCGATTCTACCCCTTTTGTGCGATATCGCAAATATATGCGATATCGCATAAACTGAAAAGTCAATTTCAAGCTGTTGCCTCCCTTTTTCCCTCCGCTCGCATCTCCTAAAGCAAGTCGTTTTTCCTCTTTTTTTTTCTATGATTGTCTCCTTCATTATAGGAGGTTCTCAAGAGGATTAATCCATTGCTCTTTTATTTCTTCAGAAGTACCTGAAGGTTTCTCCATATTTTGTTTACAAAGTTCTTTTGGCTTGGTATGCTACATTGAGTTGCTTCATATCTTTATGTTGTAATTTCTTGGAGCATTCAAATGATTCTTTGTACACACAATATTTGGTAGACATATTTGGAATTTTTTGTATACTCTGCCAAATGTTATGTTAAAAATAGTTGGGCATTAAGATACAAGAAAACTTACGGTCATGGAAATACTTTGGAATCTATTTTCAATTTTTTTTTTTTTTGGTTGTATTGGATGAACAAATGATATGATGATATGAAATGTCCTAAAAATGTATTTTTTATCGTGGCTTTATAACAAATCATACCAAGAGTTTTTTTTTTTTAGCTCATTGCACTTAGGGAATGACAACTTGGTGTTTTTGGACCAAACAAAGAACAAGATTGGTACACTTGGTCACAACAGCTGGGACTTTATTCAATTTCTCCACAACCCAAACTTTCTCTTATCAAGTATGAAACCATGAATTTAGACCTCAGATAAAACAAGTAAAAAACCATAGCAAATCTGGGAGTCTACTTCAGTTCTTTTTGTGCGATATTGCATAGTTACTTGGCCAGTTACTCAGAAAATGAAATTCCAGAAAGTTGCACCTTATTCTTGGTTACAACAGCTGGGACTTTAATTATTTCTTGCATAGCCCAAACTTTTCTTAACAAGTAGCAAAATATGAAGACTTAAGATGAAACAACCCAAAAAAAACACAGCTACTCGGGGAGTCTATTTCAACTCTTTTTGTGTGCTATCACACAATCATTTGGCCAACTACTTTTTTTTATTGAGTAGGAAATATGGAGTAAGACCTAAATGAAACAACTCAAAAACACCAATGTAGCTCAATGCCTAGCTATTTTTAACATAACATTTGACAGAATATACAAAAAATTTCAAATATGTCCACCAAATATTGTGTGTACAAAGAATCATTTGAATGCTCCAAGAAATTACAACACAAAGATATGAAGCAACTCAATGGAGCATACCGATCCAAAAGAACTCTGTGAACATAATATGGAGAAACCTTCAGGTGCCTTTGAAGAAATAAAAGAGCAATGGATTAATCCTCTTGAGAACCTCCTATAATGAAGGAGACAGTCACAGAAAAAAGAGGAAAAACGCGACCTCCTTTAGGAGATGCGAGCGGAGGGAAAAAGGGAGGCAACGGCTTGAAATTAACTTTTCAGTTTATGCGATATCGCATATATTTGCGATATCGCACAAAAGGGGTAGAATCGGAAAAAAAAATGGGGCTCCGTGTACGATACCCACATTTGGGATATATTCTTGGTCAACACCATTCCGAGGAATACATGTTATTATATAACTTGTACGGTCAAATCCCCTTCACTAAATATATATGGGTACTACCACAAAAGGCATAGTTCACTGTTAAATTCTTTAAAAACCGCCATAAATAAACACACTGCAATTTTATAATATCACAATATTCTACTCTGCACTAATGCCCTAACATTTCTCCTAAAATATATTTACAAAAATGGGATTGCTCGAATATTTATTGAAGTTCATATTTTGAACCAACTTGATTAAATAGCATATTTTAGTAAAATTACACAGTTCTCTTCTTTTTCTTTTACAAAAGGGATATACTGGAACGCCCCCCAAAAACTACAGCCACCACTCAAAATGAAAAGAACCACAAAGAGACTAGAAATATGCCATCAAAGTAAGAGACAGCAAAGCAGAAGAGGCCACCGAAAAAAACAAAAAGAAAAAAAAAAAAAGAAAAAAAAAGAAAGAAAGAACCCAAATTAGAAAAGAGCCACTTCCCTCCAATTATGCACAGTGGTTTCAGAACAGGGACCCGAGAAGGAACGCAGAATCTCATGCTTGAGATGATATCTAGTTGGGGGAAAAGCTAGCCCTTAAAAGAGTCTTTGCGTCCTTGGTCCTTTCTTTCCAAATTGCCTATACAAAGGATAAGCCCCACATAATTCTTTCTTTCCAAATTGTGTAATTATTTTTAATTTAAAGTTTTAATTATTATATGCTAGAAGTTACTTTTAATGCCAACTTCCTCTCCAATTAAAAAGTCTATGTAACAGTCAAACTAACCAAACATTTTTTTATGCCAAAAAGCTAATTTGATAAAGGACTTTTAAAAGAGCATTTTAGACTTTCAAGAACACCCTTAGCCATCACTCTAAACTACCATCCCACCTTAACCAATCATTAAGAAAACATTAATTTAATTGGATTTCAAGTCCAACCGCCTCATTGATGATTTTTTAAAACCACATGATCTGAATATTTTTATCATTGTCATCATGTCATTTATACATAATTAATCTAATGGTAGGTGCAACTTCAATAGGACTACAGCTTTCATATATAATATATAGGTCAAGGTCAGCCAAGATTTTTGGCGGTTTAGATTTCTCACAAGGGCCCAAATGATACTCTATTTCTTTTTACTTCTCTGGTTCCACATCATTCACACTTTTTTTTTTTTTTGCTATTTTTTCAAAAGTTATTTTCTATTTTAATGATACTTTCTGATAATATCCCCATAAAACAAAAGGAATTATCACAATATTATCTCCCGCCGATAGTATCCTGAAAATGATATTTGCACCAGTGATCCACAGGATTCAATATTAACAAAAGATGCAGCATCAGTGAGGACCAAACAGCAGGCACATCCAGATATATGAACTCCAACAGTCCCAACCAAATTTCAAATGAACCATACTGACATCTTATATACCAACAGAGATAGGAAAGCTGACCTAGAAGAGAGAGATGCATGCCTCATGCGGCAGTAACAGCATCAGGGGCAGTAGCCACAGCTAAGGCCTTTGCGGATGCAGCAGGGGAAATGGTTTTACCATCTTTCGCAGGCTGGGCAGGAGCTGCTGGTGGTGGAGGTGGCTTCATGTGGGGTGGCGGGGAGTGCTTGAGCTTTAGGAGTATCTGACGCATTCTCGAAAGGTCGGTTGGCTTCCCCGGCTTTGGACCCTGGATCACTACTATGGATGGTTTCTTCTCCTGGTCCTTCTTCCCCCTTTTCCTCTCTATGGTGGGCACTTCGTTTGGAATCAGCTCTGCTATTGCCTTCCAGTAATGCTTGTCAGCTTCAGCATGAAACTTCTCCCCATTTGCCAGAAAGAGCTGACACAAGAAAATAGTGCAAAAATAATGAAGACATTGTGTCATGAAAATAGGTATAGGCATTAGCTTGAATAAATGTCAACACAAGCTTTCTGATAACATGGAGGTTAATAGTACGGTCAAATAGAAAAACAGAACAATACGCAACGTAGAATAGCAGATAAGTTCTGATGGTGCAATCCATTCAGCAGCCTAACATCCACAAGTTGATACTGAGAGGCAATTAAAATTTAAAGCAGTGATATTCTTCCATCCGGATATATGTCAGGAATAAAATATCAATCAATTTTATGTGTTTTGTATGCTAATGAAAGCCTAGCGTAGTACCAAAGTGGATGGCAAGTACATCATTTCCATGTTAAAGTGTGGAGTGCCAATACTTCAAAATCTTGTAGGAGGCGCCATATACTTCCACTGCAAACCAAAGACACTTGGACACCGGACAAAATAGCGATCCTACTGAGGAATTTGATAGTATGTTGTCTCTTGCATTTCCATTAACACTCAATTACTCGACACGCCATCCAGTGGTAATATATATCTGTGCAGCCATCTCTCTTTTTTTTTTTTTTTTTTTTTTTTTTTTTTTTTTTTTTCTGTTTGCTACATCTGAGTTCAAACTCACGCACTCTACTCCCACACCCAAGTTCCTAACCAGCTGAGCTAAGTTGTGGGAGATACATCTGTGCAGCAATCTCATTTGGTGTCATCAGTTAAGAAGGGAAGAATAGTCCTCAAGAAATGGTTGCTTGAAGAACTATCAATAGCAGCAGTAACCTGAATAAAACAGCTAATTCACTAACCATCTGCACTACATGGGATATACCTGGGTGAGTCTGTGAGATGCATGAGGCCATCTATGAGCTGAAGGGAATGAGTGGGATAAGATCCATTGAAGTACCAACACGTTTATCATCAATTATATTGGCCAGTTAAATCAAATCCATGGTGCACTTCATTTCATTCATAACATATCCATCACACCATCGCAAGCATAAAGAACATCTAAGACCCAAAAGTGGCCCTAAACCTTTCATTTTGAAATAGGATAAAAGTTTGGATGAGGCACAGACATTGCTGTCCTCTCAGAGCTAAAACTAAAACTATTAAGAGTGGGCTTCAAAAGTTGAGATCAGATCAATGAACTCTTGTACCATCCTTCGCAAACCTTTCAACTCCCGCATAGCTTGGCTCTCACCATATAATTGTGCTTGTTGGACTTTGAAGGTACCGTTCTTTAAATGTCTAATTAAGATCATGATAAGACTGAAATTCTTAACTCGTGTATTGGATGCATCTGAAGACAGACCATCATGATATTGTTATTGTTGTAATCACAGATACACCACACTTAAGCAGATAATAACTGATATGGAATACTTGGCGCAAGAATGGACTTGTGCAAGTCCATGCATGGTGGATTAAAGTAGATCCCCACTCATGTTATCATCATCATTTGAGCTACAACAAGAAGAGCCAACGTTTCTTCTTAACTGAAATCTATGCCTATAGCGTTGGGCAACTAATCATTCTTTCTAACGCTCAATACTACCAAGCGAAGTTTCCTAGAAAAAATCCATCAACTCTTTGAGATGAGCATCTGGGGGACAAGCACAAGATCCCATAAATATCATTTTGCAACAGGGCACTTTATATCCATTGCTTCTAACATAAAATGCTAGAGGCTATTTGATGCAAACCCTTAGAAGGGTTTGGATCGAAAAAGTGCTAAGACACGTAAACAAGCCTCAAAGAGACTCACACAACGAGATGAACTTCAGAAATATAATCCAGGAAGTAAAAAATCTTATTAAAACTTCTGAATTGTTTTCCACTCTTCTACAATGCCATCTAAACAGGAAACAAAACAACATCTAAGAGTCCTAATCAAACTAGGAAAGTAAATAATAACCAACCTAGGAAATTAAATAAAGAAGTCCTGATATTAGAAAGCTAATCCTAATTACAACTAATTAATAAAATAAGAAAAAAAATCCTTAGGACTTTCTTGGATATGCGGGCCATGAGTCTTGTTGTAACTGTTCATTGCCTTTACATCACTCTCTGGGATGCTCAAGAGTTTGACGTCAAACTGGAATTCTATTTGCATTCCCTCTGTAGACGTGGCATACTTGAAGCACTTCTTTTGTGACACCTACCCTTGACCCTTTCTTTGGTGGTTCCGGCTTCGTAGGATGTAGTGAGATGGGCTTCTCATTGTGAACAAACAAGTATGTATTGTCTTTCATCCAATAAGTTCCATTGCTGTTGTACATCCACAATCTTCCAAGTAGAATATCTCCACTATACATCGATAGTACATCATACCACACCATGTTCGTATAGTCTCCACCAATAGTAAAAGTAAACTGACGTGTATGTCATACTTGCACTTCGTCACTTGTCATTAACCAATGAACAAAATATGGGCAATAGTGCTTGCGAGCGATCCAAAAAAATGCATGAGATGATGTCAGACCTTCCTCCATACAAGTCTGTCCATTTACAATACTTGTTAACCGAATATTATTTCGTAACCATCTCTTCTCAACAATTGGAATAGGTTCCTTGAAGACTATACTTTGATTCATTAGGACTTCATCTTCGATGTCACCATATTAATGAACTTGCTCCATCTTTTCCTCTTTTGTTGCTTCCATTGTCAACTGCTCCTTGGATTCCGATTCATCGTGTTCTTCAATCTCTTGCTCCTCATCTCTTGAATTAGGAATAATTCTGTCCTCGTACCTACTTTTCCGCACAGCGATCCGCGATCGAGGAATAGAACAAACACTAGGGCACGGGCACGCTCATGAAGAGGAAACAACACAAATTTAAGGGAAACTTCTAAGAAATTTTATTTCAACAATAGATGATTGTCGTTGGGTATCCCCAAGTTGAAACCTTCCGAGATTAGGAAATTCAGAAAGATCCTCATTAATCACACTTTCTAATGCTATTTTCACAAATCACAATCAACTCAATTTAAAAAAAAAAAAAATAGAAGCTGCTAATGAATCAAATAAAATCTAAAGGATAAGGTACCCCAAGGATCATCAACTCTCCCGCACTTGGAAAAACTCAAAACCCCCCCCCCACCCCCCCCACCCCCCAACAACCCAAACTGAAAAAAAAAAAAAAAAAAAAAAAAACTCTCAACTCCCCTTTCCCCTTTCTATTCTCCTCTCCTTTTATACCCAGTTTGGGCCAACTCTCACATAATAAGACACTACCCAACCTCTGGGTCAGCCTGATATGATGGAATTGGATTCACCAGGACCCACCTAATCATACGTATCTCAGCAGCATTTATATATTCGTTTGCACCTCATGTCTATGGTAGTAGTGTCAAGTCATGTCAATGTTGTGGTAAGCTACAATGCTTATGGAACTACAAGGTCTGGTGGGGGAGAGTGTAAGGTCCATGGCTCCCCTTTAGAAGTGCAAGTGGGTAGAGTGGCAGCTTGCCTGCATAGGAAGGGGCCCGCACATGGTCCTGGGTACTCGGAATTACACCCATCCCGCACCAGATTCCCATTTATTCATGCTATTATATTACAAATTCACATTAGAAGGCCCCAATCCATGTTATCATGTTACTAACAACAGTTAGCCACACCATGCCTGGTGTGACAGCCCATGAGACATGCCACGCTTATGTTCGCCATGTTCATGCTTGTGTACAGCCTGTTAGGCACGTTCCATGTTCTAGTCATATGTTCCTGCATCGTCATGAATAGTTTCATGCCCGCACTAGTTTTGTTGCTAAGCTTTTGCTAGTCAAGATACCCGCACGCATTTGTCTTCATGTTTTCACTGTAAATTGGTACTCATATACAGCCATGCATTTGTTAGTTCCTTGCTTGTCTTTATACTCCTTTTGATATGTATGAATTATGTGATTATGGACTGTATACTTGCAAAGGTTATTTCATAGCCTCATTATGCTACGCTTGACGCTATATGTGACAACACTGCTACCAGTGAGCAGGAGGTTACGGAGGTTTAGGATGTAAAGAAGCAGGTCAGCAGCAGGTCAGCTTGACCAATGGGTCAGCCCACAACCCATGTATTGGGTCAGCCCACGAGTCTACATTGTATGAGTTGTCACTAGATATTAGATAGATATTAGTTTCCTTAACTATGCCTGTAATCTTGTAATCAGATCTTAATCAGATCCACTAATTTAGGCTACAGTGTTATATATGTAACCATTGTCAATACAATGATACGCAATTCTCTTGCAACTAAGATTTCTCGTGTATGCTTCGTGCTTGGTTCATGTATCTCAAACATGGTATCAGAGCCTTGATCGACTGTCCATTCCAGCATAAGAGGAGCCCAGTTGACTGCCCTGTTCGTCTGTGAAGCACTGTCAACCTCTGTGATCAAAGGTGGCCCACCTGATTGATCACCTGCATCAGAGAAACCTACCCATCCTGGTCGCCCACTTATTCTAAGGATTCTGCACATTTTTTTCAGATTTTCTGCACTTCTGAGGTAGGCCATTCTCCCTGATCTGCACCTGTCTTCTTTGTGCAAATAGTTTTAATCAAGACCGTTCAAATTTCTTGTTTCTCGAGCTTTCATCAAAATTCCAGTTAGAGGTGTTTCAGATTTTTGAGGCAGAGACCACTGTGTGATCTGATCATCCAAGTGATCATCCAGTGGGGCCCACAGATCAGATCTGTGCTCCAAATCCAAGTCGCCTGGACCAATTTTTGGCCTTTTTTCGATCTACTTACTCCCCGTGACTGTGATCTTTCATCTGATCATTCAGTGGGGCCCATAACACACATCTGTGCTTAGATTCAAGCCACCCGGTCCTCCTTCATTGGAATTTTTCAGATATGGTTAGTTACTGTGGCTGGATTTCAAATCTGAATAGGCTTCTGGGGCTGGATTTCTCTTTATTCAATCTGTGAGCACTTTGTTTTGGTTCAATGTCTTCTAATCGAACTATATCGGGAATTACTGTCAAACTTGATGGCACAAATTATCCCTATTGGTCCCATCTCATGCAAAATTTCCTCAAAGGTCAAAAGCTGTGGAAATATGTTGCTCAGCAGATCCCTACACCAGACAGTAAGGATGCCACTTTTGAGGCATGGGAAGCTTCCGTCGGGAAAATAAATTCTTGGATTGCCAATTCGGTCAATCCATCTACTGGAAATCAATTAGCTAAATTCAATTATCCTAAGTCTACTTGGGATTATTTAGCACAATTATATACTCAGTCTAATGCTGCTCGCCGGTAACAGTTAAAATGGGAAATCAAAACTGCAGACCAAGGGAATGACTCCATCCATGATTTCTTTATCAAAATGACTGCCTTATGGGATCAACTGGCTCTAATGGAACCCACTTTTAAAATAACTAATGATGCTCACACCTTTGAAGTCTATAGGCAGCAGACTCGCCTAGTTCAGTTTTTTATGGCCCTCCGCCCTGATTTTGAACATGTTCGTGGTCAGTTATTACATCGGTCACCACTGCCCTTCGTTGATACAGCACTCTCAGAACTTCTAGCAAAAGAACAAACTCAACTTTCTCTTACAAGGAAGAAACATGTGGAGCCCACACATGTCCTGTCAGCAAATGTTAGTACCCCACAGCATGATCGCTCCTTTCCATCTGGTACCAATGACTTTTTGCTATTATTGTAAAAAGAAAGGACACTGGAAACGGGACTACCCAACCAGACCTCCAAGGCCGAACAATAAGACCAAACACTCTGGTCAACAGCCCAATCGTGGTCCCATGCAATCTCATCCACAGCGACCCTATGCGGCCAATGTTACTGAAGGTGATAGCTTTGTGCTCCACAAAAGGATCTTGTATCTCAGATTTAGGCTATGGTTGATGAGTGCATACAACAGTTGTTTCTGGCTTCCTCCATTGGTTCTGCTTCTCAGATGGCCACTACACCCTCAGCCTCCGGTTCTGCCATGACCATTTATGGTCCTTCAGGTACTCAGGATACTTCATGGATTTTTTATTCCGGTGCATCCTATCATATGACAAATGATGTTTCCAAACTTCATAATTGTTATACTCCTGCTAGCTCTCTCACTATCCATACAGCTGATGCCACTCCTTTACCAGTCTCCCTTCTTGGCTCCATTTCAAATAAGTTGATCTCTCTTTTACTAATGTTGTGTGTTCCTCACCTGTCTATCAACTTGATCTATGTTAGTCAATTGACTTCTAGATTTTTTGTCTCATTTTCTTCTACTGGCTTATTTGTGCAGAACCCGCGCATCGGGAGACAGATTGGGACCGGCCTAAGGTCAGGAGGATTTTACTATCTCCGCTCACTGCACCTTCCATCATCCAGCATATCCCCCGCTGCCCTTGTTTCATCAACATCACCCTTTGCTCTTTGGCACTCTCGTTTAGGCCATTCATCTTTAAATAAAATGAAGTTTTTATCTTCTGGTTGTTTGGAAACATTTCTGTATCTGACATTTCTACCTGTTTTGGTTGCCAATTTGGTAAACAACATGCATTCCCTTATAATAAAAGCACTTCTCTTTCTACTGCTCCGTTTCCTTTAGTGCATTCTGTTGTCTGGGGACCGGCCTCTCAGCCAACGAAAGACGGTTCCATTTATTTTGTGTTGTTTATTGATGATTTCACTAGATATACATGGTTGTATTTGATGAAAAATCGTTCTGAGTTATATACTATCTACACTGCTTTCTCCACCGTGGTTTCCACTCAATTCGACACAAGGATTAAAATATTCAGGTCTGACTCAGGGGGAGAATACATGTCCCACAAATTTCGTTCTTACCTGACCAATCAAGGAACTCTAGCTCAATTATCTTGTCCTGCCACACCACAACAGAATAGAGTAACAGAATGGAAACACAGACATATCCTAGAGACTGCTAGATCCTTGATTTATTCCTCACATGTTCCTCTACAATTCTGGGGGGAAGCAGTCCTGACTGCAATCTATCTGATTAACAGAACACCGTCCTCTGTATTATCTGGCACATCTCCATATGAAAAATTATTCTCTTGTAAACCTGACTTGTCCCATCTACAGGTACTTGGCATGGCACCTGTTTTGTTCTGTTGCATGACAATGTGAGAACCAAACTTTCCCCTAAATCCACTGTCTGAGTATTCTTAGGGTATGGCATTGAACAAAAAGGCTATCGATGCTATGACCCTAAAACCAATAAGTAACGGGTCTCTCGTAATGTCACCTTCTTGGAACATATACCTTTCTACACATTACCTACTCCATCCCCTTCTCCTGAGCAACCTACGGTTTACCCTCTTGATCCCTTTCCAGACCTGTTTCCCTCCTATACACCTTTTCCTCCACCCCTGTAGGTCTATCATCGTCGGCCCAAAACTCCGTCTGCTCATTCGGACTCTGCAGCACCACCTCCTACTCTTGACCCTGGGCCTATCTCCTCTGCTCCAGATGTGCAGGATCCTCCTCAAACTCTTAGGTATCCAATGCGCACTAGAATCCCACCCTGGGTCGATCATTACAAGGCTCGCTTGGTTGCCAAAGGCTACACACAAGAATATAGGGTAGATTATGAGACCTTTGCTCCGGTTGCTAAGATGACAACTGTCCGTACTTTGATCTCTGTTGCTGCTGTTAGACATTGGCCACTCTATTAGCTTGATGTCAAGAATGCTTTTTTGAACGGATTCCTTCAAGAAGAAATCTATATGCATCCTCCTCCCAGCGTCGTGAGACTTCCTCATTATGTGTGTCGTCTCAAACGTGATTTATATGGACTCAAACAAGCCCCTCGTGCTTGGTTTGAACGGTTTAGCACCAGCATTATCAGCATTGGTTTTTCTCAAAGTGCTCATGACTCCGCTCTCTTCACTCTCTATTCGCGATCTGGCTGTTTTTTCCTGTTACTCTATGTCGATGATATGATTATCACTGGCAATGATGCTTCTGGTATTCTATCATTGGAAGTGTTTTCTTCATCGACAATTTGAGATAAAAGATTTGGTTCATCTGCGGTACTTTTTGGGCATTGAGGTTGCCTACTCTCTCATAGGATATCTTTTGTCACAAATGAAATACTGCAATGACGTTCTCCAACGAGCTGGACTCACAGATCTTAAGCCTGTCTCTACTCCAATTGAACATAATCTGAAACTTCGAACTACTGATGGAGATCTACTTTCTTATCCAACTCGTTATTGTGAGGTGGTTGGCAACTGGGTTTATCTGACCATTACCAGACCAGATATTGCCTATGCGGTACATGTGGTAAGCCAATTTGTTGCACGACCCACTCATTCACTGGGCTGCTGTACTACGCACACTGAGATACTTACAAGGAAGTTTCAACCGCGCCCTCTTTTCCTCCAGTCGGAATCTTACTCTGCATAGCTATTCTAATTCCGATTCGGCAGGAGATGTCAATGATCGGCGCTCTACCACAGGCTTCTCCATCTTTCTTGGCTCCTCTCTCATCTCTTGAAAGAGCAAGAAACAGGAAGTTGTCTCACGGTCGTCCACCGAAGCTGAATATCGTGTTGTATCTCACACTACTACTGAAATTATTTGGCTTCGCTAGTTACTTCGTGATTTAGGAGTTTTAGTTCCTAAATCTACCCCTCTTTACGGACAGTGAAAGTGCACGGAAACTGGAAACAAATAATGTCTTTCATGAACGGTCCAAACATCTTGAAGTTGACTGTCATTTCATTCGCCAACATGTTCGGAGTGGTACTATAAAGCTCTTCCAAATTTCCTCAACTGCCCAAATAACAGACTTTTTCACCAAAAGCCACTCCACATCTTGTTTTTCAAAGCAAGTTCCCAAGCTCTCGATGGTCACTTTCTCTCATCCAAAGCTTGAGAGGGGGTGTAAAGAAGCAGATCAGCTCGACCAATGGGTCAGCCCACAACCCATGTATTGGGTCAGCCCACAAGTCAATATTGTATGAGTTGTCACTACATATTAGATAGATATTAGATTCCTTAACTATGCCTGTAATCTTGTAATCAGATCTTAATCAGATTCACTAATTTAGGCTATAGAGTTATATATGTAACCATCGTCAATACAATGATACGCAATTCTCTTGCAACTGAGATTTCTCTTGTATGCTTCGTGCTTGGTTCATGTATCTCAAACATAGGAGACACCGCAGGGACTCCAGGAATAGAGTGCAAATGATGTGATGTAAACATCTTATTTGACTCCAGGAATAACGTCGCATTTTGGGTTTTGTTATACTTTTGGATTGGCCTTTGTTGGCCTTTCATTTTGGGATATAATTAATACAAGTTTGTAAAATGTTAACTTAAATGGGAATGAAATATCTTGGATTTTGCCATGCACTGATGCACTGCTATTTCTTTGAATTCATGATTTCATACCCGTTGAGGACATGCTATGTGATTATAAGCACGTGCATGTTAAAGACACATGACACAGAATCCGATGGACACCGGACTTCAGGCTACAACTCAATGTGAGCCCCCATTTAACATTCCTGTACGTTATGGTATCTGACAACCTCACATACACAGATCCTGGGGTAGAAATATTAGTATCACACTAACACCAAGCTCACGCCCCAAGATGCAGATCCACAGTAATCTGGTTTAGGAAAGATTTTAAAGAATCGGTTGAAGCTTCAATGTTTCAAGCAGAAAAAGTATGGACATGTTGCCTCTTGCTGCAAGAAGAGAAGCTTTTGCTTACATTGTGAATAGCCATACATTTTGTTGTTATAGAATGTTCTCCTTCCCATAGAATCCAATGACAAAAACCCTATTTACAAAATTCCATATCCATGGCTGATTATTTTGCATTCTTCGGTATCTTTGTTGAGTAACGATCCTCATCTATTATCTTCTATTGCCAGTCCCTTTCAAATCACTAACTCAAGTTCATGAACAACCCACCATTTCACTATTAGTACTGCTTTGAATAGTAATTGTGTATTAAGAAGGAAGAAGCTAGGTCTGAGACCTCTTGTCGCGCCGAGGTTGATTGTCTGTGAGCCAGTGAGCGTTAGGACGTGTTCCCTCATTTGGGGTTGACAGGCCACTAGTAACTTCTAACTTGATATTTCAATTATTGTTTAATTATGTCTAAGTTATTTAGCTCTTTGAAAAAATATTTTTTCTCAAACTCTTCATCTTCTTCTTCTAACTCTTCTTCATCTTCATCACATGCATCTAGTTCTTAGTTTAAATATTAATAAAATGTCAATCAAAAATTTGGAAGAGATTACCTACGGGAATTTCGAACAATCAATCAATAATTGGACTATTCCCACAGTCCCAATAAAAGAAATTTATAATCAAGGTTCATTCAAATCGAACTCTGATTATATAATCAAAACTGTCGAAGAGACAAAATCAATAGTAAATAAAGAAGAAAATATAACTCTTATTGCCAAAGAGACAATACAAAAATTCAGCCAACAATACAGATATCTTCATATTGGACTAGTACAAGTAGCCATTAAACCTCTCACTAGAACCGGTTTAAACACTTCTTGTCTGTCTTATGTCAGAGACCAAAGACGTGAAGTTCAAAGACTCACTCATAGGTCTCGTCGAAGCTAGTCTTCACAATGGCCCTGCCTTTTTTAATTGCTTTCCCAATTTCTCAATAAGCCTCTCTGATCCAGGTGCTCATCAAGCATGTACACTTGGTATTCATACCAAAGGTTTCGACATGAAACCACAATCCGAAAATATAGCCATATCTACAGAATATATTTCAAAGCAATGACCTCAATCATGCCTGATATAGCCTACACCAATCAATTGAAAGGAATAACAACCCTGTTCCTTACCGATTTCAAAAATAAAGTCACAATACCAAAGATGATTACTTGGGAACAAGTAAACCTCTCTGGAGAATGGGATCTTCACGATACCCAACCAGCAATACCTCTAATTAATGATGACTTAGAAACTATTACTGAATATCCCGACGGAAAAGTTGCTATCAGACTCAATCATGGTAAGTCAACTATTCCTAGGCCAGTAACTAGGCATTCTACTTCATCAATTCCATCTCAATTAAATCCAACAGAAGTTGAACAACATAGACCATCTTCTGTGTCTCAATACGACTCTGTTCGCTCTACGCTACCAGACGTCATGATACCTCCTCCTCCATCCAATATTTGTTATCCTCAAACAGCAACTCATAATGCTACAACTTATCCTAATGAAAATTATAACACTACTGAATCATACAGCCCAACTGCTTCTGATTTCAGTCCTCATATAGGAATGATCTCTGCATCCAAACCCTTATCTGACGAAACTCCTGAGGATCAGGAAAATGGTCAAGACATACCTTTTCAAATTGATAACCAATTTTTAATTAATAATATGAAAAACCATCCCCTTCGCTTTTCCTTCTTTTGCAATTTTAACAAAGAAGAACAAGCTCAATTAAAAATCCAATGGTTTGACCACATGAAACTCGTTAAACAAAGTATCCCTTTCTTTGACTGGTTTCATTCTAATATCCCCTTTCAACTCACTTATCCTCCAAATAATTTTACAAAATTACATCAAGATATTATAATACTCCAGCATAAAATCAGCTTCGATCAACAATCTACTAACTCTCCATATACTATACCACCCAAACAAGAAAAACAAGAATCACCAATACAACATAAACCCATCAAAGACTTTGTCATAATAAATCCCTTGCCACCACAACAACTAGCCCATCAGACAACGACCGCCACTTCGTCTAAAGTCAATCCTGCTATGCCCAATTCTCAATTAAATATGCTTCTTAAAGCAAATTCCGATACTATTCTTCCAACCTACAACAACCCCGTTACAGTTAGTAATCTCCAAAAAGAAATAACTGATTCCAAAAATGAGATTAAAAAATTACAAAAACAATTAACCCAATCTACAGAATCACCTTCTGATAATGAAATCTACCCTATAACCACATATGCTTTCCAAAAATGGTATACTCCTATCACCCTTAAAATCATAAATGTATTCCAACCGCTTTTGTCATTGTTAAAAATCTCCAACATGACATCATATTAGGAACCCCATTCATATTACAAATTCAGCCTTTTAAGGTTACATCCATCGGTCTAGAAGCAAAGATAGACCATGAATCCATTCTCTTTAATTTTATTAGACCTCCTCAAATAGGAAAAGTTTCTACCCTCACAAATTTAATCTCTTACCAAACAGCTCACATAAATAGCCTCAAAAATGATATTAGACTCCTCAGTCTCCAAGAAAAACTTAATAAGCCTTATTTCCAAACCCACTAGCTACAATTTCAAAAGAAACTTTTTGACACATGTTGCGCTGATGTGCCTTCAGCATTTTGGCATAGAAAGTCTCATCAAGTCTCACTTCCATACGATAAACATTTTAATGAAAAATCTATCCCGACAAAAGCTAGACCAGCTCAAATGAATCCTCTTCTCCTTGATCTTTGTGATAAGGAAATCAAAGATTTACTCTCCAAAAATCTTATTCGTAAATCTCAATCTCCTTGGAGTTGTGCAGCCTTCTATGTAGAAAATGCAGCAGAACTCGAACGAGGTTCTCCAAGACTTGTTATCAATTATAAGCCCCTAAATGAAGTACTTCAATCTATAAGATACCCCATTCCTAATAAACAAGATTTAATTAATCGCTTATGTACTGCCAATATTTTCTCTAAATTTGATCTAAAATCTGGATTCTGGCAAATTCAACTTCGTGAAGAAGATCGTTATAAAACCGTATTCACAGTTCCGTTTCGACACTTTGAATGGAATGTCATGCCATTCGGCTTAAAAAATGCTCCTTCTGAGTTCCAAAGAATCATGGATCAAATATTCCACCCATATAAAGACTTCTCCATTGTCTGCATCGATGATATTCTAATTTTTTCTAAGAACATCGAGCAATATTGGAAACATCTTTCTATCTTTTACAATACAATAAAATATAACGGTCTTGTCCTTTCTCAAAGAAAAATAATTTTATTCCAAACCTCTATCCGCTTTCTCGGATATAAAATTGAAAATCAAACCATTACTCCAATAAATCGCGTCATACAATTCGCTGATAAATTTCCTGATGAAATCAAAGATACCGCTCAACTCCAACGATTCTTAGGTTGCTTAAATTATGTCTCTAATTTCTTTCAAAATCTAGCAACCGAAAGAACCCTCCTTCAAAAAAGACTATCTAAAGATAATAAAGAAGAATGGACTGCAGCACATACTTTGGCTGTTCAAAAATTAAAAGAAAAAGTCAAAATTCTCCCCTGCTTAAATATAGCAAACCCTGATCTTTTTAAAATTATTCAAACCGATGCTTCTGAAAAAGGATATGGTGGTATCCTTCTCCAACAAAACGGAAATAAAGAACAAATCATTCAATTTACATCTAGATCATGGAATCCGACTCAACAAAATTATTCTACAATTAAAAAAGAAATCCTTGCTATAGTTTCTTCAATCCTCAAATTTCAAAGTGATATTTTAAATAAACCATTTCTTTTACGAATTGATTGCAAACCAGCAAAAGAAGTTTTAGAAAAAGATGTAAAAAATCTTGCATCAAAATAGATTTTTGCTAGATGGCAAGCTTTACTTTCAATAATCGATTTCAAAATAGAATTTATAAAAGGAACTTCCAATTCTCTACCTGACTTCCTCTCTCGCGAATTTCTACAGGGTCGAGAGAAGTCCCAGCCTAACAATGTCCAAACGATCAAAAAATAAAGCCAAACAGTCGGATACACTAAGTGAATTTAGTGTCGTCTCCAATCAATTCTCCCCTCCTTCATTCCACAATAAAAAAGAATCCTTCTCAAT
The DNA here is from genome assembly GCA_003546025.1 of Camphora micrantha. Taxonomy (NCBI): domain Eukaryota; kingdom Viridiplantae; phylum Streptophyta; class Magnoliopsida; order Laurales; family Lauraceae; genus Camphora; species Camphora micrantha. Next base: position 20,351,542 of record QPKB01000009.1, read on the forward strand.
CCCAATATATTCTCAATGCAGAAAGCCAAATCATTCTTTTAGATAATATCCTTGCAGGACTTCCTGCTGAACAAATACCCTCCAAAATATTCCTTGCTAATATGCATTTCTCACCCAAATTATCCTCCCTTACAGTTAAATTCTATAAAGCCATTTTAGAACAATCCAATAGCGCACTAATTACCTATACAGAAAAAGATGGCGAATTTGCCTTCTCCAAACTCAAAATTCTCCATATCCGCAGGAATGGCAGAACAATTGGTCTATGACCAGAATGGTGAAAAGCCCCAATCAAAAACAATGGCCCCACAATTACTGGGATTACATGAATGCTTGGGAATTTGTTTTACTCCGCCAAAATTCTTAGCAATCTCATTCCTGGTTCATTAGCTTCCAAAAGAACCGAAACCTTCAAGTCCCAGACTGGTTTTGGATAAATTGGTGGTCACTCTTTGGTCCACCTTCTTCCATCTTACCAGATTCCCTCTCTGGCCATTTTCAAAATTTCACCTCAAATAAAGCCTCCTTTCAATCAAGCGAACCTTCATACCTCTTTTTAGCCTATTCCCTCACTCATGGCATCCCCTGGATCCTCAAATGGGACTATTCTAAAACCACAAATCCCTCGTATTTGTTTCGAAGAACCTTTGTAAAACGTTGGGACAAATTTGACGTTTTACCAATTCTCCAAAACCAAACCTCCCCTTCTTCTTCCAATATTCAACATTTTTCTCCACTACCAAAAACTGACCCATATAAATCTTTCAAAGCAGCAGTCACTGAAGTTATCAGAAATCCTGCCGCAGGCCCTATCAGGACTACCCCAATAGCAACACCTGCCTCTTTGGCAGCAAACTCCAATACCGACAATAGCTTCATGAATTCTCAAGAATATTTAATTAGCCATATTCATGCTTTCCACAAAGAAATAGAATCTCTCAAAAAGAAGCCCTTTGCCTCACCACATGAAGCAGTTCCATCAACAGCATCTTCCGTCAATGAAGACTCTGATGCTACTCAATCTCCTGGCGAAGATGGATTCTAAACATGCTACGCCATTTCAATACAGCTCCCCTATAATGCCATCATCAAGCTCTTCCAGCTGTCCGACACAGCCTTCATAAAGCCGACATATACACAAGCCTCAATGTGGTCAAAAAGCTCAAGCTAATACTCATCCGCCAGTCTGCCACTCGACAGTCTGCCGCAATTCACTCTGACACTGACGGCTCTCTCCTCATGCCTCCGCAAGAGCCTTCAGCATAGTCAACAAAATCAAGCTCGAAAGCGCAATTCAGAAAATGTCATTTTCAAGAATTCACTATTTGCAACTATTTGCACTATGCAGCCACTATTTGACACTATGTAGCAGCGCTATTCAGCAGTCACTATTCATCAATCAACCGACGGCTGACTACTATGCAGCACTATTCATCCTAATAAAATATTCCAGGTTACTATTCAAATAGTATCATATCACTATTTCAATAGTACCAAATAGTACCAAATAGTGCCAAGTCACTATCAATGCATTGAATCAAGCCTGAAGATACGTATTCCGGATTTCAAATGCTTTCGCATCCGGAGTCATAATGCAGCCGCCTCATCAAGCAGCCTCAATAATTCTCGGACTTCAAGCATCTTCAAGTCCGCAATAGTTTGTAAATTTTGTCTATAAAAGGGACTGCCAGCCCTCTTGTCTAGGCAGAAGCAATTAGAAGCAAGACTAAGAGTTTCCAAATTCTCTCAGTCTTAGCCTTTGTTTTTGTTTTTCCTTAGTACCAAAAGCAATTACAGATACCAGAGCTAATACTCAAGCCTTTTGTAAGTCTTGCTTCTAATTGCTTCTGCCCAGACAAGAGGGCTGGCAGTCCCTTTTATAAACAAAATTTACAAACTTTTACGGACTTGAAGACGCTTGAAGTCCGAGAATTATTGAGGCTGCTTGGGGGGCAGTATTGAGATGAGGCTGCTTGGGGGGCTGTATTGAGGCGGCTGCATGATGACTCCGGTTGCGAAAGCATTTGAAATCCGGAATACATATCTTCAGGCTTGATTCAATGCATTGATAGTGACTTGGCACTATTTGGTACTATTTGGTACTATTGAAATAGTGACAGTACTATTTGAATAGTAACCTGGAATAGTTTTTTAGGATGAATAGTGCTGCATAGTAGTCAGCCGTCGGTTGATTGATGAATAGTGACTGCTGAATAGTGCTGCTACATAGTGTCAAATAGTGGCTGCATAGTGCAAATAGTTGCAAATAGTGAATTCTTGAAAATGACATTTTCTGAATTGCGCTTTCGAGCTTGATTTTGTTGACTATGCTGAAGGCTCTTGCGGAGGCATGAGGAGAGAGCCGTTAGTGTCAAAGTGAATTGCGGCAGGCTGTCGAGTGGCAGACTGTCGGATGAGTATTAGCTTGAGTTTTTTGACCAAATTGAGGCTTTATGAAGACTGTGGCAGACAGCTAGAAGAGCTTTATGGAAGTAGCTAGGCTTTTAGTCGGAACTCCAGGAGTCGGACCAGTGAGTTTGAAAAGCATTGATTAATTGAGTCGAGTCTCAGCAGTGACATCAAGGGTCATGTATATGAATTTTTCTAATATTTCTTCAAGGATTGCATGTCCTGATCGGATAGGATCATAGAAAACATGTGTTTGATCGGCAAGATCGTCGTCGATATAGATAATTCTTCGACCATCACTCCAAACTCCTTTGTAAGTGCTGGCGAATTCAAGGTGACGTTTGAGGGATATGAAACGCTGAATTTGATCTGCTTGAGCATTGTATGATTGAAGACGTTCGATGTTGTAATTGGGTGAGGCTGCATCAGGAGTTTTGAACCATTCGGCTGGATGATCATAAGTGCCATAGTCAGAAGGAGTGGCACAGAGTTTCCTGCAGAATAGATCGCCATCTTCGATATTAGTGAGGGTCCACAATTGATATGGTTGGAAAAAGCGAGTTTCTTCACGTTCTCCGAGGGAAGAGGAGATTGTGACGAGAAGATACTGCTTGGTGATGCCGAGGCAGCTGAGAGTATATTTAACAATGGCTGGTAATTGACAGAGCATTGTAGAATCATTTCTATCAAGAATGAATCTTTGAACCAGGCCTTGTTCAATAAAAGAGATATTGAATTCTTCCATTGGGAGAAACATTTTTGGAAAGCCAGTGGTCCAGCTAAGATATTGTACTTTGGCCATAAAGCTTTCTTTGAGCTGGCAAGAAAGAGTTTGAGCTCTAATTTGCACAGATAAATCATCTGGAAGGAGGTTGTCAACCCTTTCCAGGAGTTGTTGTCTGAATTGCTTTTCGGATTTATAATTGGAAGACGATGCGCTGTTTTGTTCAAGCAAATGTATTTTTGATTCTAGTGATTTGAGATGGATAGCTAGATCAGAAATATTTTTTCGCATTTGTGAATTCTTTTGCCCAGAGAGATGGGTGCCAGTGATATGGGTGCTCCATATTCGGTCAAGAAAAGCTTGAGATGCGGCAGAAGGGAGTGGATTGGAAGAAGGAAATGAAATTTGTAGTGGAAACAGCACTGGAATGGTAGAAGGTTCAATGATTGGCTGCTTTCCTTTGTTAGAAGGCATTGGTTGCTGAGATGAGAGAAAACAAAGTATTGTTGAAATATTGTGAGAAAATATGTTGAAATAGTTTGAGAAAATATGAATGAATGATATTATGCATCAAATTGGAAAATAACTCTTTTATTTTTTATGGTGGTGTGTAGACCATTTATGGTGGCAACAAAGGGCTGGATTTGTGTTATAAAAGGTGTTCCAAGAACTAAATTATGTTGTAGATTTGGGACAACAACAAAAGTAGTGGGAATACCGATGTTATCTTTTAAAATGATGGCATTAGTTAATTTATATTGAATGTGGCAAGAATTTCCATTAGCAGTGGTTATTGAAGAAGGTTTATGTTCTAAGAGACTTAAGGGGATGAGACCTTCTTTTATACAATTCATATCAGCTCCTGAATCAATCAGAGCAGTAAGTTCATAAGAAAATTCATGAATTTGTAAAGTGATTGAGGTATACCATTTATGAAAAGGATGGTTTTGGATAGATCCATAACTTGGAATGAATTTTCTAAGTTAGTTACTTGGATTTGTAATGTTTGGACTAGATGTTTTAAAGATGATACTTCTTCTTTTAGAGAAGTTATGTCGTCAGAAAAATGCTCTGTTGGATGGGAAAGAATAGAAGAGGTTTGATGTTGCAGTCTATCATAGACTTGTTGCATGGTGAAGACAGGGGTAGTGTAAGGAATTTGCTTGACTTGTTTACTTTTGATGTTTTGGGAAATTAATTTATTAAAAAATTCATTTTTTGTAAGGGGATCAGGAATATTTTGAATCATTTCGAGAATTAATTGTTCATTTGCAGAAAGCATATTTATTGATCGAGTAGAGGAAGATTCATATTCAGTAAATGACTCTTGACAAGAATGGCAAATATGTTCTGGGTCAGAAGTGTCACTCGTTTTATCAGAGTTAGATTTATTTTTGATATTATTAATTTTCTTTTTTGTATTTTTGGCAAAACATTTATTTGCAAAATGACCAGGTTTGTTGCATTTGTAGCAACGCTGGATTGAGTCATGAATTTTGGGAGGTGGATCATGAATTTTGGATTGCTGATGTTTAAACCTATGGTGTTGACGAAGCTTTCTTCGGGTAGGAGGGAAAGTATTGTTAGAATCGTTTTTGGCTCGAGAAGAGGTTTTTCTTCGAGAAGGACTTATAATTGGGTCATAGCCAAATTGATAGCAAAAGTCGCCTAATTCTTTTTTATTATTAGACCTTTCTCTTTTCATTTGGGATTTAAGTTTGAGGTCAGTACAAATACTGAGACCAACTTTGTTGATAGTTCGGATTAATTCGCCGTAGGTATAACGATGGTAATTTAGATTTCCATCGCCTTTGTCACGCAAGCAATTGCAAACCTTTTCGGCAAATAATGTTGGGAGGCCAGAAATGAATTTTTCTTTCCAAAAAGAGCTATCGCAATTGTCAATGCGAAATAGTTTAGAAAGATAAATATCTTTATACCATTGAAAGTCTGTTAGAGTATGGCATTTAAGGTTGATTAATTGTTCTTTGTTTTTCTCTGAAATATCACCAAGTTTTCCGAGGAAATGATGGATGATATTAGTTATTAGAGCAAGGACTTGTTCTCCTTGTGGTTCTCTTTTAGAATTAAGAATTGGTTGGCCATGTTCATCGCGTTGAATGGCTTGTTTGATTTCTTCGCGCTGAATTTCAGTTAAATAATCGTTCCACCATCCATGAAGTTGTCCGGTGAAACCAGAGGTGATGGCTAGAACAGTGTTTTCTTGTGCCCATTGGTGAATATAACAGGCATTACAATAGACAATCATGTGTTGCATGACATTGAGTATTTGATATTCAGAAAGTCCGTCAATGTTCCATTCATAGAGGACATTTCCTTCAAAATAGATTTTGGGCATTTTAGAAATTTCTTCAAATTGAAGATCTACTGGAGATGGGCGACGATAGTACTTCTTTGTAGAAGTTCGTCGAAAAATAGATCGGTTAAGTTGAGGTATTGGATCGACGTCTGCTTCATCATTAGCAGAGTAGTCTGAGTCTGCTGGAGAAGGATGATTTTCAGTAATCATTGATAGGTTAGGTTTTTTGCCTTTTGGGTCGCTGTCATGAGATAATTTTATTGTATTCAAAAGCTCTGTTAAGAACTCGGTTGACATTGACGAGGAAGGTTTTGGTATTTGAGGGAGATTGGTTTGAATTGTTTGTACTGGAAGAAAGAATTGTTTTGAAGATGGAGTAACTAGGGAATTATTATGTAAAATAGGTTGGGGAGTGGATGTCCAGTTGGTTCCCATAGAATGTAAAAAGGTATTAGTATAATTATTTTGTTCAATGATGTGAGAAATATCTTTTGAGGTAGCAGGCTTTTCTTCTTTGAAAAGAGAGACTGCTTTAAGAGGGGTGGCTATTGTTTCTTTAATTTTTATTGCGCGAAAAGGGGGTAAAGACTAGGTAATTTCTTCGCTAGAAGTGGTTTCCCATTTTTGCTTATTTAATTGTTGATGTAACATCATAATATTACTTGAGGTATTTTGTTCTTGAGGTACGTTGTAATGAAACCAATTAAAGAAAGGGATATTTTGTTTAATGAGCTTCATGTGGTCAAACCATTGGATTTTTAATTGAGCTTGTTCTTTTTTGTTAAAATTGCGAAAGAAGGAAAAGCGAAGGGGATGGTTTTTCATATTATTAATTAAAAATTGGTTATCAATTTGAAAAGGTATGTCTTGACCATTTTCCTGATCCTCAGGAGTTTCGTCAGATAAGAGTTTGGATGCAGAGATCATTCCTATATGAGGGCTGAAATCAAAAGCAGTTGGGCTGTATGATTCAGTAGGGTTATAATTTTCATTAGGATAAGTTGTAGCATTATGAGTTGCTGTTTGAGGATAGCAAATATTAGATGGAGGAGGAGGTATCATGACGTCTGGTATCGTGGAGCGAACAGAGTCGTATTGAGACACAGAAGATGGTCTATGTTGTTCAACTTCTGTTGGATTTAATTGAGATGGAATTGATGAAGTAGAATGCCTAGTTACTGGCCTAGGAATAGTCGACTTACCATGATTGAGTCTGATAGCAACTTTTCCGTCGGGATATTCAGTAATAGTTTCTAAGTCATCATTAATTAGAGGTATTGCTGGTTGGGTATCGTAAAGATCCCATTCTCCAGAGAGGTTTACTTGTTCCCAAGTAATCATCTTTGGTATTGTGACTTTATTTTTGAAATCGGTAAGGAACAGGGTTGTTATTCCTTTCAATTGATTGGTGTAGGCTACATCAGGCATGATTGAGGTCATTGCTTTGAAATATATTATGTAGATTATGGCTATATTTTCGGACTGTGGTTTCATGTCAAAACCTTTGGTATGAATACCAAGTGTACATGCTTGATGAGCACTTGGATCAGAGAGGCTTATTGAGAAATTGGGAAAGCAATTAAAAAAGGCAGGGCCATTGTGAAGACTAGCTTCGACGAGACCTATGAGTGAGTCTTTGAACTTCACATGTCTTTGGTCTCTGACATAAGACAGACAAGAAGTGTTTAAACCGGTTCTAGTGAGAGGTTTAATGGCTACTTGTACTAGTCCAATATGAAGATATCTGTATTGTTGGCTGAATTTTTGTATTGTCTCTTTGGCAATAAGAGTTATATTTTCTTCTTTATTTACTATTGATTTTGTCTCTTCGACAGTTTTGATTATATAATCAGAGTTCGATTTGAATGAACCTTGATTATAAATTTCTTTTATTGGGACTGTGGGAATAGTCCAATTATTGATTGATTGTTCGAAATTCCCGTAGGTAATCTCTTCCAAATTTTTTATTGACATTTTATTAATATTTAAACTAAGAACTAGATGCATGTGATGAAGATGAAGAAGAGTTAGAAGAAGAAGATGAAGAGTTTGAGAAAAAATCTTTTTTCAAAGAGCTAAATAACTTAGACATATTTAAACAATTATTGAAATATCAAGTTAGAAGTTACTAGTGGCCTGTCAACCCCAAATGAGGGAAAACGTCATAACGCTCACTGGCTCATGGACAATCAACCTCGGCGCGACAAGAGGCCTCGGACCTAGCTTCTTCCTTCTTAATACACAATTACTATTCAAAGCAGTACTAAGAATTTAACTACTCAGAAAGCAGACGAGCAGCATAGCAGATGATGCATGAATTTTACAAAACATAAACATATATTAAAAACAAAATAGATAAACAGGACTGGTTACAGGACAGAGTAACAAGACTGTTTAATAATACAGGAGAGAAACAAAACAAAGCTTACAGAGGGAGTAGGCACACTGGGGGCAGTAAGGCTTGAGCACTTGGCTCTGATACCAGATTACAACCAGGGATCGCTACTCAGAACTTACAAAAGAAAAAACAAAAACAAAGGCTAAGACTGAGAGAATTTGGAAACTCTTAGTCTTGCTTCTAATTGCTTCTGCCCAGACAAGAGGGCTGGCAGTCGCTTTTATAGACAATTTACAAACTATTACGGACTTGAAGATGCTTGAAGTCTGAGAATTATTGAGGCTGCTTGAAGGGGGGCTGTATTGAGGCGACTGCTTGATGAGGCGGCTGCATTATGACTCCGGATGCGAAAGCATTTGAAATCCGGAATACGTATCTTCAGGCTTGATTCAATGCATTGATAGTGACTTGGCACTATTTGGTACTATTGAAATAGTGATATGGTACTATTTGAATAGTAACCTGGAATAGTTTATTAGGATGAATAGTGCTGCATAGTAGTCAGCCGTCGGTTGATTGATGAATAGTGACTGCTGAATAGTGCTGCTGCATAGTGTCAAATAGTGGCAGCATAGTGCAAATAGTTGCAAATAGTGAATTCTTGAAAATGCCATTTTCTAAATTGCGCTTTCGAGCTTGATTTTGTTGACTATGCTGGAGGCTCTTGCGGAGGCATGAGGAGAGAGCCGTCAGTGTCAGAGTGAATTGCGGCAGACTATCGAGTGGCAGACTGGCGGATGAGTATTAGCTTGAGCTTTTTGACCATATTGAGGCTTGTGTATATGTCGGCTTTATGAAGGCTGTGTCGGACAGCTGGAAGAGCTTAATGATGGCATTATAGGGGAGCTGTATTGAAATGCCGTAGCATGTTTAGAATCCATCTTCGCCAGGAGATTGAGTAGCATCAGAGTCTTCATTGACGGAAGATGCTGCTAATGGAACTGCTTCATGTGGTGAGGCAAAGGGCTTCTTTTTGAGAGATTCTATTTCTTTGTGGAAAGCATGAATATGGCTAATTAAATATTCTTGAGAATTCATGAAGCTATTGTCGGTATTGGAGTTTGCTGCCAAAGAGGCAGGTGTTGCTATTGGGGTAGTCTTGGTGGGGCCTGCAGCAGGATTTCTGATAACTTCAGTGACTGCTGCTTTGAAAGATTTATATGGGTCAGTTTTTGGTAGTGGAGGAAAATGTTGAACATTGGAAGAAGGGGAGGTTTGGTTTTGGAGAATTGGTAAAACGTCAAATTTGTCCCAACGTTTTACAAAGGTTCTTCAAAACAAATACGGGGGATTTGTGATTTTAGAATAGTCTCATTTGAGGATCCAGGGGATACCATGAGTGAGGGAATAGGCTAAAAAGAGGTATGAAGGTTCGCTTGATTGAAAGGAGGCTTTATTTGAGGTGAAATTTTGAAAATGGCCAGAGAGGGAATCTGGTAAGATGGAAAAAGGTGGACCAAAGAGTGACCACCAATTTATCCAAAAACAGTCTGGACTTGAAGGTTTTGGTTCTTTTGGAAGCTGATGAACCAGGAATGAGATTGCTTAGAATTTTGGCGGAATAAAACAAATTCCCAAGCATTCATGTAATCCCAGTAATTGTAGGGCCATTGTTTTTGATTGGGGCTTTTCACCATTCTGGTCATAGACCAATTGTTCTGCCATTCCTGCGGATATGGAGAATTTTGAGTTTGGAGAAGGCAATTTCGCCATCTTTTTCTGTATGGGTAATTAGTGCGCTATTGGATTGTTCTAAAATGGCTTCATAGAATTTAACTGTAAGGGAGGATAATTTGGGTGAGAAATGCATATTAGCAAGGAATATTTTGGAGGGTATTTGTTCAGCAGGAAGTCCTGCAAGGATATTATCTAAAAGAATGATTTGGCTTTCTGCATTGAGAATATATTGGGATTGAGAAGGATTCTTTTTTATTGTGGAATGAAGGAGGGGAGAATTGATTGGAGACACTAAATTCACTTAGTGTATCCGACTGTTTGGCTTTATTTTTTGATCGTTTGGACATTGTTAGGCTGGGACTTCTCTCGACCCTGTAGAAATTCGCGAGAGAGGAAGTCAGGTAGAGAATTGGAAGTTCCTTTTATAAATTCTATTTTGAAATCGAATATTGAAAGTAAAGCTTGCCATCTAGCAAAAATCTATTTTGATGCAAGATTTTTAACATCTTTTTCTAAAACTTCTTTTGCTGGTTTGCAATCAATTTGTAAAAGAAATGGTTTATTTAAAATATCACTTTGAAATTTGAGGATTGGAGAAACTATAGCAAGGATTTCTTTTTTAATTGTAGAATAATTTTGTTGAGTCGGATTCCATGATCCAGATGTAAATTGAATGATTTGTTCTTTATTTCCGTTTTGTTGGAGAAGAATACCACCATATCCTTTTTCAGAAGCAACGGTTTGAATAATTTTAAAAATATCAGGATTTGCTATATTTAAGCAGGGGAGAATTTTGACTTTTTCTTTTAATTTTTGAACAGCCAAAGTATGTGCTGCAGTCCATTCTTCTTTATTATCTTTAGATAGTCTTTTTTGAAGGAGGGTTCTTTCGGTTGCTAGATTTTGAAAGAAATTAGAGACATAATTTAAGCAACCTAAGAATCGTTGGAGTTGAGCGGTATCTTTGATTTCATCAGGAAATTTATCAGCGAATTGTATGACGCAATTTTTTGGAGTAATGGTTTGATTTTCAATTTTATATCCAAGAAAGCGGATAGAGGTTTGGAATAAAATTATTTTTCTTTGAGAAAGGACAAGACCATTATATTTTATTGTATTGTAAAAGATAGAAAGATGTTTCCAATGTTGCTCGATGATCTTAGAAAAGATTAGAATATCATCGATGTAGACAATGGAAAAGTCTTTATATGGGTGGAATATTTCATCCATGATTCTTTGGAACTCAGAAGGAGCATTTTTTAAGCTGAATGGCATGACATTCCATTCAAAGTGTCCATCCAAACGGAACTGTGAATACGGTTTTATAACGATCTTCTTCACGAAGTTGAATTTGCCAGAATCCAGATTTTAGACCAAATTTAGAGAAAATATTGGCAGTACATAAGCGATTAATTAAATCTTGTTTATTAGGAATGGGGTATCTTATAGATTGAAGTACTTCATTTAGGGGTTTATAATTGATAACAAGTCTTGGAGAACCTCGTTCGAGTTCTACTGCATTTTCTACATAGAAGGCTGCACAACTCCAAGGAGATTGAGATTTACGAATAAGATTTTTGGAGAGTAAATCTTTGATTTCCTTATCACAAAGATCAAGGAGACGAGGATTCATTTGAGCTAGTCTAGCTTTTCTCGGGATAAATTTTTCATTAAAATGTTTATCGTATGGAAGTGAGACTTGATGAGACTTTCTATGCCAAAATGCTGAAGGCACATCAGCGCAACATGTGTCAAAAAGTTTCTTTTGAAATTGTAGCAATTGGGTTTGGAAATAAGGCTTATTAAGTTTTTCTTGGAGACTGAGGAGTCTAATATCATTTTTGAGGCTATTTATGTGAGCTGTTTGGTAAGAGATTAAATTTGTGAGGGTAGAAACTTTTCCTATTTGAGGAGGTCTAATAAAATTAAAGAGAATGGATTCATGGTCTATCTTTGCTTCTAGACCGATGGACGTAACCTTACAAGGCTGAATTTGTAATATGAATGGGGTTTCTAATATGATGTCATGTTGGAGATTTTTAACAATGACAAAAGGGGTTGGAATACATTTATGATTTTTACACACATGAGCTTGTGGCAGTTTGTACTTAATAGTACAAGTAGTGCCATTAGCTGTGGTGATGGCGGCTTTAGTACGAAGGCAGAATTTTGTAGGGATTAGGCCTTCTCTGATACAATTGATATCAGCACCGGAATCAATTAGAGCATTTGTGTGTCATATCAGGTTTTTTGTTTTAAGGGTGATAGGAGTATACCATTTTTGGAAAGCATATGTGGTTATAGGGAATAGGCTATATGAGGTATAGCCTATTCCCTACAAAATTCTGCCTTCGTACTAGCAACCGAAATTGGTTGCTTGAGGCATATGACGTATCAATTAATTGATTTGATTTCATCAGGAAATCAATGATATATTGATTTGATTTCATCAGGAAATCAATTTGATTTAATCTGATGAATCTGTCGATCGTTACAAGGCTCGCTTGGTTGCCAAAGGCTACACACAAGAATATAGGGTAGATTATGAGGAGACCTTTGCTCCGGTTGCTAAGATGACAACTCGTGCTGCTGTTAGACATTGGCCACTCTATTAGCTTGATGTCAAGAATGCTTTTTTGAACGGATTCATTCAAGAAGAAATCTATATGCATCCTCCTCCCAGCGTCGTGAGACTTCCTCATTATGTGTGTCGTCTCAAACGTGATTTATATGGACTCAAACAAGCCCCTCGTGCTTGGTTTGAACGGTTTAGCACCAGCATTATCAGCATTGGTTTTTCTCAAAGTGCTCATGACTCCGCTCTCTTCACTCTATTCGCGATCTGGCTGTTTTTTCCTGTTACTCTATGTCGATGATATGATTATCACTGGCAATGATGCTTCTGGTATTCTATCCTTAGAAGCGTTTTCTTCATCGACAATTTGAGATAAAAGATTTGGTTCATCTGCGGTACTTTTTGGGCATTGAGGTTGCCTACTCTCCCATAGGATATCTTTTGTCACAAATGAAATACTGCAATGACGTTCTCCAACGAGCTGGACTCACAGATCTTAAGCCTGTCTCTACTCCAATTGAACATAATCTGAAACTTCGAACTACTGATGGAGATCTACTTTCTGATCCAACTCGTTATTGTGAGATGGTTGGCAACTTGGTTTATCTGACCATTACCAGACCAGATATTGGCTATGCGGTACATGTGGTAAGCCAATTTGTTGCACGACCCACTCATTCACTTGGCTGCTGTACTGCGCACACCGAGATACTTACAAGGAAGTTTCAACCGCGCCCTCTTTTCCTCCAGTCAGATACTTACTCTGCATAGCTATTCTAATTCCGATTGGGCAGGAGATGTCAATGATCGGCACTCTACCACAGGCTTCTCCATCTTTCTTGGCTCCTCTCTCATCTCTTGGAAGAGCAAGAAATAGGAAGTTGTCTCACGGTCGTCCACCGAAGCTGAACATCGTGTTGTATCTCACACTACTACTGAAATTATTTGGCTTCGCTGGTTACTTCGTGATTTAGGAGTTCTAGTTCCTAAATCTACCCCTTTACGGACAGTGAAAGTGCACGGAAACTGGAAACAAATAATGTCTTTCATGAACGGTCCAAACATCTTGAAGTTGACTGTCATTTCATTCGCCAACATGTTCGGAGTGGTACTATAAAGCTCTTCCAAATTTCCTCAACTGCCCAAATAGCAGACTTTTTCACCAAAAGCCACTCCACATCTTGTTTTTCGAAGCTAGTTCCCAAGCTCTCGATGGTCACTTTCTCCCATCCAAAGCTTGAGAGGGGGTGTAAAGAAGCAGATCAGCTTGACCAATGGGTCAGCCCACAACCCATGTATTGGGTCAGCCCACAAGTCAATATTGTATGAGTTGTCACTACATATTAGATAGATATTAGATTCCTTAACTATGCCTGTAATCTTGTAATCAGATCTTAATCAGATCCACTAATTTAGGCTATAGTGTTATATATGTAACCATCGTCAATACAATGATACGCAATTCTCTTGCAACTGAGATTTCTCTTGTATGCTTCGTGCTTGGTTCATGTATCTCAAACATAGGAGACACCGCAGGGACTCCAGGAATAGAGTGCAAATGATGTGATGTAAACATCTTATTTGACTCCAGGAATAACGTCGCATTTTGGGTTTTGTTATACTTTTGGATTAACCTTTGTTGGCCTTTCATTTTGGGATATAATTAATACAAGTTTGTAAAATGTCAACTTAAATGGGAATGAAATATCTTGGATTTTGCCATGCACTGATGCACTGCTATTTCTTTGAATTCATGATTTCATACCCGTTGAGGATATGCTATGTGATTATAAGCACGTGCATGTTAAAGACACATGACACAGAATCCGATGGGCACTGGACTTCAGGCTACAACTCAATGTGAGCCCCCATTTAACATTCCTGTACGTTATGGTATTTTACAACCTCACATACACAGATCCTGGGGTAGAAATATTAGTATCACACTAACACCAAGCTCACGCCCCAAGATGCAGATCCACAATAATCTGGTTTAGGAAAGATTTTAAAGAATCGGTTGAAGCTTCAATGTTTCAAGCAGAAAAAGTATGGACATGTTGCCTCTTGCTGCAAGAAGAGAAGCTTTTGCTTACATTGTGAATAGCCATACATTTTGTTGTCATAGAATGTTCTCCTTCCCATAGAATACAATGACAAAAACCCTATTTACAAAATTCCATATCCATGGCTGATTATTTTGAGTTCTTCGGTATCTTTGTTGAGTAACGATCCTCATCTATTATCTTCTATTGCCAGTCCCTTTCAAATCAATAACTCAAGTTCATGAACAACCCACCATTTCACTAGTTCCAAAAATCCACCCCCCCACCACCCACCCAAAAAAAAAAACCCAACACACACACACACAAAAAAAAAAAACACCCACCACACACCAAAATCTCTCTCCATATTTTTCTTATTTTTGTTTTCTTAGATTGTTAGTTTCATTTTTACTTTATTGAATTAATGGTCTTTCTCACCCTCGGGTTTAGCCTAGGAACAGAAGTTCTTGTCCCTCTCATTTTCCTTTTCTTTTAAAGAGAGCAATCATTAAATTAAATTTTTGTACTTGCAAATTGCAGTGCTTTTGATGCTCTGTTTTTTTTTTTTTTTTTTTTTTTTTTTTTTCTTTTTCTTTAATTGCTAACCAACGTAGTAAAACATTTTGAGATATGCATTTTGAAAATGCATTCTATCAATATATATGCATTTTGTAGTTAAATATTTAGAAATCCTTTCTATAATTCTATTTTCTGTTTGCTCTTAATTGCTGCTTTTTTCCTCCCACAATTCCCTAAAAGATTATGTGAACATGGATATGCATTGGAATTTATCTATATCATCTACATGAATCATCATCATCACCACCACCAAAGCCTTGTCCTAACTATGTTGGGTTCGTTGTGCACAATGCACATGCACACAACACATCATGATCAATAATGGGTGAATTTCATAGGTGGGTCCTGCCTTTGGGACAGTCCAGACTTGCAGGCATGTGCACTGTGCGTAGGTGAAAGTTCACTATAGGTTTATAGATTTTGAAGTTCTTTATTTTAGGTATATATTTATAGTAAGGGCAATGTTCTCCTAAGAACAGACCACATATTGCTTATATGCACTACAGCTCGTGGGGCCCACTTAGATGCAGGTTCATCAATGGGAGGAGGGCAGATAGACAGGTCTAGTTATGGACAAAAGGGATCCAGAAAATCAGCCCCACCAGATTATCCTAACCCTTGATTTCACAGCCTTAAAGTTAATGTCATCTTCGCCATAGATTTTCCTAACATTAAATCCAATGGTGAGGGAAGGTTCAGTGAGTAATTGGGCCTGATGCCAGAACATCAGATGAAAAGAGTTCAAAGGAGTTGCATTGATAAAAAGGTGGTCCAAAGTGGGCACACAGTGCTAGACTGCACTTGCAATTGCTCGTAGGAGAACATTTTACTTGATAGTAATAATTAAAAAAATTACTTTACTGACCCGCCAGGTTGGCCCCCATCGAGTCTTCTGGTAAACTCCTCCCCGTGACTGCCGAGTCTCATAGACCCACTGGTTGCAAAACTATGAGCTCAATTACTATGCACGTGTCAATATTCACATATGCTCAGCGAGTAAGCAGTGATTGTAGGGAGTCGCAGGCTAGAGCAGCAAAGATCAATATAACAGTAATCATAATACACCAAACAACATAATATTTCCTACACTACCTTGCATTTAAGAACCTAAAACTTTAAATAATATCAGTCATAGATGCCTAAGTATATAAATGTGGTTAACAAGGCCCTCCTTTGCCATGTGTGCATTTTGTGAATCAAAACGTGATAGATTGAAGAAACATAGTTGACACTCACCTTCTCCTTTTCTCTATTATTCACTTTGTTCGTCTCAATGTTAATCTTTCTTCTCTGGTAGAAATCAACTTTGTATTCATCTGCTTCATCTATAATTTGTTCCAACAACTCTTTCTCCATCTTCTGCTTCTCTTCTAGACGTATAGCGTTTTGCCTGTGCAATCGAAAGGCAACACAGATAAATGAGTTATTCATGGGAAATCATTGGATTCAATCACTTCAAGAAGTACTAATTATAAAACAAAAGGGAACATAGATGCAAAATGAGTTGTTATTAACATAAGATAAATTATATTCTTCGCTAGTCATTGTACTTCTATTTCTACCACCTTAAGAGATAAACTAATGGGGTGGCAGATTCCTTCTCTAAAGCTGGAGATAACAGAAGCTTTTCTAATTTTGACCTCCTCGGCAACCCGCACTTTTTGCATTTGTTTTCACTATTACTTTGGTATAAAACAGTTTTATAGTATTCTCTATTGTTAAAAAGAAAAAACAAAAAACAAAGAAATAAAGAAAAAATTGATATGGGGGACACGGCAGATAAACAGTTAAAACAGATTATAACTGCATAAACAAGAGCAACAGAGTATCTCCACCTTCCATCATATCCCTTCCTGGCAAATGGAGATGATATCCTTCAGAAAAATAATAGTCATGTCAAATGTTCAGGTCCAATTCAGACATGCGGATGCACCTGGTAAAACCATTATCCTTTTTATTATTGGTAAAATGACTTGAACCTACGATGATTTTTCTTTTAAAGTTGTAATCTTAGCAGATTGCACACCAATAACAACTCTAGATGTGGGGTCCAACACTCCAACTAGATGCATACAAATCACTAGGAGAAATTGGAAGGTCTTATCGTGGATTAGAAAATGGGCCCGTCATAGGCACATTGGATGCTCACAACCATTTGATTAAGCACATAAAACCAGTTTGGCTCTATTAATTACAAGGTTAAGGTTATTCCATTGTGCCCAAGTGGAGGCCATCAGCTAATCCATGGTGAGACCTTCAAATCCCCCCTGCTCCGGCAATATGCATGCATCCTTGGCTAGGCCTAGCATCCACCTTTCGTAGCTGAATATTGGTCTCATCACAAAACCCTTTGATTAAGCACCAATCATCCTAAAACCCTAGCAATGAAAAACCCTCTCACAAAGATAAGACAGGAAAATAAAAACCTGAAAACTTAAAATTGCAGATTTGATATAATCTTTAATGTATAAAAGATAAGCACCAATTATAAAACTATTGGTAAGGTAACCATCGGGCAGCAGCAGTTCCTCATATGCTCAACACTCATGCACCCCCTCAACCCGGCCCTCGGCCTAGATTCAAGCATTTGACCTCAGAGGCTAGAGATCTTAAAAGGGCTCTGCTTCAACTGTAATGAAGAGCTCTCCCCAGGCAATTGCTACAAAACCTAAAAGCAATTATTCTACATTGGAGGCGATGACACAAATTAGGAAGAGGTAATTAAACCAGAAGAAGAGGATAAAAATAAAGCAGAACCAACTATAGACACAGTCGGCGTTGAGCCCGAAATAATGATCAACACCCAAATAGAAATCACTTCACCACAAACCATGAATTTGAGGTTAAATTAAATGACAAGCAACGATCATATTGGTACACATTTGGGCTTTGGAATTCAAACTTATGGGTAGTTTCATGTTATGGTCACAAATGTGAGACATAATAAGCCATGGTATTTGTCTCAATCTCTCCTTTTCCATTCAACAATTTTGCTGCAGATATCTATCTATTGGAGATCGGAGGGCAAGTACCGATGCAGACTCAAATGGCCCGATCATTGAAGATTAAATAACAGATTAAGCCCTCAGATATTTGGAAAAATTGGAACAGGCCCGATCATGTGGAGAGTAGTAAATTAGAAACTAAACAGTCGAGATGGGCAAAAAATAAGTTCCGGAATAAATTTTATAAGTGTTGAATATATAACATAATCAAATGAGATCAATTATGGCCCATTGAATCAATTTAACAGGTTACTTCAAACAGGCCAAGACACATGGCCAGCAAGCATGCAGATTTTGACCTCCTGAACTGGGCATAAATCTGACTGAGCCCAGAAAGGACAGACAGCAACTTGGTTGCTGATGCAGGGCAGGCCCATAAATCAACAAAAAAGAAAAAAGTTTGAAGCAAATCCAATTTAGTTTCAAATTTTATTATTGAGTTCTAATTAGTAATTTAGTATTAGCCTTCCAATTTCATTAGGATTTCTTATTTTTATTTCCTGAGTTAATTAATAGTTCGTGTCCTAGTTTGATTAGGTGACTTAGCCCCTAAGTTTTCCTTTTCTTCTTTATACGGCATTAGAGATTTATTTCTCAGAGGTGATGATTAATAATATAGTTGGGTTTTATCCTTTGTAGGGTCATCCTCGTAAGTGAAAGTATCTGCGGATACCTATTATCATACTGCTTCAGTGCTTTTCAACACAAGCCCTAACCATAGCGCCTGCATCAGTTGCCCGAGCCTAGCGACCATCCTCGAGAAAGTTACTAGTCCCAAAGGACCAGCATATGGGGGACACAGGACCAAGAAAGCTGTTCACTATAAATAACCTGTACATATGCCTCTTCATTATTTTAGGTTCTTTTAGTCTATTTGCTTACCTATTTTTTATGGTTAAAGTTAGGGTTTTATTATTTTTAAGATCTTAATGAGTCGCCATGATTTGAATTACAGTTTTTAAGGGTCTTATGGCTAGGGGTGCTCATGGACCAGGCCAGCCTGAGCCCGAACCGCGCCCATCCCACTTTGGGCTAGCTTGGGCCTTATGTTTTTGTACTCGGGCTGGGCTTTACATAGATGGGCTAGGCTTGGATTAAGTGGTAAGAGAGCTCAAGCCTAGCCCGGCCCGAATGCCCGAATGTAAAAATGGTGGTAGGAACGATGGAGAGGGGACTCGAACACAAGCAACACCAACATGGTTCAAAATCGCAATCGCGTCGCATCGCGGTTCGCAATCATCGCAATCCATCGCGTGAGAATTTTTATTTTACCCCAAAAACATCTGAAAAATTATCCAAAAAATCCAAAATATTATAAAATATTAGAACACAATATATTTTTCTGTTAGTAAACACTTAAAGAAAAATATCAGCCCCAGCCTGTATCATTGTCTTATCTAAAACTTTTTAAATCTGTTATGAATTAAATAGATTTATATCATCATCAAAGCCATGTCCCAATGATGTTGGGGTCAGCTACACAAATTTTGTTACTCCATTCCGATCTATCTGGAGCCAAAACCCTCAGATAAGTTACACTTATTCGAATCTATTTTTACTGCCTCCATCCACGTCCTCTTTGGCCTACCCCTTCCCCTTGATGGGCCATCAACCTTCAAAGCCAAACTTTTCCTTACTGGCGTCATTGCCGGCCTACGTTGGACACGTTCAAACCATCTCAAACGGGTTTGTCTAATTTTATCCCCTATGGTTGTTACCCATAAATGCTCTCGAAGCGCTCAGTTCTAATTTTATCCTTCCTAGTTTTACCACACATCCACCTCAACATTCTCATCTCTGCTACATTCATTTTGTGCACATACTGTTTCTTGATAGGCCAATATTCTGTTCCATATATCATAGCTGATCTATTTTTCCTCTTCGCTCGATATTTTTCTAATTGCCTAAGTGAGAAGATAGCTTCCATCGTTGACCTCCCTGACATAAAACCAAATTAATTTTCAGATATCTCGGTTTCTATGTAAGTCTTTGCTCAATTACTCTCCCATAGCTTCATAGTATGACTCATAAGTTTGATCCCATGATAGTTGGTACAGTTTTATATATCTCCCTTGTTCTTATATATAGGTACTGTTAGAGTATCCAGAACACAAAACCAGAAGCATGCGAGAGATAGATAGAGAGATAGAGAGAGAGAGAGAGAGAGAGAGAGAGAGAGAGTTTGCAAGAGAATATCGTATACTCCTTGAATTGACGATGGGTATTTGTAATATAGTGTTGCCTAGTTTAACAGATCTAATTACATGATTACAGTATTGTTTAAGGAAACTAATATCTACTCCTAGTTGTACAATCATAAGACAACTCATACAATCTTTTGACTTGTGGGCTGGCCCAATTCATGGTTTATGGGCTAACCCATTAGGTCGAGCTGACCTATATCTTTACACCCCCTCTCAAGCTTTGGATGGGAGAATATGACCATCGATAGCTTGGAAACTAGCTCCGAAAACCGAGATGTGAAATGGCTTTTGGTGGAAAAAAAACTGCTATCTAAGCAGCGGATGAAATCTGGAAGAGCTTTATTGTACCACTCCGAATATGTTGACGAATGAAATGACAGTCAACTTCAAGGTGTTTGGATCGTTCATGGAAGACATCATTTGTGGCCAGTTTCCGTGCACTTTCATTGTCCGTAAAGAGGGGTAGATTTAGGAACTAGAACTCCTAAATCCCGAAGTAACCAGCGAAGCCAAATAATTTCAGTAGTGGTGTGAGATATAGCTCGATATTTAGCTTAAGTGGAAGATCGTGAGACAACTTCATGTTTCTTGCTCTTCCAAGAGATGAGAGAGGAGCTAAGAAAAATGGAGAAGCCGGTTGTAGATCATCGATCATTGACATCTCCTACCCAGTCTGAATCAGAATAGCCATGCAGGATAAGATTTTGATTGGAGGAAAGGAGGAGGGCCATAAGAAATTGAACGAGCCGAGTCTGCCGCCTATAGACTTCAAAGGTATGAGCATCATTAGTTGTTTTAAACATAACAGTTATTCTCCATTCATCTAGCATTTTCTGTCATCACTATCTTATTAAAGAGTCTAGTTAACCAAATCTCCCTAACTTCTCCTAAGCATTTCCAAGCCTCGATCGGATTTAAATAAATTTATATGTATAATTAAAATATTTTGAAATCATATAAATTTTACAGTATGCATTGCAACCATAATTTTGAACTAACCATTATTGTTAAACACTTCAAGTCAAGAAACTAGTACTAGTGGTGCAGACGTACAGCACTCAATTACTCAATCACCAAGTAAATTGAGAGTGAATTTCAACTTTCTACTAACATTTACTACTACATCAAGATTAATTAATTAATTAAAGAAACAGAAATGAACATAGGGGTATTGTGGTTGAGGAGGGAATAAGCCATCATATTAGAATCCACAAAAATATTCCAAATCACGATTTTTGGTGAAAAAAATAAGCTTGGGAAGCTCTAGCACAGCCTTAGGAAGCTCCATAGATGGTTTGGGAAAGAAAGAAATGAGAAAAAGGGGAAAAGTTTTTATAAAAATCATCGTCAGCCGATATTGACCGTTATTTTCAAAATAAAAATTGGAGCATTATGACCGTTATATGGTAAGCTCCATAGATGGCTATGGACCATTATGAACGTTATATTGTCCGTTGCGACCGTTATGGACAGAAATTTTTCCCCTTTTTTTTTAACCGTGACCATTATGACCCTTATATGGTAAATAATGTAACCGTATATGCCATTACCATTCATAACGGCCGCAATGAAACGGTAACGCCCGTTTTTTTAAACCATCATCACACATGCACAAGTGACCAAACTAGTTGGGCTACAACTAGGAACAATGTAAACCTTTTTTTTTTCTTTCCTATGAAGGCAGCTTGTGCTGGGCTCATGCTTTATCTTTCTCAATCGAGTCGGGCCAGGCTCAAGCTAGCTACTTATGACCTGACTCAAGTTTGGGCCTACAGTTTAGGAGTTAGACCGGTCATGGACATTCTTCAGCCTGACCTAACCCAGCCCATGAACACCCCTATTTATGGATTATTTATACCATTGAGCTTGCTTATTTTTCATATTACTTCAATAAAATAAGTTGTTTTATGCATCTTTGGTGTTACTTTCCTTGGATGAGCATCTCCCAAAGTAGTGGAGGCCTTTTTCAATGGATTCAAAGTTATACCATACATCAATAAGCTAATCTATTGTTGTACTCCTTGATTTTGCGCGGGATTTTCTCTTAATTGAGATTTGGGAGTTTTTGGGTACACAACAATTGGGTATCTTCTTTAGCTCCATCAATTGGTATTAGAGGCAAAATTCTTGATAGTTGTTTCATTTCCAGTCTCTACTATCCTCCTGCCTCCCCCATAAAGCACGTGATCGTAGGCCTCACGTTGAGAATGAGGAAAACCTACCGGACCCTAGACATAAGAAATACAGGACTTGGGAAGACAAGATGAGAGTTTAAAATGGCATTTAGAAAGAATCAAACCCCCAGATCATCCCTTTGATGAGTGACATTATGATGGGGGCGAAGATTGTTCGACTTTGATGATGGATCAGAAGAAGATAGTGATGATGAAGTGTTCACTCTACTATTTGGTGATCATGGTCTTGATAAAGGTTGAATTTTAGTGTGGATGACAAATTTTCATGTGAGATGATTATTGAAGAATCAATTCATCCTATACGTGATCGTCAAATCTTTATCGTATACCAAGATCACAATGTAGATAATCACCCCATCTTCAACAAAAATCAGGATGATGAAATTAATGACACAAAATTTTGATAAATATGAAGATCACGATGTTATCAATGATAAACCCATTTTCGTTGTGTATCGAGATTATCAAGAAGAAGCTCCAGGTTTTTATGAGCGCCCACACAGAGTTTGGAGCATAGTTGAGAATATCGTTTCGGACCGTAATCTGATTTGGCCTTCAAACTAAAATATTTGGCCAATTCAAAATTTTAGCGAAATATTTCGCATTTGTTTGAAATAAAATATTAAAAAAATACAAAAAATAAATATTATAATTTAAAGTGAAATTTGGCTATGGCCCATTTCCTATTAGAATGAAATTTGGATATGGTCATATTTCCTATTCGAGTGAAATTGGCTAGGGCCCATTTCTTGTTATAGTTAAATTTGGCTTGAGCATATTTCCTATTAGCATGAAACTTGGCTAGGGTAATATTTCCTATTAGAGTGAAATTTGGCTAGGGCTCATTTCATACTAGAGTGAAATTTAGCTAGGGCCCTATTTCCAACCAGAGTGAAATTTGTTGGAGCCTTATTTCCTATTATAGTGAAATTTGGCTAAGGCCCTATTTTCTTTAGAGTAAGATTTGGCTAGAGCTCATATGCGAGTGGGACATTCACTTTAAGTTGTTAATAGTTTTAATAAAAGGGCCCACTATGGTGCCCATGAATTTGATCTCAGCCCACTATCAAAAGGTTGTGGTGAAAGAAAAAAGACACCTTTAAAAGGTGTTTGCCCTGTTTCGTTGGGACAAAGAAGAGAAAGAGAAAAAGAAAAGGAAGGGGGCAAAGGAGAAGAGAAGAAGAAGAAGAAGACAAAAAAAGAACAAGGAGAAAAATTAAATAAGAAATCGAGAAGAAGTAGAAGAACATGGTCATGGCTTTGTCACTACCGGTTGTCGGGTGACGGGTATGCTTCTCTTGTCATTCTTCTTCTCAATTACTTTTGTCTATTTTCTTCTTCGCCGCCTCCTCCACTATTTTTCTTCTTCACCTGGTATGAAACATGGGACTCATGGTTCCAGGGAAAAAAGTACAAAATCCCATATATCAACCAAAACAGTCAAAACTCTGGCATGAAGTTTAACGAGGAGGTAGTTCAGTTTGGATCATTGACCGAACCGAAAAAATTTGGCCATTTCAGCCAAAATAGAACTAAAATTCATAACTATGGTTTCAAGATTCAATAATAAATGTAAAGTGTCCATATGAGAAGCTTGATAAGTCATCGATCTGTGACAAAGGATATGATTATCATAGTCTCAAAGAAATTGGGAACTTCAAGATACAACATGGCGAGATTCACAACTTCGAAAAATCATTCAATATTATCAATGAGAATGTCATTTACAATTGATCCATGATCTAATCATACGATACGACATTGGATTATGATACATTAGGCAGACTGGATGGATGTGCTACACGATTTCCACAATCATAAAGCTTGCCAACAAGTCCAAAGCAAGAAACACTCAACAAGATTCATTTAAGTGCAACTAGTCTTTCTCCATGGTCAATGTGTCATGAACTTGATGATGAGATCTTCTCAAGCAGGGGAGGATGATGCAGATCGACCCGCACCCGTTGACGGGGATAAAGATAATCCAGTGGTCAATTAAGTATTAAAGTTTTTGGAGGCTTGTGGTCAAGCTTATGGGGACCCGAACACAATTCTAAGTGGACAAAAGGATCGATTGGACCACAAAACAGACCTCAATATTTAATCAAATTTAATGTCAAGAAATGATTTGAAAAGGAGAAAGATAACAAGGGTTTCAGTAATTACAGGAAAACCTGATGCAGGGCAGTATGAAACCTAATCTAATATGTAATTGTGAGATCAGTTGAGAATTAATAATCCAATTCAAATTACAAATCAGCCAATTAAACACAATTTGATGATGATAATTTGGAGGAAATTTTGTAATGGTCCACGGCTTTATCACAAGTCCTGCAGTAGTGATCCCTCAATTGCGTGTTTGGCAATTTACTAGTAAAGTTAAAGTGAAGTAAAGCCACCATTATTCAGACAAGAAAATACAAGGGGTCATATCAAAAGTACACAAATTCAAAATTATCTCATTCCTTTTCAAAAAAATATTCAAAAAGCAACCTCATTTCTCCACTAAATGACCAAAAAAAAAAAAAAAAAATCCTCTGTTTACACAAAAAGTCAAAAAAATTCCCTATCAAACAACTAAAAACAAAAGACAATCATAACCCCCTATATTTTATTCTCTCTTGATTTGATACTTCACCTCACTTTACTCCAATTCACCGTACATCCAAACACGAAGTAAGAAGGAACGGATAGAATGGAAGATAGAACTTCCACGTGCTTAGAGATGAGCCGATGCAAGTAGTGATGCGGAGCGGGGTACCAGACAAGGGCGGGTAGAGATGGAGGGTGGAGGGGTAGGTCAGGCTTTCGCCTAAAAGTTGGCCTCACACCAAACTCCCCATCGCAGGCGAGGACAAAAGAGAACTCCGGGAAACCCAAAAGCACTCAATAAAGTTTTCATTCATCTAATGCAGAACAGACCTGTGGTCCCCATGGGTCGACCTGCCAATGGGCCCAGCCCATTCATTCTATGTAATTTTATGTTATTTAGAGTTACTTTAATTTATTTTGTGGTTTATGTCTTCTAAACTCAGATGTTTTAATCATGACCATCAATGTGTTTGGATGGTCCAGATTAGCTTAGTGTTATGTTTTCTCTTATATAATCATTGTTGTGCTTCCTTGGCTAGACAGTGAATGATGAATGAATATTTTATTTAGTGCGTTTAGATTTCCCGGAGTTCTCTCTCTTCCGGAAGTTGGGCTACGATGAGATCCATCATATGATCGGACTCCTTGATAACCAAGTTCAACTCTTCAAATGTTCGTGTCCGTTTCTTATGTTGCTTGTATTTCTTGATCGACACTGTCAATTCCTTTGCCTTCCAATTCATATAAGGTAGAATCCTGAAGAGGTTCGCCTGCCGCTTCATCTGAATTTACGAGCATGTTTGGTAACATGCGAGGAATCCATAGATCTAATGATTATTCACCACCACCGGAACAAGGATTCCTCACTCAGAATTTAGATAGTTGTTGATTTCACATTGATAGCCGACCCCACCTAGTGGGAAAAGGCTTGGTTTGGTTCGGTTTGGTTTGATGATTTCACATTGATATTGGCATGTATCAATTGCATATAGCTAAGAAAAATAGTGTTCGGTGTGCAAATCCACTTAAGGATTTTCAAATCTTCTAGGGGTGGTCGGATCTGAAAATCATAACAAATAAAGATTTTCATTCGTCCAAATCCTCAGGAATTTACAATTGTCAAACATGGATTTATAACTTTTTTAGGAAAACCGAAAATCTTTTCCCTAAAGATTTGGTTGCCAAACGTGACCTACATGTTTCTTGTTTTCCTTCCACAATATCAACCTTGACATTTTCTACAATTGTTTCCACAACATGGGCTTCAATGTTTTGCAGAGATTTTTCTTCTTGCATCTTAGCTTTTTGGAGGCAACAACTTTTTCTTTTTTTTAATCGGTAACAGTAAAATTTCATTAAAGAGAAAGAAGGTACAACTAAGAAAAGTCAAACAAAAAAACCTATCAAAGGTGCACTGGTACAAGTGAAATATACCACCCACAAACCACAACTACATTACAGGAGCAGTAAGAGTACAAGACCGATCTATCCCTTGCTTAGCTAGACAATCTGCCATTTTATTTGCCGATCTACTAACTTGCAAGCTAGACAACAGCGTTTTATCAAGTGCTCAATATAGATCGCTTCCCAAAATGCTTCATACGTATCTTTGCATTCATATTTCATATTCTTCAATATCATGCCCAATTCACATAAATAATGTAGCCTTTCAAATTCATCGGCATATTCTTCGACGAACAATTTTCATTGTGTCAAATTAAGATACTGCTCAAAGCAGTCTTTATTTACATAATACCATTCTCCATATTTGATTGCATGTCATTCTTTTAAGCTTTTTGTTGATTTCAAGAAGTTGCAATTCCATATTGACTGGATGCAAGGATCGAAAATTTAATGCTCTCCAAAATTAAAATCAGATTGACCAGATGTGTAGATATCACTTATTGGAGTTCGCAGGTGAAGATACATCGTCGATCGGAGCTAGGATGGCCAAGATGTCGCCGATTGAAGATCAACGATTGAAGCTTGTTTGAATCTAAGGCCCACATTGGTTCATGCACTTTGTTGTTCTCGTTGTTCTACTCTATGGAGTAGAGTTCAACTGCATTGCTCTTTTTTTTTTTTTTTTTTTTCCTTCGTTGGGTCGAACCTGACTTGGCTTGGGTTGTGCTGCTAACATGGCGCCCACTAACACATAAGAGAAGTGCTTGCACAAATTGGCTCGGCTAGCTTGACCCATTTTTTAATCGGGCCTAACCCGAACTAAGGCCTAAGACTCAAGCCCAACGCATGTCACACATGAAAACACATGCGAGGCCCTCTCTGCATCGTCTCGAATTTCTAAATGCAGAGAATGAAAATGAGGCTTCTTCTGGTACTACTCTTCGACGATAGAGAGGAAAGGAGAGTTGACTGAGGGGGGAAGACGATGGGATATGCTGGTGACAACAACGACTAATCGACGACAGTGTTGGTGACTCGACGAAGATGATGGTGTCGATGGGGCTTGGCGATGATGAAGATGGTGTTGATGCCAAGATGTGACTATTGCGATGGTGGTTGCTTCGTCCAGTTTCTGACGGCGACGATGCAAGCGAACGACGCGAGGTGTTCTTGGCGGATGGTATGAGACCCCAATCTGCTTGGGTAATCCCTTGAGGCAAGACCAAATCAAGAGGTCGTATGAGCCAAGAAAGGGGAATCCGCAGGAGTAAGGGTGGAGTGCTTGGGTAGCACTGTGAGGCTTTGTCCAAGTCCCACATCCGAAATATCCTAGTCTTGACCCTGGGCTTATAAGTCAAACCTCATGTTAACTCAACATAATGCGTTTTAAAGCCGTGCGGCCCCGGATCCCATAAGAACTTCGGAGTTAAGCGTGCTCGAACGGGAACACTACTGGGATGGGTGACAGCTCGGGATATCCTCACGCGCACACGTAGGGCCAAAACGGACAATATCATGCTGAGTTGGGCGAGGCTATGACAGATGGTGAGGTGATGATGACAATGACGATGGCGAAGATGATGTTTGTCTAAAGGCTTCAATTCATCAACGATGACGGTGATGCTGGAGGCAAGCATAAGGAGTGATGGAAAGGTGAGCGACAACAGTGGCTTGGCTGCTGCAGTCCGGTGCCAAGTACGCGAGATCTTGTAGTCTCTCTTCTTTTTTTCCTAGATTCTCCTTCATTCCTCTCTACCTTTCTTTTTCGACGGAGGGAAATGGAGTTTGGGTTTCTAGAGTGTTCTGTGAAAGGGAGATAGGAGTATGGGCTTCGATTTGGGGTGGGATCGATAGAGGCTGGGGGAATGGTTGTTCGACTAGTGGAGAGAGGGTATCGCAAGGCTCTTTTGGTGGATTTGACAGGTATAGGGCTCTCGGGCCAAGGATTTCAGGGATGATGGATGTCGACTGAAATGAATAGGGTTCCTACAGTGTTCGGTTGTTGTGTATGAGGTTGGAGAAAGCAATCGGCAATGGGATTTTAGTTTGGATCTAGGGTTTTGATAGGCTTAGGGTTTTGGATTTGGCTTTATGGGTTTCTGTGAGATGAGGTTGAATGGGTTTTGGGGAAAATTCTTATATGGTTTGATGGATTTTGGAATTTGGATTTGTGGGGAATCTGTTAAGGGGGAGAAGTGGGGTTTTGGAATAAGATGGGTATAGATAATGGTTTGAAGGGGATCTTGTACAGTGGGGTTTTGGTATTAGGGATCATGGGATTCTGTGAACAATGATGGGTCTGGTGGAGGGAGGCTATATGTTTCGGTTACTATGGGATGGTTGCTGAGACTGCCAAATGTGGATGTGGTGATCGGTGATGGTTTCACAAGTGATGACGGAGTGTCAAGAATCGAATCCGGTGTTGGATCGATCTTTGATACCAAATGATGCGGAGCAAGGTACCAAACATGCCGGGTAGAGATGGGGGGTGGAGGCTTAGGTCAAACTTTCCCCTGAAAATTGGCCTCACGCCAAACTCCCAATCGCGTGCAAGGAAGAGAGAGAACTCCGAGAAACAAAAGCACTCAATAAGATTTTCATTCATCATTCACCGTCTAGCCAAGGAGGCACTACAATGATTATATCAGAGAAAACATAACCCTAAGCTAATCTAGATCATCCAAACACATTGATGGTTGGGATTAAAACATCTGAATTTAAAAGACAAACCACAAAATAAATTAAACTCTAAATAACATAAAATAGCATAAAATGAGTGGGTTGGGCCCATTGGCAGGTCGACTGGCAGGTCGACCCATGGGGACCACGGGTTTGTCCTACATCAAGTACATTAATCACTCCCCTTTAGAGGATTTGAAGTAAAGGCTTGGTTCAATTAGAGTGTAAGTGATTCAATGTATATTATGGGTTTAATTGACAAAAATCAGAACTGCAATAAGTTTACCATAGCAAAATAAGGCTAAAAATAAGTCAGATTTAAAAATATATATGGTAATCTCAAGTTTAAGATATAAGGAAAGAAAAAAAATTTAAGAAACTAGGGATGTCGAAGGTTCAGCCAATGGATCAGGGGGGTAGGATGGTTCAGAGGGATTGGAAAAGGGCTGGTGGTAGTTCAGCTGGGCCTGATTTGGGCTGGTGAAAGGGGCGGGTGGAGTTGGAGATAAAGAGGGTTGGTGGCCGGTGGGTAGGGTTTTGGTGATTAGAGGGGCTTTCCCGACCCACTGATGGGATCTAATGGCTGGATTTATGGGTTTGATGGCTGGTTGCTGGTGGAAATGGTGTAGATCTAGGGCTTTGAACGAAAGTAAAACAAAGGAAGAAAATGAGAAGATAGAAAGGAATAAAAGGAAGAAAATAAGAAGAAATTACAAAGGAATACCTTGAATTGGCCTCACACCAAACTCCAGTCTAGGAGGCAAAGGAAAATCTCGATGAGAACTAGAAGAGGAACTCGAAGGAGAACTCGAGACAACTCAGTTTCATTCATTAAGCATCATTGTATAAACCTCAAAAGAGGCATTACATCATCACATAGGAAAAGCAAATACCCTAGAACTAATCTGGACCAACCAAACACATTGATGGCCAGGATTAAAACATCTAAACTAAAAACAAACCTGAAACATAAATAAAAATTCTAGATATGATAAATATGTAGATTGGGCCCAAAGGCTTGGACAACCTATGGGGACCATCAACCATGGGTTTGTCCTATACCAAAACCCCATAAAAAATTCAGCAAATGGGGTCTTTTTAGGCCTAAGAGGCCACAACAAGCCCAAGGCAATGGAAGCGCCATACCAACATGGTTGAACAAAGGTCGCTTAAATTCAGATGAGGCCCATGACCATTAGTCGAGATGATAGGATATGTAGGCCCCAAAGCCAATCTTTTTAAAGAAGTTCGAGAAGTTCCAGCAACTCCCATTCTCGATGGTTTTATTTTATTTATGTTGTTCAAGAAGTAATCCAAATTAAAGGGCTCTTGCATCTTAGGGTCTAAAGAGACAAAAAATCAATTTTTTTTTATTTTTTCTACACTGCCGCTGGGCACCAAGTGAAAACATGACATTAATCAACTTTTATTCGAGCTTTGGAACATCAATGCAATGCAACAACCAACATAGTGGCAAATAGAACTTCACTTTACTACGATCTGATTCAGGGTGTTGGCCGGGCAACCATTTACTATCTAGGTGAAGATTATTTGATGATATTTTGGGGAAAACTAATCAATTTTAGGCCTTTGAAAGAATGAATCCCATTGAATTCGAACAATATTTTCTCTTGAGTAACAAACAAATGGATCCTAATATATACACCTAGTGGGCCCACCTTATGATCCATACGAGTGGACCATAAAATAAGGGGCCCCCTAATAGTCACCAATCCCAGCATTTGGCGCCCATCCAAATGGACTAGACCGTTGGATCGACTATGCACTCGTTTTGGACAATGAAAATTTGTCGGCCATTGATCAACTAATTTGGATCATCATATGAGCCTCCGTCACCATACACAAGGGGAGGGGAGATGTTACGATCCCCCTAATCCCATCCCCAGGTGGGATCTTACGTGGGCCCCACAAGTATTTGAAGATTTGAGGTCATGACCTCAACAGAGGGCAGATTATATATATATATATATAGATGCTCCTATGAGAGCTATCTCTCACCTTATATGAGAGATATGGGTGGGGGGCCCTCACATCCATATCCAATGCCAACAACTTAAACGTGAGGGCCCCCACCCATATCTCTCATAGAAGGTGAGAGATAGCTCTCATAGGAACCTCCCTATATGTATATATACATATATATATATATGTATGTATGTATATGAGAGAGATTCTAGTGTGTGTGTGTATATATGAGATATTTTGGTACACTCAGTTCGTTTGGTCTATGTGCGAACCAGGGCGTAGACCAGTTTGTTTGGTCTGTGCAAACCAGGGCTTTCAGTTCATTTGGTCTATGTGCAAACTAGGGCGTGTACCAGTTTGTTTGGTCTATGTGCGAACAAGGGCGTGGACGAATCTCAACCTTCGGGGAAGATCCAATGGAACAAGTAAAAAAGAAAACCCGCTCCTCTCCTCTCTCCCCCATACTCTCTCCCACTTCTCTCTTCACATGTAAAATTGTCTAGCTTCAACTCTCTCATGGATTCAGAAGAACCCTCATTCCAACTCCCAGCCACATCACAGCGACAGCTAAGATTCCTCCCTCCGCCCAAGTTTGGCACAGGTGTGTTGGACATAGGTTGTAGGTTGGAATGTTGGATCAACTAGGTGTGCAATTTGGTTTACCGGTGGATTAATGGGTGTGATAGGTTGAGGTAGGGTTGATAATGGTGGTGTACAAGATTGGGAGGAGAGAATGAGTGTGGAGGGAGAAGAGATGAAAGTGGCAGAGGAAGAGTTGTAGATATGGGGTTGGGCTCAAGTATGTGAGGAGATGGGTTGAGTGAATTGGTTCGGGTGTGTTTGGTTAAGAGGACAAGGACATGGCTGGCTTTTTGTTGGAGGGATATGATCAGAGAGGAGGAGAAAAAGAAGATGGGCTTTACAATGAGTTGTGTTTGGTCAAGAGAATTGGTATGAGAGAGGGATGGGTGTTGTGTAGGGTTTGGCAGTTGAGCCTGGGATGGTGAGGGACAAGAAGAAAAGGGGAGATGAGGCTGGTGGTTCAAGAAAGGCGAGATGTAGAAAGATAGTTAGAGACAGAATGGTGATGGCAGAAGCATAAGGGAGGCAGTTCATGGTTGGAGTCTAGTTTTCTTCGTGCGAGCGAAGGAGATGATAGGACAAGGAAGGAAAGGGGATTTCTTCCAGTTCTTTTTGGATTTTTACCTTCTTTTACTTGCTGTTGGATCTTCCCAAAGAATGGAAGGTTGAGAACTGTCCACACCAAGGTTCGCATATAGCCCAAACGAACCGAGTGTACCAGAATATCTCCTTAAATGTATATAAACTATCTCGTAACTTATCCTACAACATCCCATAGGGATTTTATAGCAATTTGTGTTTCTAAGCTTTGGGAAGCTTTGGGACCATCAAAAAAGTGGGCCATTGGAGTTGGATCTGAAGATTAGACTAAACATTAGACCCAATAACTAAAGAAAAGCAATCCCATGCTAATAAGAGAACCCACATAAAATCCCATAAGAATCAATGTTCAAATGAACTTATGTTTAAATAGATCCACAAATATTTTGTTTCTTTTAAATAGTAAATAGTTTCACATATACAGCAACTATATGTAAACGTCATTGCAAAAAATAATAATAATAAGTGACCAAAAATAAATGGTCATTGCAAAAAAAAAAAAAAATCACATAACAATTATACATGGATGATTTAAATAAAAATCACTTAATGAGCAATTAATATAAGAATCATATGAGAAATTACATAAGAATTATACTCAAATAAGCCTACATATGTGCTCAAATAAATCTACACACAATAAGAGGGCCAGGCCGGGCCCAAGCTTAGTGTTGTCCAAGCGCAGCCCTCAAATTGGGGGGAAGGCCTAAAAAAATTTGGTCCAAGCTTGGCCCTTGGGCTTTTTATGAAAAACAAAAGCCCTAATTTTGCAGGCTTTTTGAGGGACGGGGGTTTACCCTCATAAGAGGGCCCAATTCACAACCCTATTTAATTATCGTGATGTTGGATGGTTGAGATTTATCTTAGACTTAATTAGGATTTTAAGCATCTTTTATATACATGTATTGGTCGATTGTTTTGCAAACTTCCAAATAAAATTTCTTTTCGGGCTTTTATTTTTACTTTCTTCTCCATCAAATTGAGGTATTCTCCATCCGTTGAAGTATTTTACAGATTATGCAATGTTATTTGGTGAGTAATCTCCCTTCTCCTAAGTTTAGTTGCATTATTTGATGTCAACTTGGATTAGGGATGGATATCAACCTACGTAGAAAACTTTTCCTTGACACATCATCAACTATTCTTACTATTTCCACCCATGTCCTTTTCAGCCTACCCATCTTTACTTGATGGGCCATCAACCTACATAGAAAAACTTCTTTCACTGACACTGTTACTTACTTGCACTAGACATGTCCATTCCAACCATCCAACGCTTATCTTATGTTCAACATCCTCCCCAAACTCTCAATCCTTACTAATTATAAAGACAAGATATCAAAAGGAATCTATTTGTAGTATCTCTTGTGCTTCAATTCTCATGGGAGTTACATCTCTTTGCACATGCTGACTAAAGTTGCAATTCATATATTGTCTCTGTAGGACTTATTTTAAAGCTCTTGGATTCTCCTATTATACTATATTAAAGCCAAGGGTTTTGGATTTAAATTTGACTGTTGGTTGGGATTTTGACTATTAAGGTTTTTTTTTTTTTTTTTTTTTTTTAATCAAACCTTCTCTCCCCACTTATCTCATGCAACTACTCCCCACTTCCTATCCCATGCAACAACCCACTTTATCCCATTATCGAAAGTAATAATAACCACTCCTCAGTTTTCATAGTTCCACTTTTCTTTTTTCTGCAAACACTCCATTTCTATCCAAAATCTATCATTCCCTTTCAACCATTGAACAGGATCTTCTGCGACGGCTAAGATTATCCATAGTCAAGATTGCCAAAAGCTATAGGTGGAACCTAGAAAGCCCAAAAGCGAGCTATAGGAGAGGGTGGGGGTAAGACACCTCCAGCAATCACCTTGTAAAATAAGGTGACAAAGAAGGGCCCATCTTTAGAGCCCATAGAAACCTTCTTGTCTTCTCTCATAACCGGATTGTAGTAGCCATTCAACATTGCAAGCAAGTCTTGAAACATATTGACTTCTGCATCCCTTAAATTCCTTGGAAAAATAGGACCCCAAACCACATTGCCATTAACTCTAGACATGTAACTCCTCACAAAAGCAGAACGACTAAACAACAATGAAGCAAACCGCCACAGGTCTATCCCCAATCTAGATGTCTAAACAGAACAAGATAAGGTCTCCTAAACCCACCTTATATCAGATAATGCCAAGAAACAAATCCCTAACCAACAAGCAACCTTTCCAAATAGCTGAATAGCAAGCAACAGAAGTTGGCAGCTCCCACCCATTTCTCATAATCCCATATTTAGCAACTATAATTTCTTTCCAAAGCCATTTCTGAACCATCACCAATTTTCTGAGTTGAAGTGTCCAACTAGTAACTGAAATGAGAATCAGTTAACTACAATTAGGATTATGTTAGCTTTGTGACATAAGATATCTATTGCCAACGTAATTAGAATTCCGATTGATCAAGATAAAAGTCCATAAATTTATTTCTTCACGAGAAAGAAAAAATCAAGTAGATAGAAGAGAACACACACCGTCTCCACTCGCGAAGTGCAAAACCTTCCTCCGGCTGCATCTCGGAAGGTGGCGGAAGGATCGAACCGTCCATCTCCGCCGAGAAAACTCCGTCTAGACCATCCACCGGCTTCCCGTTCGACTCCGGCGAGAAACCGTGAGGATCGGCGGAGAATCCAACGGATCCACTAACATAGATCGGGGGCGGCGGAGATGTGGTCTCCGACGCCGTCGCCTGAGAGATGAACACGTCTTCTCCAGCGACGGAGGAGTCATCGACGGCGACGTCGGAGAAGGTGTCGAAGCGCTGGGAAGGGAGGCGAGGGTCATAGCCTAGGTATCCGTCGTCGTCGAAGGGGCGAGTCGACGAGGCGTGTCGCGACCCGGTCGCTTCCGAGTCGAACGAGTCAGGGAATCCAGACATCTCTCTCTATCTCTCGATCGCGATGGGATCGGACACTCGGGGCGCACGTTAAGTGGAGCCTTCGAGGGTCTATGTCGGTTTGACTTAAGCAGTCCACTGCAAATTTTTTTCAGTCATAATATGAGGACGAAGCTATGGGTGCTGCTGGCGTGCGGTGCAGATGAAACCGAACCCATTTGGTTTTGTCCGACCAAATGATACTTGGTTGGGCTTATTTGAGTTTGGATCCGGCTGAAGATGGATGGAATTTGGGTCTCATTCGGATTTGGATCTGGGGTGTTAGAAAAATCTAAAATAAGCTATTATTTTATGATTTAGTGAGATTAATTGTATATTAGAGTGTTTGGTAAATCTCTATCTGCAATTTTGTTTATTTTTAGATTTTACTTTTAAATTAGATATTTTGCCTCTAAAAAAATACACATTTACCCAAAAACAATCCCCTTAAAACTGGAACCACAATTGAGGACCCAAAAAATTCTTAAATATAAAAGAAGACCAGAGGTCAACTTCTCTTTTTTCTTTCCTTGTTTGCCACTCATTCACTGATGTCGGCAAAACCTTAACCCGAATTCAATTGAAGAGAATGAAGAAGAAATAAGATGGCGATGGAAGATGATGGAAAGTAAAGGTGTGCTATCTTTCAAGTGTTAGTTAAAATGCTAAGTGATTCTTTATTTTTTTTTTTTTTTGAATTTTTTTTCTGTAGAGAGTGCCTTTTTTATTTCTATAGTTGAAGTAAGGGAAGAGGAATTGGATTTTCTTTTGAAGTTATCATCAGCCCTATGATAAATAAAATTAGAATGCATACTTTGTAGAGTATTGATAAGGCAATGAAGAATCTAAAGATGATAAGGATGAACACTAATGTGAGCCACATAAACATAGCTACTAAGGCAAGTTTATATTACTTATTTTGTGGTATTCTAATGGTCATTTTGTAAACTTAAACAGGTTAATTAATTTGTATTCTCGAAATGGATAATTTATAAACTTGTAATGGTCATTTGATTTATTTGTGAATGGATAATTTGTGGTTTATATTAGTGGTTATGTGTATGGATAATATAAGGGCAGCTTGGGGTTATATTATGTGATTTATTACTGTATTGGTTATCATGTGAATTTGTGGTTGTCAAAGGTCACTATATAGCTCTAAAATAAAGAATTTGTAAACTATGAATGAATGGAGGTGAATGAATTTGTAAACTTGTAATGGGCAACTGATGCATTTGTGGATGGTTGATTCATGGTTATACGAGTGGGCTAATTGGCGAATGGTTTGTGAATGGAGAAACACAATTTATGTTAGTTGCAGAGAAGTCCTCAATCCATGCTGTCTTTTTTTTTTTTTTTTTTTTTCCCCCTTTTTTTTATGGCGGTGGGGGTTGTGGAGGGTGACAATTTAATGGATTCTATTTGGATGCTATACATTGTATTTATCAGTGAATGATGAATGACGAATGGGGGAGATTTTCTTCTCTTTTTTTTTGTAATGGTGGGTGCGTGCATTCTTTGGTAAATGGAGGAACCGTGTTTTTTTTATTGGTTAATTTGCATTTTATTGGACTGCATCTTGATGTTGTACCATGTTTTTTTTTTTTTTTTTTTCATGAATGGTGAATGGCAAAATGATAGAGCCATGCTCTTTTCTTTCTTCTGTTTTTTTCCTTTTGTAATGGTGGATATATTTTTTAATGGATCATGCTTTTTTAAGTTAGTTTGCATTTTGGGGAATAATTAATGGTGGGCTGTGTTTTTTTTTTTTTTTTTTTCAGTGAAAATAAATAGATAGCCAGTTTTCATGTCAAATAGGAAAGCACAGTATTCATCGATATCAGTTAATTATTCATTAATATTAACTAACGATTGGTTGATGTTAACGATTAGACATAGATAGGCAGTTTTTATGTGATACAGGAAGCACAATATTCGTCGATATCAAGTAATTATTTATTTAGCCGATATCGATGAATAAACACTGATAAAAAGTTTTCAAGTCACACGGAAAAGCACAATATTCGTCGATATTAGCTAATTATTTTTAGATATCAACTAATTATTAGCGGATATCGACTAATAAGCACTGATAAGCAATTTTCAATTTATAAAGGAAGGACAATATTCGCCGATATCTGCTAATTCTTTGTTGATATCAATGTATAATTTTATAAATTGATGTGAATGTCCACATATTGAGAACTTCTCATCTAAAAATAGGTTGGGAACTTCTCATCTAAACATATGAATTGTGTTTAGCCAATTTACTAATGGCATATATTGAATGGCCCAAATGAGTTGCTCAGGAAAACAAGCAAATAAAATTTGATCACTTCTGTGGGTTAAACTCTGCACATCTCCCTAGTGAAGAATCGAAGATAAAGGTGGAGAAGAAGATGCGGAGGCTGGGAAGAATAGAAGAGAAAAGGGAAAAAGAAGACGTTGAGGCTGGGAGAAGAGAATAGAAGAGAAAAGGGGAAAAGGAAAATTGATGGTAGGCAAGAGAAAAATGGAAGAAGACATGGAGGTGGGAAATGGGTTGCGGTCAAATTGTGGAGATGAAAATCAGCAATGAAGATATGAAGATTGGAAGATAGAGATGTTTCCATGGGTTGCAGTCAAATTGTGGAGATGAAAATCAGCAATGTAGATATGAAGATTGGAAGATAGAGATGTTTCCATTTGTTTTTCTTTCTTTCCATTCTTTTTCTTTATTTCTTTCTTTTCTTTCCTGTAGTGGAGTTTTAGGGGGATTCATTGACATCAACGAAAAAGTAGCAAAATTGTCTTAAAAATTGAAGATTTGGGTAGGAAGTCCTCCTTCAATATTAAAAATCTTTTGGGTCCTCAGTTATGGTTCTCATCTTTAAGGAGGTTTTTTTGGTAAATGTCTAAAAAAATAAAAACACTAAGTCCTTGTTTGGTATACCTACTCTTATTCCAATGGAGCCATCTAAAATGAAGTCATAAATAAGCGGTTAAAGTTCTTATTTTCACAAGCCTAGAAATGGGGCGTTTCATTATAAGATGATCTGTCTCTACTTCTCTAAAGCAGGAAAATGGTAGAATCGTGTGCTAAATGCTCTTATTTTCCAAACCTCTACTCACTTTAGATATTTTGACAAATAGAGCTTGGTAATAGAGATGCCAAACATGGGCTAAGGGGGTTTCTTACTTTTTTAGATCTTCTTAGGTAAAGTTGATGGAAGTGGACAATGATAAATTTACAAGTATTTTGGATAAAAACAACCTCTTAAATATCTTGAAATCTCGTAACTAGTGGGTTCTACATGGTAATTTTTAAAACATGACTCCCAATAGCCACAATTCCTAAAGTGGGCCCCAATTATGTCATGAATTGATAGTTCTTTTTTTATAATTTTACCAAGTAAGCTATAATTATAAATTAGAAGTTGAGAATTAGAGCTTTTATGTTAGATCTTTATTTAATTAGTTCTCATTATTAAATTAAAGTTTCGGCCCCGTTACACTTTGAGAATTTGTGGTTTAATTATTTGAGTTAGACCCATATGCTTGCCTTTCTAGTTTCTACCTTATCTTGTACATTATATCTTGTAGTGGGTTTTCTTTTTACTGACCATACAACTGCCCTTATTTTTTTCTTTGTTTTTTTTATAACCCAGGGTATCTTCCACTCAACCTAAACCATACACCTACCCTTATACTTGACAATTGCCCAAAAACGTTTGAAATTCAGATAATTCCCGAAAAACTGTTTGCACAGGAAAGGACACTCTTAAAGTGACAATTTTACCCTTAAATCATGTGATATCCTACGACAGTAGTATATCTGCCATAAGATATCGCACGATGCAATATCCGAATGCTGTAGGAAATCTTATCGTGCGATATCACGCAACCATAAGAGATCACACAATTTTTTCTTCTCGTCCAAACCCAAAACACATATACTCACCCCAAATTAAGAACTCTATATTCTCTTTATTATTTTTTCTTGTTGCGAGTTCCTGAGTTCGAGCTCTTACAAAACTCACTCCAACCTCAGTGAACTGGTTTTGAATGTGGTTCTTTTTCCCTCTTTGGTGGAAAGCAACATGCATTTCTTCTCTCTTCGGTAAGAAGGAAGAGGGTGAAAAAATCATGAATTTTATGTAATATCCTATAACCCTGGGATATTGCACAGTGTGATATCTTACATGAAGGGAACAAACAACGAATCCAAGAAGATGTCATTGGGCTGGAGATTGCCGAGAAGACTAAAGTTTTCAGATTGTGCTATATATGTTACAGATTCATGAATCAAGGGTTTGTTTTTATCACATAACACCAACGATCTGATGCAAGCTTCTCGGGGAAACTAACATCCAAATTCGTTGCAACGTTCTACACCTAAAGAGGGAGGAGTTATAGAAGAAGTCAATCACCTAAAACCAACAAGCCTATCAAGCTCTTTCGTGGGCCATCAAAAGTAGGCCATAGGCTCATATGTTAACATCTCCCACTTGGCCAAAATGAGCCATAAAAGTATCTTAAGTTTTTGGCCTACTACATTATTTCAAATGTCAACACACATGGAACACTCCCACTCTTGCATGGATCTATACATATACATATTGCTCCCACTATTTTTTTATGTACCTGGTATTTATTCATGAGGTCTTTTTCACGCTTTTGCGGATTTGACACCCATTATCCTTAATTCATTACCATCATAAGGACTTTTTCACGCCTTTTGCGAATTTACAACTCACGATATTCATCCTAGTCATGAGGTCTTTCTTCACGCCTTTCGCGGATTTTGACAATCATGACTAAAAAAATACATAAGAATTTAATTGACTCAGGCATCCCTAAGTCCCATCAAGCTTACATGCTTTGAAAATAACTCTGCACTTATTCCCTTTGTTAAAGGGTCAGCTATCATATCGGCTGAGGTTAACTAATCCATCGTTACTTCTTCTTTCTCAACTACATCTTGAATATAGTGATAGTGTACATCAATGTGCCTACCCTTAGGACTATCTACCCCACTCTTTATGAGTCTAATTGCTGATTGGTTATCACAATACATCTGGATTGGTCCATTAACTATATTGAGATCCAAATCATGTATAAAATGTTTTATCCAAATAGCAAAAGTCGAGGCAATACTACATGCTACATATTCTGCATCTTGAGTATATCGGGCAACGCTGGTTTGTTTCTTACTTGACCAAGAGATGGCAGCACCTCCAAAGAGGAAAACATGTCTTGAGGTGGACTTATAATCGTCCTTGTTCCCGGCAAAATCAGCATCTGAATAACCTACAACTTCAAGCTTATTAGCCTGAAAGCATAATTTTAAGTGTTTTGTACCATTTAAATACCGGAATATTCTTTTCATTGTGTGCCAGTGTTTAATGCCAAGGTTACTTTGATATCTACTAACCAAGCCTACAGCAAAGCTAATATCTGGTCTAGTACATAACATAGCATACATAAGGCTACCAACAGCTTGTACATAAGGGATATTTATTTTTTCTTTATCATTAGTTGGACAATCATTTTTAGATAATTTTAGTCCCTTTTCAATTGGGGTAGAAACAGCTTTAGAATTCTCCATTCTAAATCTTTTAAGAATAGTTTCAAGATACCTTTCTTGGCTTAATTTCTTCAGTTTTCTATCTCTAGTTATTTTAATTCCTAAAACATAAGATGCCTCTCCCATGTCTTTCATCTCAAATTTAGAGTTCAACCAAGACTTTGTTTTTGTATTATATCTAAATCATTCCCGGTCAAAAGTATATCATCAACATAAAGAGATAAAATGGCAAAAGTTATTTCCACTTTTCATAATGTATATACAATGGTCTAATTTATTTACTACATATCCAAATTCTAGAATAGCATTATGAAAAGTTTTGTACCATTGGCGAGTGGATTGCTTTAAGCCATATAAAGATTTTTTTTTTTTTTTTTTAACTTATACACTTTATCTTCTTGCCCTTCAATTTTGAATGCTTCTGGTTATTGCATTTAACTGGTCTCTTTTAACTCACCATTCAAAAATGTTGTTTTAACATCCATTTGGTATAGTTCTAAATTGAAGTGAGCAACTATGGCTAATAAAATCCTAATTGAATTAAACTTTGCAACAGGAGAATATGTATCAACATAATCTATTCCTTCTTTTTGGGAAAAACCTTTAGCTACTAATCTAGCTTTAAACTTATCTATCGAACCATCATATTTAAATTTTCTTTTCAATACCCATTTACAGCCGATGGCTTTTTATTTTTGAGTAAATCACTAAGTTCCCAAACTTTATTTTTCTCTATTGAGTTGATTTCTTCATTCATGGCTGTTAGCCATTCATTAGACTCTGGTGAACTAAATAGCTTCTTCATAATTACAAGGATCATCCATTTCATGTGGATCTATAAAATCTTCTGATATTTCACTCATATACACATAAAATTCATCTAGATATAATGAAGGACTCCTAGATCTTTTATGACCAATAAGAGTAACAAATTGTTCATTTCTCTTAGGGGATGAATTTGGACCAATTTTATTAAATGATTGATGATTTTCACCTAATGTTTTCATATTATCATTTGTGTTATCATTTTTCTTTAAGGTGTTTTAAAAATTCAGCATCTCTGCTTTCAATTAGACCTTTATCTTTATGATAAAATCTCCAGGCGTTTGATTGACCAGGATATCCTATAAATCTACACCTAATTATTTTGAGTGCAAGTTTACTCCTAAGTTGATATGGAATTAAAACATGAGCTACAGAACCCCACTTTCTGAGATTCTCAAGATCTGGTTTTCTACCAGTCCATAATTCATTCATAAGGGGTTCGATCTATTCCTTTAGTAGGTACCCTATTAAGTATATATGTAGCAGTACTAATTGCTTCGCCCCAAAAAGTCTTAGGAAGACTTGAGTGAGCCATCATGGATCGACACATTTCCAACAATGTTCTATTGCGTCTTTCTGCTACACCATTTTGCTGTGGTGTATAAGTCATTGTTAATTGATGCTTAATTCCATTATGTTTACAATATTCATCAAACTCATTTGACACATACTCTCCACTTCTATCAGTTCGTAATACTTTTATTTTCCTTCCCAACTGATTTTCTACTTCTCTTCTATATTCATCAAACACTGATATGGCTTCATTCTTATGAGTAATCAGATATACATATCCATATCTAGAATAATCATCTATGAATGTTATGAAATATTCTTCCCCTCTATGAGTCTTAACTTCCTGAGGTCCACAGATATTTGAATGTATAACATCCAGCAATTCCATTGCCCTTTTACCTTTAGGGAAAGATTTTTTAGTCATCTTTCCTGACAAACAAAGCTCACAAGTTTCAAACTCTACGTTGTCCAATTTTGGAATCAACCCCATGTTCATTAGCCTCTTAAATTTGTCTTTTCCTATGTGTCCTAGTCTTACGTGCCATGTATAAGCATTAACATGTAGACAATAATTCATCAAGGAACCCTCAATATAAGCAAAAGATGAAGAAACTATATTATTATCATGATGAGTTACATTTAACATAAATAAATTTTGATCTTCTAGCAAATATCCCCAAGCTAATATGCTGCCACGTTTTCCGATTGTTACTTTCTTTGATCGGAAACGTACATCAAAGCCCTTAAGAACAAGTAAGGGGATTGAGACAATGTTTTTCCTCATGCTCGGCACCTAATAAATATCAGTCAATATGAAATCCAAGGATCCAACATCTAGTTTACATGATCCTACATCCAGTACATCTGAATAGGTGTTATTTCTCATAAAGATATTCTTTTCTCCGGGTTGGATCTCTTTAAAATCTTCAAACCATGTTTTTGAGCTAGTAATGTGGCGATTTGCACCAGAGTCGACCCACCATCCGTCATGATCAAAGTCAGCATGAAGGCATTTAGAGATCACACAGATAACTTGTTGGCATTCCCTTGAAGAGCATCCTTCAGAATGTGATTTTCTTTTTCCATTTGTGTCTCAATCTTTATCTTTATTATGCCAACAATCTGGCTTCATATGTCCAACCTTGCCATATACAAAACAGGTTGGTATGTTATTAGGTTTATTTCTAGAAAATTGTGGCCTCCTACTTTAAACTTTAAAGCCTTGTTTACTTGTATTGAATTTTTCAGAAAAAATTTTCTTATCTTTATTTCTAGGGTATTTATCATCATTGACCATTAAGAGATCATGTTGTTTATTTGGAAAAGCTGGTTGTTTATTTAGAATATCAGGTTGTTTATTCATTTCCATATGCTTTTGTTCAAGTGCAAGTTTCATAGGTAATTCTAATAGACTAATAGATTAGGGATGAAGCCTAAGGGAGACGGTTACCATTTGCCAAGAAGAAGGGAGACTATTTAGAATAGTTGCAATCTGCATAAAAATGATATTCCTTGCTTCAGCTAAATCTTGAGCCATTACTAACATGTTATTGACATGATCTCTCTCTCCCTCTTTCATTTTGCAAGAGTTATATTGTTCTAAAAGAAATTGAATATGAGTATCAGAAGTAGTGTCATATTTTTGTGCGAGTGCCTCCATCATTTCTTTTGTAGTTGCATATTTTTCAAAAATTTTAATTAAATCATTTTGCAAAAAAGCTAGTAAGGTACTTCATCCAATTTGATCATCTTCTTCAAATTTCTTCCATTTCTTAATTTCAATTATAGTAGGATTTGCACTTAATATTGGTTTTTCTGATTTTAGGACATATGGAATCCTATCCTGAATTAAAATATACTCTATTTTTCTTCTCCATATGTCAAAGTTCAAACCATTTAATTTTTCAATCTTTGAAAGTTCAACAACAACTATAGATCTAGCCATATGGTTCAAAATACAATATAATATATCTCTAAACAATGTTCTTAAATAATTGTCAAACCCTAACCCAGGATTAACCCAATAGTGTTTGCTTAGTGTGTGCTTAGTCTTGATTGGGTTTAGTTATCGTGGGTTAGAATGTGATTAGTTTTAGTCATGGTTTTAGCTTTGGGGAGTTCGAGAACGTTTAGTGTTAACTAGGCTCACTAAGGAAGGCCTGGGTGTACGTGCAAGCGTGGAAAGATTGTGTTTGATTGTGTGTTAATCGTGATTTTCATCTCATTTGATTGATTTTATGATTATGTGCAACTTTCGTATTTAGCTCATTTGTGTTTGAAGCTCAGAAACTCAAGTTTTGGCCAAAAAGGGGTAAAATAGCCTTTTCACACTCAAATCTGGACACGATTTTCGAGATCCCAAAACCATGTCAAAATTATACTTTTTGGAAACTAGATATTTCAATGATCGTTTTATCCTTCTTCGTCGACTTCATTTGAGGCCCACAAGACCATGTTTTGACTCATGCAAGATTTGCACCTAAGGGGCCCACTTGTAAGCACTTAAGTCCCTTCCCTTCTCTTTCTCTTCATTTCCCACAAA
Organism: Camphora micrantha; assembly: GCA_003546025.1. Lineage (NCBI taxonomy): Eukaryota > Viridiplantae > Streptophyta > Magnoliopsida > Laurales > Lauraceae > Camphora > Camphora micrantha. The sequence goes on from QPKB01000009.1 coordinate 20,395,887, forward strand.
TCTCTACAATTTCTTGACCTAGGCTGAGGAAACCCTCTTTTTCTCTCCATCTTCTTCTCTTGAATGCTTGAGTTAGGAGACTCCAAATGAAATTCTAAAACCATCATCTTCTTCCTCTCAAGACAAGCTTTCCATTGGTACCATTTTCTTGAAGTTTCTTTGTGGGAAAGATCTCCATTTTCTTCCTCATTTCTTGTTTGGGCACCTCTAAGTAAGAGCTTCAACCCATCTCTTTAATGGAGTTTCTTCTACTTCCAAAGATCTTGTTTTTCTAACTTGTAACAACCATTTCCAAATGGGTTGCTTGGTTGTGTTTTTGGGTGAGTTTTTGAATGGATTTCATGGGTCTTTTGTAGTTCTTGGATTGGCTTTTGGTTAGGAGTGCTTGAAGAAGAATCTTGTTTTCATTTGGCTAAGGCAAGTGATCTATTTAAGTTGTTGTGCATATGTGTTATGGATTTTCACTATGTCCCTTGAGGTTTGCACTTATCTTGTGTTAAGTTCTATGGTTATGTATTTTCTTAGACTCTCATTTTATGATTTCTATTCAAGTTTATGCACCAATGTTAAGTAACTTCTAAACCTTCAGATGTCTAGTTGATTTTTAAGCTTTGCTTCTTGAGAAATGTGAGCTTATTTTAATGAGAAATAAGGTTTGGATGTTTAAAATTATGGGCTTAATGATTTGGTAAAGTGGATTTGACCCTTTGGAGAGCATGGTGGCTCAAGGGATTTCAGGTGGATTAAGGGTAAGATGGGGGAAAGAATGGGTTTGTGAACCATGCAGGAGGAGTGCAGTTTCTGCACTCAGCGAGCACAGGCAGAAGCCTGTTCGCTCGAGCGACCCATGGGTCCGCTCGAGCGACCAGGCCACTGCCTGGCACGAGCGCAGGCAGAAGCCTGTTCGCTCGAGCGACCTGTGGGTTCGCTCGAGCGACCAGGCCACTGCCTGGTCCGAGCGCAGACAGAAGGCTGTCCGCTCGAGCGACCCTTGGTTCGCTCGAGCGAACTGCCTGCTGCCTGAATTGTGTTGAGACAGAACCTGTTTAGAAATTTTATCTCATTTATGCACTTTTAAGGATTGGAAAAGAAAAACTAGGCTATGTTATGGACTTTAACCTGACATTGTGTGATTGGAACTCCAAGATACGAAGCAACTTCGGGGACACCAATTATTATATTTTAACAACAGAGTCCCAATCACACAAGGGTCAATGAATAGCCTAAGCTTGTACTTGATGAAATTATCACGTTTTAAACTTTGTTTTGATACGACAAGTAATATCGTGTACTCGCTTTGAATTCAAGTATTTCCAAGATGTGTTTCAAGTATTAAATGGGGATCACTTTTATAAGTTTTGAGCATATACATTATGCATTTTGCTAGTCGTGCCTTGTCGTGTTGTGACAAGTGATTTCCCCTTTTATTCTCGATATGTTTGAATCGTGCTTTGCGTGTTTTGTGCATTCATGAACTCAAGTGAACACCACAGAGCTTGGACTGCCCTTTCAGTCTGATCCACTGTCTGGGGGTCCTTAAACATGTGAACTAATTGCAGATTAGTCGTGTATTTATTACACATCGTGCGTGTCCGGTTCCGCGGCCGGAAATCCCGTATTTGTGGGAATCGTGTCGTGCTATATTATGTATATTCGTGCTTGTCGTGCGTGCTTACTCTTTCCATTATAAATGGTAGAGAAAGGATGGGCTCTTTGTGGATTTACGATTCATGATATATATGTTATGCATTCATGTTAGTTTGTCTTTGATTTAGAAAAGTGTTTCGTAAGTATTGTTTTACGTTCCGTAAAGTATTTCCTTATGTTCTCGATTAAACATTGTTTTACATGCTTCACTTAAAATGATTTCTTGCCAAACCGTCGTGTTTGATGCTTGTATGTTGGTGACCAGGTGCAGGAGGCTACCCCCTTGAGGAGGAGTGCCAGGAGGAGGCTGTTGGGCCTACCTTAGCCCGTGAGTGGCAACCCGACGACGTCATGTAGACGTTTGGACGGGTCATGAGTTTCGATGGATCATCTCTTTGGGTTTTTATATACTTTTGGAAATTGTATTGGCCTTTGTTGGCCTCTTATTTTGGGAAGTGTAATAACTTAATATACTTTGTTAACTTTACAACTTGAATTTATGGATTGCCTCGTTATGTTTTCATTCTGATATTAGTTTTGATGACATTATGTTTATATTCTGTCATGACTTGTTAAGATGTGATTTGCCACGTGCTTCCGCATACTTGATCATGTGAGTTGGTTGTTCCGTGTGATTTTTTGGAACCCTCACCGCGGGAACCTGTGGGAGGTTTAATCATCTTTCTTATAATTAATCTTACATCACCACCATTTAACTGCCGCGGCCTCGGTCCGGGGTCGCGACAATAATAGTTAGAGAAATCAGACAAGCACTTATATGGAAAGTACATATATATATATATATATATAAATATTTTACGATTAGCAGTCAATCAATAATGAAATATTCATGAAATCTAACAAACAACCGAGCAATACACAACCAGCTAATATAAACAAATTGGTTAAATCATTGGCTCACAGTGTGTGTCTAGCAATTGTAAATGGGAAAAAAAAAAAAAAAAAAAACCCTGTGTTTCAAGCCAAATAGAGATGTGACTATTCAAGCAAAAAGTGAAGAAAATAATAATAATAAAATAAGGAGAGATGGAGACTGCCCCTAGTATGAGAGAGACGGTTGTCCTTGGTTTGATTGTTTGCTTATTGTATTTGAGATATTTAGGCCTTCTTCACTTCAGGAAGATGGTGCCACGTGCCCCAACTTATTGAGATTTGTGCCAAGAACCCTCTTACCTTACTTGAGTTCTTCCCCTTGCTGCAATGAACTCAAAATAAATAAATAAATTGAACAACAAAATAGTTGCAGGCGGTTCCAATATCCTCCGAATTGAGAGAAGCAGAACATGATGCTCTAATACGAATGAAGGGAACAAACAACGAATCCAAGAAGATGCCGTTGGGCTGGAGATCGCCAAGAAGACTCAAGTTTTTAGATCGTGCTATGTATATTATAGATTCATGAATCAAGGGTTTTATTTTATCATATAACCCCAACGATCTAATGCGAGCTTCTCGGGAAAACTAACATCCGGATTCGTTGCAACGCTCTACACCTAAAAAGGGAGGAGTCATAGAAGAAGTCAATCACCTAAAACCAACGAGCCTATCAAGCTCTTTTGTGGCCATCAAAAGTGGGCCATAGGCTCATATGCCAACATTACACCCTAAGATAGCGCACGGTTTAAAGGTAAAATCGTCAATTTTAGAGCATCCTTTTCTGTACGAAGAACTCTACGAGAATTATCTAAATTTTGACAATTTTGGCGCAATTATCAAGTACAAGGACAACCATGTGGTCAATATCCCTTTTTTACACTATTGAAAGTCGTGAAGAGTGTAAGATTTTCAATCTCCACTGTCTCCCACTTTAATTCATGGATTGAAAGTCTCCCATGGCTACTAGTAGGAGCTCCAGTAGGAGAACGAAATCCATAACTTGCATACTAATAATGGAGAGGGGCATTATTTTGAGAAGTCCCCTTCTTCTAGGGCTTCTACTCACTGATATTAATGAGGATAATATGAAATGAAATGTAGATTTTCCTATATCATATGACACTTAATCAAATTTTAATCAAATTTCACTCCAACCGGAATTGCGCTGACTCTTAGATTGAACATGTATAAAACACATGATTATTAATATACTTTTATTCACATGCTTTACATGTCATCAATTTGATGATGAAACCCTCTTCTATAAAGTGAAGTTTGGCAACATCGCATACAATATGCATGAATTTATTTATTTTTCCAAATACTGGTAAATGTGCCCCATTGAGAGCCTCACAATTTGAGTGGGAGCCTTAGATCCAAACTCTATTTTCAAAGGTTTGGACTTAATAAGGTAGCGCTCATCAAGGTTTATGTAACACACTTTCCTTTAATTTTCTAACTCATCTCCTTGGAAGACCTTTTATCACTCGGGTATGATGAATCCTCACAGACCAATCATAATTTGACTGGGATAGTTCCAAGAAATGACGTTGATAATGATAATTAATCCTTTCAGGTCATGGATGGTCTAAGCCATAGAGGTGTAAAAGAAAACCATCTAACCAAACCGAACCGAACCGCGGTTAATAACCGTGTTTTACGATTCGGTTACATTTACGATTATTAAAATATATAAAAAAACCGCACTTTACGGTTTGGTTACGGTTACAGTTTTTAGTATTGACTCATGGTTATTAACCAAACCAAACCATGAAGTGCGGTTTGGTTAGCCAACACATGATTAACCATACCGTTACACTAATTGGAAAAAAAAAAAAAACATAAAGGGCCTAAATAAAATATGTATATAATTCTTAACTTAAGTATGATTTTTTTCAAAGATTTTTCACGGTTTTTAACTTGACAAAACGATTTTTAACTGTTTTTACGGATACGGTTCGGTTACGATTTTTAACATTTAATAGTGGTTCAGTTTTGAACTGTTTTTTCAGATACGGTTACGATTTTTAAAATTGAAAACTGTAATTCAAGATTCGGTTAACGGTTCTCCCAAAATGAACGGTTAATCGAACCGTTACACCCCTAGTCTAAGGTGCTTTGGAAAAAATTGAGGTGCCCTCATATTATATTATTCTTATTATTATTTGGATCTACCTCAAGTCAGCTTGGTCCAGTTAGGATAAACATGTTGACATATAATGCTCTTCGATGCACAATTCTGTCCCCAAATCAATATGCTGGTCGAGTGGGACTCATACATCCATCACAGTAGAAGAGAAAAAAATTGAGACCCTTACCTGGTATACATGCTACTTAAGCGCAATGTGTCAAGAAGCCCAGTTCAGCTCTCTTATTGTAAAATCCAAGCCCACTTATATCCAGCCCAGCTGTAATATATGTAGGATATAATCAAAGATTGTACAGATCATATCCGTATGTAAATTAGATTGCGATTACTGATTTATAGCCTAAACAAGGCATGTAATGTCTATATAATGAATGAGAATCTCAAACAGAGATTAAGAATTACAAATCCAATATTTCTCTCTTTTGAGCTCGTGTGATGGTATCAGAAACATCTTCCACAATAATCATATGGTCTTATATGGTCTGGTGTTTCATTCTCTTCAAGATATAGGGGTCCATAGATCCCTCCTAGTTCATCTTCCATCTCTGGACCTTCAAAGAAGCCTCTCATCAGTCTGATCATCGCTAATCATCTCCGATCATCTTGGATCAAACATGGCCCACCTGAGATCGACCTCACGGCAACAACAGAATAAGCCAGTCAGGGTCGCCTGGTATTCCTCTTATTTATGGTGATTTTTACAGCAATTTTGGCTCATCAGAGGTAGGCCATCTACTATTTTTTTTTTAGTATTTCAGTTTTGTCCTAAAGTTTTCATCACAGCCATTCAAAATTGTGGATTTTGATCCGTTTTGAGTGGGACTTCTTCCAATAGTTGAGAAAATGATCAGCCCTTCCATCCCCAGCTTCTGATTTGTCCATAGATCACCTGGTGGCCCCCCCATGGAATTTCTTCCACTGACGACAAGGCTCGTTCTGAGATTATGCACAGTTCTATGCAATCTTCTGCTTCTTCATATTCTGCACTGTTTTGTGGAATTTTTTGGCTCTACTACTGTTGTTTCTATTGCCAGATTTATATCTACAGCCTCTTGGTTCCCTTGTTTAGATTGTGTATTATGGATCTGTCTTAATCTATTGAGACTAATGGAGAAATCTGAACTTACACTAATTAAGTTCAATGAAAAAAATTATACCTCATGGTCTTACCAATTTCAAGTTTACTTGGAAGGCAAGGAAATGTGGAGACATATCTCTGGAACAGATCCGAAGCCCCAAGATGATGACAAATTTTTTTTATCTTGGAATACTAAAGATGCCAAAATCAAGACCTGGATACTTGGATCTGTGGAACCTCAGTACATACTCAATCTCAAACCATACAAAACTTCCAAGGGTACGTGAGAGTACTTGAAGAAAGTCTATCATCAGAGGAACTCTGCTCGTCAGTATCAACTTGAGCTTGAGATTGCTCAATATTCTCAAGGCACTTTTTCCATTCAAGATTATAACTCTGGTTTTCTGAATTTGTGGGCTGAATATGATGAAATAAAATATGCTCAAGTGTCTGATGTGGCACTTTTAGAGATTCAGCAACTACAGGACATCAGTCATCGCGACCAATTCTTATAAAATTAAGACCGGAATATGAAGGTATCCGTTCTAGTCTTATGAGCAGGGTCCCTTCTCCTTCCTTATATGAATGCCTTAATGAACTTCTGCGTGAATAACAGAGCCGAATAACTCAACATGCATTGAAACAACATGTCTCCACTCCGCCTCTTGAGGGTGCTTATGTTACTAATAGCCACTCTTCAGATCAGGTGGTCTATGCTGCTAAAGGAAACTCTCAGGAACGCGATTTAAGCAAAGTCTCAGTGCTATGGTTGCAAGTCGTTTGGTCGTTATGCATCACAGTGCAAACAGAAATTTTGCAATCACTGCAAAGCCAATGGGCATGTCATTGCTGAATGCAGAAAGAGGTCACAAAATCACACTTCTCGAGCCTATCATGCTACCACTGCAACTGCCTCTTCCGATGCTGTTGCTTTTCCACCAGTCATGTCTTCACAACCACCTACTTCTAGCCCCCCTCCTTCAATCACTCCTGAGGCTATCCAACAAATGACCATTAATGCTTTTTCAGCTCTTGGAATTTCAGGTAATCATCCAATTGCATCCACTCCTTGGTATTTTGATTATGGTGCTTCCAATCATATGACTCCATCTCCCGCTAATCTTTCTAATATTCAAAAGTATACTGGTGATTTCCAAATTCATACTGCGGATGGTGAACATTTTCCCATTATTGCTGTTGGTGATGCTTCAAATTCTATGCCTATAAAACATGTTTTTCTTTCTCCATCTTTAACCACCAATCTTATCTCTGTGGGATAACTTGTTGATGATAATTGTAATGTCCATTTTTCTCTCTCTGGTTGTGTCGTGCAGGATGAAGCGTCGGGGAAAGTGATCGTGAAGGGGCCTAAATGTGGTCATCTTTTTCCTATTCACTTGTCTTCTCCCGCTCCTAATAAAAATGTTTTTGTTTTCTCTAGTTTATCTTCTCAGGATGTTTGGAGGCTCTGGCACAACAAATTAGGCTATCCTCATGCTAAGATGTTATCTTTCATGTTGAATAATGGGATCATTCATAATAATAAAGTCACTTTTCGGTCTATTGATTGTGCAGCTTGCAAACTTAGTAAAAGTAAGATACTTACTTTTCCTATGCATCATTCTGTGGCTTCTACATGTTTTGACATTATTCATAGTGATGTATGGGGAATTACTCCTGTAATTTCTCATACTAACTACAAATATTTTGTCACATTTATAGACAATCATAGTCGGTTCACATGAGTATATTTTTTGCATTTCAAATCGGAAGTCTTTGATGTTTTCTCAAAATTCCTTGCTTATGTTGAGAATCAGTTTTCTACAAGTATCAAGATTCTTCGCTTTGATTCAGCGGGGAAGTATATGTCCCAACGGTTTCAAAATTTCTTGCAAACCAAAGGGATTTTATCACAGCGATCATGTCCATATACTCCTCAACAAAATGGAGTTGCCGAACGGAAAAACAGGCATCTTCTTGATACCGTTCGTTCCCTTCTTTTAGAATCATCGGTTCCTGCTAAGTTTTGGCCAAAAGCATTAGCTACTGCAGTTCACTTAATCAATCATCTCCCTTCCCGGAGGCTATCTTATTAATCTCCACATTATAGGCTTTTCTAACACGCAGCCAACGTACACTCATTTGCGCACCTTTGGTTGTGTGTGCTTTGTTCATCTTCCTCCGACTGAACGGACAAAGCCGACAGCTAAATCCATGAAATGCGCTTTTCTGGGATATGCTTCTCACCAAAAGGGCTTTCTTTGTTATGATCCAGTCATTCATCGCTTCCGAGTTTCTCAAAATGTCATTTTTTTGGAAAATCAATTTTTCTTTTCAAATCATAAAGATTCATCTCCTTCTGTCTCCCTCTTACCCAATTTTACTGATGATGTTGCTCCACCTCTCACCTCTCATCGTCTATGAAAGGCGTCGTCACATAGATGTTCCACAGCTACCATCCCCTACGGATCATTCCCCGCCGCCTGATCCGCCACTAGCACTTGATCCTTCTTCTGCTCCTGCTCCAACATCGATTTTCCTTCGGCGGTCCACTCGCCACACTCGTCACCCAGACAGATATGGCTTCACTCATACTTCTTTACTTGCTGCCTTATCTACTATTCCTATTCCTAACTCGTATTCGCAGGCAGTGAAACATGACTGTTGGAAAAAAGTTATGCAGGAAGAGTTAGATGCTCTTCGGGCAAATCACACATGGGATATTGTGTCCGGTCCATCTCATGTAAAACCCATTGGCTATAAATGGGTTTTTTCGATCAAGCTCAAACCTGATGGCTCATTGGATCGTCATAGGGCACGCCTTGTCGCCCTTGGTAATCGCCAAGAATATAGTATTGACTATGATGAGACATTTGCTCCAGTCGCAAAAATGACTACGGTTCGTCTTGTGTTAGCAATTGCAGCTTCACAGTCATGACATCTTTATCAGTTCGACATCAAGAATGCCTTTCTGCATGGTGATCTAAAAGAGGAAGTCTACATGAAACTTCCACCTGGCATTTCAAGTTCTTCCAGTGATGAAGTTGCTCACTTGCGTCAATCCCTCTATGGTCTCAAACAAACACCTAGTGCTTGGTTCGAAAAATTTCGAGATACCCTTCTTCGACTTCATTTTCAACAAAGTCCGTATGACCCTTCTCTCTTTCTTCATCGCACGTCAGCAGGGATTACTGTGTTACTGGTCTATGTAGATGATATCATCATATTTGGAATTGATTCTTCGATGATTCGTCAGCTTCAAGCCTCACTGAATGAATCATTCCATATGAAGGACTTAGGTCCCCTTAACTATTTCTTGGGTTTGGAAGTTCATCACTTAGAAAAAGGCTTACTTCTTTATCATCATAAATATGCACTGGACCTCATCGAGATGGCCAGTCTACAGAACTCTACGCCGGTTGATACTCCTCTTGAAGTAAATATTAAATTGTCTCAAGATACGGGAGATCTTCTTTCGGATGCCACCTTATATCGAAAATTAGTAGGCAGCTTAGTATATCTCACAATTACCCACGCTGATATCTCTTATGCTGTCAACCTTGTTAGCCAGTTTATGACGCAATCACGTTATTTACATCTAACTGCTGTCCGGCGCATTATTCGTTACATTCTTGGCACTCCGACTCGTGGTTTGTTCTTTCCCATTGGCAACACACTATCTCTTACAGCATACTCTGTTGCCGATTGGGCTAGTTGTTCGGATATCAGGAGATCAACGACAGGATGGTGCATGTTCTTAGGAGACTCATTGCTCTCTTGGAAATATAAAAAACAGGATAAAGTGTCCAAATCATCCACCGAAGCTGAATATCGTGCTATGTCTGCCGCCTCTTCGAAAATTGTATGGCTTCGTGGATTGTTGTCTGAGCTTGGCTTTTCTCAAACATCTCCAACACCCATTTATGCTGATAATACTAGTGTTCATTCGGATTACCTCAAATCCTGTTTTTCATGAGCGTACAAAGCATATTGAGGTAGATTGTCATTTTATCTGGGATAAATTTAAAAAAGACACCATTACTCTTCCACATATATCATCCGGATTTCAAGTTGCAGACATTTTTACCAAGAGCCTGCCAAGACCACGTCATCAGTTCTTGGTTGGCAAATTGTTACATGTTGACTCAACAGCATCAATTTGAAGGGGGGTGTCAAGAAGCCCAATTCAGCTCTCTTATTGTACAAATCCAGGCCCACTTATATCAAGCCCAGCTATAATATTTGTAGGATATAACCAAAGATTGTACAAATCATATCCGTATGTAAATTAGATTGTGATTACTGATTTATAGCCTAAACAAGGCATGTAATGTCTATATAATGAATGAGAATCTCAAACAGAGATAGAGAATTACAAATCCAATATTTCTCTCTTTTGAGCTCATGTCACAATGTGTCAAATATTTCCCCAAATTTAAAAAGGGGAAAGTTATTGAGTTTTTATTTTATTTTATTTTATTTTATTATTTTTTTTTTTAAGAAAGAGAAATTCATTAAAAAAAACACAAAGCAACCAAAAAAAACCAACAAAAGAGCTAGGGCACAAAATTCGCGTCGGCTGAATATAGCTTAGCCAGCTAATGAGCAGAACTGATAAAAACTCTTGGAAATAAAATAAAACTCAACACAGATGAAGGAACTCGCAACAGGCTAAATATCTGAAATGATGCCCTTTATCAACCAGTAACCTTTACCATTAATGCCTTCAATCACCTCCGTGGAAATAAAAAAGATGCGGGGAATCTTTGAGAAACAAAGGCAATTAACCTTCCATGGAAGATCGTGTGCGCTTCTGCTTCTTTACCAGCTTAGGAAGTTCAACTATAAATTTAGATCGTGTGTTTCGCCCAAATGTAAATTAAGACCTGAGGAGGTACAAAATATCGACCCATCACATCGTCCAATACCCTGATCTATAACCCTCAAGTTTAACGACTTTGAGCATTTTTTTAATTTCTTTTTATAATTTTCAATCAGAGGACGAGTAACAGCTTAGTGAGCGTTACCCGTGTAAAGGGGGTTAAGACTATCATAATCCGCCAGATGGTCAAATTGTGTGAAACAAAGAAAAAGAGCGTTCATAGTTGAGTTCTCACCATCTTCCTGTGGTCGTTCTCATAATAACTTCTTCGTTCTGTGTGTATCTACAGCATAATTGTCAAGTTCGTTTTGGAACCATTTTGATTTGGCTCCAAAGTAGAACATTTCGGCCAATTCGGCATTTTGGTTTGGGTCAGCTACTGGTGAGTAAGGGCCCCAGTGCTCAATTTCCTAACCACATTTTTCAGTGGGCCGTTTAAAAATTTAAAACTATTTAATTCTACATAAATAGTACCAATTAAATGTTATTACTCTACTCAAATTAAATGGCCCACTTCAGATTGATATTTTTTTTAAATGGTTTCAAAAAATATTTAATAACATCAAATGTTATTGCATTCTACTTATGGTGGGCCTTGATCATTAGCAAATTCTTTACTAGTACTTCATTTTTTATTAAGTAGACATTTTAGATCCTCAACAGTAAGTAACATTCAATTGAAAAATTCATCAGCGATTAAAAATTAGTGGGCCGTCACTTTCTAGAACTCATCACGACCCTCCTTCGTAAAGGCATCATCGCAGTGCCTATGGCCGATAGAAAAAAATGAAAAGGAAAGAATAAGAAAGGGAAGAAGATAGGAGATCGGGAATACCTGGTGCTCCGGCGGCAGTTTATGCAAGCAGAACCATACAGGAAAACAGTCTCGGTGAGGGCAGGGATTCGATTCATGTCCTTGCTTTGGCAAAGGAAGAATCTCACAACGATGCAAAGGAAACAGGGCAAGGAAGGTGTGTATAATAAATTCCTTTATTTCTATTGAGATTCACCCGAATCCATAACATATTTCATTCATTTTCTCATTTTTTAATGTTCCCGCTCAAATATTGTTCGTCCGAAATTAGGGGTTTTGGACTAAAACCCCATATTTCAGGCAAAATTAAACAAAATCTAAACCAAACATCTTCAAGCGGGATGTTCGGTTCGATTTTCCCTACAAAATGAAATAAATTGGATATTTCATCCGAACCAAAACGAATTTGATAACTATGAACTACAGTCTACACAAATCAATTAGTTTTATAATTAGCCTTTTTGCCGGGTAAATCTAGCTTTTGCCTGGGCAAGTGGCCCCAAAGAGAGAGCACAAGTTTGAAACTAAGAACCATGGTCCTAACCAACTGTGTAACCCCTCCGGAGATCTTACTTGCCCATTTGCTTTAACTTTATTGAATTCCTAGGAATTCAAAGCAATGCCTTCTTACGAATGTGCTGAAATCGTACGAGTAAAGGAGAAAATCATATAAAGGCCATCAAAGAGTCTTTGATTTTGGTGGAAAATGATCACCCAAAAGCCGCCCATGTAAATTCAAATCCCAAATGCCTTATATCATTCATTCTTAACACATTCAATATTCCTTCATTTGACCCATTTTACTATAAATTCTTAGGGATTCAATGCAAAGTACAGGGGTGGAATTGGGGGGTCCATGGTTATGGCTGTCAAAGGGCACTGGGGCAAAGCCCTTGCCGGGCCTGAACTAGCTAGGCCCTTACCTTACCACCACCACTACTCTGATCACCATTTCATCTTTTTTCCTACATGAACATAAAAGACAACTCCATTTATAACACTACACCTCTAACCCGTCCATAAAAGCCCAAATAGCTTTCTCACTCAACGTAGTTTATGGTGGCATAGACACCCCAAAAAAAGGGTACAAGACCTTTTATATCTACACCCTCTTTCTCATAATATACATAAACTCCAGGCCTTTTCTCATCAAAATACCTAGATTCCAAGAGACCAATTATACATTTTGCTCTACCTTCTCCATCCATGTGCGCTTTTCAAAGTGTGGAAACCCATTTCTTATTCCTCAGATTATCCCTGCTCCTATTTTATCTCTTCTAGAAGACACTCATGCCAACCCTTGCTCACTTGACACTACAATTGGATTTCCACAATGCGTGCGCCTCTTGAGGATCATTCTAACAATAGCAATAGTTATTAACTTATTAAAACGTGTATGTATATTTATTTACTAGTGCAAAACTCAAAATAAAGCAAAGTTTTCTAACTCGAATTAACATGAATCCTCCTTTATCTGTGCTTGGAACGGCCATGTGATATTACCCAGTGGTGGGAATCAAATAAAAAGTACTACTGGTGAGAAAAAAAAAAATCTGGAAAAGAAATTTGAGAAAACATATGGAACTCTCATAATGCACAAAAATCATAGATCCTTTCCTTTCATTTATCTCACAACACAAATGCAAGGACTTCAAGATACTGCAGGCAAGAACTACATCTTGGAGAGAGCCCCATCACCCATGGCACTCAGATACATCACTCTTCAATAACTTAATTTCAAGTTTCATGATAAAAATGCTCAGAATTATTCAAATAAAAAGTTTTAAAGACTAAAACTCTATATATCATTCCTCAACATAATGTTTAGAAGGCAATTGTTAGGCATCCACTTGCCAATCAAAAAGCAATGAAATGTCCAAGAGATGACAAGAAGCCACATGAGGGCATGCCATCATAAACTCCTTTGCAAGCAACAGCTTCTCACATGAAAACTTGAAGTGGCACAAATTTTCTCAATGAGATTCAAAAGCAAACCAAAATATGTTTCAGCATAACATTAAAATCTATCAGTAAGTATAGAAATGCCAGCACAAGGAACAAAGATGGCTTTTTCAGGGTTTCAAATTAAAAATAAAAAATAAAAACTGATAAAGACTACATCCACAACCATGAGGATTGAGCACATCATTGCATTTCCAACTTAAATTTACATCGGAAGAATTTGCACGCTCGCCGCTAGGTCTCAAGAGGCAAGGTTAGACGATGACAGAAGCTACAATGAAGATGCCTAAAGTGGCTATATTGAGTATTTTGCATCTGGAATATCTCCTACTATTCAGGGGGAGGACCTACAGAGAACAAGATCACAAGATAAGGACAGGAGTTACAAGGAAGACAAGTAGCCGGGATAGTTTCACTATTTTGTATGAGGTTTATGTTTTGTATCTGGGACCCACTTTAGATTCTATACTTTGACTATATTCCAGTAACATATTTCCTCTTTCAGTGAAAAAGAATAAAAAACGCTATGGACTCTAAATTAGAGTCAAATTCAATAGAACTGTCAAGTAAAGGAAGGCCCACAAACTCCTAGATCCAAGCTCAACAAATAAAACACACACTAAAATATATTTTTTTTTTCTATAGTACTGTCGAGTAAAGGGAGGCCCACAAACTCCTCAATAACACACACAAAAACAAAAGATTCCATCTAAACCTGTAAAACATTCTTGCATGTTCAAGCATAAACATGCATTAGTAAACATCCACCACCAAAATTCTAAAGGGGTCGTTTGCCTTTCACATGTGTGATAGGAAAATGGATTTTACATATGTAATCATCATCATCATCATCAAAGCCTTGTCCCAACTATGTTGGGGTCGGCTACACGAATTTTGTTTCTTCATTCCAATCTATCTTTAGCCAAATCCTCACATAAGTTGCACTTCTTCATATCTATTTTTAGTACCTCCATCCACATCCATTTTGGCCTACCCTTTCCCCTTAGTGGGCCATCAACTTTTATATCCAAGCTTTTCCTTACCGGTGCCGTTGCCGGCCTACGTTGGACATGCCCTAACCATCCAAAATGGGCTTTTCTAAGTTTATCCCCTTGTTACTAGTAGCTACCGCTAAATACTCTCAAAGCGCTTATTTCTATTTTTTTTCCTTTTTAGTTTTACCGAACATCCACTTCAACATTCTCATCTCTACTACATCCATTTTGTACATATGTTGCTTCTTGATTGGCACATTCTGCTCCATAGGTCATAGTTGGTCTAATCGCTATCCTGTAAAATTTTTCCATTTTCCCTTCAATCTTGCTGGCATTCGTTGGTCTCAAAGCACTCTATAAGCAAGTTTCCACTCCAACCATCCCGCTTTTATCCTATGTTCGACATCTTCTCACAGTAGTTTCAGCTCTTTCTATATGCCCACTGAAGTAACAATCCATATTCAATCTCTACCTTGTCATGATGGTTTAAAGCTATGGTTTAGATCAAAAGGTCATGGGTTCAAGATATGACAACAACAGAGGGAAGTTACAATCTATATATTCCGTCTTTGTCTGGCTTATTTTAAAGCCTTTGGATTCTAAAACCTCCTGCCATATCTCAGGTTTTGCATTTACACTGTCTCTTGATTCATCTACCAACACAATATCATCTACAAATAACATGCACCGAGTTTCCTCTTCCTGAATATGAGCAATTAACTCATCCATAATTAGTGCAAAGAGATAAAGACTTAGGGCTGACCCTTGATGCAAACCTATGGTCACTTAGAACTCTCATGTCTCTCCATAAGTAATTCTCACACTCATTACTGCTCCTTCATACATGTCTTTAATAATTTCAATATAACTTCTTGGAACATTCCTTTTATTTAAAACCCACCAAATTAAATCTCTAGGTACCATGTTGTTGGCTTTTCTAGATTGATGAAGACCAAATATAAATTTTACAAAATTACAAATATTACATATGTAAATGTTACACATGTGAAACACGTTACTGTATTTGTCAAAATCACCATTTTCACATGAGTAAATGAGCACATCCAATCCAACAGTGTTAAATGTACTTGGATTTTTTTTACACTTTTCACAAATTTTTCAAGATCCATGAAGAACTAAGATATGAAACTAAATGTCCTAATATTTACCTTTAACACAAGAACAAAACGGTTCAGATCATGAATTAACCCATAGTAGTGCAGAAAATTAGATCTATAGCTTGAGACTTTCACAAATTACAAAAAAAATCTATGAAGATATAAGATAATCAGTTTCAAGGGTGCTGGTTTTATACTTCAATAAATAGGTTGAAGAGTTTGGATTACAACTATGGGGTCCATAGGAATGAAATAATAATAATAATAATAATAATAAAGGTGGTTGATGAGGCCCACAACCATGCAGAGACTGTACTAGTGATTTTTGCAAGAAGTGAGAAAGTGATTTTCATACCTGTTTTGGTGTGAAAATTTGTGTAAATAGCCTTAGTTACACACCTTATTGATGCATCGGATGTGTAAATGAGCGGAAACAAACGTGATGGTTATAGATGATCTATAACCATGACGCATGTGAATCATTTACATATGTATATGATTGCAAACAAATGACCCTTAAGGATGAAAATCGGTCCCCAAATGAATACAAATTGGAGTTGAACATTTATTCAGATGTGATCAAACAATGAAGAAGATCCCCACCCCATTGAACTCTTTTTTATAAATGCTGCATATATATATATATATATATATATATATATTCAAAAGAAGGTTGAGGTTCATGAATAGTGATATATATATATATATATATATATATTCAAAAGAAGGTTTAGGTTCATGAATAGAGAGCCCAATATGTAGATTTCAAAAAGATGGATATCCTCCACTTCTAAAAGTGGGACAAGTTATATAGACCTAACATTGAGAGTATGCAAGTATTTGGGGGTCCAAGTGAACTGCAGACCCTACCTAAACCCGGCCAGGTTTTATCCCTATAAAATCCCCAATAATAAGAAGAAGAATATGAAGATTTAGATCATGATAGCTTAGAAATAAGTCAGATTCAGCAATTCGATAGGTGTAGTGACGGCAACAAGATAGCTCTTGGTACAGGTTGGAGAAAACCTAAATCCGCCCTATTCCACACCTGCCCCTTGTCATACTAGACCTGACCCTTGACGGGTTTAGGATATGGCCACCAAACCTGCCCCATAATTGGTATGGTTGGTTAGGTTTTGCATTCCTTCTTTTCCTTTAAAACAAACATTAAATTCACTAAGAAAACTTTAGTTTTTAAAAAATAATACTCATAAGCATGTAATTGGTCATATTGGGGTTGGAGCTGGTCTAGACAACCAAAAAGACAAACACGAGAAGGAAGATGATAAATAATATATGATCAAGTTAGGAATTCAATTCCTTATTTAACATAAAACTCAAGGTTTACGAGAAACTCATTCTCCTTCATTTTTGGAGGCAAAATTTTCATTCCAACTGAACTTATTTTTGACTAATTTATAAAACAAAGATTAGAATGCATCAGCCACATCTCTAGTTTCTAACATTTTTAATCCATCAGCAACAAAAACTTTCATCAAAGGAAATGAGATTACAAGGAAAGAAAGCACCACACAAGCAAATCCCCATTACATAATAACACCCACTCAAGGATACACCCTGTCAACTGTCAACCCGTTCAGTAGTTTCTAACAATAAAGAGTAGATTTTCTAGAAGATTCATCCACAAAACCACTAAAATATTCAGAACCAAAAAAAAAAAAAAAAAAACAGAAAGAAAGAAAGAGAAAAATCTGGTCAAGGACCCCAAACATCTAAAATCAATAATAGCAGATTGAATACTACTCTTTTTATTATAACTTAAGAGAAATGAGGTTGTACAATATTTTGACAACTTACAGCTTCACATTGCAGCTCGAAACTATTAACTGACCAAAAAAGATTAGGGAAGAGCAAGATGAGGACTCAACACAGGGCATCTACTAAATGCGCACGCCATTACAAAGCATCCTTTGCTAAAATTGATCTACTTTCACAGACAGCATTGCAGTAATGAATACAGATAAAGATAAATTGAACAAGTACAACTCTTCATCCTTACGACCATGACCAAGGATCTTTCCCTGTTGCCAGATCCTGAAACACATGGAAGGGAAGAAAGTTACACAACAATTTACGGATTTAGTAGCACTACTGACAAACAAAAGACTAGAAAAAAAAAAAAACAACGTGAAGAACTGAACCTAAGAAAGGTAAAGGTCCAACAACAACAGTTTCATTCACCTAGAAATGGTTGAGAGACCCATCAGCTATTGTAACAGAACCGCATGAACTTTGATCACAATGAGAAGAAGTAACTGCCGACATTCCAAATGCTCAATGGTGCCGGAGTAGATGACCCAGGAGAACAAAATGAATAATGTGCAAAAGGAGTGGATATACCCAGCTGTGCTAAGTAAGATTTAGCATTAGAAGAGAAACTCATTAAGAATAACATTTTCAGAAGATGAGTTATTTCTTCAGCTCAAGAAACATATTGCTGAAAGTAGAAGAGAGTTGATTGATGTAAGACCCATCTAGTCCAGATTTACCATTAGTGCTGCAATGCTGCTATTGGCCTTTATTAAACTGCTTAGGCTTGAAATTTCTTTAGCTGACCCACTAAATCCCAGCACACCTAAGTGTGTTGGTGCTTTCCACAATAAGATGAGACGAATCTATCCTTCTCAGAAGTGAGGGGTCAGTGAGATTAAATGCTTTGTCCAGCTGTCGACCATGGCTATGGTAGTATGGCCTCATGGAGTAGCAGAAACAAACAGAGATCTTTTAGATGAAGAAGCTGAACCTCCACCACGACTTACTCAGTGAAAGAGATAAATGTCCCTAAAGAGGGGTAAATCTTATCCAACCAAGACACCAGATCTAATGGCTCTTTAGTTGGGATTAATCCTCTGGGTAGATCAACAACTGGCAGATATAGGTTTTAATGAAATTAACCATTCAAAAAAAAAAAAAAAAACCTGGCAGTCTTCTATCAACTTCCTTTGAATTTTTGCACAGCATGCAGATATAGGTTTGAGACAGCTAAGTTCTTCCCACAATCTCTCAACACAACATGATAGCTGCCTAGACTCTTATATCCCTTCCTCCCCATTTGAATACCCTAAATCAGTTTTTTGGTGAATGAGATTTGGTGCGGACAGCGGAGGTAGAGATGTGGGAGGGCGATGAAGATAGAAAAGATAGGGATGAATGGGTACGATCTCAATGGAAGATAGAACTCTCAAAATACTTAGGGAAGACCCAACTGTGCAAAACTCGTATTTCTTGTGATTATCTGGGCAAGGGCTAGGTGAGATGGAGTAATGGAAAAAACTTGGGGTTGAGATCCAGCGACAAGGGTCGCAAATCTGATGATTAGGATCTTAAATGGATATTTAGGGTTCGTGCTGGGAGATAGCTCGTAGGAAAAGAAATAGATAAAGAGGAGAAGATACTTTTGATTGGGCTCTCACCAAACTCCAATTCGGAGGCGTTACTTCATATGAGCAAGGTAGAGCTCAAGAGACTCAAAAATTGGGCTCTTACCAAACTCCAATCCATGAGGCATTAGGAATTTCTTGGAGGAGAACTCGAAGCTCATTTTAATTAATCATCAATCATTCATCTCTATAAAATAAATAACCCTAAGACTAATCTAGATCATCCAAACACACTGATGGCCAGGATTAGAACATCCTAATAAGCAACCTAAAACATAATTAAAGGCCTAAATAACATAAAATAAATGGGCTGGGCCCAAAGGCTTGGACAGGATAATTGGGTAGGGCCCATTGGAGGGTAGACCCATGGGGGACCATGGGCTTGTCTTGCATCAAGACTGCTCCATATTGATCCAAAAATTTTGTGATGTGTCAGAAAACATAAATACCCTTTAAATGGATTTTTTCCGAATGTAGGAGTTGAAGTATCATCTAATCTTTCGCAATACTATCAGCATATCCTCATCTAAGCTTTCGTATTTATGTCTCAGAAAACATAAATACCCTTTAAATGAATTTTGTCCGAATGTAGGAGTTGAAGTATCATCTAATCTTTCGCATTACTATCAGCATATCCTCAATCATCCTTTGCATGTTTCAATAGAGTGTCATCTACATGATCAAGTTCATTTATGTCAAAAATAGATCCTGGCTAATTGAACACACTCCAAATAATTTTTGTCAGCAAAGCTAACTTTTGTGATCTGCGAGTGATAATTATGTCGTGCAACTGTTCTTATAACAGGAACTATCACAATATACTGGGTCGTACATTTCAACACCCAACAAGAACAATCGAAATAACGCCATCGAGCAAATCAATAAAATATTAATCTACATAGATCACTAATAAACACCCAATTAAAGTCACAGGGCTCCCAAGCAAACAACGCAACTGTTGGAAATAGGGAGGCCTCGTGGATAGGATTTCAAAACTTTTGACCCACTTGACTTAGGGATCAAGTACCCATAAGGCCATAAACCATATCCAGTATGCAATCCCTCATACTCATCTATCATGTACAACAATAATAACCTATCTAAAAGATAGAAAACAAGCAACACCATGCACCAAAATAATCTACAACTAATAGAGAAGCAAATTATACCTTTGGAGCCTGGTTGTGCTCTAATGGAGAAGAAGACTTGCTAGTTGAAGGAACTCTTTCTTTGTAAGCAACTTAGGATCTCCAAGACCTCTTAGTCTTCCACGCTATGTCCCGTATCAGATCTCTTCTTCTCAAGAAGACTGGTGGAAACTTCAAGAGAAAACCCTTCAAGAAACTCAAAGATCTAGAAGAGAACTAAAAAAGATATGCAACTCTTGCACAATAGGGAGGGCTGGGCGTGAAATCCAAGAGTGGACGTCCCAGCCCCCTTGCTTCTCCTTTTATAGCTTTAGTAACCTCCTTTCCTCCTCTTGTACTAATTAAAATAGAAGTCTTACTTCCACACAAATTAATAACCTTACTATTACCACTATTAGAAGTCTCACTTCAAATAGAAATAATAACTTTCTAATTCCTTCATCTTAGAGTTCTAGTAGGATTAGTATATTTCCAATAACTTGGGCTAGCGTGGGGACTACTAAGGATTCCATAGAAAGCTGGCTCCAACTGGGATACCGCGACCCCACATCTCATATGCAATTCGGGCCACAGTTAATTGCAAATAACACCACTATATAAATGCAATCGCACTCCAGTCTTAAGAATAAATTACGATGAAGACCCTAAACTTCCCGATTACCACAAGTAGGCCCCTCTATCAATATCCATGGATCAATTGGACTAAAACTGTCCCACCAATTTAAATCCACATCTTATTATCCTTGAGCCTCAATTAATCACAGTGATCATCAGCACCATCCAATTAATTCTTAATCGAGATGGGTGCGCACTTACTAATGACAAATTCATTAATTGGCACAAAAGGATAATGTAGATAGATTCCATCTTGACCGTTGGACGTTCCCACAGTCCTACTACCACGTACCCAAGACACCGATGTGTTGACCTACAGTTGGCCTCACTCATTGGTGACTCAAAGCAAATGAATAGATAGAAACTTGAGTTCATCAATGTCTCAGGATTGATAGCCTATTGCTAGGGAATTATGAGAGTAAACCTTAAACTCAAGACAGTATTCCATAAGGTGCTACTCATGGTCCTTCAATACATCCAATGTACCGGCACCGTAATCCAGAATCTTACATTCTGATGATCGAGACAAATCATACTATCTCACAGTGATCAAAGTGATGCAACCTTATCAGATGAGATGCCTAGTCTCATCACCGGTTGTGAAGATATTTAAGTATAAGATTTGTGACACATGTCTCCCGTGTGTGGATCTCATCCATACACATATATCACATCTAATATACTAATGGGACACAGTTCATCTCATGAACCATTATGTCATATGTATGGGTCATGTGCATTAAGTAGTAAAACGCCATTCATCTCATGAAAGGAAAGCATGATATTATTAATAAATAAAGAAATTAATCAATTTATTACATCATCTGATGGATTGAGTCCATACAATCTAACAACAACTACAACCAAAAGACTTATAACATGGATCACAAGATTCTGTTTGTGTAGAAAACAACCTAAGAATAGCCCATTATGATCACCAACCAGTAGTCTATGAATTCATAGTAATCTCATGTGTACATCTGTTGAATTCAAAAATACCAAAACCACCTATTTAAAACATCAACACAATAGATGGAATTTGACCAACAAAGCATTCGAATATCTCAGAATTCCACCAAATTTGTTCCATTGCTTAGAAAACTAAAAAGCAACTCTACAATCCAAAAACCTCTTGGTAGTTACAGCTCTTCAAATCATCAAACTAATGTTTTCCGAAAGGTTTTTACTTTGTTTCTTATGATACTTAACATCAATGTAGATGGCATTATCTTATGGCGATTTCTATTTTCCCTTGCATGAGTAGCATCTATTTCACTTAACCAAACTTGATGGCGTGTTATCTTCTGTTAACAGGAACCCAAGACGAAGACTTTCAATATTAGTTTCTCTACTTATAGAATCTGTTTTTTCCAACCAAATATGACACAATTCAAGAACTGCTCAAATTCATCTGTGCACAAAACTTAGATTCTCTTCTCCTTAGTATAGAGATTTCAGTTGGTCTAAGTTTTTAGCTTCTGTACATGGGAGAATGGAGTGTTTGGTTATTTCTAGTCCATGTCAACCCTATTTTGTTCATGAACTTATTTAGGCCGGACTACTAAGACTAGAAAGCAATCATCTTAGAGGCATATCCGAACTCCATGAACAATCTCTCGACCTCTACCTTAGATAACTATTGCAGGTACAAAACAAGATAACTGAACAAATTCCCATAAAAATTCATGAACTCGCCAACTTGACCATTTTTTCGCCAGTAAACAGAAGGAAACAACTAAACAAGCAATTAACAAGATGTCATACAAAATACAAGAGCTTGTGGCACAGTGGAAAGTCATCACTATTGCAAGCGTGGGGTTGTGGGTTCAAGTCATGTTACCAAAAAAAAAAAAAAAAACGTCATACAAGATATTGTTGCAAGATACACCAACCACCACTATAAGCCAACTTAGCTCCCTAGAAAATATGCATAAGAATAAAGCTAGAAGCAGAGGAAATAACATGGATTTCTTTAATCCAATCCATATGACACCAAGGATTTGAAACAACAGCCGAATCCCACTGATTTGCAAGACTGGAATAACCCTCATCAATAGGCGAGGTTTTCTACAGCTCATGGCAACCCAACAAAATAAAGAACACCTCTGCCCTACTTGAACCAAGACTATAGGATCTAAATGTGCTTAAAATGACACCAGTATGGTTTTAGATGAAGCCCCTTGATTCCAGCCTTCATCTCTTCCTTGAAAAAACACCCATCATAATTCAGCTTCAATATCTAAACTGGAAGACAGATCCAGGCTGAGGACCTTACTGATGAGGAACTACCACCCACCATATGATCTTGCAAAAACAATGCAAATCTGATGTTGGAATCTCCTCCTTCCTTCCACGAATTTTCTTTCACTGGACTTTACTGACCATCTTATCTCCTTTACCATCCCAGTTCTGAAATAACCTGATATTGCGTACTTCTAACTACAATGACCAAACAGCAGCAAAGTAATGCTCATTTCTGTAGAATACTTAACCTAATAGAGTAGTAATGACAAGCTAATGCTCAAATAGCTCCTTAACCGTAGTGGGAATTACATTCCCCCCACATACACAAACACCCTAGACAACTTGGAAAAAAAAGTGAGGAAAAGAAAAGACTATTACTTTTTGCAGGACAATAGAGAAAGTACACTCATTTGCAATTATATGATGCTATCAATGAAGCTTGACAATAGAGAAAATGCAGCCCATTTGCAATTATATGATCCCATCAACGAAGCTTGTCCACAATAAGGATCATATGAAGAGCACTTTTCCAAAAAAACAAGAACCCTTTGCGGGTCTTTTATCTTCCAAATATAGCAAATACCATCTTCCTGTACCAAACTTTTGACAAGGCCACATAAAGGCCTAAAAAGAAAGAGACCCTTGAAATCAGGAGACCACACCTAGATATCCTCTGCTTTTGAAATACAACTCTTGTCTAAAAAGATGGATTGGATAACTCAATCAAAGCACATCAGTTAAAGTATGTCTAACCCACTATCCAGTAATAACTTCATAATTGTCCACTACCATAGAAAGCAGCAGGTGGAAACAACACAATCAAGCAAGATCTCAAATCTTTCAGCACCACGCCAACAGTGTGTGCGTGTGTGTGATCCTACATGCCTGGAGTTACTTGTCTTGTTTGCTTGCTTATCTATATCAGGGTGCCTTGGGCTACACCAAGTCCCACATCGAAATGATCCAAGTCTTGACCCTGGGCATATATGTGCGACCTGACCTTAACCCCACATGACACATTTTATGGCCATGAGATTTCGGTCAAATCGGACAATATCATGTGGATAGTGGGCTTGGGTCGTCAAATAATGGTATCAGAGTCAAGTACGGCTATGTTTCTGGTGGAGAAGAGTGTGAGATCTTACCTGCCTGGGCTCGCTTGTCTCCTAGGGGGCTTTGGGCTACACTAAGTCCCACATAAGAGACATACAAGTCCTAAATCTAGGCCTATATGTGCGGCCTAGCCTTAAACTCATATGACGCATTTTAAAGCTGTGAGACTTCGGTCAAAGCGAACAATATCGTGTGGATAGTGGGCCTAGGTCTCACAGAGTGTTAGATCACTAGTTGGCACCTCTCTTTCATAGGGACATCCAAGGACTGAATGGGTCATTAGGGAGTATTCTCACAACCTTTACCACTCATCCAATGTAGTGGAAAAAAATATATTTCTGGGGTACACCACAAATTAGTCTAAGAACTAACCCAAGAACTGGTTTGAGCTCTATACTAAAGTGGAGAATCAAATTCATCATGTCCGTTTAAAAAAAAAATTCAATAGGCTGATGCTCTACGGTCCGAAGGAGGCACTTCCCCCACCATCATTGTAAAGACTATCCTTTTAATTCAGGGTTTGTCTAATAAAAATTATATGCTTTGGTCCTTTCTCACCCACGCACAGTAGCACTTGCCAAGCATCGCCTTATTGACCTCCTTTGTAGACCAAACACCCAACCAAACCTGTTTATTTGGCTTGCTCACTTGCTCCTAACTAATCAGATCATATGTGATATTTTATTCCATATCATTCCACGAGAAACTGTTTTGTGCCTTTTCTATCCTTCTGGCCTTACTAATGAGGCACAAAAGTGATCAAATTGCCCATGATTTTTAAGTAAATATAGCAAATGAAAATATTTAAGACTTAGCAAGTACTACTAGGCTCAACCAATTTCTCAACAAGAAACCAAAAAACAGATTTATGTTAAGGTTGGATGTACAAAATCAAGAATGGACTGGGCCTCTTGGTGCAAGCACTAAATTTGGGAAAATAATGCATGATCCTTTTATTCCAATGGCTGTTATACAGAAACAAATTTATATCCAATGGCTGTTACACAGAAACAAATTCAAGTAACTCCTCAAATCAAGGAGAGATTTGGCCGATAAATTAAACTCAATCCTGCCACCTAGCAGATTGAATGTAGGCATGTAGCCGCATAGCAGCTTTTTATTGAATTCAAATTAAATTAAAAGTCCTCAAGATTCGGCCCATGTGCTACAGTTGAGCCACGGTCTCAGCCCAACAGTTCAGGTCCTCGGCTCAAATCCTTGTATTTAGTTGGGTTGGTTTTCTATAATGCCATTCCCTTTGTGAATTGACCTTGCCCTCAAGGTTGAATTGTGGAAAAAATTGTTGAAGTTGCCGTCAATCCTCCCAGATTGCATCCTAACCAGATAGATTCGCCCATTGGATCAATGATCCCATCTGGTTTGGGACAATTTTTTCTGCATTTGATATAGCTGGAAGATTTGGTTGTACTTTATAAATAGCCATTGGCTATTCACAATAATATAGATCAAAGTATTCGGCCAAAATGCAGTCCCCAATTTTCAACAAATAGCACACACTCTTTTCCTTGTCCAAGTTACAAGACCCAACACAACTACCATGAAAAAAAAAAAGAGAGAACTGATCACAAAATCATGAACATTAATCACTTGTTTGATGGAGGACAATTCATTTCCCTTTTCCATCAAGTTGAGTACATGGATCTAGTTTATAGATCATATTTTGCATAGTTCTCATGTGTTCATGAGAGACCTATCCAACTACCCAACATAAGACTTGAATTGACAGATGAATATTGGTTTATAAACCAAAGTCTCAACATTTGAGGAAACAAAAAAATAAAATAAAATGAAGAATGATCTTACTAGGGTAAGGAAATACATTCACATCCCAGATAAAATATACAATTTCCTTGCAACAAGCATTCTTTATAGAACGAACTATTCTAGCAATCAATCATCAATGGGGTGGATCCACAATGGATACACAACACAGAAAAGATGTAATCATAATACAATCATCTCTATTTGGAAAATTTGCATGCCACAGGCCCGCAGCCTCTCATATAAAGTTTTAAGAACAGACTCATTCACAGAAATTTCCTCAATAAGATCAATAGAAAGAAATAATGACTTCAGCATGAAACATAGTCCATCAGCAAGGCAACAGAAATTCCAACAACAAACAAAGGCAGTTTTGGAACCTCCGAAATATAAAGACAACCTGAGAAATGACCTTCAATGATCAAAACGGAAGGACTGTTCTCATTATTACATTCCCATCGCAGAAATGCTCATTACAATCAAACTTAAAACATGACCACGCATATGACTAAACAGCATACACAAAAGAGAACAGTCAAGAAACCTAAAGTCTGAATTAAATGCTCGGATGGCATAAAAAAACCTAATAACCTTAGCTAACATCTTCAAGCATAAAGTTACACATCCATAAACATAGAGAGTTGAAATATCAAACTACACCAAATCTTATAAACATAATAGAGAAATATTCAATAATGATTGTAAAAAAAAAAGGCACCAAAGAAAGCAATTTGACAAATCAAACATAGATTCGTAGAAAGATCCTCTACGTCTTTCTTTTTTCATTAAATAATATGCCCTTCACATCACCGGATCTAGATGTACAACAGGGTCAACAAAACAACTTAAGCACGCACCTCATGTGAATCACATAAAAAGAAAATCCTAGAACTCATATGAAGAACAATAAGGCAAAGTGCCTCTTCTAGAACCTCCTCTATCTAAATTAAAGAATTTGTTATTTTCTTCCAAAGGGAGTCATGTGGGATTTTGAATCTCGCGAATCCAAGAATGAGCAGGATTCACACTCGCATGTAGCACTCATGCGGGAGTTCCTAGAGGGGAAACAGCTAAATTAAATGTCAAATCTGAAATAATACAAACACCAAGATTCCATCCCAAGACCCTGTAAGCATCTTAAATTTTGAAGCTATAAACATTCATATGTATTGGCAACTGAATTATCAACTGCCATGAAGAATATAGACATTAGAAACAAATTGAAGAAATCAATCAAGATTGTCAAAAATAGTAGTAAACAGAGCAACTTGACAGAACACAAATTCACCATAGAAAGATCCATAGAAATCACATGTTTGTTCATCAAATTCCAAACTATAAACTCATCTTCATCTCACCAGATTTAAACACACGACCAGCCCAACAAAGCAACATAATCCAGTGCCTCACATCACAACTGACCTACATCAAACAAAACCCTAGAATACATTTAAGGCCAACCCATACGAAGCAAAACTCCTCTTTTCAAATCAAATATTAAACAATGCAAAAACAGTAACATCTTCAATCATTTAAAGCTACAAATCCACAAAAATCAGCAGTTGAATCATCAAGCTTTCCTAACCACAACAAAAGGCCTAAATGAAAAAATAAAAATTCAAGACTGTCAAAAAATAACACCATAAAGAGCATACTTTTTCCCACAAATGAAACACGAATTCAACATGGAGAGATCCACAGCATAAATCACACTTCCTACATGTAATCCCCAAAATTATTAACCCAAGTCCATCTCGCCAGATCTAAAAACACAACCATTAACATACAACCATAAAACCCTAGAATTCATTCATTCACATAAACAAAGACAGACAGAGACAAAGAGAGCATACCTCCTCCTAACATACACAAACCTGATCCGATGAGAAGAATTCAATCGAGATTGTGAATAACAGACTCTCAAGAAGATCAATTCCCTCGACAGTAAAACACTAATTCACGATAACAACATTGATAACAGAAAGCACATGTTTACACATCTAATCCCCAAATTATTAGCCATTGTTCATCTCTCCAGATCTAAATACACAACCATCCCCAAAGTGGAAAAATTAAAGCATCAACTTAAGCAATCCCCTTACATCACAATTCACATGTAAACATAAAACCCTAGAATTCATCATCATCCATATAAATAAAGACGAAGGCAAAAGACAGATCCGAAGAGCACAAGCACGTACCTGCTGCTTCTCCGAATATACAAATCCGATCCGATGAAGATGAAGATGAAGAAGCGATGACTACCGATTCGCCGAGGTCTCGTAGTCGACAACCTCATTATCCGCGAGGGATCGGGAATGCTGGACGATGGATCGGCCAATGGAGTTGATCCAGTCCTCCTTGTCCTTATCAGAGTCGGCGATGAAGTACATGGTATCAGCGCGAGTTGAGAGCTCGAAGGCGTACTGCTTGTTGAGGACGTCCTCGGCTCCTTTTATGGTGAGGCAGGAGCCGACAGGGATGACACCTCTCGGGCGAGAGGCGCGAGTAACCTGAGATTCCTTGAACCAGAAGAGCTTGCCCTGCTTCAACACGAACCAGCGCCTGCGCCAGGTTTTGATGTACTCGCCCTGCTTCATCAGCCATCCTGCGCGCTCGGGCTCGCGCCAGAACTCCACGCCTTGAGCCATGTCGTCCGTGTTGGTACCACCTGACATCGCCGCGCGCCACAGGCTCGCCATTTTTGCTCTTCTGTTGATGGGTTCTGCTGCTGCTTTCTTTAGATTTTGTTTGATTTGATCAAGGTGTGTGTGTGAGAGAGGGATGGAAAGGGAAAAGGGGTTGCGCTCGAGTTCGTTGCTGTCGAGGATCTCTCGTTTTTACAGCTGAGCCTATGCTTAGCGCACGGAAGCGAAGATGAGTTGGAAATTTTGACCTTTTTTTATCTCGTGGGAAGTACATAGTTGCGCACAAAGCAGTCTAAGTCCATGCTTGGGAGGTCTATTACAAGCCTCTATTCCTCTAACTCTAACCCCCGTTTGGGAAGAGGGAGGAATGGGGGGAGGGAAAAAAAGGAGGGAAAGTGGGGAGAAAATAATTTTGGAGGGTGTTTGGGAAAGGGAGGGGAGGGAAAATGGAGGGGAGGGGGAGGGGAAAAAGGGTGGAAAAATTTCCCCCCCAAAATTGGGGGGAAAATGGGGGAGAGGAGGGGAAAATGAGAGAAAAGACCAAAATGCCCTTTTATTTGTAAAGAAAGTTTTAAAGTTTTTATAAAAGTAAGGGCAAAACGGTAATTTTCTCTCTATCTCACAAACAAACAAAATCCTACTTTTTCACTTTTCTTCCCCCTACTTTTTCACTTCCCAAACAAGAGAAGGTAAAATTAATTTTCCCTCCCCTCCCTTCTCCTTCATTTTCCTTCCCCCTCAAATTTTCCCTCCCCTCCCCTCCCCTCCCCTCTCCCAAACGGACAGTAAATGTCTAAAACAGATGCATGAGGTATTCGCGAGCGCTTGCATAGTCTGTAGATGGGGGCGCACGAGAAACTTTCCCAGGGTCGCTTGCCTTCTACGCATTTAATTGGAAAATTGGATTTGCAAAGGCAAACGCTCGCGAGGCATGTTACTGACGTTGGTCAAAGTTACCATCTTCACACGGGTGAATGTATCATGGTTTAAAATTCTGTATTTCACTATTTTGTATGCATACACACCCTTGGACCTAGGTGTTTGCTTTGGAATATAATAAAATAGAGTGAAATAGATGTCAATGATTACATATTTTTATTTAGAAATGTATTTACGGAGATTGCGATTGATAAGTGCTTTGGCAAATAAAATAGAGTGAGATAAAATTTAACAATTGTATTTTTTTTATTATTAATGAACGAATTTACAAAGATTGCAAGTGATACGTGTTAGGGCAAACAGACATCGTCTGTAATTTCTGTATTTGATCATATATCTATGCTTTTTTTTTTTCATTTGAATACCTTCTATATCCTCAATGAGTAACCACAATTAGATTTATGCTGGATTTTTTTAATGAAATTGATATTATTGCACTTACATCCATCAAGCAAAAAAGGGTGACGCAGGCAATTGGTGACATTCCTGCAGTGGCAACATTTTCAAAATCAGTGATTGGTGACATCCTCTTTTATAGCATTAAAGCAAATTTCATAATTATTATTTTATTCTTTCTTGGAATAGAGACATTCTTTTCATATTTTTATTGTTGTGGAATCATATGTTTGCTGTATGGATTATTCATTATTAATTAAACTTGTTTTTCTCTAACGTCAGCTTGAACTATATCTTATATCATCAACTATTTACAACTAATTAACAGTTTTTGGCAATTTTTCTCAACTTAATTACAAAATAATAGTAGATTTGGTTGTTATAGTAAACCTATATGAATCCATTTTGTTATTGATATGGCACACAATTTATCAAATTCAAATCGACCATAGTGACAATCAATCCTATATTTAGAGCAAAGCTGTCATTTTCATTAAAAAGATTAGCATAAAACTAATGATAATTGCCCAATGGGGATATTGAAGATATTAAAATGGAAAAGTATGGATGTATGACTAAATATTAAAACCATAAGGCCTATTTGTAAATCCAGAAAAACTTAGAGGGGTATATAGAAAACCTCTTTTAGATTTATTTGAATTTTAAAATAATTTTCAAAAAAATTCTCAAAATACATGAAAAACTAAGATATGAGGCTTAACATGTTGATATTTACTATTAATACAAGAATATTGAAAAATGATCACAAATAAATGCGATGATGAGTAATCTTTATATATGTGAATGATTTTCAAATGCAGATGATTGATAAGAAAAAATAAAAAGAAGGCATGTTTATTGTGAGAAAGTCTTCACTATATTTTATGTGGTAATAATTTTTAATGGCATTGTCTATAGTGCATTTTGGAATTTTAATTTGATATGTGAAAATATGAAAATTTCAGTCTTTTGAGATATCACTTTTACTTTTAGAATCCTTATTTCTCACATTTTTAAATGAAGGGTTGTATTTGAGCATTTTGATAATTTGACAATCTCCTAAATTGCAAATTCATGCAAACAATTAGTGTCCTACGATTAAATCAATTACTCCTCCTGTAAGCTTTTACCGAATTTAACTTCAACAAAAAGTTGAGCTTATTGGTTCTTTATCATTTATGAATATATGTGAATAAAATATAAGATCCAAAATTGGGCCTAAGTATAAAAACAATATATTCTGAGCTAGTTCTAGTTAGATCCCTAAGTGCAAAATTTAATGTTGAACAATTAGATCTTTGAAAGGTGAACCCACATTAGCCTGAGCTCACTGCTGATGATAATAATATTATATATATTATATTTGACTATTAGTAATATATTAGATTGATATTGTTATAAATAATGAATTTAGAGTTTTTAGGCAGGCACGGATTCGAGCGGGCCTGTCCCATATATTAGATGTGTGTGGGCTCAAGTCGATGTAGGTACAATAGCTGTAATTAGATAAGTTCAGCAGCACCATGACCCAACCCGACTGGAAGAATGACCTATTTACTTTTGTTTACTGGAACACCCACTGGCAGGGGTTCATTGATTTGGGTTCCCACTCGCAGGTGTTCATTGGCTGGGTTGGGCGGGCTGAGGAATATGTAGGCTCTGCCCGATTTTTAAACCATAGGCTTAAGCCAGGCCCAAGCCCAACTCTGGCTATAAGTGATGCGGCCTGAGCCTGACTCGCCTGAAAAAAGGTTAAGCCTAAGCATAGGTGGATAATGGATTAAGGGAAAAAAAACAAAAAAAGGGTTTGCACTAATTGCCATAAGTTGTAGTTCGGATGGTTGGGACTGAGTGTGTATGTGAAAGTGCATGTGTTTGAGTCCCTACTTTAGTACAATTTTTTTTTTTTTTGCTTAAATCGTGTTTCTCATTCAGATCGGAATGGACTTCAGGCTCTCTGTGACTTAATCCAAGCCCAGCTTGTATATTGAATGCGCCCATATCTTTAGGTCGAAGCCTAACCCAAGGACCAAAACCTAAGGTTCAAGCGCAGCCCAACGCTTGCTAGGCCGGAGTTATCCTCGGTTGGATCAGTCCATGAGTACCCCTGTCCACTTGTACACACTTATCCCAGTTCCTCACCATCAATGCAATAACCATGGGTTAATCTTTCATTATTTTTGTGGAAGGACATACCTCACCAGCTGAGCTAACTTTCCCCACTCATAAATAAAGTGTAAGAAGGGGCATGGAAAAGAATGAAACAATTTGTTAATGTCATTTTCAACACATCTAAATCTGCAGTCAAAACAAAATTCAATTAAAAAGTCTACATGGACAAACTTTTTGGCCAGAATTTTGGACAAACCCCTAGATATCCCTTTATCAATTAAAGGGATATCTAGGGGTTTGTCCAAAATTCTGGCCAAAAAGTTTGTCCATATAGCACTACTCAAATTCAATCACCAACTAACAATTGCTTTTGATCAGACCTTGAAAATTTACACAATCACCCCTTGATTGGTAGTCCAGAAAGTCTATATGGACCGAATTGTTGTCTCGATTTGAAGACCGATCCCACGTGGCGGACCACGTGGCGGTGAGGTGGACCAAATTGTGTATTCAATTTTCATATGAGCGGGAAAATGAAAAAAAAAAAAAAAAAAAAAAGGAGAAGAGGGTCTCTGCCCAGGAAATGCCCAAATTCCGTTTCTGCTTCTTCTCCCTCTTCAACCCCTTCTCCACCGTCGACATCCTTGCCAAGATCTGGATCTGTCCTTCTCCTTCCACCGCAACCACTTCCCCCTCACTACTCCTCCATCTCCGACGACAACCTCCCCATCGAGCTCTTCCCCGAATACACCACTCCCAAACGGTCTCTGCCCACTTTCCTGGATCTCATCTCTCAAGCGCTCGGAGACAAACGAAGGCAAATCGCTGTGTCTGATTCTTCTCCCTCCCAAACAGTCTCTGGATCTCATCTCTCTCGCTCGGAGCAGACGTGCATCTCTCTCGGTGACGGAAGAGGAGGAAGAGGAGCAGCCTGTTGGTCCTTGACGCCTAGGTATGTTGTTGTTGGTTTTTTTTTTTTTATTAAATCGTGCAAATGATATTGAGTTTTCATATTGCTATGGATGTTGTTGTTCTCTTTCCATAGATTTGGGGCTCTTTTATTTTCTTTGTATGCTTTCTCTTTTGCTGGATTTGAAGCAACATGGGGTTATGATGGAAGAAGATGGTTTATTTGTTCATCTTTTTTGGAGAAGATTGCTGGGTCTTTTTGTGAGGCCCCACCTCTTGTGGACCATCACTTTTGAATTTGAATACTAATTTATAGCCTAAGATATTTATTTATACTAATTAATAGGGGTTAGTAAGGGTATATATGTATTTTCCTAGGTTATAGACCCTTTTTGTGTAATTTATAGAGTTTTAGAATGTCTTTATTAAGTTTTAGTTGGTTAGAGGCCCTAGCTAGACATTAGTGTTTACTATAGGGGGGTCTCCACTTGAGAAGCTTTTAGATTCCCACCTAAAGACCAAACTACCCATGACCCTAACCCTAATCCCATGTTAATAAAAGGGCATTACTGTACCTAGCCACCCACTCAACCTATTTATACAACATCTTCCCACACCATGCCTTGGTTACTGTGCCTTTTTCTCATTTCCCTCTTCTTCCCTTGGTTGCCTCCAGCACTGCCCCACGCTCTCTCCAAGCCATTCTTCTCCCTCCCTTGCTCCTTATAGAACCCAAGAAGAAGACGACCTCAGCAACTTACTCCATTTGGCTCCTCTCCCTGTCTCGGTCTCAGTCGTCACTCTCCTGCACCGAATCAGGTGAACACCCCCCTTTTTCTCTTGTTCTTATGGAATCCCATTCTTCTCCCTCTAGCCCTCCTTCCTTATGGCAATTCTTTTGTGGAAATGGGTATAGGAGTAGAAACCTGTTCTAGATCAGAAATTTGGGGTTGATTGCGAGTCTGAGGACGCTTAGAGCTGGGATTTTCTTTTCTTTACCGGATTGGGTCTCTGCCTCTACTCTCTTCCTTCTACATTTGGTCAAGGCAAGTGCAATATGCTTATTTAACATAGAATGAATGATTACTGTATTTGATTATGAGGTTTTCTACTCATTTGATGTTAGAATTGTTAGATTTACCTTTGAGCCTGTTTTCATGGATGTTTGGCCATTGATGGATGGGTTGATCTCATTTGGAAGTTCAATGGCCCATGGATTGGTTGGTTGAATGTTTTTGGGAGTGTTTTCTGTGATTCTGAGGTGTATATGGTGATTGGGCAAGGTGGGTGAGTTCTGGAATGTTAAGAAGGGAACCCAGAATAGTGGAGTTGCAGAGTGTCCGTGTTCTGTCGAGAACGATGAACAGGCCGAGCTCAGTACCTGTACCGAGCTCGGCCATATGGCCGAACTGTGTGCTGGACATCCCTGTTCTGCCACGATGCTCAGGCCGAGCTCGGCTACATGGCCGAGCTCTGCGCTGGACATCTCAGCGTTCTGCCAAGCACAATGCTCATGGCCGAGTTCAGTGCTATCTGAGCACTTCGCTTGACCGAGCTCAGTGCTAGACCAAGCTCAGAGCTCCGCGCTAAGTCTGAGCACCGCGCTTGACCGAGCTCGGAGCTCCGCACTGTCTGAGCACTGTGCTTGATCGAGCTCAGAGCTCCGCGCTGTCTCAGCACTGCGCTGACCGTGCTCAGTGCTAGCCAAGCTCAGAGTTCAGTGCTGTCTGAGCACTTCGCTTGACCGAGCTCAGTACCTGACCGAGCTCAGAGCTCCGCGCTATGACTGAGCCCAGTACTTGGCTGAACACTCTATGTCTGAGCCCAGTCCTTGGTCGAGCTCTATACTTTTGCCGGACTCAGAGCTTGACCAAGTTCAAAGCCCTACGCCTTATCACTGGACGAACTCTGTACTGAACCGAACTCTGTGTTTCACTGGGATCTGTACTTTATCCGAGCTCGGTGTTTGGTCGAGCTCGGTACCTGACCGAGCTGAGTAACTTGCTGAGCTCCGTGCTAGGCCGAACTCCGAGCTTGATTCCTAGAACTCCAGAAGACATATTTCCAACGAAGGAAACTAGGACCTGGGACATCTCCTTAAACCAGGACTTTCAGTGAGCACGGCTAACTACCTAGGCCAAGGGGTTTGCCGAGCTCACAGGGATTTCTGAACTAACAGGCATCGCCTGCAGGAGAGAGATTTCCCTGGTACCAGTGTGCCGAGCTGATCACCAGGCCAGGGAGTCAGCTGGGCACACTGTGTACAGTGACACTTCCCCGATTCTAATTTCCATTGTTGTGATCATGTGTGGGGGCCCATTGACCATCCAAATAGACTTCCATCACTGTGCCTAGCCCGAGTCAATGGTGTGGCTCAACTTTGACTCGTGGGGTTCAGTAATTAGGGTCCAGGTCATGTAATCTAAGATGATTCGACCCTTATGTGTTACTAATGATGCTCGTAACTTCTGGAGCACCAAACACGGTATCTATTAGCATCCGAGGTACCATTTAAGGATCAAATTACCTGAGGTTGACCTGAACCAGATAGTGGACCAACTACCTAGGTTGGACTGTTGATATCTTCCCATTGAATCTTGTATTTGGAGATTTATCTCTCTCATCATATTACTGTCACTCTTTTGTCCTTATTATTGTTTATACCTGTTAATGAATTGAATAAATGGAAGACCTGAACTTAGGACTACTTAGAGGTGACCCGTGGTGTAATTGGGTGAACATTGACCCGTGTCTGTGGCTAGGCGGGCCCCTTCTTATGGCCTATGTATGGTGGTATAATACCCGAGATTGGAGAGGTTGATTATATTGGACTGTTTAACATGGAAATGGATTTGTTACCTCGTTTGGACTATCTTAGACTAGGCCATATACTTGATGGGCCTGAGTATGAATCCAACGAGTGGGCTTGGACCTGGATTGTGATCCATGGTAATGAATTAATACTTGGACCTCTTAGGGAACTTGTTAGGACCTTGTTCACGCAAGGTAAAGCCTAGACAGACACAGACCTTCATTGTTTCCTTGAGTCGGCATAGACATTCACTCAGTTGTTTTAAGCTCAGCCTTTAAACTGATCATCACTGGTAGGAGCTATTTATGAGTGTTGAGTGAGCTATCATGATGAGCTATGTTTTAGACGGATGGCGTGATGCCGGATCCAGTCTCCCCGAGTGATGAGTGTGGTGAGACTGATGAGTGTGATTGCGGGGTTCGTTATTCCCCAGCTTTGGTGAGATTCCCCGCCGCAACTGTGTTCAGTAGGGGAGGGCCGCGGCATAATATCCCGCGGTATTCCAACTCGTGTGAATGTGCCATATTGTTCAGATTAGATATTATCTTTATCCTGATTCTCAATGCATATCCTGCTCAACTGCCTAGATTCTATATCTTGATATTCTCTTTATCTTTATGCTTGTCTTTACTCTTTTGATACATTTATTCTATGTTACTTGTATACTGTGACTTGCCAGATCTTTAGATCTGACCCATTCTTGGTGCTTAGGTTTCGACCCCGATTACGAGGACGGCGCGCCTGCGCTAGATGAGGTACCTGTAGCAGAGACTACGGGTGGGGACCAGCCGACCAAGAGGTCGAGCTGGAAGTTGGAGAGCCAGCACTCGGGGTGTGAGAGTTCATATTTTATTTTGGGATTTTGAGCGACATTTGTAGTGAGCTTGGTAGCAGTCTTAATCTGTAATAAACCTTTACTCTTTACAACTTTAATACTTTTGGGGATTTCGGCTCTGCTACATTTGACTTAGACATATGATACCCCATTACTACTTTCGCTATATTCACATGCTTCCGCATTATTAACTGTTGATCTCTTATCGTTTAAAAAGTTTTAATTTGGACCTCACTGCGGACCTACGATCTTGGAAGTTCTCGGATTTTCCGGAAAGTAGCGCGCCAACTTCGGGTATCTTGACGATCTTATCGGTATCCGAAATTGGGGCGTTAAACTTTTAGTTTTTGAAATCATTTTTTTTTTAATTTGTTTTTTTTTCGTCAACTGGGATTTTTTTTTTTAATTCAAATCTTCTGGTATCTAGTTTTGATCCTTTGGAAGAGTTTGAGAGATAGGATTCTTACTTGGGAAACTGCTTTGTTTGGACATTGTTATTTTCATATTTTCCTCCAGCTTGTTCTCTGTTGAGTACTCTGTGTTATAAAGCACACACCTCAGCAATTAGTCTTTACATGACTACTCTGTTTTAGATGGCCAGCATGTAATCTCTTGTGTATCCAGTAATACAAAGGCTCTGAGACTCTCATGTGGAGAATCAATGCATAGATACACCCTCTCCAATTCCAAAGAGGAAGAGTTAGCAATTATGCAAAAGATGAAGAAAGAAAGAAATGAACTTCATGATTATTTCGAAGATTACATCTAAGAGGCCCTGTTTCTACATATGTACAAGACTGAGTTTTGCCTTTACACCGAATGACGGAATTTTTCTTAAATGTAGTATTTCATTTAATTGTTTTTCCCTTGCGCAATAGAACCAAAGGAAGCATAATCAGGCACAATCAATTTTAACTGGATGACTAGGTACTTTTGACATAATGAAAATAACTGGATTATAAAAAAAAAAAAAATTTAGTCTGGAGTAGCTGCAAGATCTTATTGATACTTTAGCAGCCAAGAACTTATGCAATGAAATGTTATCAATACGAACATATGATTTAGTTTCTGAACTGATTGGTATCTGGGTCCAATCCAACCTGAATTGCCTGTATTCATCTGCATAATGACTTGTCTGATTGCTTGTGTCAATTTCTATATCACCAAGAAAAGCATGAACCCTAACAATGTCCTTTTGTTCATGAGCACGGTATAGGACACTTACGAGTAGAATATAGCAGCTCTTCTCCAAAAAGATAATTTTAAACTAGTTGTCCAAAATCCGGTACTTTCATGCAACCAAGGCTACTTTGAATATTGAATGGAGATAGCTCAATAGGTGATTTAATTTATATAAGTTTTGAAGAAAAGGGTAGCTCGGGCTGATTTTTTAATTGATTGTACTAAAAGTTAGGCCTTATTAGAGAAGAAGGTTCCTATGCATATATTTAAAAAAAGGTCCCAATGTACTAATTGATTGTCTGTGTCTCAGTTGTCACTTGTAAGAAGACCTTTTTTTTTTTTTGTGGGACTCTTCCAAAACTTGAGCGAAGTTGAACAATGATCTGAGTAGGGATGCTAATGGGTTCGAGTTGGGTTGAGACCCATGTATTACATGTTGAGGTTCTCCCTAACCCTACACGATTATTAAATATGTTGAAGCTGCACCCAACCCAGATATATTCGAGTTGCAATCCAACCGTCAAATTCATATTAAAAATAGAGATCCCAATTTTTCAGAAAAAATGGTAGTTATGTTAATCAGAACACTTATTACGTGTTTCCCAATCTAACTTATTAATCATCATTTAATAAATTAAGTGTTAATCTTGTATGGAGTAAGGAAATAGGAAAATTCCCAAATCCAGGCTCAGTTTCAAATTGGGAAACCCCTAAATAGTTGTGTTTATTAGAGAGAGACGAGAGAGAGAGAGAGATTACTATCAAATTGGGAATGCCCCAAATTGCTCTGCTGTGTTTATATAGATATAGAGAAATGGGTGGAGACCCGGTGAGGAAGTGAGAAATGTCTAATAGGGGTTCATGTTTTGGGTTGGGGGGTGGGGGGATTTTTTGTTCGAGGATGATGACCCTTTGGGTGTGACTAGCCCAAATCAAAACCAGGGGGGGTGGGTGGGTGGGTGGGGTTGATTTTTTGTTCGGGGATGATGATCCTTTGGGTGTGACTAGCCCAAATCAAACCCAAACTACATAATGGCTGGTTGGAAAAACACAACCCGCACTTGACTCGTTTAGAGTGTGGGTGGTTTGAGCCAGGTTTCATGGGTTAGTTACTGGTCAGGTTTTGCACCCTTGATCTAAGTATTGGTTGTGATATGAACATATATCCATGCCTTGAAGCTACCCAAGTTGTCCTAAGGCCAAGCTGACAGGGGAGCTACCATCTTTTCTTCTTTTTTGTTCTATCCATTTTCCCAAATTGAGAACCTCACAACCCCACTATGATTTGTTCAAAATAGATAGGATTAGCGCCCCCCCCCCCCCCCCCCCACCCCAAAAAAAAAAAAAAAAAAAAAAAGAGGATTACCCAATGGAGTGAACAATCCAAAGTTAACATAAAATGGTGAGAGATAGATAGAGAGAGAGAGAGAGAGAGAGAGAGAGAGAGAGAGAGTGTGTGTGTGTGTGTGTGTGACAAAGACAAGAAAGAGTCTTAAGAGACTCTTCTGCAAGCCTTTTTTCCTTCACACGACCACACAATCTCCTCACCTCTCAAACTCCTTAAAAAGCTAACTAAGCAATCAAGTCATCAAGCATCAGTTAAAATTAGACTACAATCAATTTCCTTTATTATATATTTATATATAATAAACCACAATCAATTCCCTTTATTAAACCACAATTGATTCCCTTTATTATTTCTTTTTACTAAAAAGAAATGTTTTTGTGCTTTTCTTTTCCCCGATGAATTTGTGAATACCCTTACATGTTATTCCATTTATTTTCCACATTATCATGTTTGCTTTTGTTGTTTAAATGAAATAAAAGCAAGTTTTCTCATATTTGTTTGACGAGTTTATTGGCTCACTCTCACACATACTCACTGTGTGCGTCCGCGTGCGTTGGTGGTTTCGTATGAATGATATGTATGCTCAAGTTATGTTGCTAATGAAAAAGAATAAAAAGTGAATTCTGATAGCTTAGATTTACAAAATGATGCTTCATTTTTCTCAACACCATGCATTTCTTTTATTGAATTATTCTAAACACCTGAATGCTTTATTTGTTTTTTAGAAGCATGGAAGAAGATGGATTATCACTTGAATTTGATGGAGACGACAAAGAAATTGAAATGGGGATGGTTGGGCAGGAATTAAACAGCGTTGAAATGGAGAAGCCCTTGGAGGAAGGCGATAACTTAGAAGAGGTAGTAATAAAACCTCAAAGGGGAATGATATTTGATTCAATTGAAGAAGTACATGAATATTATGCAAGGTATGCCATGCGAATCGGGTTTGCTGTCGCCCAAAGAACCTCAAAAAAAGGATTAGATGGAAAGAAGAGGTTTATTACAATTGCTTGCACTAAGGGTAAAAAGCCAAACCCAAGTGCAAGCAACCCAGTTAAACCCCGTCCACAATCAAGAACAAATTGCAAAGCAGCGTTGAATCTTTCTTTGCAATTCGACGGGAAGTGGCTTCTGAACTCATTTGTGCTTGAGCATAACCATGATATGAGTTCGAACAAAGCTCGATATCACAAGAGTAATCGGAAAATCCCACCACATGTAAAGAGGCAGCTTGAGTTGAATGACAAAGCGGGTATTAGATTGAACAAGACGGTTAGCTCATGTGTGGTAGAGGCAGGGAGCATGAGAATCTAACATGGTTAGCAAAGGATGCACGGAATTACATGGATAAACTCAAACACTTAGAACTCAAGGAAGGGGATGCCGAGGCAATGCTAACATATTTCAAAAAAATGCAGCAAGACAACGGATCCTTTTTTTATGTCATGGATCTTGATATAGAGCATCGAGTAAGGAACATCTTTTGGGCTGATGTGAGAAGTAGAGCAGCATTCACTGAATTTGGTGATGTAGTCACGTTTGACACCAGTTACTTGGTTAACAAATATGACATGCCTTTTGCTCCTTTTGTGGGTGTGAATCACCATGGACAGTCGGTACTCTTAGGTTGTGGATTGATATCACGAGAGGATACATATACATTTGTTTGGTTGTTTCAGTCATGGCTTGATTGCATGTCTGGGTGTCCTCCCAATGCCATAATCACGGACCAAGATAAAGCTATGCAAAATGCGATAGGAATAGTATTTCCTAAAGCACGACATCGGTGGTGTTTGTGGCATATCTTGAAAAAGTTGCCTGAAAAATTGAGAGGGTATAATGACTATGATTCAATCAAATTTCATCTTCTTAATGTTGTCTATGATTCGATGAAAAAAGAGGAGTTTGAAGAGAATTGGGCCAAGTTTGTTAGTTCATATCATCTAGAAGACAACAATTGGCTAGCGGGATTGTATGACGAGAGGTACCGATGGGTGCCAGCTTTTGTGAAGGATATTTTCTGGGTAGGGATGTCAACAACCCAGCGTAGTGAGAGCATGCATGCCTTTTTTTATGGCTACATTAATTCTAAGACCACCTTGAAGCAGTTTGTTGAGCAATATGATAATGCTTTGTCTAAGAAGGTGCAATTAGAAGCTGAGGAAGACGCCCGTTGTTTCAATGTATACATTCCACGTGTGACCCCTTACGAATTTGAGAGGCAATTTCAAGATGCGTATACTCTTGCTAAATTTAAGGAGTTTCAGAATGAAATAGCCGGTAAGATCCGTTGCAATATTTCCTCAGTTAAGGTAGGAGCTGAGTTTTCTGAATTTGATGTGGAGGAAGATGTGATAGTAGGAGAAGACAATATCAGACATTTTACTTTCCATGTTCATTTTGATGAGATATCAAGAGAAGCTAATTATAGTTGCCGGTTGTTTGAGTTTAGAGGTATTCTCTGCAAGCACATTATCGTTGTTTATTTGAAGAAAAAGGTTTATCAAATACCGGAGAAATACATTTTAGAAAGGTGGAGTAAAAATGTGAGAAGAAGCCACACAAAAATCAAGATCAAGTATGACAATTGGGAGAGGAAGCCTGAAGGATGTCGTTACAACAAAATGTTGACTATTTTCAATCGGGTCAGCAATAAAGCCATGAATTCTGATGAAAAGAGTCAGATGGTAGTATCCTCATTGCTAGAAGTGGAAGCTGAGTTAGATGTTTCTAAAGAGGTTGCTGTATGCAATAGACCTATGTCTATAGGTGTACATAAAGCTTCAACGTCATGTCATGGTAATAGTCTTTCTTGGCAAGAGAGCAATAATCGCGTGTTTGATCCAATCAAACACCGCTAGAAGGGCCGACCGCCAGAAAAAAGAAGACAGTCTAAGATTGAAACAATTATTAGGAAGAGTCGGAAAATAAGCAAAAAGATGACAAAGAAGGTTAGTCTAAAAGTTTTATTTTTGAAATCAAATAAACACAACATTCAATTACTCACAATCTAATTGATATCAATTTCGTGCATGTGCAGGGAACGACGGTGGTCAATCAAGGAGAGGAGATTATCACGCAAGATTCTGTGAATTTAACCGTAAGAATGCCACCTATTTACTATATGTTGTGCTTAATTTTATTGCATATGGCATCATATACTTTTGTTACATATGCAGGTTTTGGGGGTAGATCTTGATTTGAATCTTTAAGAAGATTTGTAACAATGATCGATGGATTTTGAATGTTAATCGTGGTATTCGAATGTGGATATTAATTAGCTGGCAGATGTTGGGATTTTTTGTTAAAGGGCTCGAACATTGGATTACATGCCAGAGGAAGAACTAGTCCCCTGGGACAAGAGCCCCCATATTTGTTGTTCAGGTACACTACACACACTTATTCACATTAGAAAATCAGAATAAATATATATATATATATATGATATGTTAGATCAGGGCTACAACCAGGTGTTTGTATGCATTTTAGCTAGCCATATGGAGTGGTTGTTTGAACTATAAATGACTGCGATCTCTAACACGACATTCAGTTGTATCTTTAACTATGAATGGTTGTTTCAAATTCATACATGTTATTATAAACTAGACAAGAGGTCGTTTGAGAGATCGTCTCAAACAACCTATCTTTTAATCTTTTGTTCTTCCTCCCCCTCTGTTTTGTGTTTGGTAGAGAAGAGATCTTCTTGGGTAAATAAATTGAATTTTCTTTAATTGTGAATCTTGGATGCTGAGCTTTGTGTGGATTTTGGTTTCCTTAGAATATTCTGGGAAACATTGCAAGATAAGTTTATCTAGTATCTGAACAGGGCTATGTTGTTGTGGTTTATTGGGGATAATTTAAATCCTGAACATGGCTATCTTGTATCTCAACAGGGCGCATGAGAACACTACATGTGATTGGTCACAAGGACAATCTTTCGTATAGACAAATTGCATATATATGTTACTTAATCTTTTGTATATGAATGGAACTATCTTTCATATTCTATATAAGAGCGAGCTTCAGAATAGTTCAATGGGTAATTGAATTTCAATTTGATAGGCATTGTTTAAAAATGCAGTTCATACTTTCTTAGTTTACTTCTATTTTGCTTGAGATTAATTCAAGATATTTCTTGTTGTAGGACCAAGTTTTAGAAGACGGTTCTTCACAAAGTGTATGCTATTTTGAGCTCCTTGTGACAGATTTTGTATTGACAATGTGCAGATATCTGTTAATTAATCTATTGTACACGACTGGAACTATCTTTCGGATTTGATGTTATTAATGTAATTATTGTAAATCTGATCAATGTAAGTAGTGCTTCACCAGAGTACTTGCCAAGGATATTAGTCCCCTTTTGTATTCGATATAAAATCTTGGTATTAGATGGCATATACGAAGGTCTGACAAAGCAAATTCACAGGTTGCAATTCTGTGTAATGTGGATAATAAGGTTGGATGAAAGAAATACTATGTTTGAATCCTTATATGCGTTTCAACCCAGCTTGTTTTATTCAGCAAACCCATTGTCTTTGATATAAAATCTTCAGACTTCAAGATGGTATGGATATTCAGCTATGGTTTGAATCCTTATATGCGTAGGTTCAACCCAGCTTGAGAAGGTTTTATGAATAAAATACTGAGGTTTCAGTGTGGACATATAGGTTTGACAAAGCAAATTCACATGTTTCAATTTTGTGTAATAAGGTTGGATGAAAGAAATATTGTGTTATTATTGTTTCATTAAGCAAACCCCTATATTTGATATAAAATCTTCAGACTTAAAGATAGCAGGGCATACTATGGTTTGAATCCTTATATGCGTAGGTTCAACCTAGATTGAGAAGGTATTATGAATAAGATACTAAGGTTTCAATGTGGTCATATGCGAAGGTCAGACAAAGCAAATTCACAGGTTTCAATTATGTGTAATAAGGTTGGATGAAAGAAATATTGTGTTATTATTGTTTCATTCAGCAAACCCCTGTATTTGATATAAAATCTTCAGACTTAAAGATGGCAGGGCATACTATTGTTTGAATCCTTATATGAGTAGGTTCAACCCAGATTGAGAAGGTTTTATGAATAAGATACTGAGGTTTTAATGTGGTCATTAGGCAAAGGCCACCACGTAAATCTATTTATTATCTTGCATGCGTAGGTTTCACAAAACATATTCACAGGTTTGAGCTCTGTGTACTGAGGTTGGTTGAATGAAATATTGTGGTTTCACAGTTTCGGTAGACAAGAGACCAACCTGTATGCGATATAAAACCTTGGGGCTATGCGAAGGTCCGACAAAGAATATTCATAGGTTTTAAAACTATATACCAAGGATATATGCAATAAATACTGAGGTTGAAGTGTTTCATTCAGCGTGGTCCATATACTATGGTTTGAATCCTTATATGCTTAGGTTCAATCCAGATTGAGAAGGTTTTATGAATAAGATACTGAGGTTTTAGTGTGGTCATTAGGCAAAGGCCACCACGTAAATCTATTTATTATCTTACATGCGTAGGTCTCACAAAACATATTCACAGGTTTGAGC
This sequence comes from Camphora micrantha, assembly GCA_003546025.1. Lineage (NCBI taxonomy): Eukaryota > Viridiplantae > Streptophyta > Magnoliopsida > Laurales > Lauraceae > Camphora > Camphora micrantha. The sequence continues at coordinate 20,440,467 of QPKB01000009.1, forward strand.
TCTGTATACTGAGGTTGGTTGAATGAAATACTATGGTTTCACAGTTCCGGTAGACAAGAGACCAACCTGTATTCGATATAAAATCTTGGGGCTCATGCGAAGGTCCGACAAAGAATATTCATAGGTTTTAAAACTTTATACCAAGGATATATGCAATAAATACTGAGGTTGAAGTGTTTCATTCAGCGTGGTCCATATACTATGGTTTGAATCCTTATATGCTTAGGTTCAACCCAGATTGAGAAGGTTTTATGAATAAGATACTGAGGTTTTAATGTGGTCATTAGGCAAAGGCCACCACGTAAATCTATTTATTATCTTACATGCGTAGGTCTCACAAAACATATTCACAGGTTTGAGCTCTGTATACTGAGGTTGTTGAATGAAATACTGTGGTTTCACAGTTTCGGTAGACAAGAGACCAACCTGTATTCGATATAAAACCTTGGGGCTCATACGAAGGTCCGACAAAGAATATTCATAGGTTTTAAAACTATATAACAAGGATATATGCAATAAATACTAAGGTTGAAGTGTTTCATTCAGCGTGGTCCATATATTATGGTTTGAATCCTTATATGCTTAGGTTCAACCCAGATTGAGAAGGTTTTACGAATAAGATATTGAGGTTTTAATGTGGTCATTAGGCAAAAGGCCACCACGTAAATCTATTTATTATCTTACATGCGTAGGTCTCACAAAACAGATTCACAGGTTTCAACTCTGTGTACTGAGGTTGGTTGAATGAAATACTGTGGTTTCACTGTTTCGTTAGACGAGACCAACCTGTATTCGATATAAAACCTTGGGGCTCATGCGAAGGTCTGACAAAGAATAATTGCAAGGTTTTAAGCATAAGAAACAAACAACAACAGTCATAGTAGTAAAGTGTATCAAGCATAAGAAACGTCCACATCAACCGCAAAGTCAACACAGATTAGAGTTCAGGTGAGTATCACTGATGTCCTTGACCCAATCTAGCAAGAATCTCAGAAAGGGCTTGATCAACGGAATTGAACCGGCCATTAACTGCAGCAAAACCTTCATCAATTTGCACAGACAACCCTTGCACTTGTGCTTCTAGTAGGGCAATTCGGTCAGGCTGTCGTTGTTGCTCCCCTTGACCATGTGTGGGCAGATCATCATCGTCAGCCATAGCTGCACCCCGAATGGGAGGAGTAACATGAGACGAGGATTGAGCCAATGTACGAGAATTGATGGGATTTTTGATTTTCTAAGTGATCTCATTCGACCGCTTTGGAATGTCTTTGAAAGTGAGAAAATCCGTGACCAGAACACCAAAGGGAAGCAACGAATTCTTCTTAGCTTGAAGAGTCTTGACAATGACATTGAAAATTATTTGAGGAATATTGACCCTTTTTCCTGTTCCAATGCAGTATAAGAGATAACAATTTCCTTGAGCCACATTTGACGTATGACCCCTTGGTTCGAGATTATGACAAACAAACCGATTAAGAAATCGATACTCTTCTGTCAAATTCCCATGAGAGAGTAGACCGCCTGGCCAAGAGATTTCGGCCCCGCAAATTGTGGTTGCTACAAGATCATAATTGATGGGGGCATGAAGCTCATCTGGTATTGGACAATCGGAATTATGCACAATCGGTATATCGATGAAATCTGCAATGTCTTGAACAGTCATTGTTATCCATTTTCCGCGAACAAAAGACTTGATTTTCCCGGAATTCACTATTTCCAAGTTGCAGTAAGATTCCCGAACCCAGTCAACATGTATCTTTTTAGTGCTGAATTTCATCAAAGGAAACCAATTGCGGTTGACTAAACTGTGACAAACACGCTTGGTGTGAAGTTCTTTAGCAATTTCTCTTTCAGATTCAATGTTTCGAACTTCAAACTGTGCATAGAACAAGTTCGATTTGTCCAAAGATGGAAACCGAGTATGATCATAACCAGAAGCAGATTTGGAGGAAGCCACATGAGGTCTCTTTTTAGGAGCCATCGAAAACAAAAACTGGGATGACATAGGTTGACAAATATTCCAAGTCAGTAAACATCTAGCAAACAAACCTGCAGAAAAACAATTAGGTAGCTCCACCCATCTCCACTGTTCTCAAACAACCAAAACACACATTCATGCAATCCCTTCGCACCAATAAAACAACTTCCGACCAATCCAATGCCATTTCCAGTTCAGAATCATCAACAAATGCCAAATCATGAATTAATCAGGAAAAAAAAATGGAGCAACTAAAACTCCCAAACTACAATCCAATGCAATGAAGAAAGAGAGTTAGAAGATGAAATGTAGACTATGGAGAATGACTAGGAAAGGAAAAAGAGGGAGATGCCTGAGAAAATATGAATCGAGATGCACAAAATGAAGAGAGAAAAAAAATTGAGAAAATCACATATGAGGATAATGAGAAATGAAACAAAAATGGATGACCTATAAAGGATGGAAGGAGATGATGATGAAAAGAAAGAATAAAATAAAAGAAAATACCTGGAAGGTGAAGTAAGCCCAGACGCACCGCAGCAAGAAGAGGGGAGGAAAGAAAATAGGGCAGAGGAGGAAGAGAGGTGAAATGAAGAAGAGAAAAGAAACGCACTGATTTAACTTCGTCAGGTTCGCTCAAGCGGACATGTGGTTCGCTCGAGCGAACTGCTCTCTGTTTGAAATCGATCAGTACAGATATTCCTTTGGTCGAGCGAACTGAGTTCTGTGAGGTGTTCGCTCGAGCGGACATTGGGTTCGCTCGAGCGGATTCTGTTCTGTCTTCAGAATTGCGATCCAGAAACTTGATGGCTCGAGCGGACAGAAAGTTGGGTCGAGCGAAGATTTCTCTGAGTGGGTTCGCTCGAGCGAATATAGGTTCACTCGAGCGACCTCTTATAGTTCTGATAGTTGAGCACTTGTTCTTGAAATGAGTTTCTTCAAAAGATTGGCAGTCCTTTTCTAAGAAAAATACAAGATTGAAGAATCCCGATTTTGTCCAATACCTAATGAATTAGCCAACCTAAAATAAAGACTTTACAGCTCATGTGAAGGTCCGACAAAGAATATTCATAGGTTTTAAAACTATATGCTAAGGATATATGCAATAAATACTGAGGTTGAAGTGTTTCATTCAGCGTGGCCGTGGTCCAATACTATGGTTTGAATCCTTACATGCTTAGGTTCAACCCATATTACGAAGGTTTTATGAATAAGATACTGAGGTTTTAATGTGGTCATTAGGCAAAGGCCACCACGTAAATCTATTTATTATCTTGCATGCGTACGTCTCACAAAATATATTCATAGGTTTCAACTCTGTGTACTGAAGTTGGCTGAATGAAATACTGTGGTTTCACTGTTTCGTTAGACGAAACCAACCTGTATTAGATATAAAACCTTGGGGCTCATGCGAGGTCTAACAAAGAATAATTGCAAGGTTTTAAAATTGTATACTAAGGATATATGCAATAAATACTGAGGTTGAAGTATCCAATGACCCCTGTATTCGATATAAAATCTTGACTATGGCAGGGCATATTCACAGGTTTGAGTCGTTATATACTGAGGTTGAACGCAGTTTGAGTGGGTTGAATGAATAAAATACTGAGGTTTCAGTGTATCTTTATTCGATATAAAACCTATTTATTAGATGGATTCGTCGGTATGACAAAAAATATTCACAGGTTTGAATTCTGTGTACTAAGGTTGGTTGAATGAAATACTATGGTTATAGTCTCAGCTTATGGCATTGTATACAATGGTTTGAATCATATTATAATGTGAGAAGTTTGTCTTAATGAAATTCTGATGTTTCGATGCGTCATTAGCTAGGAGACTTCCTGTATTCGATAAAGAAATATTGCTATTAGATCGTAATGGTCTGCACTTAACAATTAATCAGTGACAATCAATTAACACCCGGTACCAAAATCCATTATCAATTAGTAAATCCACTTTTTCTTATTGAATTTAATTTTGACACTCACAAAAACTACAAGTTTCTCATTACATTCAACTAATATAACTCAATAAAATTACAATATCTCCATATCAAGTGAGCCTGGAGTGTGGCTAGTTGATATACAAAATTCTCAAGTGAGCCTAGGTTGTATTCAATACAAAAAAAGGTTGAACGACTGAAGTTCTGAAATCCCAAAATAGTTACATTTAAGGAGTTTCAGAATCTCTTGAACTCCCTCACATCAACACACATTTCTATACAAGAAATTCTGTACGCCACTTGCAGTCACTATGAGATCAATGTTAGAAAACAAAAAAAGAAATCACCAGACAATAAAATTGTAAGAGAGTATTAATTTGATCACCAAAACCATAAAGAAGACATATTGATAAGACGATAGTTTTTGTTAATACCATTTCCATAAGAAACTCTGCCAGGTCAGCCTATGAGTCCTCATGTTTGTCATTCGGTATTCGACCAAGTAATAAATGTGCCGCTATTTTTTTTTTCTATAATCCTGGATTTCATCCTATTCCAAGAACAAAGAAAAAAGAAAGAAAACAAGAAGGAATGAAAGAAACAGACAACAAAATTAGGACAATAAGATTCATTCAAAGTATAAGTAAATCATCACTAAAAAATCAGAGTATTTACCGGCTGAAAATCAAATGTATTGCCACGTGATAGACAATCCATAAATTTCATCACGAAGATGCCACAATCATAACTGTTAAAATAGTGATATAAGATGATTATTATACCAATTAGAATAGATACTGTAATTCTCATATGAGCCGCTAATAGAGATACATACCCATTGTCTTGTTGAGGGCAGTCATCAACGAATGAATATCAGCCTTATCCCATTTATGAATTTTCCTTTGTTTAAATTGTTCTTTTAAGAAAGATACCTGCATAAAGGAAATATAACAGATAAGTTTTATGTACAGGTACATTGTTTATTTCAAACATTTCACAGGAGCATATACCTTATTATGGGTACTCACCGTTTCATTCACGTATGCAACGTCACCACAGGACTTCAAAGAGTTGTACATACAAAATAATTTCTTGTTTGAATCAAGTACAAGGAGAAGCCAGTGCTTTGAAGCCCAATTCATTGGGATGAATATTCTGTCCCACGAGGTTAGGATGGACTTCAAATCCTTCACATTTACATGCTTTTTAATTGACTCTTCATTGTTGGAATGTAATGCTATTTGGGAGTTAGTAAGCTACATGTTAGCACTAATATTAGGAAATAAAAAATCACTACAAATATTAGGAAGAATAATTACATTAAACCACGAAGTGAAGAAGTAACACTTCAATGAATTCAACTTCCCTGTTGGCTTTCTCCCACTCACCAACTTAGCATAGGTGTCAATAATCTAGAAGTCAAGATAGCATGTTCAATGTTAGTTGTCAAGGTTCCAAATTGTATACATGATTGAATGCTTATAATAAGATGTGAAATTAACTACCAACCTTATCGGATATCCAACCTTCTTCATCCAATAAATTCTTAATTTCTGAACGCCATATTTTTAGCTTGCCCACCTCCTCAGCACTAAAGAAAGAGAACTTATTATTTAGTATTTAATAAATATAAATAATGATTATCTGGTGTGAGTACTATGATGTAAAGAGTGAGTAGGTTTATAATGGTTCATACTCTTTTCCAACTTTGGCTTCAAAACTTGCAATTGCGTCCTCCTCTTCTTCCGAAATGTCAATCTTTGATTGGATTTCATCCGCAACCAATCTCTCTCTCTTGTGGCAAGTTCCTTTATTCTTCGTTCTAAGCAATATTGCTTTTGTGCATGCATCATATGGGGTCTGTAACATCTGTGATAGCTTCCGAACTCTACCCCCATTTTTCTTTGAAATATTCTCGGCGGCTCTTGATGTCTTAACACAACCAGACATTGACGGATTTGGAGAAGAAGGATGATCCATACGACGGAGTGAAGCATCCACAATATCCACGGGCGAGTGAGGCACTGAGATCCCTCTATTTCGCAACTCCATATTTTCACTCTTTAATTGTTCATTCTCTTCCTCCAATATGGTAAGTCTTAGCTCCAAATCCTTAATCTTCATTATATAGTTCTCACGATCACCCTATGTAAGTTTCAATTAGTTAGTGAAAAATAGATTTAAAACATGAAGTTAATATTAAAGATTTTGAATAGCATTTTCCACTTCAAAACAAATATGGTTGGTTAAAATTACAATGATATCCGGCATGCGTTCCTCCATTCTCCTGACTATGAAATCAGCCATCGCTGTTGTCTCCTGTAACCCATAATTAAAACAAGTATAAGTCACAAGAAGGATGCAACCATACAACCATGACCAAGTACTTTAAGTTAAAGAATAAAAATAAGTTAAAAATACCTGAGACACCTTTTGGGGAGATAACAAGGTCATTTCTTCTTTAGTTGGAGTGATTTCCTCAATGACCTAAAAAATAGAGTATTTGTTTCATTTATTGTAGTCAATATCATAAATTACTACAAGAAGTATATCATAGAGAAAAGTGAACGTATACATACCTCTGTATAGCTAAGATTGTCCAATATAGCTTTAAAAGACTTGCTTTGCATGTATTTCAAACTCTTAGCCCATCGCATATAACGTGGATAAGAATTGGTGCGAATAGGCTTATATCGGTTAACATGTTCATAAAACCAAGGCTGTAAGAAAAGGTATAAGAATGTAAGTAAAGATGAAAGTCACAAGTTCTATTGTATTGTAACAATTATAAAAACCATAATTAAAAAAAAAAAAAGGATAACTACTTACTTCCAAGAGCATGACACATCCATTTATAAATCCAGTATTCTTCCTCGAGCTTTGACGTATAGTTTTAATCAAGAACTCATGTACAGCAATAGCCCATGCATAATCATTAACTTTTTCCAACTTATCAACCATGAATATGATATTGAATGGAAATGACCGACATGATTTTGGAAAAAGAAGGGTACTACAAACATACAACATGTAAAGCTTCTTGAAATCAGCAATCAAATCCAACATCTTCTTATCCAACGACTTCTTATTGTTAGATGCAATCTTCTTCGAGATTACTTTCAAATGCTTCTCTAATGTTTCCATTCCTATATAGTTCTTTTCAAGATATTTATCCAAAAATTCACATTCTTCTCTCAAACCCCTTGTCCCTAATTGTATTCTTTCTCCATTCATATTCAACCCCATTATCAGCGCGACATCTTGAGGTAGAATTGGAAGGAGCTTTCCTCCAAGTTGAAATGCACTCTTTTCATTATCCCACCTAATTATTATCGTTGATAAAAAAGTACGCTGACATTTCAAGTTCGTGGGCATCTCTGTAAAGTGTTTAAAAGGTGTTTCTCCGATCGCATTAATATGTACATCCTCTAACTTTAAATCCTCGATGAACTTCATAAACCTTGAAGGGCAGCATTTAGTATCAAATTTTGCACATTTGTATTTTGGTTGGCTTGTATCAAATTACAACAAAAGAAAAATAAAATAAACACGAAATTCAAATGAGAAGACACTAATGAATTGAAGTCATGTTCAATGATTTCCATGAGTCAGTCTATACTCCCTCCCTCCGATATTAAATCAAAGGAAACTTCAGCAGCGAACCCAATCAGTAGTACCAAAACGACCCAACTGGAAATGAACAAGAAAAAAAAATCAAAAATCAAAACCCAATCACCAAAAAAATCAAACAAGAAAACATGAAACCAGCACCCCAAAATTTAAGTTTCAATTGATCCTTCAACTGACATTTGAATTTCAGTTTTCATGAAGATAAACCTTTTAACTACCTTCCCATTCTGAGTTTCCTGGCTAAACGAAAATTTATTCACTGGAAGCGGCACAACTTCCACTGGCTAGTGGTAACAAAATAGCACTTTCAAGTCGCTCTTACATTAACATATCAAGTTAACATAAATCCAATAAAATGGTTCAAACATAAGAATTTCTTGTCTATATATGTGCCACACTATGAAATCAGAATTTCAAACATCCTTGGAGCTAACACAGTTTATATGAAATAAATTAAAAAAATGAAGATGGTACTTAACAAATCAATATTTGTAAGATATATTCACAGCTGGTTTCATCTTTTCTCCTTCATGTCAAACCAGAATCCTCATATCACAGATTCCTCTACTGATAACTGTAACAAGAACAGTTTTTTGTGGTAATTTTATTCAGTTTAGCTATATACCAAGGCTAGCCAATGTATGAAATGGACAACAGTTAGATTCAGTGAATAAATTAGCTATATAACAAAACCCAAAGTTAGTTTCTTTTTTTCCCCTTGCCCTTTTTGTCTATTGTTTGGAAGCATTTAGTCCCAAATAACTGAAGTTGTCATCATCTATAGAGAAAACAAAAGGAAAAGATAGAAAGCTATCGAGATCCTAATAAAAACCAGCCGATGCTGTGATTCAAACGATACCATAAAAAAGTAACCAAATTAAAAACAAACATGCAAAGAGAGACCTAATCACCAAACATTCAAATCAATGACAAACAAAAATTAGGATTGCAATAACATGATTAGGATTCCAAATCAACAAATACAAATCACCAAGACCCTCAAACTAAATGAAAGACAACATAAACATAGTAATACTAATAATAATGTTTGATGATAATAATTATCCAAATCTCTCAAAACACCACAAAATTATTTTTGTTTCTAGCCTTTACCCATTAACCAAATCATCAAAACAAAAAAAAACCTTAAACCCACATTCACCTTAAACCCACATTCTCTAACATAGATCTTCGATGACCCAACACTGATTTAGTAAATTTAGAACCCAAGAACCCAATCCCAGCCATTGCAATTTACAGTGGTCGACCCCCCTCCAAAGAAAAAAGGACAAGAAGGAAGAAGCAACTGAGAAGAAGCCCAAAAGCCTACCAACAAAGCCAAAGACAAAAGTGACCAAACGAAGAAACCCACAAGTGGGTTTTTCTCCAACGCCATTGAAGAGCTCAGATCGTCATCGCCCGCCAGAATTGATGGAAATATTCGATCTGCTGGGCCAGTCTAAGAGAGAGATCCAAAAGAAAAGAAAATCTTCCACACTATAAACATACAAAATGAAAGTAGGGATTTTGTCCCCCAAAATGGCAGATTGAATCATCGAACATCCAAACGCACCCAAGATCCGAAAAAAAAATTCCTTGAAAAAAATTTGGAAACTATGAAAGGGATTCTTAGTTCCTACTCTTGTTTTCCATGATGTTGTTCATTTTACCTGAAAATGGGTATAAAGATAGAGCTTTCGATGCCTCTTGCACGGTCGATCGATGGATGACGGAGAGAGAGCTGCCGATGGGGAGCGAGGGTCGCGAGAGAGAGATAGAGGGACTCCAGCTGATCGGGAGAGAGGTTCGCGAGAGAGAGAGAGCTGCGATAGAAGGTTGAGAGAGAGAGAGAGAGAGAGAGAGAGAGAGAGAGAGAGAGAGACGCTGGGAGAGGGTTTTTCTGGTGAGAGAGTGAAAAAGTAGAGAGGGCTCATGTGGGTGGGTTATTTTATTTCTTGAGATTTGTATTAAAATATTGTTTAATGTAAAAAAATACATAAAACATTTATGTAAAAAATACATAAAAAATTCTTTTTTACAACTGACCAATGTTTGCAGATCAACTTCATTTCTTTCATCCCATCAAAATACAAAATATGGACTTTTCCAATTTTTTTGTAAAATACAATTTTACACCTATGAAAATTCTTACAAAGAATTTTACACTTCTAAAAAAGAATTCTCTTTGTATTTTGATTTGCAAACATTGGTCAATTGTATTTGTAGAAATTGGAAAAATGAAAAAGAAATTGGTCACTGTTGGTATTGATGGGATTGATTTCTGTCCAACTTTTTGGGCTCTTTCTGTTTGGATTTTTTAGATTTTGAGTGAAAGTTGTGATAGTTTATTGGGATGTAATCAATTGAACAGGGTGTAGACCTATGAAAATGAAGTTGTAAATAGGCTGTCAATTTATTATGAACTTAAAATCTGCTATTCTTCACTTAATTATAATCACGTTTGCCCGCGTTTCAAACAACGCACTTTTGCAACCCGCTTAAGAAAATCTGTAGGAACCAAGCTGAGTACACCTGTTTAGGACACTTTTTAGCCCACTTCCTGAGGGTTTTTTTCGCTGAGATTTGGGGATTGCCCAGACCATATTAAGAACCTAAAATATACTAATTTTCACTTAATTACAATCACGTTTGCCAGCGTTTCAAACCGCGCACTTTTGCAACTTGGTTACGAAAATCTGCAGGAACCAAGCTGAGTACCCCTGTTTAGGACACTTTTAGCTCACTTCCCGGGGTTTTTTTTTGCTGAGATTTGGGAATTGCCAAGTCCATATTATGAACCTAAAATCTGATAATTTTCGCTTAATTACAATCACGTTTGCCAATGTTTCAAAGCGCACACTTTTGCAACTCGGTTAAGAAAATCTGCAGGAACCAAGCTGAGTACCCTTGTTTAGGACACTCTTTAGCTCACTTCCCGACTTTTTTTTTCTCTGAGATTTGGGGATTGCCAAGACCATATTATGAAACTAAAGTCTACTAATTTTTGCTTTATTACAATCACGTTTGCCCGAGTTTCAAACCGCACACTTTTGCAACTCGGTTAAGAAAATTTGCAGGAGCGAAGCTGAGTACCCCTGTTTAGGACACTCTTTAGCCCACTTCCCGAGATTTTGTTTTCGCTGAGATTTGGGATTGCTAAGACCATATTATGAAACTAAAATATGCTAATTTTCACTTAATTACAATCACGTTTTCCTGCATTTCAAACCGCGCAATTTTGCAACTCGGATGAGAAAATCTGCAGGAATGAAGCCGAGTACCCCTGTTTGGCACACTTTTTTGCCCATGTCCTGAGGGATTTTTTCCACGAAATTTTGGGGCTTGGAAAGTGCATATTATGAACTTGATAAATTCTATTTTTCGGCACAATACAATCACGTTTGCCTTCTTTTCAAACCGCACACTTTTGCAACTCGGATGAGAAAATCTGCAGGAACGATGCTGAGTACCCCTGTTTGGCATACTTTTTTGCTCACATCCCGAGGGATTGTTTCGACGAAATTTGGGGCTTTCAAAGTCCATGTTATGAACTTAAAAAATCCTATTTTCCGGCACGATACAATCACGTTTGCCTATTTTTCAAACTGCGCACTTTTGCAACTCGGTTGATAGAATCTGCAGGAACGAAGCTGAGTACCCCTTTTGGCACACTTTTTTGCCAATGTCCCGAGGGATTTTTTTGACGAAATTTGGGGATTTCAAAGTCCATATTATTAAGTTAAAATCTGCTATTTACCGGCACGATAAAATCACGTTTGCCTGCTTTTCAAACCGCGCACTTTTGCAACTCGGATGAGAAAATCTGCAGGAATGAGTACCCCTGTTTGGCACACTTTTTTGCCCACGTCCCGAAGGATTTTCTCAACGAAAATTTGGGGCTTTCAAAGTCCATATTATGAACTTAAAAACTGCTATTTTCCGGTACAATATAATCACGTTTGCCTGCTTTTCAAACCGCGGACTTTTGCAGCACAACTTTAGGAACAAGCACATCCAATGCAAGGTGAACAGGGACATCATCTTGACCAATCACATGCACAGAGCTCAGTATTTTATTCATTCAACCTTCTCAAACTGGGTTCAACCTCAGTATATAACGACTCAAACTTGTGAATATGCCCTGCCATATTAAGTCAAGATTTTATATCGAATACGGGGGTCATTGGACACTTCAACCTCAATATTTATTGCATATATCCTTAGTATACAGTTTTAAAACCTCGCAAATATTCTTTGTCAGACCTTCGCATGAGCCCCAAGGTTTTATATCGAATACAGGTTGGTCTCTTGTCTAACGAAATAGTGAAACCACAGTATTTCATTCAACCAACCTCAGTACACATAGTTGAAACCTATGAATATGTTCTGTGAGACCTATGAATGCAAGATAATAAATAGATTTTACATCGAATAGAGGTGACCTTTGCCTAATGACCACACTGAAACCTCAGTAGTTTATTCATAAAACCTTCTCAATCTGGATTGAACCTAAGCATATAAGGATTCAAACCATAGTATATGGACCATGCTGAATGAAACACTTCAACCTCAGTATTTATTGCATATAAATCCTTAGTATACAGTTTTAAAACCTCGCAAATATTTTTTGTCAGACCTTCGCATGAGCCCCAAGGTTTTATATCGAATACAGGTGGTCCCTTGTCTAACGAAATAGTGGAACCACAGTATTTCATTCAACCAACCTCAGTACACAGAGCTCAAACCTGTGAGTATGTTTTGTGAGACCTACGCATGCAAGATAATAAATAGATTTTATACATCGAATAGAGGTGGCCTTTGCCTAATGACCACATTGAAACCTAAGTATTTTATTCATAAAACCTTCTCAAACTGGGTTGAACCTACTTATATAAGGATTCAAACCATAGTTATATGCACTGCGATCTTGAAGTCTGAAGATATTATATCAAATACAGGGGTTTGCTGAATGAAACAACAATAACACAATATTTCTTTCATTCAACCTTATTACACAGAATTGAAACTTGTGAATTTGCTTTGTCAGACCTTCACATATGACCACACTGAAACCTCAATATTTTATTCATAAAACCTTCTTAATCTGGGTTGAACCTATGCATATAAGGATTCAAACCATAGAATATGCCCTTCCATCTTTAAGTCTGAAGCTTGTATATCAAATACAGGGGTTTGCTGAATGAAACAATAATAACGCATTATTTCTTTCATCCAACCTTATTACACAGAATTGAAACTTGTGAATTTGCTTTGTCAGACCTTCACATATGACCACACTGAAACCTCAGTATTTTATTCATAAAACCTTCTCAATCTGGGTTGAACCTACGCATATAGGGATTCAAACCATAGTATTTACCCTGCCATCTTTAAGTCTGAAGATTTTCTATCAAATACAGGGATTTGCTGAATGAAACAATAATAACACATTATTTCTTCATCCAACCTTATTACATAGAATTGAAACTTGTGAATTTGCTTTGTCAGACCTTCACATATGACCACACTGAAACCTCAGTATTTTATTCACAAAACCTTCTCAATATGGGTTGAACCTACTCATATAAGGATTCAAACCATAGTATATGCACTGCGATCTTGAAGTCTGAAGATATTATATCAAATACAGGGGTTTGCTGAATGAAACAATAATAACACAATATTTCTTTCATCCAACCTTATTACACAGAATTGAAACTTGTGAATTTGCTTTGTCAGACCTTCACATATGACCACACTGAAACCTTAGTATTTTTATTCATAAAACCTTCTCAATTTGGGTTGAACCAATGCATATAAGGATTCAAACCATAGTATATGCCCTATCATCTTTAAGTCTGAAGATTTTTTATATCAAATACAGGGGTTTGCTGAATGAAACAATAATAACGCATTATTTCTTTCATCCAACCTTATTACACAGAATTGAAACTTGTGAATTTGCTTTGTCAGACCTTCACATATGACCACACTGAAACCTCAGTATTTTATTCATAAAACCTTCTCAATCTGGGTTGAACCTACGCATATAGGGATTCAAACCATAGTATTTACCCCTGCCATCTTTAAGTCTGAAGATTTTCTATCAAATACAGGGATTTGCTGAATGAAACAATAATAACACATTATTTCTTTCATCCAACCTTATTACATAGAATTGAAACTTGTGAATTTGCTTTGTCAGACCTTCACATATGACCACACTGAAACCTCAGTATTTTATTCACAAAACCTTCTCAATATGGGTTGAACCTACTCATATAAGGATTCAAACCATAGTATATGCACTGCGATCTTGAAGTCTGAAGATATTATATCAAATACAGGGGTTTGCTGAATGAAACAATAATAACACAATATTTCTTTCATCCAACCTTATTACACAGAATTGAAACTTGTGAATTTGCTTTGTCAGACCTTCACATATGACCACACTGAAACCTTAGTATTTTATTCATAAAACCTTCTCAATTTGGGTTGAACCAATGCATATAAGGATTCAAACCATAGTATATGCCCTATCATCTTTAAGTCTGAAGATTTTATATCAAATACAGGGGTTTGCTGAATGAAACAATAATAACACATTATTTCTTTCATCCAACCTTATTACACAGAATTGAAACTTGTGAATTTGCTTTGTCAGACCTTCACATATGACCACACTGAAACCTCAGTATTTTATTCATAAAACCTTCTCAATCTGGGTTGAACCTACGCATATAAGGATTCAAACCATAGTATATGCCCTGCCATCTTTAAGTCTGAAGATTTTCTATCAAATACAGGGGTTTGCTGAATGAAACAATAATAACACAGTATTTCTTTCATCCAACCTTATTACACAGAATTGAAATCTGTGAATTTGCTTTGTCAGACCTTCGCATATGCCATCTAATACCAAGATTTTACATCGAATACAAAAGGGGACTAATTAGATTGGCAAGTACTCTTGTGAAGCACTACTTACATTGATCAGATTTACAATAATTACATTAATAACATCCAATCCGAAAGATAGTTCCAGTCATATACAAGAGATTAATTAACAGATATCTGCACATTGTCAATACAAAATCTGTCACAAGGAGCTCAAAATAGCACAGCATGTGCCAAAAATCCATCTTGTGAAGAACCATCTTCTAAAACTTGGTCCTGCAACAAGAAATATCTTAAATTAATCTCAAGCAAAATAAAAGTAAACTAAGAAAGTATGAACTGCATTTTTAAAACAATGCTTATCAAATTGAGATTCAATTACCCATTGAACTATCCTGAAGCTCGCTCTTATATAGAATATGAAAGATAGTTCCATTTATATACAAAAGATTAAGTAACATATATATGCAATTTGTCTATACGAAAGATAGTAGGCTCTTCTTTGTAGCTTGGTTGTTGGAAGTATAACTATGAAAGTCTTTTATGCCTGCCTTTTCTTCTTTCATTTTACATGTTCATTGTTTCCTCCTTCCTTCTAATAAAAAGTTTTCATTATTGACAAACAAAAAATGAAAAGTGCAATTCTCAAACCATTCAGTATGTAAGGGGAGAAAATATTAAACAGAAAAATGACATGAAGGAAACCCATGTCACCAAATCAGCAAATTAAGCTCAAAAAAAATTGAAAACAGCAAAACCCAAGTTTTAAAAAACCCACACTGCAATTCAATTCAGGGTTTGCAATCTCCCAGCGATTTGAGGGTTTTTCCGCTCTTTCGATTTTCCTTATTAGAGGGAAGACCAGAAAATGGCCACTGTTAGGGAAGACGAGAAAAATGGGCGCTGCTACTCCTGGCGGATCCTCTACTGGATTCTCTTGCGATGGAGAGCGAAGA
>QPKB01000009.1:20456872-20537543 GCA_003546025.1 Camphora micrantha
CTTAATCTTTGATTTAAGTTGGATTGGATTCTTCACCCTTGATTTCAAACCAAGTTTGTTTTAAAACTTTATAAAACATGTTTTGTCAAAACCTTTGATTTCTTTTGTAACATGTTTCATTTACTTGGTTGAATCAAATTGTTGTTTTCATTCATTTAAACCTTAGTTAATCTTTTTTGGTTTTTGAAAACAGAACATTGCCAGCATTGCATGCACATGTTTAGACAATAATTAAATTATTCCATACAACTTGGTTGAGCTTTTTGATTTTTCAAATATCATCCAACAAGTTAGTATTTTTTACATGTGATTTTGCATCTCACTTCAATCAAATCTTTGTGTGCTTTAAACTTTAAAATGCATTAACATACATTAATTGAAGCCTGGTCATTTTAACTTGATTGAAGTTTTTCACACACACACTTCATGAAGCATTCATCTTAGCATTTTCATAGAGAGTGTTTTGTGTGGAGTTTGAATTAAACTATTCTTATCCACCTATTTTAGAGGCAATTAAATTGAGCTTTAAATTGTATTCTCTTAGAGTGTTTGTGAAGACACTACCTTGAGAGAAAATCTCTTTATTGTAAAGTTATTGCTTAGGCCTAAGAAAAGCAATGTGTAAAGGTTATTGCTTATTGCTTAGCCTAGAAAAAGCATCTTGTATAGGTTGTTGTTAAGCCTAAGAAAACAACCATTGTTAGGTTTACAACTTATCCTTGGCAAAGCATATTGTAAAGGTTATTGCTTAGCCTTTTGAAAAGCATAAATAGTGGAAATCCGATGGGGTGTTGGGACACAAGCCGGTAGTGGATTGTAGGCATTAAGGCCGAAGCACTATAAATCATTGTGTAGTGGTGTTTGCTTTGCGGTCATTATTGTTGTTTAAGCTTCTGCATATTGTATGTTAATCATCACATGTGACTAGTTGTTTGTTAAGAAGTTAAAATTGGCCTTAATTAGTCTTTAAGTGTAGATCACCCTATTTCACACCCCCCTCTAGGGTAAGGATCCAGGACTTTCAAATCTTCAGAGTTAAAGATGGCAGGGCATATACTATGGTTGAATCCTTATATGCATAGGTTCAACCCTTATATGAGAAGGTTTTATGAATAAAATACTGAGGTTTCAGTGTGGTCATATGTGAAGGTCTGACAAAGCAAATTCACAAGTTTCAATTCTATGTAATAAGGTTGGATGAAAGAAATAATGTGTTATTATTGTTTCATTCAGCAAACCCCTGTATTTGATATAAAATCTTTAGACTTCAAGATCGCAGTGCGTATACTGTGGTTTGAATCCTTATATGAGTAGGTTCAACCCAGATCGAGAAGGTCTTATGAATAAAATGCTGAGGTTTCAGTGTACTCATATGTGAAGGTCTGACAAAGCCAATTCACAAGTTTCAATTTTGTGTAATAAGGTTGGATGAAAGAAATAATGTTTTATTATTGTGTTATTCAGCAGACCCCTGTATTTGATATAAAATCTTCAGACTTAAATATGGCAGGGCGTATACTATGGTTTGAATCCTTATATGAGTAGGTTCAACCCTTATATGAGAAGGTTTTATGAATAAAATACTGAGGTTTTAGGGTGGTCATATGCGAAGGTCTGACAAAGCAAATTCACAAGTTTTAATTCTATGTAATAAGGTTGGATGAAAGAAATAATGTGTTATTATTGTTTCATTCAGCAAACCCCTGTATTTGATATAAAATCTTCAGACTGAAGTATGGCAGGGCGTTTACTATGGTTTGAATCCTTATATGAGTACGTTCAACCCTTATATGAGAAGGTTTTATGAATAAAATACAGAGGTTTCAGTGTGGTCATATGTAAATGTCTGGCAAAGCAAATTCACAAGTTTCAATTCTATGTAATAAGGTTGGATGAAAGAAATAATGTGTTATTATTGTTTCATTCAGCAAACCCCTGTATTAGATATAAAATCTTTAGACTTCAAGATCGCAGTGCGTATACTGTGGTTTGAATCCTTATATGAGTAGGTTCAACCCAGACTGAGAAGGTCTTATGAATAAAATACTGAGGTTTCAGTGTAGTTATATGTGACGGTCTGACAAAGCAAATTCACAAGTTTCAATTCTGTGTAATAAGGTTGGATGAAAGAAATAATTTGTTATAATTGTTTCATTCAGCAAACCCTTGTATTTGATATAAAATCTTCAGACTTAAATATGGCAGGGCATATACTATGGTTTGAATCCTTATATGAGTAGGTTCAACCCTTATATGAGAAGGTGTTATAAATAAAATACTGAGGCTTTCTAGTGTGGTCATATGCGAAGGTCTGACAAAGCAAATTCACAAGTTTCAATTCTATGTAATGAGGTTGGATGAAAGAAATAATGTGTTATTATTGTTTCATTCAGCAAACCCCTGTATTTGATATAAAATCTTCAGACTTCAAGATCGCAGTGCGTATACTGTGGTTTGAATCCTTATATGAGTAGGTTCAACCCTGGATTGAGAAGGTCTTATGAATAAAATACTGAGGTTTCAGTGTACTCATATGTGAAGGTCTGACAAAGCAAATTCACAAGTTTCAATTCTGTGTAATAAGGTTGGATGAAAGAAATAATGTTTTATTATTATTTCATTCAGCAAACACCTGTATTTGATATAAAATCTTCAGACTTAAATATGGCAGGGCATATACTATGGTTTGAATCCTTGTATGAGTAGGTTCAACCCTTATATGAGAAGGTTTTATGAATAAAATACTGAAATTTCAGTGTGGTCATATGTGAAGGTCTGACAAAGCAAATTCACAAGTTTCAATTCTATGTAATAAGGTTGGATGAAAGAAATATTGTGTTATTATTGTTTCATTCAGCAAACCCCTGTATTCGATAGAAAATCTTCAGACTTAAAGATGGCAGGGCAATACTATGGTTTGAATCCTTATATGAGTAGGTTCAACCCTTATTTGAGAAGGTTTTATGAATAAAATACTGAGGTTTCAGTGTGGTCATATGCGAAGGTCTGACAAAGGAAATTCACAAGTTTCAATTCCATGTAATAAGGTTGGATGAAAGAAATATTGTGTTATTATTATTTCATTCAGCAAACCCCTGTATTTGATATAAAATTTTCAGACTTCATGATCGCAGTGCGATACTATGGTTTGAATCCCTATATGAGTTGGTTCAACCCTTATATGAGAAGGTTTTATGAATAAAATACAGAGACTTCAGTGTGGTCAGATGTGAATGTCTGGCAACGCAAATTCACAAATTTCAATTCTGTGTAATAAGGTTGGATGAAAGAAATAATGTGTTATTATTGTTTCATTCAGCAAACCCGTGTATTAGATGTAAAATCTTTAGACTTAAAGATCGCAGTGCGTATACTGTGGTTTGAATCCTTATATGAGTAGGTTCAACCCAGATTGAGAAGGTCTTATGAATAAAATACTAGGGTTTCGGTGTAGTCATATGTGACGGTCTGACAAAGCAAATTCACAACTTTCAATTCTGTGTAATAAGCTTGGATGAAAGAAATAATGTGTTATTATTGTTTCATTCAGCAACACCTGTATTTGTTAGAAAATCTTCAGACTTAAATATGGCAGGGCATATAGTATGGCTTGAATCCTTATATGAGTAGGTTCAACCCTTATATGAGAAGGTTTTATGAATAAAAATATTGAGGTTTCAGTGAGTCATATTTCAGCGTGACAAAGCAAATTCACATAATTCTGTGTAGGTCTGATGAAAGAAATAAAGCAAATTCAGGCAAAAACAAGTCTTCAACTTAAAAATGGCAGGATATACTCTATTTTATAATAAGGTTGAGGTTTCATGAAAGATGTAATGACAAAGCAAATTCACAAGTTTTATTGTGTATAAGGTTCAGCAAGAAATAATTGTGTATTATTGATAGAAAAGCAAACTTCAGACTTAAATATTAGGGCAGGGCAGTATACTACTATGGTTTGAATCCTTATATGAGTAGGTTCAACCCTTATATGAGAAGGTTTTACGAATAAAATACTGAGGTTCAGTGTGGTCATATACGAAGGTCTGACAAAGCAAATTCACAAGTTTCAATTCTCTGTAATAAGGTTGGATGAAAGAAATAATGTTTTATTATTGTTTCATTCAGCAAACCCCTGTATTTGATAGAAAATCTTCAGACTTAAAGTTGCCAGCGCATTACTATGGTTTGAATCCTTATATGAGCAGGTTCAACCCTTATATGAGAAGGTTTTATGAAAAAAATACTGAGGTTTTAGTGTGGTCATATGCGAAGGTCTGACAAAGGAAATTCACAAGTTTCAATTCTATGTAATAAGGTTGGATGAAAGAAATATAGTGTTATTATTATTTGAATCAGCAAACCCCTATATTTGATATAAAATCTTCAGACTTCATGATCGCAGTGCAATACTATCGTTTGAATCCTTATATGAGTAGGTTCAACCCTTATATGAGAAGGTTTTATGAATAAAATACTGAGGTTTCAGTGTGGTCATATTGAAGGTCTGGCAAAGCAAATTCACAAGTTTCAATTCTTTGTAATAAGGTTGGATGAAAGAAATAATGTGTTATTATTGTTTCATTCAGCAAACCCCTGTATTTGATATAAAAATCTTCTTACTTAAAGATGGCAGTGCATATACTATGGTTTGAATCCTTATATGCGTAGCTTCAACCCTTATATGAGAAGTTTTATGAATAAATACTGAGGTTTCAGTGTGGTCATTAGGCAAAGGCCACCTATTCGATGTATAAAAATCTATTTATTATCTTGCATGCGTAGGTCTCACAAAACATATTCACAGGTTTGAGCTCTGGGTACTGAGGTTGGGTTGAATGAAATACTGTAGTTCCACTGTTTCGTTAGACAAGGGACCAACCTGTATTCGATATAAAACCTTGGGGCTCATGCGAAGGTCTGACAAAGAATATTTGCGAGGTTTTAAAACTGTATACTAAGGATATATATGCAATAAATACTGAGGTTGAAGTGTTTCATTCAGCATGGTCCATATACTATGGTTTGAATCCTTATATGCTTAGGTTCAACCCAGATTGAGAAGGTTTTATGAATAAACTACTGAGGTTTCAGTGTGGTCATTAGGCAAAGGCCACCTCTATTCGATGTAAAATCTATTTATTATCTTGCATGCACAGGTCTCACAAAACATATTCACAGGTTTGAGCTCTGTGTACTGAGGTTGGTTGAATGAAATACTGTAGTTTCACAGTTTCGGTAGACAAGAGACCAACCTGTATTCGATATAAAACCTTCTGGGGCTATGCGAAGGTCCGACAAAGAATATTCATAGGTTTTAAAACTATATACTAAGGATATATGCAATAAATACTGAGGTTGAAGTGTTTCAATCAGCGTGGTCCAATACTATGGTTTGAATCCTTACATGCTTAGGTTCAACCCATATTACGAAGGTTTTATGAATAAGATACTGAGGTTTTAATGTGGTCATTAGGCAAAGGCCACCACGTAAATCTATTTATTATCTTGCATTCGTAGGTCTCACAAAAACATATTCATAGGTTTCAACTCTGTGTACGGAGGTTGGGTGAATGAAATACTGTGGTTTCACTGTTTCGTTAGACGAGACCAACCTGTATTCGATATAAAACCTTAGGGCTCATGCGAAGGTCTAACAAAGAATAATTGCAAGGTTTTAAAATTGTATACCAAGGATATATGCAATAAATACTGAGGTTGAAGTGTTTCATTCAGCGTGGTCCATATACTATGGTTTGAATCTTTATATGCTTAGGTTCAACCCAGATTGAGAAGGTTTTATGAATAAGATACTGAGGTTTTAACGTGGTCATTAGGCAAAGGCCACCACGTAAATCTATTTATTATCTTACATGCGTAGGTCTTACAAAACATATTCACAGGTTTGAGCTCTGTATACTGAGGTTGGTTGAATGAAATACTGTGGTTTCACAGTTTCGGTAGACAAGAGACCAACCTGTATTCGATATAAAACCTCGGGGCTCATGCGAAGGTCCAACAAAGAATAATTGCAAGGTTTTAAGCATAAGAAACAAACGACAGCAATCATAGTAATAAAGTGTATCAAGCATAAGAAACGTCCACATCAACTGCAAAGTCAACACAGATTAGAGTTTAGGTGAGTATCACTGATGTCCTTGACCCAATCTAGCAAGAATCTCTGAAAGGGCTTGATCAACAGAATTGAACCGGCCATTAACTGCAGCAAAACCTTCATCAATTTGCACAGACAACCCCTGCACTTGTGCTTCCATTAGGGCAATTCGGTCAGGCTGTGGTTGTTGCTCCCCTTGACCATGTGCGGGCAGATCATCATCGCCAGCCATAGCTGCACCCCGAATGGGAGGAGTAACATGAGACGAGGATTGAGCCAAGGTACGAGAATTGATGGGATTTTTGATTTTCTGAGTGATCTCATTCGACCGCTTTGGAATGTCTTTGAAAGTGGAAAATCCGTGACCAGAACACCAAAGGGAAGCAACGAATTCTTCTTAGCTTGAAGAGTCTTGACAGTGACATTGAAAATTATTTGAGGAATATTGACCCTTTTTCCTGTTCCAATGCAGTATAAGAGATAACCATTTCCTTGAACCACATCAGACGTATGACCCCTTGGTTCGAGATTATGACAAACAAACCGATTAAGAAATCGATACTCTTCTGTCAAATTCCCATGAGAGAGTAGATCGCCTGGCCAAGAGGTTTCGGCCCCGCAAATTGTGGTTGCTACAAGATCATAATTGATGGGGGCAGGAAGCTCATCTGGTATTGGATAATTGGAATTATCCACAATCGGTATATTGATGAAATCTGCAATGTCTTGAATAGTCATTGTTATCCATTTTTCGCGAACGAAAGACTTGATTTTCCCGGAATTCACTATTTCCAAGTTGTAGTAAAATTCCCGAACCCAGTCAACATGTATCTTTTTAGTACTGAATTTCATCAAAGGAAACCAATTGCGGTCGACTAAACTGTGACAAACACGCTTGGTGTGAAGTTCTTCAGCAATTTCTCTTTCAGATTCAATGTTTCGAACTTCAAACTGTGCATAGAACAAGTTCGATTTGTCCAAAGATGGAAAACGACCATGATCATAACCAGAAGCAAATTTGGAGGAAGCCACATGAGGTCTCTTTTTAGGAGCCATCTAAAACAAAAACTGGGATGACATAGGTTGACAAATATTCCAAGTCAGTAAACATCTAGCAAACAAACATGCAGAAAAACAATTAGGTAGCTCCACCCATCTCCACTGTTCTCAAACAACCAAAACACACATTCATGCAATCCCTTCGCACCAATAAAACAACTTCCGACCAATCCAATGCCATTTCCAATTCAGAATCATCAACAAATGCCCAAATCATGAATTAATCAGGAAAAAAAAATAGAGCAACTAAAACTACGAAACTACAATCCAATGCAATGAAGAAAGAGAGTTAGAAGATGAAATGTAGACTATGGAGAATGACCAGGAAAGGAAAAGGAGGGAGATGCCTGAGAAAATGTGAATCGAGATGCACAAAATGAAGAGAGAAAAAAAAAATCGACAAAATCACATATGAGGATAATGAGAAACGAAAAAAAAAATGGATGACCTATAAAGGATGGAAGGAGATGATGATGAAAAGAAAGAATAAAATAAAAGAAAATACCTGGAAGGTGAAGTAAGCCCAGACGCACCGCAGCAAGAAGAGGGGAGGAAATAAAATAGGGCAGAGGAGGAAGAGAGGCGAAATGAAGAAGAGAAAAGAAACGCACTGATATAACTTCGTCAGGTTCGCTCGAGCGGACATGTGGTTCGCTCGAGCGAACTGCTCTGTGTTTGAAATTGATCAGTACAGATATTCCTTGGGTCGAGCGAACTGAGTTCTGTGATGTGTTTGCTCGAGCGGACATTGGGTTCGCTCGAGCGACCTCTGTTCTGTGTTCATAATTGCGATCCAGAAACTTGATGGCTCAAGCGAACAGAAAGTTGGGTCGAGTGAATATTTTTCTGAGTGGGTTCGCTCGAGCGGACATGTGGTTCGGTCAAGCGAACTGCTCTCTGTTTGAAATCGATCAGTACAAATATTCCTCAGGTCGAGCGAACTGAGTTCTGTGAGGTGTTCGCTTGAGCGGACATTGGGTTCGCTCGAGCGACCTCTGTTCTGCCTTCAAAATTGCGATCTAGAAACTTGATGGCTCGAGCGGACAGAAAGTTGGGTCGAGCAAAGATTTCTCTGAGTGGGTTCGCTCGAGCGAATATAGGTTCGCTCGAGCGACCTCTTATAGTTCTGATAGTTGAGCACTTCTTCTTGAAACGAGTTTCTTCAAAAGATTCGCAGTCCTTTTCTAAGAAAAATACAAGATTGAAGAATCCCGGTTTTGTCCAATACCTAATGAATTAGCCAACCTAAAATAAAGACTTTACAGCTCATGCGAAGGTCCAACAAAGAATATTCATAGGTTTTAAAACTATATACTAAGGATATATGCAATAAATACTGAGGTTGAAGTGTTTCATTCAGCGTGGTCCAATACTATGGTTTGAATCCTTACATGCTTAGGTTCAACCCATATTACGAAGGTTTTATGAATAAGATACTGAGGTTTTAATGTGGTCATTAGGCAAAGGCCACCACGTAAATCTATTTATTATCTTGCATTCGTAGGTCTCACAAAACATATTCATAGGTTTCAACTCTGTGTACGGAGGTTGGTTGAATGAAATACTGTGGTTTCACTGTTTCGTTAGACGAGACCAACCTGTATTCGATATAAAACCTTAGGGCTCATGCGAAGGTCTAACAATTATTTTTTTAAGGTTTTAAAATTGTATACCAAGGATATATGCAATAAATACTGAGGTTGAAGTGTCCAATGACCCCTGTATTTGATATAAAATCTTGACTATGGCAGGGCATATTCACAGGTTTGAGTCGTTATATACTGAGGTTGAACGCAGTTTGAGTGGGTTGAATGAATAAAATACTGAGGTTTCAGTGTATCTTTATTCGATATAAAACCTATTTATTAGATGGATTCGTAGGTATGACAAAAAATATTCACAGGTTTGAATTCTGTGTACTAAGGTTGGTTGAATGAAATACTATGGTTATAGTCTCAGCTTATGGCATTGTATACAATGGTTTGAATCATATTATAATGTGAGAAGTTTGTTTTAATGAAATTCTGATGTTTCGATGCCTCATTAGCTAGGAGACTTCCTGTATTCGATAAAGAAATAGTGCTATTAGATCGTAATGGTCTGCACTTAACAATTAATCAGTGACAATCAATTAACACCCGGTACCAAAATCCATTATCAATTAGTAAATCCACTTTTTCTTATTGAATTTAATTTTGACACTCACAAAAACTACAAGTTTCTCATTACATTCAACTAATATAATTCAATAATATTACAATATCTCCATATCAAGTGAGCCTGGAGTGTGGCTAGTTGATATACAAAATTCTCAAGTGAGCCTAGGTTGTATTCAATACAAAAAAAGGTTGAACGACAGAAGTTCTGAAATCCCAAAATAGTTACATTTAAGGAGTTTCAGAATCTCTTGAACTCCCTCACATCAACACACATTTCTATACAAGAAATTATGAACGCCACCTGCAGTAAATATGAGATCAATGTTAGAAAACAATAAAAGAAATCACTGGACAATAAAATTGTAAGAGAGTATTAATTTGATCACCAAAACCATAAAGAAGACATATTGATAAGACGATAGTTTTTGTTAATACCATTTCCATAAGAAACTCTGCCAGGTCAGCCTATGAGTCCTCATGTTTGTCATTCGGTATTCGACCAAGTAATAAATGTGCCGCTATTTTTTTTCTATAATCCCGGATTTCATCCTATTCCAAGAACAAAGAAAAAAGAAAGAAAATAAGAAGGAATGAAAGAAACAGACAACAAAATTAGGACAATAAGATCCATTCAAAGTATTAGTAAATCATCACTAAAAAATCAGAGTATTTACCGGCTGAAAATCAAATGTATCGCCACGCGATAGACAATCCATAAATTTCATCACGAAGATGCCACAATCATAACTGTTAAAGTAGTGATATAAGATGGATTATTATACCAATTAGAATAGATACTGTAATTCTCATACGAGTCGCTAATAGAGATACATACCCTTGTCTTGTTGAGGGCAGTCATCAATGAAATGAATATCAGCCTTATCCCATTTATGAATTTTCCTTTGTTTAAATTGTTCTTTTAAGAAAGATACCTGCATAAAGGAAATATAACAGATAAGTTTTATATACAGGTACATTGTTTATTTCAAACATTTCACAGGAGCATATACCTTATTATGGGTACTCACCGTTTCATTCACGTATGCAACGTCACCACAACACTTCAAAGAGTTGTATATACAAAACAATTTCTTGTTTGAATCAAGTACAAGGAGAAGCCAGTGTTTTGAAGCCCAATTCATTGGGATGAATATTCTATCCCACGAGGTTAGGATGGACTTCAAATTCTTCACATTTAAATGCTTTTTAATTGACTCTTCATTGTTGGAATGTAATGCTGTCATGGAGTAAGTAAGCTACATGTTAGCACTAATATTCAAAAATAAAAAATCACTACAAATATTAGGAAGAATAATTACATTAAACCATGAAGTGAAGAAGTAACACTTCAATGAATTCAACTTCCCTGTTAGCTTTCTCCCACTCATCAACTTAGCATAGGTGTCAATAATCTAGAAGTCAAGATAGCATGTTCAATGTTAGTTGTCAAGGTTCCAAATTGTATACATGATTGAATGCTTATAATAAGATGTGAAATTAACTACCAACCTTATCGGATATCCAACCTTCTTCATCCAATAAATTCTTAATTTCTGAACACCATATTTTTAGCTTGCCCACCTCCTCAGCACTAAAGAAAGAGAACTTATTATTTAGTAATTAATAAATATAAAAAATGATTATCTGGTGTGAGTACTATGGTGTAAAGAGTGACTAGGTTTATAATGGTTCATACTCTTTTCCAACTTTGGCGTCAAAACTTGCAATTGCGTCCTCCTCTTCTTCCGAAATGTCAATCTTTGATTGGATTTCATCCGCAACCAATCTCTCTCTCTTGTGGCAAGTTCCTTTATTCTTCGTTCTAAGCAATGTCGCTTTTGTGCATGCATCATATGGGGTCCGTAACATCTGTGATGGCTTCCGAACTCTACCCCCATTTTTCTTTGAAATATTCTCGGCGGCTCTTGATGTCTCAACACAACCAGACATTGACGGATTTGGAGAAGAAGGATGATCCATACGACAGAGTGAAGCATCCACAATATCCACGGGCGAGTGAGGCACCGAGATCCCTCTATTTCGCAACTCCATATTTTCACTCTTTAATCGTTCATTCTCTTCCTCCAATATGGTAAGTCTTAGCTCCAAATCCTTAATCTTCATTATATAGTTCTCACGATCACCCTATGTAAGTTTCATATAGTTAGTGAAAAATAGATTTAAAACATGAAGTTAATATTAAAGATTTTGAATAGCATTTTCCACTTCAAAACAAATATGGTTGGTTAAAATTACAATGATATCCAGCATGCGTTCCTCCATTCTCCTGACTATGAAATCAGCCATCGCCGTTGTCTCTTGTAACCCATAATTAAAACAAGTATAAGTCACAAGAAGGATGCAACCATACAACCATGACCAAGTACTTTAAATTAAAGAATAAAAATAAGTTAAAAATACCTAAGACACCTTTGGGGGAGATAACAAGGTTATTTCTTCTTTAGTTGGAGTGATTGCCTCAATGACCTAAAAAATAGAGTATTTGTTTCATTTATTGTAGTCAATATCATAAATTACTACATGAAGTATATCATAGAGAAAAGTGAACGTATACATACCTCTGTATAGTTAAGATTGTCTAATATAGCTTTAAAAGACTTGCTTTGTATGTATTTCGAACTCTTAGCCCATCGCATATAACGTGGATAAGAATTGGTGCGAATAGGCTCATATCGATTAACATGTTCATAAAACCAAGGCTGTAAGAAAAGGTATAAGAATGTAAGTAAAGATGAAAGTCACAAGTTCTATTGTATTGTAACAATTATAAAAACCATAATTAAAAAAAAAAAAAAAGGATAACTACTTACTTCCAAGAGCATGACACATCCATTTATAAATCCAGTATTCTTCCTCGAGCTTTGGCGTATACTTTTAATCAAGAACTCATGTACAGCAATAGCCCATGCATAATCATTAACTTTTTCCAACTTATCAACCATGAATATGATATTGAATGGAAATGACCGACATGATTTTGGAAAAAGAAGGGTACTACAAACATACAACATGTAAAGCTTCTTGAAATCAGCAATCAAATCCAACATCTTCTTATCCAACGACTTCTTATCGTTAGATGCAATCTTCTTCGAGATTACTTTCAAATGCTTCTCTAATGTTTCCATTCCTATATAGTTCTTTTCAAGATATTTATCCAAAAATTCACATTCTTCTCTCAAACCCCTTGTCCCTAATTGTATTCTTTCTCCATTCATATTAAACCCCATTATCAGCCCGACATCTTGAGGTAGAATTGGAAGGAGCTTTCCTCCAAGTTGAAATGCACTCTTTTCATTATCCCACGTAGTTATTATCGTTGATAAAAAAGTACGCTGACATTTCAAGTTCGTGGGCATCTTTGTAAAGTGTTTAACAGGTGTTTCTCCTATCGCATTAATATGTATATCCTCTAACTTTAAATCCTCGATGAACTTCATAAACCTTGAAGGGCAGCATTTAGTATCAAATTTTGCAATTTCATTTGTATTTTGGTTGGCCTGTATCAAATTACAACAAAAGAAAAATAAAATAAACACGAAATTCAAATGAGAAGACACTAATGAATTGAAGTCATGTTCAATGATTACCATGAGTCAGTCTATACTCCCTCCCTCCGATATTAAATCAAAGGAAACTTCAGCAGCCAACCCAATTAGTAGGACCAAAACGACCCAACTGGAAATGAACAAGAAAAAAAAAATCAAAAATCAAAACCTGGTCTTACAAAAAAATCAAACAAGAAAACATGAAACCAGCACCCCAAAACTTAAGTTTCAATTGATCCTTCAACTGACATTTGAATTTCAGTTTTCATGAAGATAAACCTTTTAACTACCTTCCCATTCTGAGTTTCCTGGCTAAACGAAAATTTATTCACTGGAAGCGGCACAACTTCCACTGGGTAGTGGTAACAAAATAACACTTTCAAGTCGCTCTCACATTAACATATCAAGTTAACATAAATCCAATAAAATGGTTCAAACATAAGAATTTCTTGTCTATATATGTGCCACACTATGAAATCAGAATTTCAAACATCCTTGGAGCTAACACAGTTTATATGAAATAAATTAAAAAAATGAAGATGGTACTTAACAAATCAATATTTGTAAGATATATTCACAACTGGTTTCATCTTTTCTCCTTCCTGTCAAACCAGAATCCTCATATCACAGATTCCTCTACTGATAACTGTAACAAGAACAGTTTTCTGTGGTAATTTTGTTCAGTTTAGCTATACACCAAGGCTAGCCAATGTATGAAATGGACAACATTCAGATTCAGTGAATAAATTAGCTATATAACAAAACCCAAAGTTAGTTTCTTTTTTTTCCCCTTGCCCTTTTTGTCTATTGTTTGGAAGCATTTAGTCCCAAATAACTGAAGTTGTCATCATCTATAGAGAAAACAAAAGGAAAAGATGGAAAGCTATCGAAATCCTAATAAAAATCAGCAGATGTTGTGATTCAAACGATACCATAAAAAAGTAACCAAATTAAAAACATACATGCAAAGAGAGACCTAATCATCAAACATTCAAATCAATGACAAACAAAAATTAGGATTGCAATAACATGATTAGGATTCCAAATCAACAAATACAAATCACCAAGACCCTCAAACTAAATGAAAGACAACATAAACATAGTAATACTAATAATAATGTTTGATAATAATAATAATCCAAATCTCTCAAAACACCACAAAATTATATTTTTTTCTAGCTTTTACCCATTAACCAAATCATCAAAATAAAAATAAAAAAAACCTTAAACCCACATTCACCTTAAACCCACATTCTCTAACATAGATCTTCGACGACCCAAACTGATTTAGTAAATTTAGAACCCAAGAACCCAATCCCAGCCATTGCAATTTACAGTGGTCGACCCCCCTCCAAAGAAAAAAGGACAAAAAGGAAGAAGCAAAAGAGAAGAAGCCCAAAAGCCTACCAACAAAGCCAAAGACAAAAGTGACCAAACGAAGAAACCCACAAGTGGGTTTTTCTCCAACGCCATTGAAGAGCTCAGATTGTCATCGCCCGCCAGAATTGATGGAAAGATTCGATCTACCGGGCCAGTCTAAAAGAGAGATCCAAAGGAAAAGAAAATCTTCCCCACTATAAACATACAAAACGAAAGTGGGGATTTTGTCCCCCAAAATGGCAGATTGAATCATCGAACATCCAAACGCACCCGAGATTCGAAAAAAAAATTCCTTGAAAAAAAAGTGGAAACTATGAAAGGGATTATTAGTTCCTACTCTTCTTTTCCATGATGTTGTTCATTTTACCTGAAAATGGGTATAAAGATGAGAGCTTTCGATGCCTCTTGCACGGTCAATCGATGGACGACGGAGAGAGAGCTGCCGATGGGGAGCGAGGATCGCGCGAGAGAGACAGAGGGACTCCAGCTAATCGGGGGAGAGGTTCGCGAGAGAGAGAGCTGCGATAGAAGGTCGCGCGAGAGAGAGAGACAGAGAGAGAGACGCTGGGAGAGGGTTTTTCAGGCGGGAGAGTGAAAAAGTAGAGAGGGCTCATGTGGGTGGGTTATTTTATTTCTTGAGATTTGTATTAAAATATTGTTTTATGTAAAAAATACATAAAATATTTATGTAAAAAATACATAAAGAATTTTTTTTTACAACTGACCAATGTTTGCAAATCAACTTCATTTCTTTCATCCCATCAAAATACAAAATATGGACTTTTCCAATTTCTTTGTAAAATACAATTTTACACCTATGAAAATTCTTACAAAGAATTTTACACTTCTAAAAAAGAATTCTTTTTCTATTTTGATTTGCAAACATTGGTCAGTTGTATTTGTAGAAATTGGAAAAATGAAATAGAAATTGGTCTCGGTTGGTATTGATGGGATTGATTTCTGTCCAACTTTTTGGGCTCTTTCTGTTTGGATTTTTTGGATTTTGAGGGAAAGTTGTGATAGTTTATTGGGATGTAATCAATTGAACAGGGTGTAGACCTATGAAAATGAAGTTGTAAACAGGCTGTCAATTTATTATGAACTTAAAATCTGCTAATCTTCACTTAATTATAATCACGTTTGCCCGCGTTTCAAACAACGCACTTTTGCAACCCAGTTAAGAAAATCTGTAGGAACCAAGCTGAGTACACCTGTTTAGGACACTTTTTAGCCCACTTCCTGAGGTTTTTTTTCGCTGAGATTTGGGGATTGCCAAGACCATATTAAGAACCTAAAATCTACTAATTTTCACTTAATTACAATCATGTTTGCCAGCGTTTCAAACCGCGCACTCTTGCAACTTGGTTAAGAAAATCTGCAGGAACCAAGCTGAGTACCCCTGTTTAGGACACTTTTAGCTCACTTCCCGAGGTTTTTTTTCGCTGAGATTTGGGAATTGCCAAGTCCATATTATGAACCTAAAATCTGATAATTTTCGCTTAATTACAATCACGTTTGCCCATGTTTCAAAGCGCACACTTTTGCAACTTGGTTACTAAAATCTGCAGGAACCAAGCTGAGTACCCATGTTTAGGACACTTTTAGCTCACATCCCGGGTTTTTTTTCACTGGGATTTGGGAATTGCCAAGTCCATATTATGAACCTAAAATCTGATAATGTTCGCTTAATTACAATCACGTTTGCCCATGTTTCAAAGCGTACACTTTTGCACCTCGGTTACGAAAATCTGCAGGAACCAAGCTGAGTACCCATGTTTAGGACATTTTAGCTCACTTCCCGAGGTTTTTTTCCGCTGAGATTTGGGAATTGCCAAGTCCATATTATGAACCTAAAATCTGATAATTTTCGCTTAATTACAATCACGTTTGCCAATGTTTCAAAGCGCAAACTTTTGCAACTCGGGGTTTGCAAATCTGCAGGAACCAAGCTGAGTACCCTTGTTTAGGACACTCTTTAGCTCACTTCCTGACGTTTTTGTTCTCTCCGATTTGGAGATTGCCAAGACCATATTATGAAACAAAAGTCTACTAATTTTCGCTTTATTACAGTTAGGTTTGCCCGAGTTTCAAACCGCACACTTTTGCAACTCGGTTAAGAAAATCTGCAGGAGCCAAGCTGAGTACCCCTGTTTAGGACACTCTTTAGGCCACTTCCCAAGATTATTTTTCGCTGCGATTTGTGGATTGCCAAGACCATATTATGAACCTAAAATATGCTAATTTTCACTTAATTACAATCACGTTTTCCTGCGTTTCAAAACGCGCAATTTTGCAACTCGGATGAGAAAATCTGTAGGAACGAAGCCGAGTACCCCTGTTTGGCACACTTTTTTGCCCATGTCCCGAGGGATTTTTTCCACGAAATTTGGGGCATGAAAAGTGCATATTATGAACTTGATAAATTCTATTTTCCGGCAAAATACAATCACGTTTGCCTTCTTTTCAAACCGCACACTTTTGCAACTCGGATGAGAAAATCTGCAGGAACGATGTTGAGTACCCCTGTTTGGCATACTTTGTTGCCCACATCCCGAGGGATTGTTTCGACGAAATTTGGGGCTTTCAAAGTCCATGTTATGAACTTAAAAAATCCTATTTTCTGGCACGATACAATCACGTTTGCCTGCTTTTCAAACCGCGCACTTTTGCAACTCGGTTGATAAAATCTGCAGGAACGAAACTGAGTACCCCTTTTGGCACACTTTTTTGCCAATGTCCCGAGGGATTTTTTTGATGAAATTTGGGGATTTCAAAGTCCATATTATGAACTTAAAAACTGCTATTTACCGGCACGATAAAATCACGTTTTCCTGCTTTTCAAACAGCGCACTTTTGCAACTCGGATGAGAAAATCTGCAGGAACGAAGCTGAGTACCCCTGTTTGACACACTTTTTTGCCCACGTCCCGAAGGATTTTCTCAACGAAATTTGGGGCTTTCAAAGTCCATATTATGAACTTAAAAACTGCTAATTTTTGGTATGATATAATCATGTTTGCCTGCTTTTCAAGCCGCGCACTTTTGCAGCACAACTTTAGGAACAAGCACATCCGATGCAAGGTGAACAGGGACATCATCTTGACCAATCACATGCACAGAGCTCAGTATTTTATTCATTCAACCTTCTCAAACTGGGTTCAACCTCAGTATATAACAACTCTAACCTGTGAATATGCCCTGCCATATTAAGTCAACATTTTATATCGAATACGGGGGTCATTGGACACTTCAACCTCAGTATTTATTGCATATATATCCTTAGTATACAGTTTTAAAACCTCGCAAATATTCTTTGTTAGACCTTCGCATGAGCCCCAAGGTTTTATATCGAATACAGGTTGGTCTCTGTCTAACGAAACAGTGAAACCACAGTATTTCATTCACCAACCTCAGTACACATAGTTGAAACCTGTGAATATGTTCTGTGAGACCTACGAATGCAAGATAATAAATAGATTTTACATCGAATAGAGGTGGCCTTTGCCTAATGACCACACTGAAACCTCAGTAGTTTATTCATAAAACCTTCTCAATCTGGGTTGAACCTAAGCATATAAGGATTCAAACCATAGTATATGGACCATGCTGAATGAAATACTTCAACCTCAGTATTTATTGCATATATATCCTTAGTATACAGTTTTAAAACCTCGCAATTATCAATGTCAGACCTTCGCATGAGCCCCAAGGTTTTATATCGAATACAGGTTGGTCCCTTGTCTAACGAAACAGTAGAACCACAGTATTTCATTCAACCAACCTCAGTACACAGAGCTCAAACCTGTGAATATGTTTTGTGAGACCTGCGCATGCAAGATAATAAATACATTCTATACATCGAATAGAGGTGGCATTTGCCTAATGACCACACTGAAACCTCAGTATTTTATTCATAAAACCTTCTCATATAAGGGTTGAACCTACTCATATAAGGATTCAAACCATAGTATATGCACTGCGATATTGAAGTCTGAAGATTTTATAGCAAATACAGGGGTATGTTGAATGAAACAATAATAACACAATATCTCTTTCATCCAACCTTATTACACATTATTGAAACTTGTGAATTTGCTTTGTCAGACTTCACATATGACCACACTGAAACCTCAGTATTTTATTTATAAAACCTTCTCAATCTGGGTTGAACCTATGCATATAAGGATTCAAACCATAGTATATGCCCTGCTATCTTTAAGTCCAAAGATTTTCTATCAAATACAGGGGTTTGCTGAATGAAACAATAATAACACATTATTTCTTTCATCCAACCTTATTACACAGAATTGAAAATGTGAATTTGCTTTGTCAGACCTTCACATTTGACCACACTGAAACCTCAGTATTTTATTCATAAAACCTTCTCAATCTGGGTTGAACCTATGCATATAAGGATTCAAACCATAGTATATGCCCTGCCATCTTTAAGTCTGAAGATTTTCTATCGAATATAGGGGTTTGCTGAATGAAACAATAATAACACATTATTTCTTTCATCCAACCTTATTACACAGAATTGAAACTTGTGAATTTGCTTTGTCAGACCTTCACATATGACCACACTGAAACCTCAGTATTTTATTCATAAGACCTTCTCAATCTGGGTTGAACCTACTCATATAAGGATTCAAACCATAGTATATGCACTGCCATCTTTAAGTCTGAAGATTTTTATATAAAATACAGGGGTTTGCTGAATGAAACAATAATAACACAATATTTCTTTCATCCAACCTTATTACACAGAATTAAAACTTGTGAATTTGCTTTGTCAGACCTTCACATATGACCACACTGAAACCTCGGTATTTTATGCATAAAACCTTCTTATATTATAAGGGTTGAACCTACGCATATAAGGATTCAAACCATAGTATATGCACTGCTATCTTGAAGTCTGAAGATTTTATATCAAATACAGGGGTTTGCTAAATGAAACAATAATAACACAATATTTCTTTCATCCAACCTTATTACACAAAATTGAAACTTGTGAATTTGCTTTGTCAGACCTTCACATATGACCACATTGAAAACTCAGTATTTTATTCATAAAACCTTCTCATATAAGGGTTGAACCTACGCATATAAGGATTCAAACCATAGTATATGCCCTGCCATCTTTAAGTCTGAAGATTTTCTATCAAATACAGGGATTTGCTGAATGAAACAATAATAACACATTATTTCTTCATCCAACCTTATTACATAGAATTGAAACTTGTGAATTTGCTTTGTCAGACCTTCACATATGACCACACTGAAACCTCAGTATTTTATTCATAAAACCTTCTCAATATGGGGGTGAACCTA
The DNA here is from genome assembly GCA_003546025.1 of Camphora micrantha. Taxonomy (NCBI): domain Eukaryota; kingdom Viridiplantae; phylum Streptophyta; class Magnoliopsida; order Laurales; family Lauraceae; genus Camphora; species Camphora micrantha. The sequence continues at coordinate 20,476,485 of QPKB01000009.1, forward strand.
CTCATATAAGGATTCAAACCATAGTATATGCACTGCGATCTTGAAGTCTGAAGATATTATATCAAATACAGGGGTTTGCTGAATGAAACAATAATAACACAATATTTCTTTCATCCAACCTTATTACACAGAATTGAAACTTGTGAATTTGCTTTGTCAGACATTCGCATATGACCACACTGAAACCTCGTACCTTAGTATTTTATTCATAAAACTTCTCAATATAAGGTTGAACCAATGCATATAAGGATTCAAACCATAGTATATGCCCTATCATCTTTAAGTCTGAAGATTTTATATCAAATACAGGGGTTTGCTGAATGAAACAATAATAACACATTATTTCTTTCATCCAACCTTATTACACAGAATTGAAACTTGTGAATTTGCTTTGTCAGACCTTCACATATGACCACACTGAAACCTCAGTATTTTATTCATAAAACCTTCTCAATCTGGGTTGAACCTACGCATATAAGGATTCAAACCATAGTATATGCCCTGCCATCTTTAAGTCTGAAGATTTTCTATCAAATACAGGGGTTTGCTGAATGAAACAATAATAACACAGTATTTCTTTCATCCAACCTTATTACACAGAATTGAAATCTGTGAATTTGCTTTGTCAGACCTTCGCATATGCCATCTAATACCAAGATTTTACATCGAATACAAAAGGGGACTAATTAGATTGGCAAGTACTCTGGTGAAGCACTACTTACATTGATCAGATTTACAATAATTACATTAATAACATCCAATCCGAAAGATAGTTCCAGTCATATACAAGAGATTAATTAACAGATATCTGCACATTGTCAATACAAAATCTGTCACAAGGAGCTCAAAATAGCACAGCATGTGCCAAAAATCCATCTTGTGAAGAACCATCTTCTAAAACTTGGTCCTGCAACAAGAAATATCTTAAATTAATCTCAAGCAAAATAAAAGTAAACTAAGAAAGTATGAACTGCATTTTTAAACAATGCTTATCAAATTGAGATTCAATTACCCATTGAACTATCCTGAAGCTCGCTCTTATATAGAATATGAAAGATAGTTCCATTTATATACAAAAGATTAAGTAACATATATATGCAATTTGTCTATACGAAAGATAGTAGGCTCTTCTTTGTAGCTTGGTTGTTGGAAGTATAACTATGAAAGTCTTTTATGCCTGCCTTTTCTTCTTTCATTTTACATGTTCATTGTTTCCTCCTTCCTTCTAATAAAAAGTTTTCATTATTGACAAACAAAAAATGAAAAGTGCAATTCTCAAACCATTCAGTATGTAAGGGGAGAAAATATTAACAGAAAAATGACATGAAGGAAACCCATGTCACCAAATCAGCAAATTAGCTCAAAAAAATTGAAAACAGCAAAACCCAAGTTTTAAAAAACCCACACTGCAATTCAATTCAGGGTTTGCAATCTCCCAGCGATTTGAGGGTTTTCCGCTCTTTCGATTTCCTTATTAGAGGGAAGACCAGAAAATGGCCACTGTTAGGGAAGACGAGAAAAATGGGCGCTGCTACTCCTGAGCGGATCCTCTACTGGGATTTCTTGCGATGGAGAGCGAGAGAGAGATGAGAACCAAAGTCTGCAATGATGGGGGAGGCGCTGCCCAGGTAAGAGGCAGAGAGAGCGGTGCTGCTGCGCCTGGGCGGATCCTCTGAGTGAAATTTCTTGCGATGCACAGCAAGAGAGAGAGATGGGAACGGAGAGGGGAGATGTGGGTGTTGCTGCACCTGGGCGCATCCCTTCTTGCGATGGAGAGAGAGAGAGAGAGAGAGAGAGAGAGAGAGAGATGGGAACGGAGTAGGGAGACAGACGAGTGAGAGCTGCTAGGGCATTCCCTTCCCGTTTTTCTTCTTACTCACGAACTTGGCGGGCTTTGAAAATTTGAAGCGGGCTTCCAATTGAAATGGTCCATTATTCAAAATGAGATCCCAGCTGGAGTCCAGCTCAGCATCCAGCTGGGATCGATCCGAAATTCGGGATTCAAAGTCGGTCCATATAGACTTTCTGTTCTACAAGAGCACTATATGCATTCGCTATATGAAAACTTTAATTTTTTTAGCTTGACCCCTACTGGTGGATGTTGCTTCTGATAGGGATGGACACTTCTTCATACAAAATGCCTAATTTGTCGTTGGTTTTAATTATTGTTGCTTAGTTGTAGGGTTAAGTTGAAAGCAAGGCTACAATTACAAAAGTTGAAACAAATATAACAGAGAGTTGCAAGGATGGAAGATGGGCTTGTTTGAGGGCTTTATTAATAGAGTCAAGTGAGGTAAAGTTCTAATTTCTATAAAAAAAATTTCCACCAAAACACTTTAATTCAAAATTTTCACTATATTTTTTCAAAAAAAAGGTCAAAAAGTAACCTCATTTCTCTACTAAAAGACAAAAAAAACTTCACTTTTCAATAAAAAAAAAGGTCAAAAAGATTCTTTACAAACAACTAAAAATAAAATAACATCATAATCCACTTATATTTTTTTATTTCCTCAAAATAACATTTATTCTATTCAACTCCACTAGTAAAACCCCCAAACAGGCCCTAGGAGACTCTAGCAAACTAATATTATTTTACCAAAAAAGAAAAGGAACTAACTAACGATCAACAAATTAGTACTGAACAATTGTGTGCGGTGCCGTTTCTTGAGCTCAAGCCCAAGTGATATTATAAGTAATATCTGTGCACAAGCGTTTGTGTGTAATCACGTGTATGTATATATATATATATATATAGAGTAAGTAACACTTTATATATATATATATATATATATAAAATGTCAAACTATTATTTACAGAAAGGGAAAATTTTCTTGCATTGAAGTTTAAATTTTTCAAGAATTTCCTTTTGTTTATTTTTTGGATGGATTGCAATGCTCAAGACGATGATCAACCTTCTACATTTGGTACGAGAGAATTTCTCCATTCCTTAACAATAAAGCCACATATTATCCATCAAATGATTGACAAAGGCATTGACATCATAGTCGAGATAACATGAATACAAATGATCCGATCTTAAGCAAGTCTGATAATCTATTTTAGTATGCTGGTGTGGTTATATTTATAGCGTCTTATTACACATTAGTGACCTGATATGATCTTGCAGAACTCATTGGTTGAGTTAATGTCTTTTACACCACGATTTGTGCTTTTGTGCATGCGTATATTTTAATCGAACCAATGTGAGACATGCTAGTAACTTCTCATCCGTTTTATTGTTATGCAAGTCCCAGTCCATACGTAATTTTTGAAATAAACTAGTGCAAGCATACTTCTCATCCGTTTTATTGTTATGCAAGTCCCAGTCCATACGTAATTTTTGAAATAAACTAGTGCAAGCATACTTCTGATGATTTCCTCATTTACTGTATTTATTGTACTTTATGTACACATGATAACATACATCATATATTTGAATACATTCAATCTAATCCAAGGCAGGCTTTTATCTGTAGGTTTGAACAATGGATAAGAATCAGATGAAGGCCGGGTCCTTATCTAATACTATGTTGTAACGGTTGGTAAGCTTACATGCCCCCTCAAGCTAAACGGCCTTAGAGCGACATGTAGCTTGTCTTGCAGTCATAGAAATCTGGCAGCGCTGAGTTCTTTAGTAAAAATATAAGTCAATTGATCGGTAGACCCCACAAATCGAACTTGGATGTCTTCCTTTATAACTTTTCCACGAATATAATGGAAGTCAACTTCCACATGTTTTGTCCTAGCATGATAGGCGGGGCTTGAAGCTAGGGCAATTGTATTGATGTTTGTCACAATAGATGATTGGTGGTGTTTTTAAGAAAATTCCAAGACCACGTATCACCATACATATCCAAAATGATTTAGCCCCAATTAGAGCTAAAGACCGTTACTCGGATTCAGTGCTGGAGCGAGAGACTCATGCTAGAAGACTTGAAAGTGCCCTTTTTATTTACTAGAATGGATGCTAGTCCAATAACCATTGCAACGGAATAAAAAACAATGCAAACTAGCAAAAAAATCTACCAATCACACATAAGAAGGTAGACATAATCTTTTACGTAGAAACCCTATTCAGGAAGAAAAACCACGAACTGAAATTTACTACTATTGAGTGATTACAAGATATACTCACAGCTTCCACTCCTAGTCATTCCATCGACCGAAGGACTATAGTTGTTCTTGCACAACTTCTCCTGCTGCAACGACTTCTCTGCCATGCACCACTCTCTGTACTTGACCTAGTAACACATTGAGAATCAAGATGATCAAATCTTCTACGAAAAGGTAGAAGCAGTAAATCTTCAGCATAATCTTTCAATGATGACTCTAAAGAATAAGGAATCTCTCTTAGAATTTTCTCATCTTAGAACAAAGAGAGAATAACTTCTTGTCTTACTTAGGGTTGAGAGAAACACCCTTTAAATAACCCTTAATTCATGCAAGAGGTTTCTAGTTTTAATCCAATCAAAATAGCATGCAGACTCGAAATAGAAGTCTGAATCGCGCAAGGCTTAAACTTCAGGTTGCTATTGTAGCTAGGGATCCTTGCTATAGCGAGCCCCATATTCTATCCCGGCGCTCCATGCAAGTTCGCTTTAGTGAGCAAGAGTCTCTATAATGAGACCGTGTTTTGGAAATTTGACTTCTTCGCTCCAAAACACTTCAATCTTCACTTCAGGCCTTCCGGTGACACAAGCATAGTCCATTCTAAAAGAAATACAAACTTACAACTCAATAGACCCCAAAGTTTTGTCCAACCCATAAATTAGCCAACACATTTAATATCCTAACAAGATTGGAACGTCTTGAAGATAACAGTAAACAACATAGAAGATTGGAGTGTCCACACAACAACTAGCATGTAGCTATTGCAGAGAACAAACTGTAGTAGAATATACTATAGAAAACATAGTGAAACTTGCTAGTGTCTAGTGGAAAAGACAACAAAAAGGGTGCTGCCTAATATGAACCAGGTTCAAAGGGTGGCTGTGATGGAGGATGGGTAGCAAAACCCAATGATTATATAGGAAAAGAAAGCTATAATACCTTAGCACATAGATTAGGATCAGTATGTTCTGATACCATGAAATAAACTATATACTTCTTATGCCATTTTTCATTGTATTTATAGTACTTTCGGTACACATGATAAGATAGATCATGCATGTGAATACATTTAATCTAATCCATGACAAGCTTTTATCTATAGGTTTGAACAATGGATAAGAATTGGATGAAAGTTGTGTCCTAATCTAAATTATGTTGCAACTGGGTTGGTAGGCTTACAAATTCCTAGGGTGTTTTTTGGTGTGTGCGTGCACGTAGCTCTTGAGCTTGAAGTTGCAATCATCTTAACTACCCATCTCCAGAGAACAAGGGGTTGCTCGGTTTGTTGACAACCCCGCCTCTCACTTATATGATCAGGGGTGGACCTTGGTCTCCCCCCACTCCTCACATGTGAGGTTCTCACTTCTTACATGTGCAAGTTTCACTCTCCATGTGTGCTGGTTCTCCCCTCCCATGTGCAGGTCTCTACATGCCCCAATGCCTTTCATTCCGATGTACCAAAAAAACTACCCACCTTTATATCGGAAGGATAACATCTAATGGTGCTTTACTTTAGTTGCAATTTGCCATGATAATGGTTATGGGGCAATGACCTACCATGTTGGAAAGTGGGCGGATTGATACTTGAAAAAAAGATTCATTGGTGTCATGTGCTTGTTGTATACGTGCTCTTTTTTAGCTTTTATTTTTAGGGCTCACAATTTACATAAGGGAAATGATATGGTGTGAAGTGTACTCACAGGTTCCGTGCGAAGTCGCATCTGGACCGTCCAAAAGCGACGTAGATCCGATGGTCCTCGTCATATAGATAAACGGTTTCAAAGGGGCAAAAGCCCTCTGTAAGACCCCAACCTGAATGACTCGATTAATGTTGATTAAGTTGTGTGTTAGTCTTAAACGTGATTGGTGTATTTTGGTTTAGTTGGGATTAGAATAGCTTTGTTATAGCTTTGAAAAATTTTGAGTGCCTTTGTGATTAGTAGGGCCCTTTGGGGGTTCCTTTTATGACTTTGCGTTTACTTGGAGGATTATCTGAGATTTCGATAATTGGTGTTTCTATCCCATTTTACTTATCTCGTTAATCTCTACGACTTTCATATTGATCCCGTTCCCGTTCGAAATCTCGAAACCCGACTTTCCTAACTTTAAGGACAAAACAGTCTTTTTACACTAAATCTGTACCCAATATTTGATATTCTCGAAACCCGCAAAACATATACCTTTTGGAAACTAGGAATTTTGACGAACAACTTTCTCTTCTTCTTCGATTTCATCTGAGGTCCCGATAGCTATGATTTTTGAACCACAAGACTTCTAGTGGTGGAGCCCACTCCCCACTTGGTATATAAGAAGGACTCTTCTTCCCTTTTTCCATTTTCCAACTCAAGCAACTCTTGTTTAGGGTTTTCTTTCTTTCTCTTCTCCTTCTTGCTTCTCCATCATCAAAGCACCACCAACCTTACATCTTATGAGAAATGGAGACCATCACTCTCTTCCTCTCATTGAGAGCTTTTCATTGATAGCATTTGTGAAAGAAACCTCCCATTCCAAGACTTTCTTTGAGCTCACCTTGTCTATTTGGAGAACCTACACGTAAGCAATCCCTCCCTTTGTCTTTGATGTGTGTTTTTCCTAACCTATGGAGTCTCCTTTTCCATTATTGAAGTTTGCTTCTTCTTGTGCATTGTCTTGACCATTTTAGGATTTTATTTGGGGGTTTTTGTTGTAGCTTCGTTCTTGGCTTGGAAGAGGTGACTAAGGGCTTGATTCCTTGATTAAAGACCCTAAGGCAAGTGGATGAATGAATATTTGAGCATTTTAATGTTTTATGAAATATGTGTTGGTTTTGTCATCTCTATTTATGCTATTTTTGACTTACATGATTTTGAAAAAAATGCATATAAATGAGTTGGTTAGTTATTAACAAAATGAGATATTGCATTGATGACCTTTCATTTATTGCTTACTTGTGGTATAAATGAATCATTGTGATTTGGTGGAATTTTCTCTCATCTTTGTGGTTGAATGTGATTGAAGAAGAAGGATATTTGAGTTGAATGTTCATGGAGGTTTGATGGTGTTTTAAATATTGTAAGAAGGAGGATTTGACCCACTCATTTTGATGAGAAAATGGGACTCAAAGGAGTTGTAAGAAGTAGAAAAAGAACCCTTATTATGAAAAGAGAGACCAAATCACAAGCTTTCATTTGAAGATTTGAAAATCCCTAAGGTATATAAGGAGCCCGGGATGTCTCCAAATTCAAACAGTACCAATCTACATTGAAATTGACGTACAGAACCCTTATTCACCTTGATCAAATTTTGAATCCCGATATTTGTCTCGAAAATTATGAATTATGATTTATCATTCCCGAAAGTATTGAAACTGTATTTTAGCATTTTGCTAGCCCGTTTATACATGCCCAAATAAAGTGATACTTGTGCCTTTGAGCATCCCGTCCCGCTCGTTTACTTACTTGCACTTGATGTATTTTATACATGTCTTGATTTCCATTATTTGACCTATGAGTCGGCACCACTAAGCTTGAATAACCTTGTTGGTCTGATCCACTGACTTGGAGATCCTCCTCCTGTCCCGCCAGCTGCAGTTTGGATCCCACTACCCGGTTATTACCATGGTCTTATTCCGATGCCCGCAGATTGCTACTGTGGTTCCCGATGCCCGGTTCTCTACCATGGTCATGTCCCGTATTATTATATGTTGTATATGTAAATTTTGTTGTACCTCCTCACTTCGGTGACTGAGGTCAACATCCCGATATGCTCTTGTCACTTCGGTGATAGAGGACTTAGCTTCGTGTGGATGCCATCTTGTTTGTTTCCCGATTTCCTTAGATACCTTACATGTTTTATATTACGTATTGTTTTCCGGTATACGATTCTTATGTTTTATGAAAGTTATTGTTTTAACATGTTGAAATGCTTTCTAAGGTAATTTCCATTACTGTTATATCTTTTCACCCACCTGCCAAACCGTTGTGTTTGACCCACTACTTTGGTACTTAGGTCCCGTCATTGGTTATCCCGATGAGGAGCAAGAGGAGGCGGTCAGAGAACCGCAATGACTAGTTGAGTGGCATGCCTACGATGTCGTTTAGACATTCGGGTGCCAGAGTTGCGTAACATTTGAGTTATGATTAACTATTCTTTTGGGATACTTATTTTGTTTATATTGGGCTTTGTTGGCCTCTATTTTTGGGAATGTGATTATATGATCTTTTGTATAAATTTTAACTTTTCTTTTGAGAAAAGCACTAATGATCATTGCTCATTTCGATACTTTGTTATATAAATGTGTTATTAATCATGTTATTTTGGATGTGAATAAATGAATTAAATTTGCTCCACGCTTCCGCATTCAAAAGAAATATTTATGTTGTTGTGATATCCTCACCGCGGACACCTATGGGAATCGCGTATACGAGTGACATCTTTTCATTGGCTCGTATACGTATTGGTTAAATAAATTCATAGTATGACAACCGTTCATTCATCATCATCATTCAAATTCAATCCCGATCCTGGATTAGGCCCGCTTGGTAACCCGGTCCGGGTCGCGACACCCTCCGAACCACAATCTCTCCCTCTTCCTTCTTTTCACCGATGAAAAAAGAGGGAAAACCTTCCCTGAATTGACAACCAGACTCTTCCCCTTCCCATTTCTTCTTTGACGAAAAAGGGGGGAAAACCTCATTCCCTTTTCCTTTTTATCATCGATGAAGATAGAGGGAGAGCCTTCCCTAGTTTGATGGTCATCTTCTTCCCCTTCTCATTTATTCTTCGACGTAAAAGGGGCAAAGCGCAGCGCGCTGGAATCGCTCGGCCTACTCTTCAACGATCATCTTTGCCCGCAGTCTTCTTCCCCTGATCTGCTCCACTGCGAGCCCTAAGCCTCCCCACCTTAGATTTGCCCCCTCTTCTCTGAGCTTCTTGGACAGTCATCTTCTTCCCCCTTAGATTTGCTCCCCCGTTAGAATGGATCCTCCACACCTTAGATCTACTACGCCGCTATCCCGGACCTTCCTCATATTAGATCTGTCGCCAACTCAGATCTGGTGAGCTGCGAGCCCTGATCATCCCCACCTAAGATCTGCTCTACTGCAAGTCCGAACTCAGATCTGGCGAGCTCAGATCCTCCCCACCTCATTTTCTGCTTGGAAAGGTAAATTTTTTGCCCAAACAATGTTCTTTGCCCAATTTCTTTGAACATCTTTTTCTCAGTTTTGATAGAATCTATTTAGTTTGATCTCTAACTCATATTCTTATTTTAATATGCATCAGTTGTTCTTCTTGACTGTTTACGACTTGTAATAGCATGTTTTAATATACATGTTTGAAAATCAATTGTTTTGATTTTTTTTACTCTTTGGTTTTGGAACCATGGATATGAGCCGATGAAATGGGAAGTAATTTTGTGATTAGAGAATGGAGATTCTCACTAATGGTCTCAAATTATAGAATTTTGTGATTTTGTGATTGGGGAATGGAGATACCATACTTTCATCTGATAGGCTCAGATTAGGACTACCCCTAATGTGAATGCTTCTAACCTTAGAGAGTCTAATTTTTCTATCCCAAATAAAAAATCTGGTGATTATTTCCTTCTAATTTTTTTTTAAATCATAGAATCTTTTGTAATTATTTGTCTGAATCCTGATTAGTTTCATTTAGTAGATTTCTCTAGAGTTCAACTTATTATAAACAAACGTGGCCATGTCATTGTCAAATTCTAATTCCAATAAATGGGTGCCAAAGTGCACTTGTGGAGATATGATTTGTCTGACCTCTTGTAATGCCTCAAAATCCAGGCGCCTCGAATCTCGGGATGCTACGGAAAAGTACCCAAGAGAATTAAAAAATCCAATACGATGAACAAGTATAAATTTCATATGAGCAAATAAATGGGCATTGACTTACAATTTAATTTTACTTTGAGGGATTATAAGGTACTTTCCAAAATTAAACTAAGTACAATCCTAGGCCAACACGACCAGCTACAAAAGAAAGAAGGGAAATAACAATTCTGGATAATAGACGTCTCTCGATGCACTAACTGCATCACTCTCCAAACCCTACGGCGATGAATCAACCGCCAAGCAAGGAAATATGAAAGGTACCTGAAAGCACCAAGGATTGGGTCAGGATCGATGAACCAGGCAAATAGGCATGTTTAGATGACAATCCATTATTTAACAGATAGGGAAGAAGGCCATACCTGATCCCAGCCATACTTGCATGATTAGTCCCTCAATAATAAAGATAGAATATCAGAGTGCAACAGAAATGGTGTGGTACAGTGTATGAATAATAAAAGAGATATGAATATAACAGATATTTGATATAGCATATCAGGTGAATAAGAGAAGTCTTCATTATCAATATATCATCTAAATCATACGAGCACATAAGTGTCACCAATAATAGAGATAACCTGAGGAAGTATTCCCACCATTTCCATGTCCATCATATCTTGATCCAACCGTATTAATGTTGGTAGGTAAAGGCACTAAGCAACAGCATCCATAATACATACTAACCATACATCTCATATACATCCATAGGGGAACCTAAATGTATGTCCATAGTTGAAGTACAAGGGACGTGGGAGGTCGAGGCCAACCCCTCGTCGTCGTCCCAACAGCTGTCGATAGACATCAACCATGGGGGTCATGGCCACCTATCGTTGTCGTCTCATCGAATAGGAGCGTACATATGAGTACACCTCAACTATCAATATCCATATCCATATCCATATCCATATCCATATCCATAGCCACGGCCAAGTCCCAGTCATTGGTCTTATGTGCTATATTAATATCTGTATCCATTCACAGCGTACTTGGTCCGAGTGTTGGCGGTCTCAATACCCCAAAGGTACCTACTGTACTCAACCACATCTCAATAATAAGTATGCATGCCGATATCGGAGTCTTTCGACCATCCAACCATATATCCACAACCTACAGATCACCAGGTGGGGTACTCCAAACCGGATTACCTTATTATCCTTAATATGAGACTATATTAGTCAATTTCGGGTATATCTAATCCACCCTTGTGATCCTCAATAGTTAATAATACGTGCCCTTGTATGCTACGCTTCTATATACGCTTAATTAGTATTATCTCGTTATACAGTCCAGCCATCAATTTCTACCGTTAAGTTCCCAATAATGTAGGTCAGGACTTCAAGTGCAATGCCCTGACTTCTTATCCAATACGAACTGTGATAATCGATCAAAGTCTAAGTGCAATACCTTGATTTCTTATATGCTCCAAGGTCTCAATCCACGGTTCGGACCTACTAACCAACCTTAGTGTCTATTCATAACAATATAGGCACCGAATGCCTCAATCCACCAAAAATCTCTTCCCCTCTCTTTTGATCTAGGGTTCCACTTCAACTAAGACAATGATCACAGAGTCATAGATGCTTATTAAGTATCCATGGTGCTTTTGTATGTGTATAGCATCAAAGGTCGTCCATTACCACTAAATTGAGTTTCGTTTTACAACCCAAGACTCTACTTAGGTGGCTATACGAGTAAAGATTAAGCCCTGCCCTTGACTCGCGTCTTATAGATCCCAAACAATCCAAATGGAAGATCAACGGGGCCCACACATGATAGAATTATAAAAAAAATTAGAATCTGGAAGTGGCTGTCTGTAGTGTACACTATTGACAGCATGGACAGGTTGGTCGACTGGGTGCATTATGGACCAACGCACAAGAACCTGGCAGACAAGTATATTTTCTGGATTTTTGGTGTGTCTGATCGACATCATGGAGGGTCCGATCGACCGGATACACAGGAGGGCCTGGGAACCAAACTTTGGGGATTTTAGATGCGTAGTGTACATGGTCAACATCATGGTCATCCTGTCAACTGGATACACTGACCCTATGAATTTCTAGGCTCTCAATTAGGTGGAGTCTGGAGTGTCCCCGGTCGATATCCTGGGGGATGATGTCGACCGGGTACACATGGATTCCACATTTTTAAGTTTCATGCATTTTCCAATTTTCATCAAAACTCCATCAATCTTCAACAAATTCCGACCAAATCTACTCCAATTCATCTCCACAGATCAAATACTCTTCCCACATCACAATTCCATCATAAATGGGCCAATGATCTTCCAAATGGGGGATTCCCATCATTCAATGGCCAAAAGCACATAAGAATGCTTAGAAAGGAATAGATCTACATATTATTACATCCAATCAACCATCCAATCACAAAAATCAAGCCAAATAACCATTTAAGATTGTCGCGACCCCGGACCGGGTCCACAACCCACGGGCCTAATCCGGGATCGGGACTGTGAGATGGTGACATTATGAGGGGATAAATCCAATCCATGTCAACATTATGGATTAATTTAAATCAAAATGTATACGAGTCCATCAGAGATGCCACTCGTACACGCGATTTCCCACAGGTGTCCGCGGTGAGGATATCACATCAACATGAATATTTTTTTTAATGTGCGGAAGCGTGTAGCAAATCTAATTCATACAGTCATGTCCAAGATAACAAGATTAACACATATTTAATACCATTATCAAAATGAACAATGATCAATGGTTAATTCCCAAAAGTAAGTTAAGGTTTATAATAAAATCATTTAGTTACATTTCCCCAAAATTAGAGGCCAACAAAGGCCAATATAACAAAGTATCTATACCCCAAAAGAATGGTTAATTTCTATCCCATAATGTTACGTAGCTCGAGCACCCGAATGTCTAAACGACATCATCGGCGTGCCCCTCGACTAAACGTTGCGGTTCTCCGACCACCTCCTCAAAGCTCCTCCTCGGGAAAGCCGACAATGGGACCTGAGTATCAAAACAACGGTCAAACACGACAGTTTGGCAAATGGGTGAAAAGATATGAAAACAATTTAAATTACCTTGGAAAACATTTAAACCTGTTAAAACAATAAATCTTATAAAACAGGATGATCATTTATTTGAAACATAAATGCAATATAAAACATGTAAGGTATCTAATGAATACGGGAAACAGCAAGATGGCAACCACACGAAGTTAAGTCCTCTATCACCGAAGTGACATGAGCATATCGGGATGTTGATCTCAGTCACCAAAGTGAGGAGATACAACATAAGTAACATATATATATAAATACGGTACATGACCACGGTAGCGAACCGGGCATCGGGAACCACAGTAGCAATCTGCGGCATCGGGACAATACCACGGTAATAACCAAGTAGCGGGATCCAAACTGCAACTGGCGGGACGGGAGGGGAATTTCCAAGTCGGTGGATCAGACCGGCAAGGTTATCCAAGCTTAGTGGTGCCGACTCATAAATCAAAAATCAGAAATCAAGACAAGTACGAAATACATATGATACACTTATATAACGAGCGGGACGGGGTGTTCAAAGGTACAAATATCATTTCAAACGGGAAGTACATATCGGGACTAGCGAAATGCTACAATACAGTTTCAAAGCTTTCGGGAATGATGAATCATGATTCATAATTTTCGGGACAATTATTGGGATGTAAAACTAATCATGGTGAATAAGGGTCCCGTATGTCAATTTCAATATAAATTGGTACTCATTGTATTTGAAGACATTCCAGGCTTTTTATACACCTTATGATTTTCTTAAGATTTCAAATGAATCTTTGTGTGATGGTTTCTTTCTCAAACGGACTCCATACGTATCTCTGGTTGAACGGTTCCCATCATTCTCTAAAAGGGTGCACAAATGATTAGGACAAAATCCTCTTCATTTCTCTTCATTTCAGAATTTCTGTAGAATTTCGGTCAGCTGGTGGTCAGCTGGTGGTTAGCCGCCAATGGATTCAGCGGCTAGCCGTTGGCTAACGGCGAGGCTGACCACGGATTTTTGGGAAGAAAGCATGCTCTCTGGAAAAGTAACCGTGACAGCACGGTTAGCTGGCAATTAGCCGCCAGTGGGTTCGGCGGTTAGCCGCTGTCTAACCGTGAGGCCGACCGCAGGTTCTAGGCAAAGATGTGCTCTCTGGAAAGCTGACTGCAATGGTTCGGTCATGTGGCGGTTAGCCGCCGGTCACCAGACGGCTAGCCGACAGGTGACCGCTGGCTGGCCGTCAGGTGCGGAAATACCCCACTGTGTCCAGATTTTGAGCCCATTTCTCCTCCAAACCATTTCCCTTCATTCTCATTCATCTTCCTGCAATAAAATGAGCTAAAAATACTCCTTTAAATCATCATTCAACACTTCTTCAATACTCCTATAAGTATTCATCCAATCAACCCTTCTTCATCCCATTCAACCATGAGAGAGAGAGCGAGAGAGAGAGAGAGAAACCATAATCATAAGGGTTCATTTATTACAACCATAATTGCAATGTTTCAAGAGTTAAACAAGCTAACAAGACTCATAGATGCATTTATTTCAAAAGTCAATGCAAGTCAATAAATATAAGTACAAATGACAAAACCAATCACATTCTTCTAAAAAAAAAAATCAAATGTTTAAACTTATCATTTCATCCACTTGCCTCAAGTCCAAGCTAAGAAAAAAGGTCTCCTAAACACCCTCTCAAGGTCAAAATCCACAATCTCTACAAAAACCCCAAAAACAAACCCTAAAATGGGTTAAACAAAGAAATAGGAAGAGAGAGCTCTCAATAATGAAAATGGAGCTCCTCTAAGATCATAAGAACTCAAATCTAAGAGATTAGTGAGAGAGCTTACTTGGAAGGTCCTCTAATTGGCAAGTCTTAGCTTAAAACAAGTCTTGGAATGGGAGGTTTTCTTCAACAATGGTATCAATGGGAAGCCTAGAAGGTGAGGAAGAAGAAGATCACATCCATTTCTCAAATGATGCAAGGTGGGTGGTGCTATGATGATGGAAAAGCAAGAAGAAGAAAAAGAACAAGGAAGAACAAACCCTAGGCAAGAAAGTTGCTGGAAAAAGGAAAAAGGAAGAAAAGTGGTTGCTTATATAAAAATTTGCAAGTGGGCTCCACCTCTTAGGAAACTTAAAGAGCCGAAATAGTAGTTTTCGGGATCTCAAATGAAATCGACGAAGAAGGAAGAAATGATCGTTGAAAATTCTAATTTCCAAAAAGTATATGTTTCGCTGGTTTCGGATATATCAAATATTTGGTCCATATTTGGTGTAAAAAGACTGTTTTGCCCTCAATGCAATGAAAGTCGGGTTTGGGGATTCGGAACGGGAACGGGATCAACATGAAAGTTGTAGAGATCGACGAGATTAATAAAATGAAATAAAAACACAAATCCAAGGAATCTCAATTAATCCCCCAAGTACACGCAAAGTCATAAAAGGAACCCCCAAAAGGCCCCACTAATCACAAAGGCACTCAAAATTCTCAAAGCTATAACAAAGTTATTCTAAACCCAATCTAAACCAAAATTCACTAACACATTTAGGACTAACACACGACTTAATCAACACTAATCGAGGTCACTCGGGTCGGGGTCTTACAAAGACGATAATTAACAATCTAAGGATGTTAATCAAATACATTAAGGAATCTAAACATGTCTACTAGCCTAATTAAGAAGAAAGTCCTTAAATAGCTTGGGCTTCACTCCAAAAGCTCTAAGATCACTCCAATGGCCAGATCTACAATCTTTACACCCATTCCCAAAGAGAGAAGTGCATAAGAAAGAAACTTTCTAGGAGAAGAAGCTATATCTACAAGAAATTGGAAGGAAGGGATGAGGGATACCTTTAATTGAAGAGGGGAGAGAGATCTAGAAGGTGAGATGGGTTCCCCAACTTGGAGATAAATGGATCTTGAAGAGGGTATTCTCTTCTTGCAATTGGAGCCCTAAATCTAGAGAGAGATTGGAGGAAAATGTAGTGAAATGAAAGGGAAGTAGTATGAAACGTTGAAGGGATGGGAGGATGAGTTTTTTATATAGGATTTGGTGAGATGGAAATGGTCTAAAGCGCCCTCTCTTGTTAATTGTCATTTAGGATAAGGATGAGGGTATTTGGAGAAGTTTAGAAGAAATGACTAAGGTGTCCTTGGTTGCTTAATTGAAATAGAAGATAAGCATTAGGGTAGTTTAGGTATCTAAGTTTAAAGACTAATGTACCCTCAATTGAGTGGTTGTTAATGCCGGGGCCTGAGGGTATTAAATGTATGATAATTATAATGACTAGAGTGCCCATGTTTGCTTAGTTGACAATGAAGGGGGCCAAGGTCATTTAAGGTATTTGGTTTTTTTAATTTGGAGGAAAATGTTTTGAGTAGAACGACTAGAGTACCCTCATATAATTAATGGGCTAATGGATAAGGCCATGGGTAATTGGGTCATCTAGGTTTGTTGCACAACTTTGTAAGGAAAACCCTTCTATAATTAGGATTTACAACTAAGGGCTTCTAAACATCTAATTAATTCTAAGGGAGTCAACTAAACCCCTAATGAAACTACTAATCTCACAAAGGGTCCTAATCCCATAGACTAGGCTTAATTAGTGGGGAATTACTAAACAATTTGTGCTAATCACCTATTAGATAGGATACCTAGGGTTGACTTGGTCAAACTGGGTCCCACTAGGTATTACTAGGGACGGGTCCTTACTCCTTTCATACAAGGTCTAATCCAAATAAAAAGTTTTAGAGATGTCCTAATTGGAAGGTAAGTGTTTCACATGCATATTCTTAGCAATAATGCTATGATGTACTAATTAAAAATAATTTGTGTTTTTCGTTTTTTTCTTTTTTTTTTTTTTTTTTTTTTGCAACATGAAAATGGTTGCGGTAACTTCATATGGAAAGATGGAATTGACAATGAAAAGAATCTAGTAGCACTGATTGAAGATATGAAAAAGATAATTGATAGTCTGATGAATAGTGAGAATGAGATTTTATGAGCAACAGTTGAAGAGATAAAACATGTATTCAAAGAAAGGAAGAGATCAAATAAATTAATTTATCTAGTGATGTATTAGTGTTGTCTTATTAGTGTAATTCGCTAGTCGAAAATATTATTTTAAGATATGTCTTTAAGGATTGCTGGAAGGAAGTGTTGAATGGATGTTGTATATTTTGACAAAATTTAATGCAATGGATGTTGGGTAAAGAGTTCTAACATAGAATAATCCCTTGGTTGCTGCTGGTAAAAGTGCTATTGGCCGACGGTAAAACAATTAGCGTTAGCGGCGATTAGTGTGGCGCAGCTTGGCGACGGTATACATCGGGTGGGTAAAGGTTTTAACGGCGGCCAAAGATTGCCGCTATTTTTTTTCTTGCAGCGGCCCTAACCGCCAGTAAAAGAAATCCATGGGTTGGTAAGACGACGAAAGAAACTTTTAGCGGGGGCCATTGGCCGCTGGTAATAGTAACAGTGGCTGCCGCTAAAAACAAATTTTTTTTTAGTAGCGGTCAATCGGCTGCCGCTAAAAGCAGTGTTTTTTTCCTTTTAGCCGCCAGTAATAGTAACAATGGCTGCTGCTAAACACGGTGTTTTTTTTTTCCGTAGGCCGCCGGTAATAGTCAAAATGGTTGCCACCAAAAACCAGTTTTTTTGTGAGATCGCCACTAAAAAATTGCTTTTAGCGGCTACCATCTAGCCGCCGCTAATATCAGTGTTTTTTTCCATAGGCCGCTGGTAATAGTAACAATGGCTGCCGCTAAAAGCAGTGTTTTTTTTTTCCCGTAGGCCGTTGGTAATAGTAAAAATGGTTGCTGCTAAAAACCTATTTTTTTGTAGCGGCGGTCACACAGCCGCCGCTTAAAGCAATATTTTTTTTTGTTTTTACAAATATCAGTTGTCATGAACACCAACATGATTGCAGTGATACCCATTTCCTATTTGAGTTTCATGACTTGGGAAATAAGCAAAGCATCCCCCATCATTCTGTACAAAAGTTAACATAAAACATCAAACTTAGAAACCATTTTGCAAACATGCTTTCTGAATAATTTGTGTTCAATATATTAAGTGCAAAGTCCAAGTGAAACATCTACTTACAACTCTCAAAAACAACTTGCATACAAAAAATGAACATTTGAATTGAAATTTACACAAACAAAATCTGAACATATGAAATTAAATTTCCACAAATTTCATCTAAACATCTGACATCAAAACATAAAATTCGTATACATCAAAAAATCAATTTCCACAAATTCTTACGTATGACATGAAAATATCATTCAATATCCAAAACTTCAGCTATCGTGTAAATTCTGAAACATTTAGAACTTCACTATGTAACAAAGTTCAACAACATCCAATAACATACCATCATTTAATAGTATTCATGTTGAATTACAAAAATAGTTTATGTGATTGAGGTTTGGTGGGTGAGATAGTAGCCAATGAGATGTGTTTACATTTTTTTGGGGATTTTAAGGGAAAAATCCCAAAATATAGCCATTTATCCCAAAAGGTCCTCGCAAATTGTGTAGCACTAATGAGGTCCATGAAGCCTTATTTTCTTTTTTTTTTTTTTTCAACTTTGATAGGACGACGCTAGCGTCGCTCGTGTCTGATGAGGCGACACTAGCGTCGTTCGTCAATGTCTAGCGTCGCTCGTTAGAGCATCTCCTAATGTCTAGCGTGATCGCTTCTGATGAAGGCGATGCTAGCGTCGATCGTCGGAGCATCTCCTAATGTCTAGCGTCGCCTAATGTCTGCTTCTCCCTCTCCTCCACACCATCTGCGTGAGACCTGAGACTTGAGTCTTGAGACCTTTCAAAGAAAATAAAAAAAGGAAACTAAAAAACGAGGACTGAACAAGCAAGAACTAATTCTAAAATCCATTTAAAAATCTAATACAACTCGTCTATTCACCACAACGCCTACGCCCGGCCATTGCCAGCTCAAAAAAGCGCCCGAACCACCTTCCTTTTCCGCCTCCATTTTTTTATAGGACCGCCCTCCATCACCAACTCTAACAGATCTGGTTCCTTCCATCAAAATAGTCAAATCAATTTCCACCTGATTCAATGGGTACTCATGTCGAGATCCAATCCAACTTCTCCTTGAGAAGGAAGGCTAATTGCAGTGAAAGTTTCGTTTCATAAATCAATACTTTTGTGTTTCAATAACCAACTTTTTCATATCAGAGTTCGTTGTTTGGTTTTTCTTGGATTTTAAAATTCTGCAACTCTGTTTTCTTTGAAAAGATTGTATTTTTAAGCATAATCATTTAAAACCCATTGTTAGATTCGAAGGGATCTGAGCATGCGAACCATGAAAATGCTAGTTACGATCTCCGAATCGAATAGTTAGATGCATAAATCTGGTTATTTCAAGTGTGAATTCCCAAACACTTACAAATAAAAAAAAAAAATTCAAAACTCTTTCAAAGGGTCAGTTTGGATGACCAAAAAAGGGAAACCATTTATTGTTTCAAATTTTTTACAACATCGTCCTCCTACATTATGCGACGCTAGACATTAGGAGATGCTCCGACGAGTGACACTAGCGTCGCCCTCGTCAGATACAAGCACGTTAGACATTAGGAGATGCTTTGATGAGCGACGCTAGACATTGATGAGCGACGCTAGCGTCGCTCCTATCAAAGTTGAAAAAAAAAGAAAATAAGGCCTGACGGACCTCATTAGTGCTACACAATTTACGATGACCTTTCGAGATAAATGACTATATTTTGGGATTTTTCTGGTAAAATCCTCTTCTTTTTTTTTTAACAGATGAGACAAAAAAAAAAAAAAAAAAAAGCCAAAGAAGCTTGCCACGATATCTGATTTTGTAGTGGGCAAAGGCCTCTTCACAAGCACATGGTAAGCACTGAGCTCAATTAATTTGTCCGTTCTCATCTGGTAATCATTTTAAAAATCTGAGCTTGAAACACTCATTCAAGACTATTGATCAACACAAGCGTGGAAAAAAGGAGATTTTTAGCTACTCTTTCAAGAATGTGAATTTTATAACACCATTTAGATACTTAGAGCTCGATCTTGACTTATACATCCAACTTTTATCGATCATAATATCCGGTTCAAGCCATCACCTACTGACCAAAAATACATGATCACACAAGACATGTGATATGAGTTTAGAATAAGATTTTACATTCACACTACAAGAGAATATTTTATGAAAATTTGATAAACAGACATACTTATAAATTTTTAAATATTTGAAACTCTTTAAGACCTTTAGGAATTTGTTTGATGAATTTATAGTACATAAATTTGAGAGAGACATGAATTTTGTATAACATATTTTCACAAATACATTTAACTGTTTTTTTATGATTGTAAATCACTTTCCAATGAATGAATTTTTCTAAATTAAATATTGAAAGCATGACTAGCTAGGTTCCTTTTTTTTTAATTTTTAGTAAAAGACTGGGCCCTTAAAAAAGACAGTATAGGCAGCTATAGTAGTAAGCAAGTGTAGTCACAGACTCACATGTCATTTACCAAAAAAGAAAAAAGTGCAGTCACATGTCAAATCATGTGGGCCACACCATCCCCACTAGTATAAACAGTGGTTACATCCACCCTACTAAGAATTCTTAACTGAGTAATCAATTTCATATCATTTTAATCAATTTCATATCATATTAAAAACAAATAGATTAGGATTGGATTATGGTTAGCTTAGATATAAAATATGACTTGTTGTAAATTAAAAAGAAACCATGCGCCCTCTGTGTACGCAAGTGACTCGTAATTATGAAGTACTCCATCCTTTATCCCTACCGAACGGGATCATTGACTCATCGCAAATAGAAAAAATAACTACTCTCTTGCAAAGCAAAATAACACACACATGTAGTTCTACTATGCCCTACAGAGTACAGATAATGCACAGAATTCTACAAAAACCATTTTGTTGAAGTGAGACGATTCATATAACTGAACTTTTCATACATATTACCTTCACAAGGTAAGTCAGTTGAGAGAACATGTGCCGTGCTCTACATTCTTTCTTTTCTTTTAAAGGTAACGACGAATTAAATTTTTGGTGGCTAAGAAAGTAGAAGTAAAAATTTTCTGCTGAGACTAATGGCTTTCCTAATCTTGTTGTGACCAATCAAATATCGATAATGTTAAAAAAAAAAAAAAAAAGAGAGAGAGAGAGACTGTCGGGTTTATTTTCCCATTCTTCACTTTATCTCTTAAAAGTAAACATAAAACTCTTGAAAAATAGACCTTGCCTAGATGATCTGGTACTGCTTGGATGTAAACTCAGTGGGTGAGTTCAGATAGAAGGGTGCTCTGGTTTCACCCATTTGGGTTGTTCCCATGCAATTCTTTGATGACCTGACCTGACATCCTTAGGCAGCTCTTTGATGTCTTCCTAGCGATTCCTTTTTGAAAGGTGAGGTGGTGTTGATGTCTTATGTGCAAAAAAGGGACACTTATTTGGAGGACCAAGCAAAGTGGATGGCCTTTTTTTGTGCCAAAAGTATTTCACCAACTTTTCTCCAATAAGAATGATTTTATATAAGAGGTAAAACTTGATGGTCACTTGTTCATCTCTATCCTCTACTTACTAATGTCCCTCCAGAGTAAAGCATTATTCTCATGAAACTTCAAGGAAAGAGTCCCAACATGCCAATAGAAAATATTACAACATTTGATAAAAGAACCTTAAATATAAATTTAGCAAATTTTAACTATCTATTGATCTAATGGTTTAGATGCCTCTAAAAAAAGAAGTTGGTTACTTGTCAACACTCACCATTCCATCTTCATTAAAAAAAAAGACAGAAGACAAATATCTAGATATAACCATCCAATGGAACAAAGGGTCCTCTTATTGTAAAATATGTGAATTTCAAGCATTCATTGAATTAGAAACTATGGATTGATAGGCACAGATTTGAGGAAAAATTATGATGCTATATAAGAAAACGTGTATGAGAGGATATACGTACATGTTATAAAACTGTTGCTCAAATTTTTTTATATAATCTTTGGCATTGTATTTAAAAATAGAGCTTTTTGTGTATACCCCCCTAAGGTTTGTTGGATTTATAAATAGGTTCATGAGGTTTTACTATTTATAAATAGGCCCCTGTATTTTCTTTTTAATTGCCTTCTGTGTCCCAAAAATCAATAGTCTCCCAACTACCATAGGTTTTTATAGCAAAATGACACTTTTGTCCATCTCTTTTATCCTTATATGCATAGTTTCAAAAGCTTGTACTCAAATTTCTTTTATAAATCATGCAACTTTAACAATTGCACTTACTAGGAGCAGGGTTCAAAATTGCGGCCGTTATGTAACGGTAATGGCCGGTAATGTTACGTTATATTGCATATAACGGTCGCGATGTGTAACGAGGCAAAATATCGCCAAAAAAATGGATCATAACGGCCGTTATTTTGAATATAACGGCCGTTATATTCAAAATAACTGCCGTTATAACGTTTGACGGAATTTATTTATTTTTTAAACGCCACTTCTGTGTTCTTCTTTCACTTTTTTCATACTGTTTCTTCCCTGAGATCTTCCTAAGGTTTCCTAAGGCCTGCTACAACTTCTAAGGCATGAAAAAGCTTAGATTTAAGCTACTTTTGGGTGGATTTGTATGTGGGAAAAGCTAATCAAACTCAAGGGACCTCTTTGGTAAGCTTTTTTTTTTGTTTTTTGTTTTTTTTGGAGTACTTTTCAAGATTCAACATCAAAATAACTTAGAGATGATTGAGATGTGTTAGATCTATACTTTTAGAGCAAAAAAAATCAAGTTTTAACACTTTCTGTAATATTTTTTATTTTTTCATTATTTAAATCCGAATTATTTTAGGTTTTTTTTAAAAAGATTGTGTAATACATAAACCAAAGGCTTTATATTGAGTTAGATATGATATTACTCACTAATTTTTCCCTAGATCTAGTGTTTTAAGGTGTAGATCTAGATTTTTTTATTTTCAAAATTTGGGGATGGCAGTGGTGATGGTGGTGAGGTACCACCCCATATAGATCTAGTGTTTTAAGGTGTCGATTTAGATTTTTTTTTATTTTCAAAATTTGGGGATGGCAGTGGTGGAGATGGTGGTGAGGTACCACGACATATGATGGACACAGTAGAACATTTTCCTTCTTCTGGTAACATAGACCTGACCCGTGGGTACCAGAGAATTGTGGGTACTATGGGAGTGGAGGCTATGTAAGTGTAACACAACAATTTGGTGCCTTCTACCCTTCAAGAAATAATGATGATGATGATAATATCGAGCTAGGACGCCACTCGTTCTGGCATTAGGCGATCAAGCAAATGTAAGTTGCAATTGTCCAAACACCAAACTCCACTACTTTAAGTTAGCAAGTTAATTTATTTTTATGTGGTGAATGTTACTTTAAATTTGAAACTTGAAGGTGGGTGTAAGACCCCAACCCGAGTGACCTCGATTAGTGTTAATTAAGTTGCGTGTTAGTTTTAAACGTGATTAGTGTAATTTGGTTTAGTTTGGACTAGAATAACTTTGTTATAACTTTGGAAAATTTTGAGTGCCTTTGTGATTAGTAGGGCCCTTTGGGTGTTCCTTTTATGACTTTGCGTTTACTTGGGAGATTTTTCGAAATTCCATTGATTTGTATTTTGATCCCGTTTTACTCATATTGTTAATCTCTACGACTTTCATGTTGATCCCGTTCTCGTCCCGAATCCCGAAACCCGACTTTCCTATCTCCAAGGGCAAAACAGTCTTTTTACACTAAATCTGTACCCAATATTTGATATTCCCGAAAATCGTGAGACATATACTTTTTGGAAGCTAGAAACTTCGACGATCATTTCTCTCTTCTTCGTCGAATTCATTTGAAGCCCCGAAAGCCATGATTTCAGCCTCACAAAGTTTCTAGTGGTGGAGCCCACTCCATACTTGCTATATAAGGAGACCTCCTCTCCCTTTCTCCTTTTTCCAGCACAAGCAACAAAGCTAGGGCTTTTTCCCTTTCCCTTCTTCCTCTTGCTCTCCTTCCCTCAATCACTACCGAACCTTTCATCATTTGATAAATAGATGTCATCATCTTCTTCACCACCTTGAGAGCTCTTCATTGATATAATTTTTGGAGAAGGCCTCCATTTCCAAGATCCTCTTTGAACTAGTCTTGCCCATTTGAAGATCATTCAAGTAAGAAATCCTCTCCATTTTCTAGATTTGTGTTCTTGTAACCCAAGAGAAGCTCCATCTTCATTATTGGAAGCTTCCTTTTTCTATTTCCTTGTTTTGACCCATTTTAGGGTTTGTTTTAGGGGTTTTTGTGTAGCTTTGGAGCTTGGCTTGGAGAGAGTGTTTAGTACTTGATTTGCTTGATTAGAGACTTTGAGGCAAGTGGATAAAATGATAAGTTTGGACACTTAAATGTTTTTACGAAAATATGTTGGTTTTGTCTTTCATGTCCATGTTTATTGCTTGCATTGACTTGAGAAAAATGTTCATTAAAGATTTTTGCTAACTCATTCATAGTTATGGAAATGTGGTTGATAGCCTCTCATTTATTGTTGATTGTAGTATAAATGAACCCTTGTGATTTTTGGTTTTCTCTTCTCTTTTGGTGGTTGAATGTGATTAAGAGGAAGATTTTTCATTTGATGTTTATAGAAGTATTGATGGGGATTTGATGGTGTATTGAATGTTGTAAGAAGAGAATTTGACCCTCTCATTTTGATGAGAAAGTGTGTCTAAAGGAGTTTGTAAGAAGTGGAAAAGGAAGAGAGCAGAATTATTCCTGAATCAGTTCCTTGACAGTTCGCTTGAGCGACCTGTCCAGAAAAGGTTCCGAACCATTCCAATAGACAGTTCGCTCGAGCAAACTTTCCCAGAATCCTCCAAGAACTTCACAGAACCTTGTTAGTTTGAGCGAACTTATTGTTCGCTCGAACGAACCCATTATCCGCTCGAGCGAACCTCCCCAGAAAACCATTCCAGAGAGCTCATCGCTCGAGCGAACTTCTTGTCCGCTCGAGCGATGAATACTGTTCATCTGGGACCATTCTGTGAGCAAAAATGAAATATTTAAATGATTGAGCGAGGATTGTTGGGAATCCTATTGTGATGGGAAGACTTTTGAACATTGTTTGAACCCATTTGAAAAGAGAAACCGAATTACAAGCTTTCATTTGAAGTTTTGAAAATCCCTAAAGTGTATAAAGAGCCCGGAATGTCTCCAAACTCATGGAGTACCAATCTATATTGAAATTGACGTACGGGACCTTTATTCACCTTGATCAGATTTTGAATCCCGATACTTGTCTCGAAAAATTATGAATTTTTTTTATCATTCCCGAAAGTATTGAAATTATATTTTAGCATTTTGCTAGCCCGTTTATACATGCTCGAATAAAGTGATACTTGTGCCTTTGAGCATCCCGTCCCGCCCGTTTACTTACTTGCACTTGATGTATTTTGTACATGACTTGATTTTCGTTATTTGACCTATGAGTTGACACCACTAAGCTTGGATAATGTTGTTGGTCTAATCCACCAACCTGGAGATTCCCTTCCTGTCCCGCCAGCTGCAGTTTGGATTCACTACCCGGTTATTACCGTGGTCTTGTCCCGATGCTCCAGATTGCTATTGTGGTTGCCGATGTCCAGTTCGCTACCGTAGCAATGTCCCGTATTTATTATGTATATACATGTAATTTATGTTGTATCTCCTCACTTCGGTGACTGAGGTCAACATCCCGATATGCTCATGTCACGTCGGTGATAAAGGACTTAGCTTCGTGTGGTTGCCATATTACTTGTTTCCCGATTTCCTTGGATACCTTACATGTTTTATATTGCACATTATTTTCCAATAAATGATTCTTTCGTTTTATGAAAATCATTGTTATATCTTTTCACCTACTTGCCAAACTGTCGTATTTAACCCTTTGCTTTGGTACTCAGATCCCATTGTTGGTTTCCCCGAGGAGGAGCATGAGGTGGCGGTCGGAGAACCGCAACAATTAGTAGAGTGGCATGCCGATGATGTCGTTTAGACATTCGGTTGTCGAGTTGTGTAACATTTTGGGTTGGGTTTAACCATTCTTTTGAAATTGATACTTTTGTTTATATTGGCCTTTGTTGGCCTCTATTTTTGGGAATGTAATTAAATGATCTTTTGTGTAAACCTTAACTTTTCTTTTGGGGAAAGCACTAATGATCATTGCTCATTCTGATACTTGTTAGAAATGTTTCGATCATGTTATCTTGGATATAAATGTATGAATTAGATTTGCTACACGCTTCCGCATTCAAAAGAAATATTATGTTATTATGATATCCTCACCGCGGACACCTGTGGGAAATCGCGTATACGAGCGGCATCTTTTATTTGACTCGTATACGTATTGATTAAATAAATTCATAGTAAGGGCTATCATTATCATTCACATCAATTTAGAGTCCCGATTCTGGATTTGGCCCGCTTAGTAACCCGGTCCGAGGTCGCGACAGTGGGGCTGGTGAGCACATCTTGATGATTAAGTTATTGAGTTGAGTCTTGACTCTTGAGTACTGGGAGTCTGGCACTACACATGCACTAACTCTATTAGTATTTATTGCTAGATTGTAGACTTTAAATATTTAACATTATTAGTTTGCCCAAAATTATAGTTGCATTATGTCAAATTTATGATATTTCAGCTTATTTTAGTATATACATCGATACAGTAATGATACAGGATGTTATAACTTGAGGGGACCACCATTATTTTACTTTAAAATGTGCACGAATGGAAAAAAAAAAAACATTATTTTCTATCATTTTATAATATTCTTGATTTTTTGGATTTTTTTTGGATTTTTTTGGGGCCAAATAAAATTCACTCCACGATGGGCAGCGATGGGCGCAAACCGCGATTTTGAACCATGGCTAGGAGAGAATAACCCTACATAATTTTTTTTTATCAATGCAGAGCTCATCTCATTAAATCTAAATTGATCATGATGAAAATCAACACCTTTACTTATAACCGGTTATGATTTATCAAATCCATACATGACCCACAGTTGGATTGATGAAAGTTTCAAAATACATGATTATGCTTCATGTGGAGGGGATAAAAGAAATATTGGGGGAACAAGAAAATGTAAAAAAAATATTATTTTTTAGAATTTGCGAAGGGGGATTGTGTTTGGCTCTATGTAAAAGAAATATCGAGGGAAGGGACAAATGTAAAGAGAAAATGTATTAATTTTTAGGATTTGAGCAGGGTTGGGGGTGGGGGGTGTTTCCGATATGGGTGGGGACTTTATTCCCCAAGCCCTTATATTTGGGTCCACCCCTGGTCATGTTCATGAGAGAGTTATTTAGAGAAATCATTGGGACATGAGCTAAAAAAATAGTATTTTTGTAAATAATAATTTACTCTTTTTTTGTTTAATGGATGTAAGGGCAAAGCTGTCATTTATATAAAAAATCGGGGCATTCGGCGAGAGGTCTCTCAAAGTATGACTTTGTTGCAAACAGTCCACAAAAAAAAGTCATGCAGCTAAAGGTCCCTCACACACTTTTCCATACCTAAAATGTCCAATTTGCCCTTTCTTTAAACCATATCTCATGATTGGTGGGATATCCCATTAATAATGGCCAACTACGATTTAATTGTCTACGATTAATGGAATCCCATTAATGAGATTTTCAAATAAATTATAAAAACACACAAGTAAATTTTACAAAAACGCAAATAAATTTAAAAAATACAATAATTTCAAAAAACAACAATAATTTTTTAAAGAAAAGCAATAAATTTTAAAAGAACACAGATAAATTTAAAAAGATGCAAATAAGTTTCAAAAACATCGAAATAAATTTCAGAAAGTGTAAATAAACTTCAAAAGACTCAAATAAATCTCAAAAGATCCAAAGAAAATTAAAAAAATGCAAATAAATTTCAAAATTAAACAAATAAATTTCAAAAGATGCAAATAAAATTCAAAAACGCAAACTCAGATAAATCATTTTCCAAATTTCGAAAATTTTTGCCAAAAATTCAAGTATATTTGCCAAAACTCAGTTAAATTTATTTCAAAAAACGCAAATAAATTTGAAAAGACACAAATAAATTTCAAAAGACGCAAATAGATTTTCAAAAATGTAAATAAATTTGCTAAAAAACTCAGAAAAATTTAAAAAAAAAATCAGATGAATTTGCCAAAAACACAGAGAAATATGACGGAAGACAAATAAATTTGACAAAAACTCAGATAAATTTGACAAAAACTCAGATAAATTTGATAGTAGCTCTGATAAATTTGACAAAAGCTCAGATAAATTTGACAAAATCAGATAAATTTGATAGTAGGTGTAAGCTCTGGACTCGGCTTTCGTAGCAGTTCAGGGCAAGGTTCCGTGTCATTCTGAAGAACCCCTTTCGTTCTTCTTCTCTAGGAATAAAGGACTTTACAAAAGAGCTCTGCAGATCGAATATGGTGGCCATTTCTGACTACAGTAGTGACGATGGCGATTACCCTGCGATGGAAACACGGCCATTTCTGTGCTCTGTCTTTTTCAACCACTTGCAACCGAAATTGAACCCAACCACTGATCTGTGTTCTACAACTACAGAACAATCTGAACCAAAAGTCCCGTAGGAAAAGAAGAACCAAGGCCCTGTCCATCTCATTCCTCTCCGATTTACACCCCAAGTCCCATTTTTCTATAGCAGTCGAACGTGGCGGCCCACCTAGATCTGTCGACTGTAACAAACTCCTGCGTTTTGGCGACTTCGGACGAAATCGAGAATCATCTGCAAGTTCTTCTCAGGCGACTGGACTCCTGTTCTTTTCTGCAATGAAGATGAAGTGCAAAAATCCGGATCAATCCTAGATCCGATCTGTCGAGTCGATTGAGAGGATTTAGGAACAATGGAGGAGGGAGATTTGAAACTTTAGAATCTATGCCTAAAACGGTTGAGAGGGCAAATTTGTCCTGAAATATGTGACTGTGTGGATATAAGGACCTCTGGCTGCAAACAGTCTAGCTGTTAGGACCAGTACCCTTAAAAAGAATTTGCTTGGACTGGAGGCTGGATAGATTCAATTCTAGGGACCTTTCGCTAATTATCTCAAAAAAATCTACATAAATCTCATGGTGGTTGTCCATTCTTATTAAGAATATTGATTTTGGGGGTATGAAAGGTATTAAAAAGAAAAGGCCGGGGCCTATTTACAAATACTAAAACCTTAGGGGCTTATTTACAAATACTACAAACCTTAGGGGGGTATATATAAAAAGCTCTTAAAAATATGATATGCTATTCATTACAGACAAGAAAACAAAATTACATAAATGCCTATATGCACTCACATAATATTGGTAATTTGTATTTTTTTACCAAAGTTTTGTCCAAAACTTTTCAAAGAAAAACTTGTTACACCCCAAACATGTTCATGTACAATTTGGGTTTCCGTCTTTATATCCAAATTTTAAAATGTGTTTATAGTCATTGATCCATATTTCACTCATCAATCCCATCTCATATCATAAATTTCTTTCCAGAACTAGAAATTAGAGTTGGATGGAAAAGTTAAAAATTTAGCACCGCAACAAATGTATTGTGGAACAGTTAGGCCCTATCCCTAGTGGTGGGTTGCGGTGTGGCAAGAGAAAGAAACTCAGTTGTTACACACTCCATAGTCCATACCCTACAACAATGACAAGAGAAACCCAGATCTCTTAGCCCAAAAGGGACACAAGTGAACAAGAAGCCATCAATAGGCGAAATGCCAGAACATGACAATATATTCTGCAAATTGCTAAAAGGGGGAAATCAGAACATGTGATTTGAGAAGAAAAAACTCATACCTGATACCTGAGTTTTCAAGGCATTTCTTTTCCTCTTCCTTTCGCAAATTTTTTCCTCCTCTTTTCCTCCTCTTCTTTGTTCCCTTCCACATATTAGTTATCAAATATAAAAAAGCAAGAAAAGATAAATAATATTACATATATAAAACTGCAGTAAATTATCATATTATAGGACCTAATCTCACCTAAAGTGAACCCCTCACATGGCTGAGAAAAGAGAAGAGAAACCCATACATATGGCTGAGAAAAGAGAAGAAAAAAAAAATCAAGCTTGAAGAACACCGCCTGGCTTGGAGAGAGTCTAACGTTTACAGATGGAATCCCTCCTCGGTTTTATGTTACCTGGAAACTTAGAAAGAGTCGAGAGAGTTCACTTCCTCGCCAAAGAGGTCGAGGGAGAAGGTCTGAAACACTTTTGATTTGGGGGTTTTTGAATGGAGAGGGTTTTCAATGATGGGATGGACGATGGTTCGAGAGAGACGAGGGTAAGGGTTGGAGATTTA
The DNA here is from genome assembly GCA_003546025.1 of Camphora micrantha. Classification (NCBI taxonomy): domain Eukaryota; kingdom Viridiplantae; phylum Streptophyta; class Magnoliopsida; order Laurales; family Lauraceae; genus Camphora; species Camphora micrantha. The sequence continues at coordinate 20,506,808 of QPKB01000009.1, forward strand.
GGGGCTTTTGAATGGAGAGGAATTTTAGTCCTTGAGTGATGGCCGAGAGAGAGGGATGAGATCTCGAGAGTGGGATGGTGAGAGAAGAGGTGGATCAGCTAAGAGGGATAGAAGGGACGGCGCGAGGGGATGATGGGGGATGGCGTGAGAGCGATGGAGAGGGCCAAAGAGATGAAGGAGGTCGAGAGATGGTGAAATGAAGGTGTTGCTGCGTGCGCAGGGCAGAGACGATGAGATGAAGGTCTTAGAAACGAGTAGAAACCAAAATCTCTAGATATTACGTACAGACGGCTATGGAAAATAACTTTGAACGAATATGATTAAATATTACCTGCGAGATCTATCTGATTTGATCTCGAACTGACAGCAGCCCAAAATCCTCAAGATTTTCTATTGTATTCCTATATGCTCAAACTCGCACTAGGGAGTGGGCCTTTTCTGCGAATTCCCTTCTACTATCTAAAACCGAGATTTCTATCTTGTTATTCTTGTATATTAACCTAAAGAGTTATAACGCATATTTATAGGCTATAATAGGGACCTTAAGAATGAAATAAAGATAGGCTCCTTATGGAAATAGGAAACCCTAATTCGACCCAAATTAGAATTCTAATTCCACAAATTGCAATTCAGTCAACTAAAGAATTGTAATTGCACATGTCCTTATTCTCAAAATAATATTTCAAGCTTCTTGTTTTTAAATGCTTATCAATCTCCCCACGTTAAGATTTCAGATATCCATCGATTAAATAATTATTGACATCTATATTTAATCGATATCTTTATAATTCCTTGAGACCATACACTTAACTTATTTGATATGTCAGACACAAAGTCCACCTGCAGGATTTAACATAATCAAAAATTAAAAGTTTTATCAAGGGAATATCATCAATCCCTATTACAGGACATGGATTTTGTCAATGAACTAATATCCACCATACACGTAGTGTAGTCATCCAATTCACTGAGATTATTGACCCATAAAAGATCTCACTCATTCTTAAATCAAAATGCCAAACCCTAAATGTATGTGTCTATTATTTATATCGGGATTAAGAGTACAAGCACTCATGATAACCATTTGGGTGTTCACCATCTTATATAGTCAGTATAAAAACAATAAACCCAAAAACACGGTTCTGTTCAATACACACATAGTGTACTAGCATAATGAATCGAAACTACATTGTTTCCCTCAGCCAAGACAAGCCTGTTGAAACATCATGCTACAATCGTACCGATGGTGTGTCCAAGTCCATCTAGATTGTGAACTACAACTTATATTTTATAAGAATCGACAAATAAGTCTTCCGTGTATAAGTAAAACTCTACACACCAATTTGTCTACTTTATAGAATAAAAGACACTCATATGCATAATAATGCAACCATTTGCCCATACAAAATCTCAGTTAGATGAGAAGACATAATATACTAAAAAATTAATCAGTCAATGACAAATACATAAAGTAAGTTTTTAGTATAAATTTCCAACAGAATGTGCTGTTGCGTGCACAGGGGAGAGAGAAGAGATGAAAGTGTGATGGGGATGGTTTGCGCAGGGGAGAGATGAAGGTGAGAGAGCAAGAGAGTGATGTTAGAGTGAGACGGTGAGGGAGATGAGCGAGAGAGGGATGTTAAGTCATAAAGGTGTTTCTTGTAATAAGATTTTTACCGGGGGCCACTTATGGCCGCCACAACAACTAATTTTTAGTGTCGGCTAACCTATGTCGGATGCTAAAAACTCCTTTTACCCTTGAAAATATTCGCCATCGCTATAAATTCGACGGTACAAACAAAAAATTTCCCGCGGGCCCTTGGCGCCATTGGACAAATGTTTTTAATGACAGTCATAGTGGGGGCCACCAGTATAAGTAACTTAAAAATTGCGTTATTGTGGGGTCAGCTTTGGCCGCCGCTATAAGTGTCTTTTAGCGACGGATTTTACCAGTCGCCGCTATAAGTCCAACGCTAAAAATGTATTTTCTTGTAGTGACATGGGACGTTTTTTTTTCTTATGATCATCCAAACTGTTCGTCTGATAGTCTCTCTGCTATGGATGGTCTGAATGGATAGATTCATTAAGAGGCCCCCCTACTTAGTATTCACAGGTTTTGAGAGGTTTTGAGATGAATTCATAATGAGAGGTGTTTGCTTTTCTCTAAGTGCTTGGGAACCCCATGTTTGTTGACGTTGTAGTGTGTCCCTCCCACTAAGTTAGACGGGAAGAAGGAAAATACGTCCCATTGAATAAATGAGTGCGCATGGGCTCACACAACAACCAATAATCTTTGAAATATTCTATCCAAGCTGCCAGTCCTACCACTTCATCAGAATCTCAATCATGTTGTTTCAATAGAGTTCCCATCTCATATGTAGCAATAGTTTTTTTCATGTTTCTGCTCCTACCCATGCTTTGTGCCAACTAAGTACAACCTATGATGCTGGATATGGCATCAGTTTCCAGATCAATTCATGCAGCACTATAGTCAATTCCGAATTGACATAGAATACATAACTTGTACAACTATCAAAATCCTCTTTTCATGAAGAAGGTCATGAACATGGTCCCGCCTGCAGATGGGTTGGGAACAGCCAGTGACACACATTTGTATATTCTCAATGCATTTCATATGAGATTAGAAGCCTGCCAGGAGAACTGATTGTCAATGCATTTGGATATTCTTAATACAAAATTGAATCTAATTGTACTTAGTGAACATAACTGAAACCACAAAATTCATAAAATTGGGGATTTGATTGGAATGATCTGATAATGAAAATATGACATGGGCTAGAAGTCACAAAATACATGTACTGAAAATTCATCTTTTGCCACCAAACCTTAAACATTGAAAAGAGCAGTCACCAAAAATACATGTTCTGAAAAATCATGTCCCGAATCATCCATAAAATCAAAACCTACTAGACTAAACCCCCAGCATCTCAAAAGAACTACCACCTACATCAAAAAACAACATTTCAACCCCATGTTAGCCACTGTCAGTTGCAACAACAAAACCCTCTGAAGCGCACCTCTTCAATTGAACCCTACAAAATAGAGAATTTCAAAGTCATTAATATAAGAGGTGAACATATAACATTTATATGATAAATGTGTGTTTTTCAGCCACTACCAGTTGCAAAATTTGAAATAATGTGCAGTAATCATGTCAAAAACTGAAAACTGCAAAAAACTAAAATAATACCTTCTGTCCTAGAATGCTCATAACTGCAAAAACTGAAATAAGAGGTGAACATATAATATTCATATGATAAATGTCTATTTTTCAACCACTACTAGTTGCAAAATCTAAACAAATGCGTAGAACCCTGCCAATAATCATGTCACTGAAAATTGCACTGTGTCAAAAACTGAAAAATGCACCCATGTGTAGCACCCTGTCATTAATCATGACACAAAACTAAAAACTGCAGAAACTAAGAGCTGCAAGACTTGAAAACTATAAAAACTGAAATAATACATTCTGTCCTAGAATACTTATAACTGCAAAAACTGAAAACTGGAATAACAGAAATAAGAGAAGAACATATAACATTCATATGATAAATATTGCATTCATATGGCAGTCTTTCCTTGTACATAATAAATGCATACCTAAATTCTATGTCAATGTCCCATCAACGGAAATCGATCTTTTCAATTGTGCATGTCCTTCACCTCACCGTTGTCTCCCAGAATATTCTCATCTTTTCCAGAGGTGTGGATTACAAGATTGAAAAGAAATAGAAAGATCAAACAAAATGATAGTAAAAATGAAATACATAGAAAGTCCAATGTTAAAATAAAATATATAGAAAGTCCAATGTTAAAATGAAATAATACCTTTTGACGAGTATAGGACAATTGCGCATGTTATGTGCAACATCATGCCTGCCACATCCATGACAATTCGGGGTTTTCTCATTGCTTTTTTCTTAGAAGACTGCAATCTCTTTGGACAACCCTTTGTCTTAGCATGCTTTGGCACAAGATATGACAAGTTCCCTTGTCTTTTCATTTACTATTATCTTTTGTCATTACTTTCTTTTCATTTATCTCACGAATACTCTTTTTTAAATCTTGTAAAACCTTTTTCGCATGTTGGTATACCTTTTATACATTGATGCCTCATCTACAACTATTGCAGCTTCATATGATAAATCTCCATGTTGTGCAAGCAATGAACCATCACATGAAGAGCATGTGCCACTATCAGATTCATCGTCTATTCTTGCGAACCTTGTCTATCTTTTTAAAATATACTGTTGAGGCAATTCATAAATTTTCTCTTGTTTGAAAACACTAATGATATGTTCACATGGAATTCCTCGAGTCTCAAAAAATTGACATGAACATTTTGCTCCTTTTTGAAATTTTTTGAAAAGTACGGTTCATTCAATTTCTTTGTTATTTTTGAATGGTGAAACATTATAAACCCATTGCTTGATGTCATCATATATAAGCTCAACAATGCCGCATGTTATGTATGTGAATTATTCTTGAAATTTGGAAAACATCTTTTTCGTATATATTCTGGACATCCTCTTCTCCATTAGCATATCTGTCAGCAATTTTGGTTTTCCATTTATAGTGTCATGATCAGCCTTCAACTAACAATATTTTTTAGTTGCGATGCCTTGCTATTATCACAACATAAAATCATACAAACCATTTTTTTGTGTCACGTATTGCTTAAGGAAGGCATTGATACTCTCACTTCTTCAAGTTGTAGACATTCCTCCAAAAAATACGTCTCTAAAATACGTTGGCATCCACATCTCACGAATACCATACATTGAGTCCAGCCATTCATTGTCTAGAAGATCAAATTCTGTCAACATATGCTTCCAAGCCATCTCAAAATGTTCTCTTGTGATAGAATTGTATGCAATCTTTTTAAATGTTTTGATAAAGTCCGAATTATGAATCGCAATTCCACGCAAATTCTTTTGTAAATTATGCATATGATTATAGCATATGATTCTTTCTAGGAGTACTTAATAAATGAGTATATTCCATAATAAGTTTAAATGCCACCCATTGCCCCTCCTTTGTTTTTTTAATTTGAAGGTGTGCCGCCACAATTTTCCTGCGTATCTGAGTTCCGTCTCTGCTTTATAGATTCATCGCCTAAATTTTCTTATCAAGAACCTTCTTTGGAGCATACAAAATTTTCCTCACAACGTCATTATTCACCCTTGTCTCAGAGCTTCGTCTGATAGTAAAACCCGCCAATTTAGCATAAATTAAATGTTATAAGCGTTGTAAGCCTCCTCTATGTTATAAAAAATATATCCAACTTCTGGTGTTTTCTCCTCCTCAACTTGTGGTATAAATGTATTAATTGGGAAAGATGGACTTGCTTTTTCCTTTTGGATGGTTTAAGGAGGAAAATAGAACCACACCATGACAATACATGCAAAGCAAAACAAAATAAAAGTAATAAGAAACTAATTATTAAGGATGTAGTAAATTATTTCAACAATACTAATTTCATGTCAAATGTTATAATTACTGATAGTCAACGTTTGGCCCGATATCAATGTCGAAGTTGAAAGGTGAATCTGAACCCTTAATTAGAATCTGATAGGGTTTGATAGCTTCATTAGCAAAAATGTGGTCAACCCACACCAAACCCATTTATCAATCTTGGAGGAAATGCCAACAAAAACCTTGAGTTTCCTCTAGAGTTTTGGTTGGGTTGGTTGGTTAGCCCTGCACGACCATTGACAATTATTTAGATTCATAGATGCAGTAGGCGGGTTAGGTTTCATTTCAATTCTGATTCATCCTTGACTGAGTCTGGTCTTTTTTTTTTTCTCGATGTGTGTTGCATCCATTACTGCCACACTGGGGGCATCAAAATTGTGGGATTACTCCTTTAAAATTATCTGATTCTACTATGTTAATGTAACTTAGGTTGTATAAACTTCCTAGTATGCTCAAATTGTGGGATTCATTTTCATAGAGAAGACAAATCAAATAAAATAATAAATAGCAAACAAATTTGATCCAAATCAATTACAATCGTAAACATTAATTGTAGAGAGAGAGAGGGAAAAACTACAAAACCTTAGTTGGGATGGACGCCTCACATGGGAATGGTTGCTGCGAGAGGGCCGTGACATCTACGGGGATGGATGTCCCTAACGGCCATGTACAATGAAACTGAGATGGGGATGGCCGCTGCAAGATGGTCTCGACAGGGATGGCCACTGTCATAGACCATGAGCCTGGAAACTACGCTAGAGATGGCTGTTGCGAGGGGGTCTAGACTTGGTGCCGCGATTGGAGAGCTGGGTCTTATGCATCCATTGGGGACAAAATCATTGGATACCAGGGAGAATCTGGGCTAGCGGCGGAGCAGATTTGAGAAGATTTAAGGTGGGGAGGATCTAGGTTGGTGATGGAAGAGAAGATGGAGCAGATTTAAGGCGGGGTAGAACCTAAGGCGTCAAGGACGATCAGATGAGGGGGGAGGGGGGGCGGGGGGGTGGAGAGCGCTCTATACTTGTTGAAGAGGAAATGAGAAGAGGAAGGAGGATCGTCACAAGTTTTCCCTCTTCTCGCTCGTCAAGGGTTTTTCCCTCTTCTCGTTCGCTCATCGTTGGTGAAAAGAAGGAAGAGGGAGCGATTGTGATTTGAAGGGCTTTTGCCCTTTTGGAACCCGTTTTTCTAAATGACGAGGACCATCGGATTTGGTCGCTTTTGGACAGTCAAGATGCGACTTCGCACAGAACTGTGAGAACATTTCGCACCAGATCATTTCCCTTTACGTAATCCATTAACACATAATGGGCCCTCTTGAATTTGCACCAATCTTAATGTTACCTAGTTCCACATACTATTCACCATTGGATTCTATGACTACAAAATTGTAATAGCCATTAAATCACGTGAGCTTGAAACTAATTATTTTACTTGACATTTCCATTAAATCATGTGAATCATTAGAATTATTTATTTTACTTGACATTTCATATTCCCCTCATCTCCGTTTGCACGTTTTCACTGATGTTTCACCCTCAGTTGTCATGCTAGACACAAATGATCATGCGCCCATTATAGGACCCGCTTGGACAACGATTTCAAATTCAAATTCAAGGTTTCCATATTGGAGGACATTCATATGAGAGAACCTTTTTGTTTACAGAAAGCAATTATTATATATTATAGACGTAGGATTCGATTTCAAAATTGAGTTTCAATTTTGTAATTGATTAAGAAATTGGAGCCCAATTTTGATTTGATTTTAATTTAGAGAGAAATTTTAAGAATCTACTCACATTCCTTAACAAATTCAAATCCTTAAATTTAAAATCTTTATCTATTAAGAGAAGATTTCTCACACTTTCCCTAAATTATCTCCATCCATTTTTAAACAATTTTTAACCAACCAGACATTGGAGTCCAATTTTACAATTGATTGAGAAATTGGATCTCAATGTCGATTTCAATTTAAAACTAGCAACAAAGGCCCGTGCTAAGCCCGAGCTCTAAAAATATTAATAAATTCTTTCATCAAATTGTGAACCCCTTTGATTGGTTAGGAGAATAAACTAAGATCATTTAAACTTTGTGGCAAACTTAACTAAAAATTATAATAAATTTAATAAAGAGAATTGATTGGGTAAAAATAAAAAAATTAATATGAAACTTGATAAGAACACATTGAACCCATTCTGCCAGGGCTGTATTTTGAAAAAAAATATCTAAGATAATTATTGACTTAAACAATAAATACAATGTTTTTAAAATTATTCTATAGCAATTATTTAAAAATTCTATATATTAGTTTCTATTTTAGTGATCAATTTTGCAATAGCTAGAAATTTAGATTTAGAAAGAGAACTTTTCTTTAATATTAGTTACAAAAATTTATTATAAACTTGATAATTGAAGTTAAGATTTTTATTTATCAAAACGCAATAGTTCTACATATCCTATGACTTATGCTTATATTTCTTGTATTTGGGTCAAGTTATCTTCTGAATTATTTCTTTAATTAGGTAATATATCCTTTAAAAAATGAAAAGATATCTGGACCATGTAAAGTCAAAGTTTATGGTCCAAATTGTCTTTGTACTTTACCCCTTTAACATTTACTACACTCTCTTGTCCGACATCGATTAAGAGTTTTTTTTTTACCAGGCTTTTTTCTGCATAAGAACAAATTATCTGCATATCTAAAAGAGAAGGTGATCAAACGTTCAAAAAAGAGAAAAAAGGAAAAATGGAAAAGATGACAAATCTACAAGAGGTTAAGGCGAAACAAAACTCGATAGAATCCCAATCTTCCCTTGTTGTCCTTTCTAATGATTATATAGTTTCACTAATTATGATTATGCTTTGTAAAAAAATGAAAAATAAATTTGATTAATAATTATTTATGATCACAAAACAATATAAGATTAGAAAAGGCAACATAATAATAAAAAAAGAGAAAATAGAATCAACAAATTGAAGGATCCAAAAGATGCAGAAGAAAACATATTGGTAAAGAAATAACTGAGAAGTTTATCCGGTTAAAACAAAAGAACTACCCATTATCATAATTTCTCTAACTATTTATATTATCAATGGATTCGGTTTCTAACTTATCTTATTTTTTGGATCAGTCTCGAGCCTATGAAAAATAAGCCCTCTCAACTGGAACTAAGCTTAGCCCAAAAAAGGAAGAGTCAAAATATACATTGCCTTATTGAAAAGCCTAATAGTTCTATTTTTTCCTCACAATTACATATTTGAATAACCCAAAATGGGGCCTTACAGAAAAAAAAAAAAAAAAAACACACATTGAATGCTATGTATATTCTACATTTGATACTTGTTTTTCACATATCGAGATAAAGCCGGTTGCCTTCTTTAACCGATTAATCAAAGTTAGAGGTAAAATCTGTAATCAAGACATGGCAAGAGTACAATGGACCTTATTTTCATATAAATTATATAAATTAAAAAGGAAAGAGAAAAATGATGGTTTTATTGGAATAGTACCCGAAGAAAAACATCGGAGGGAGGAAATATTGGAGAGGGTGGATTTTGTTGCCGCAAGAGATTCTAATGCATGTAGTTGAAGAAGCCAATATTCTCAGTGAAATTGTCCATGTTTTTGTTTGATTATAAACTTGGAAGTTAAATACAAAATGAGAATGGAGATTTGGAATTTGGATTAAGGGGCCTTTGGATGACTTGTTGATATTGAATGTCTAATCCTTATATCATGGAGCAGGTATAATTAATTAAAAGCAAGTATCATGGAGAAAAACCCATAACTATCATGTCCTTGATAAGTTAAAAGAGTGGGTCCCACGTCATCAATTTAAATGGCTATATAATTAACAACGGGTACCATGGAGCAATTCCGGTTTGCATTAATTATGGCCATTTGGATCAAAAGTTTTTATTTGCAATCACCTAGCCATTTGGATCCCACAATTGTTACGATCTTAAATAACTTAAAAGAGTGGGCTCCACCTAATTAATTTAAATAGATATATAAATACCGGTGGGCATCATGGAGCAATTTCATTTTGCATTCATTATAGCCTGGATACCAACAGTCATTGACAAACATTGTGGTGGTCAAAATCAATTGAACAAATCGGGATTGATTTTTGAATTCCAGTCCCTTTCATATATATAAACTAGCAAAAGTACCCCGTGCTGAGCACAGGCAATGCAATTAGTGGTAGTTATTTTGTAAAGATCTAAAATAAAAAAATCAATAGAAATAATTTAGAGTGTAACCCTAATAAAAAAAAATCAATGAGTTATTTATTAGAGAGGATGGAGAAGAGGAAAGGGCTTGTGGCGTTTAAAGTTGGAAAATGTAGAGACGTGAATAGAAACACAAAGAGAAGAGGAAAGAGTTTTTGTAACATTGGTTTAGTAAAAAGAACGTTATTAATAGGGCTAATATTAGTAGGAGGATTAATGAGTGATATTAGTAGGAGGTCAACATGAGAAGAGTCAAAATCAAATTTGAAATTAACAGTGAAATTGGAAATCTAATCCACTTCACTTCATATATAATAATTGGAACTCCAGTTTAAAGGGATCGGATTTGATTTTTTTAACTCAATTTCATTGCAATTTCAAATTCAATTTTAAAATAAGAATAAGCTCATTTAGGTTTTGTCAAATAAAAAGAGGGTCATCTAGACAAGGAGAGGTTTTGAATTTTTTTTTTTTAAATTTCTCACGTCTCTCTATCTCTCCGAGTCTGAAAAAGTTAATCTCTCACGTCTCTCTATTTCTCTCGTGTTGTTGGATGATTTGAGACCAAAAGAAGGGTTTCCATCATGGAAATTTTAGTATTGGAATGTTGGAGCATTGGGGCTTTCTGTACTAAGATGAATCCAAAATGTAGCAGTTTTGCAAGATGGTTGGTTTTATTCTGTGCAAAGAACCTCTAAGCCATCTGCCATTGGGCGGCAAAAACAAGTGGAGTAGCCTTGCCTTCTTTGGAATCTAAAAACAAACCTTGTGAAGCCTGGGTGAGGAGGACCCTTTTGTCTTAATTTCGTTTGGATGATAGTCTATATAGATGATAAAAATACTATGAAAAACAATGGGTGGACCTGAAGTGCAAGCTACTTTCTAGGCTGTAAATCCAACAATAGGCGGGGTAAGTGATTGCGGGGTAAGTGATTTTACATTTGATTCCCATCTTTTTTATTTCAATTCATACGAGATATCCAACAGTAGGCTGCTACTTTTCGTTTGGGTCTTTATCCATAGGGTAAGTGAGTTTACATTTGTAAACCGATTTGGGGTTTTCTATTTTTTATTATTTTAATGGCTTTCTCCAACGTGTTGTTTGAAACCATGTTTTAAAGCAATGGAGCTGTTCTCAAATATAGAATTTATTATTTATCTATTTATTTTATTTGTTTAGTGTAAATTGGAATATTGGATAGGAAGTCACATGCTCATACTCTGTCATAGTGTTTACTATGTCTCACTATGCTCTTCCATGATTGGATTCGTATAAAGTTTTAGGGCACGTTTGTGTGACCACTTAGTTTTTTTTCAAAAAGCAAGGAAAAGCGAAAATGATTTTCCACATTGTTGAAGAACTCATGTTTGTTGTGGCCAATTATTCGCAAGAGAAAAAAGAAAAACAAACCAAGTTTTCTACGACTATGTTGAAATCCCTTTCTTATGGGGTTGAGATTTGTTTTCTAAGGACAACAAAAAAGGGTTTATAGTGGAACGAGTTTTCCAACAATTTACATTTCTTTCCAAAACCAAAGTTCTAATATTTTTTATTGCCTGTTGCTTCATTAGTTATCTAATGATTATCTTTTTATTTACTTAATTCTTTAAAAATTACAGTTTTTGATGGATTTTGAAATGGTAGCAATAGCTTCACGAAAAATAATACTTAGACCTCACAGGAATTACAAGCGTGTATTGAAAGTGAATATACTCAAAGTATAGTGGTTTGCATTAGTCTGTTTATTTTCTTATTTATATTTTTTTGTAGTAAGAAATTTATTTATTTTATTCTTTCTAAGTCGATACATTCAATGTTGTATTAGACGTATTCAATTAGTTATGGTTTCTAATTTTAGGTACAACTAACTCTTGTTATCTAAGCTTTATACACTTCTAAGTTAATGTTCATAACTTTTGTTATTCTATGTTTTTAATTTTTTGATTCTCTTTATACATAGTAAATTTGATTAAAGACCTATAAAATTATTTAGAAACACCATCTCTATTATTTTCTTGTCTGAAAACACCAACTATCTTTATGCAACTGAATTTGAATTTTTTTAAAAGAGTTTTAATGGTTTTTCTCCCTCATTTTAGATATTTGAGTCAAATGAAGAGGACATTTTAATGGAAGCTTCAGGTATGATAAATTTCTAATCAGTTTTATAGATGATATTCTTTCCTAAAATAGATTAATTATTAATCTATGAAACATGGCATATTCATTTGATTACTTCAAAGTTAAATGGCCTTCATCATTATTAATGTTGGTCCTATGTATTTAAACCATAAGTGTGTATGTGATTTTTTCGCTTTTTACTACAGAGAAAAGGCATGCAACCTGGGAAAAAACATCCACATGGGATTTTAGTATATGCATCACCATTGAAATTTGCACTATTAGTCTCTTTTAGTTTCATGCTCACTTTTCATTTAGAACTGTAGTATGGATTAACATTGAAATTTATATTACCAATTTACCTTTTATTTTATATTAATTTTATATTTCTGCAATCTATTGTGCACTTGCCAATCCATTGATAGCTCCACAAAAACAACAATGGACTTCCTTGATTGTTTAGATGTTTATTGTCAATTTTAATGGTTTTTGTCTTTTCTTTTTTAGATTTAGTTTTCATTTATTTAGTGTTGGTTTTCGATGGGTTTGTTTGTTTCTTAGAAATTGCTCATCTGATTTATATACATTCTTTTCTTTAAGTATTTTTTGATGTTTTAATGAATATTATTTTTTACTTTTTATAATAGTTCTTTTTTTGTTATTATTTTTTGAGTTTTATGGGTTCTCTTAGTTTCTGTGGTGATAGATTTTCATAGCTTTATATTTTTTCTTTTGTTTTTTAGTTTTTAGGTATTGGGTTTCAATGGTTTTATTCGTTTCTTCTAAGTTATTTTTATTGTTGGATTGTCTGTAGACTTTTGTTTTTGTGTTGTATTTTTGTGGTATTTTTATCATTTTTAATTCTTTATTATGGATTTATTCTTTTGATTTTAAAAGAATGCTTGAAGTAAAATAGTAATTGAGTTCAAACAAATTATAGTGTCAACTATATTTTTTGTGTTATTATTATAGATTTTGATCTTGATTGAGATTTTTACCATCTTAACGTAATTTAGACCAAATATTATTTAAATTTTTTATGATTTTTAATATTTTAAATTTTATCATGGGCATGTTTTGCTAGTAATATATTAGGATTCTTACTGGTTAACGCTATAAAACCTAGTCTAAGAAGGGCACCATGATGCGAATGGAGTTATTGAAAAACACTTATATAGAGGGTTTAGGTTTACAACTCCTGATTTAAAAAAAGAGGAGGGTAATAAATATGCAATTAATGTTACGAGATATAGATCTTGGGTGGACGCCCACCTAAGATGAGTTAGGGTTAGAATTAGGGTTCCACTCTTGTGAGGTTATTTTGCCTATGAATAGGCTTCTCCCTTTATATTTATACACACAGATAATGAGATAATAGAAAAGCTCTTTCTTCTCCTTCAAATTTTTTTTCTCTTGGTCTCTCGCTTTTCTAACACGTTAGCAGCACAAAGAAGAAGAAAAAAAAAAGCCTAAGAAGCAGCCTCGTTTTTTTTTTTTTTTCAACCAAAAAATCAGTTTCCGGGCAACTATAACAAACTTTGCCTCGGTTTCAGACTTTGCCACGGTTGGATATTATAGCAAATTTTTTTTTTTTGTTTGCGTGCGTGAAGAAACAAAGACTTTGTGTTTGCATACTGTAGCCTCCAACTTTACTTTTCTTCTGTTTTCTATTTACAAGAAACATATATTGTTCGATTTGCTTGCGTTACAAGTTGAAAAATCATCATCGAAATTAATATTTTTTCCTTTCTTTTTCACCTTGGGACGAGCGCCAAATTCTTTTTTACTGTTGCTGTATTGCTAATGCAAGCACGGGTCTGGTCTCTTCGGTATAATCTTTGACAGGCAATAACTTCTTCATCCAACCTCCGATCGACGAACGGTTTGGTTTTGTAGATTCGTGGCAACAAGCATTACCAAATAAACACAACAAATCAGCATATCAAGGGTCATAATTTTTTTTTCCTAGACTGCAATCACGGTAAGTGGAATCCAAACCATAGTTCAAATCAAATCTATTAGAATGCATAAAATTAGTTTATGATATTTATTTACTGTAATTATAGTGTTTGGTTACTATTCATCATCTTGCACCATTTTTTTTAATTTAAATTCATTAATACTATAAATGGATCACAAAATAGAACCTGGAGTTCTAAATTTGAACATGAAGTTCACGGATCTATAGACTAGCAGTCCTAGAAGTTGGAATATTGATCTGAACCTGTAGATTCATATCAATAACTCAAAACCTGAAGTTTTTTATTCAAAAGTCCAAATAAATTATACATCCATAAAATTAAACATGAAAATTTGACAAAACCAGAAGTTCTGATCATTTGTTAGAATTAGAAGTTTTACTTCAAACCTGAAGAGGCACGTAACCCTCTTGGTGGAACTGTTCCTCCCGAAGAGACAAGTAACCTTCTTGAAGAAGTACGTAACACTTTTGAAGAAGTTCCTCCCGAAGAGGCAAATAATGCTCCTAAAGAGGTTCCTCTTGAAGAGGCACATAACGCTCCTGAAGAGGTTATGGTAAAATCTGTTCTTTCTATAATAATGGAAATCCCTGATAAGACTTTGGAAGCCTCTGAAGAGGCACCGGTACCGGATAATGAAGAGATCTTTATACTTTACAATTATTCAAGAGAGAAATGGAATAGAAATGATGATGATGATTGGGACACAAAACTACGTTCTATAAATTCTGGAAGGATTTCCTTTGCCTGAAGCAAAGGCAAGGAGTACGTACTCAATCCAATTAAGGCATTGAATTCGTATTAAACACATCCTACGATATTTGCATGGAACAACTGATTTAGGAATATATTATTCTTATGATCGTATAAATTTCAGTTTTGTAGGATATGCAGATTTAGGTTATCTCTCTGATCCTTATAAGGGTCGATCACAGACAGGTTATGTATTTTTTAATGGTAATGCAGCCATTTCTTGGCATTCTACTAAACAAAATTTGATAGTCACTTCCTCCAACCATGCTGAGATTTTAGTTCTTTATGAAGCCAGTAGGGAATTAATATGTATGGCTAAGATCTTTGATTCAGTATGTTTATAGTTCTTGTCAATTACCATTTATTATAGGTATTCTGAATATTATCTATGAAGATAATGAAGTATGTATAAAATAGATTCGAGAAGGTTTCATTAAAGGAGACAAGGCTAAGCATATAGCACCGAAGTTTTTCTTCACTCATGAACTTCAGAAGAACAATGAAATTAAAGTCAAGAAAGTTTGTTCGAGTAACAACCAGACTGACCTGTTTACCAAATCTTTGCCAAAATCAGTGTTCCAAAAGTTTGTATATGAGATTGACATGCGTAAAGTTCATCATCAAACTATGTAAATGGTTGCTATCATCAGGGGGAGTTGTTTATCATGGAGCATCCTCAAGTATGCCACCCAAGGACATTTGTGTGCTGTACTTTTTTTCCTTCTCTAGGCTTTATCCCACTAGGTTTTCCTAGTTAAGGTTTTAACGAGGCAGCATTATGCACGTCCAACACCAGTTCAATGATCTTGAATAATGTTGTACTCTTTTTCCCTTCGCTTGTATTTTTTTCCCATTGGATTTTCTTTAGCAAGGTTTTTAATGAAGCAACTGTCTTTGAATGATGGTCATCCAAGGGGGAGTGTTACAAGATATGGATCTTGGGTGGATGCCCACCTAAGATGAGTTAGTGTTAGAATTATGGTTCCTTTCTTATTAGGTTACTTTGCCTGTAAATATGCTTCTCCCCTTGTATTTGTACACACATATAATGAGATAGTAGAAAAGCCATCTCTTCTCCCTCTAATCTTCTTTCTCTTGGTCTCTCGCTTTTCTAACAATTAAAGGATTGTTGTGACGTTTGATCAAGTGATTCATGGTGATAAAGTGCTCATCGTTTAATCAAGTACTTATGATTTAGTATTATTTGGCTTGTTCTTAAGGATGTTTTGTTCAAAGAACAAAAGCCGATATCAAAAGCTATGTGGTTCTATTCAGGACTTAGAATCGAATAGCTAACAAATATGTATTCTGTTTTCTTTTTATTTGTGAATTTGTTTGCTTCCGATTACAAGTGATTGGTTGGAGGTTGATGGAATTCAAATACCATGCATGCTGCACGGTTGATGGAATTCACCAATGCCGTCAACTAGTGTCTTCATGGATAGTAGAATATGATTGCCTAACCATCAGTCTATTAAATCATATGATATTACACTGATATTTACAACTACCATGCATTTTGCTTGTTGCATTTTTCTTATTACTATTCCCCCGTAGGAGTTAGACAACCCTAAGCCAGGTTGGGCCTGGCCCCTCATCATCAGGATTCAGGCCTGAATATTCAGACCTGATAATAAATGGACCAGGTTGGAAACAACCCATGAACCCCTGACCCACCCCATGAATAATCCCCGAGTTTCCACCATTTATAACTCAACTCATAAATCCCAGTGTTTTAGTCCAGCCTTCGAAGTCTTTCGAAATACGCGTTTGTGGTCCGGGAAATGGCGACGCCAGGTGACTTTCCCACTCAATCTCAATTCCTTCTCAATTCCAATGCAATCGATTTCCGTTTCGTTCTCCACAAATTCACGGAAATCGGATTCATACCCTAGAGGTAGAAATCCGTTTTCCGCGGATTCTCACAATCGCTGTTGAAACTTTACGTGCCTAAGAAACTGAAAACCGGAGAAGATGATATCTTCGTCAGTTTTCAATTTCCGCAGAAAGTTGAATCACTGTGAAAATAGAATACCGTGGAAACTCGCGCGCACGGAGATGTCCTTTGATTTCGTGTTCTGATTACTGATTGTGATTGCTGGTAGTTTTGTTTTAGATGTTGATGATGCCGCTGGATGCGTTTTGTATGGAAGGATTTTGTGGAGTTTAGATTCTTCTATAAGTGGGGAATAAAGGGTACTTGTAGTATATGTGAAGAATTTCTGCAAATCTAACTATCCAATCCCTATCAATGATCAGATGGCAAGCTAATAAATCGCTGATCGTGGAACTCTAGCTTCTCATCGTTGAATTTTACTTGAGTGTCATGGAAAAACCCTAGATTTCAATTCCGAAATCGCCTGATGATATTCTGAGAATTGTGCAATGGAAACCCTAGAAAAGGAGCGATTTGTAACGCAGGAAAGGACAATTTAATATGAGAGAGAGATTCTGACCTTACTGGGGAAAAATATTTAGAAGATATTTCATAAAGGCAAAGACTTGTTATTGAATAGTTAAATGTCAATTTTTATTAAAATAAATTAATTTCACTAGAGAGAGTGTGTGTGCGCGTTTTCGCCTAATGTGGGAAAATCTTTTCTACCACTTTTTTTCTAAGAGTTGGTTAAGAATTGCTTTTTTCAAGTGTTTTGAGTGGTTTCTAACTTACTATTCAGAAAAAAAAAAAAAAAAAAAAAAAAACACAAATAGTTTCTAAGATCATTAGGTCTACGGTGAAAGAGGAAAATATTCAAATCCAATCCTCTAACCCAACACCAAGCAGAAGGGCACAACCAGGAGCAGTAGATAGAGGACAACACTTGCAGATGGGTGTCAACTCAACTGTCAATAGCGTAATCAATTTAATTAGAAGGCTGACCATCTTCTGGTCACCGGTATGCGATCATTTCATGTGAGTGTCTGCACATGTTAGGGTATGTCCTGACTCTCTACCCTGGGTACCTCCCCCTTCTAGGCCAGTTGAAACTAAACTTTGATGGTATTAGTTTGGCTTATCTTGGAATTAGTTGTCTTAGTGGGTTGATTTAAGGTTGCATGGCAAGTATAGGGTGAAATATCTCCAATCCAGGACCTTTTGGGGCACCAGTTAACCTGAGCTCCTTGCCTTTCTAGATTTGGATGTGAGAGGCTGGCGATATGATCCTCTTTTATATGGAGTGTAGAAGGCAACTTGGCCCGTGCCATTTGGTGGTGGAGGAAAGATGCTTTGGTTCTTGGAAAATAGGTCCATTGTTGGATGAGCTAAGGGATTTCTTGGTTGGCTGCAATGTTTCCTCCAATGTGTCAAGACTGGACAACTCTAGAGCTGATGCACTAGCCTTTTTTTTTTTTTTTGATAACCTGATGCACTAGCCATTTTGAATGATGAATTGATGTTTGACCTGTAAAGAGACAAGATTTTGATCTCTTCACTTTTTGGGTTTGGTAGTTGCATCCTCACTTTTTGGGTTTGGTAGTTGCATCCTCATGAAATCTCTGTTGTGGTTTTGCTTGCTGTTTCATTCATTCTTTTTTTTTTAATGATGTCACTATTACTTTTTTAAAACAAAACAAAAAAGAAAAAAAGGTTGGCCTGTGGCTGTATATGATTACTGTTTAATTTGATTTAGGTAAGATTCAAACAATTTGATTTACCTCATTGATGCAGCCCGACAGAAGACTAGGGCCCGCAGGCCCCCCTGATGGACCCACTTGATGGGATCCACATGATCTCTAAATTGGCAGAGATCCCTATCCTATTTAAATTAGTAATATTAAGTAGTTGCTAATAGGATTTGCTTTCTAAAATTCTATTTTGAGTAGGATTAAGTATGTTACTATTTTTAATGTTCTTGTTAGTTTAGAAGTAGTGTTTTCTTTATAAATAGAAGAACCTTCATCTTGTGAAGGGATGCATTATTCAATCAAATAACCAACGTGAGTTTTTTTCCATGTGTTCATGGCTGTGAGTGCTTTTGTGTGTGGAATCCCTTTGTTGGATTCGATCAATCTCATCTAAGAGATTGGTCTATTCGATCGAAGGTCCGGGGCTGCGCCAAATTGGTATCAGAGCCCAGATCCGGTCGCCGGAGAAACAACTGTCTTCTCTGGTTCATCATCGTCTACCCATCGACATCATCCCACGCCATCCAACCCAACTCCTCTCCCTGCCGATCCAACCTACTACAACCTAGCCACTGCGAAGACCCAGCACCACCACTCACCCCATCCCCGAACCCAGAAAACCCTTCCGGCCATCTCCCGCTACCAAATCCCACCCATACCACTGCGCACAAAACCCAAATCCTTTTCCAAAACATCTCCCGAAACCAAAACCCCAACCCATTCCCACTGTCAAAATCCACCCAACCCTAACCCTAACCAAAGACCCCGAACCACTTTTTCCTCAAAAAACCCAAAATCCTCAAAAATCCCGAAACCCTAATTCCCTAACCCAAAAAAAAAAAAAACCCCAGCGCATTCTCTTTCATCTCCCAGCATCACCGTTTCTTCATCTCCATCCCAAACCCTTTCACTCACAAACCCCTTCCCTAAACCCAATCCCAAACGAAGCCCCACAACCCAGCCCGAACCCAAGCCGCACCCAACCCTTCACCTGACGCCCTAATCCCATCTCCCTCTCACGTCCCAGCCGTAAAACCCAAAGGCACCCACGCTCTGCCTTCGTCCCTCTAGTCTCGTCGAACCCACCCATCAGAAAAAAAAAAAAAAAAAAAGAAGCACGCATCGAGAGAGCGAGAGAAGAGCAGCAGAAAACAGAGAACAGAAAATCGAAAAAAAAAAATAGGCGTACCTGGCACCGACGAGAACTCCAGCACCGTCGTCGTCTCCAGCAGCCGGTCGCAGCAGCCGTCCCCCGGCCTCGCCCACCCGCTCCAGCGCAAGGTTCTCCTCCTTCGTTTCGTCCAAACAGTAAGCCTTCCCCTTATTTTTTTCTTTGCGCACAGAAGCCGAGGAGAAAAGAGACAATTTTTATCTCTTGAAACACGTGGGCCGGAAGCATTGTTACTGGCCGAAGTTTGAGCCCGACCTACCATTGGCTTGAATTGAGTCCAGACCCGACCCAGCTCTCTTAAAAAAAAAAAAAAAAAAAAAAAAAAATAAAAAAAAACTTTTCAACCATGCCTAGAAGAGGTGACAATCTCAGTCATTGGCTCACGGACAAAGAACGTGATGAACAATTATTCAAACTGGGCCAAGATATGGACGAAGTAATGGATCGTCTACACACCGTAGAGACTGCACTTATTGAATTACAAAATACCAAGTCGGTTGCAAAGGAAGGGTCATCCACTTCCACACAAATAGTCACACCCATCCAAACAGAAAGGATTGAGCCGCGTGAGTCCATGCGTGACTTTGTACAGCGTCTCATTGCTGAACGAGACACCCAGGGTCCCATGGTTGCACAACGCACTGATGATATCACGAAGAAAGTCAGAATTGATGTTGCTGATTTCTCTGGAGATGTCAGTCCAAAAGTTTTTGTTGATTGGCTTAATTCCCTTGAAGATTATTTTACTTGGTATAACATGAATGATGAGCAGCGGATAGCCTTTACGAAGGTTAAACTTAAGGGTCCTGCTAGAATCTGGTGGTATGGTGTTGAAAATAATGAACTTGCTTTGGGACAGCCCATTATTAGATGGATCAACATGAAAGAAAGGCTCAAGAACAATTTCCTTCCTTCTGATTACATTGACACACTGCACCAAGAATATCTTACTCTCCAGCAAGGCAATCTATCTGTGGAAGAATATACAAACAAATTTCGAGAATATATTGTTCGTTGTAATTTGAAAACAGATGATCGCCTCACTATCACTCGATATAGAGATGGATTGCGCAATGATGTCAGACGGGAAGTTGCTATGTTTGATTACACCAGAGTTGATGAGCTATTTTGTAAAGCCAGGAAAGCTCAGCATGAACTCTAGTTGCGGAGACGCAACACTTTTCAAGTCGGGGAGTCTTCCACTAGAAGAGGACCTGAACCTACTTTTAACCGTACTCAGACGCAAGGTTTTCGTCCTCCTCCTCCTCCTCCTCCTAGACCATTCCAGCAAGCATCACCGAGGCCACAGCAAGCCATCCAGCAGAGGCAAGCTTTGCCACAGCCAAATCAGCGGGTGCAGCAAAATCAGAATGATAATCGTGGCCGCGGAAGGTTAGATAAAAGAGAAATTGTTTGTTATGCTTGTAAACAAAAGGGACATTATGCAGCCGAGTGTCCTCATAGAAATTTATATGCTACTAATGAGCCAGAAGATGATGAGCAATATGATGAGGAAATAGACGCAGAGCTGTTCAATGCAGAGCCTCAAAATGAAACTGCAATAGATCAATTCCAAGATACAGAAGCTGATGATGGTACCCCACTGCTTTTCCTTGATCGTCGTCTCCTAGTAGCTGATTCAATAGAAGAAAATGACGACTGGAATCATGCATCTATTTTCCGGTCACGGGTCAATTGCAAGGGCAAGTCTTGTAATATGATCATTGATGGGGGCAGCGCGATAAATGTTATTTCTCAAGAGGCAGTCGAGAAACTCAAGCTACCAACTGAAAAGCATCCAAGACCTTATAAAGTTGCATGGGTCAATAATTATTCCATTCCTGTTCGGAAGCAATGTGTCGTCCCTGTCAGAGTCGGTAATTATGAAGATACAATTCGTTGTGACGTCATTCCAATGAACGTTACACATATCCTCTTTGGACGACCATGGTTAAAGAAACTGAAGGTCATCACAGATCATGAGCACAATACTTATTCTTTCAACTGGAAAGGAAGTAAGATTAGGTTACTTCCATTGCCCGCTAAATCTTCCTCCACATCTGATATAGCTCCAGCACTTCCTATATTGACCATGAGGAAGTTTGAAGATGAAAGCAAAGAACAGGGTGTCATGTATGCACTGATTGCTAGACAAGTTCCAAAAGAATCTCCTGCTACATCTGTCCCACAAGAAGTAAAACCACTTTTGAAGAAATTCGCTGATCTAGTTCCAGATGAACTGCCAAATGAGCTTCCTCCATTACGTGACATCCAACATGCCATTGACCTTGTCCCAGGTGCTTCCTTGCCAAATTTACCTGCATACCGGATGAGTCCTATGGAGCACACAGAATTAAGAAGGCAAGTTGATGATCTTTTACAAAAGGGATATATCAGGGAAAGCCTCAGTCCCTGTGGAGTACCTGCACTTCTCACTCCAAAGAAAGACGGAAGTTGGCGTATGTGCGTGGATAGTCGTGCCATCAATAAAATCACGGTAAAGTACCGCTTCCCAATCCCCAGATTAGATGATATGCTAGATTTGATGACTGGTGCATGTATTTTCTCTAAAATTGATCTGCGAAGTGGTTATCATCAAATCCGTATAAGGCCAGGTGATGAATGGAAAACTGCTTTTAAGATCAAAGATGGTCTTTATGAATGGATGGTTATGCCCTTCGGGTTAACCAATGCACCTAGTACTTTTATGCGGGTCATGACACAATTACTGCAGCCTTATATTGGAAAGTTTGTCGTCGTTTACTTCGACGATATACTAATCTACAGCAGGACAAAAGCAGAACATCTTCACCATCTGGACACAATTTGCCAACTCCTTCGCCGGGAGCGACTTTATATTAATCTCAAGAAGTGCACTTTTATGAGTGCATCTGTTGTCTTCTTGGGTTATGTTGTCACGGCACAAGGAATTAAAATGGACCCTGAGAAGGTCAAAGCAATTTTGGATTGGCCAATTCCTACTACACTCACTGAAGTTCGAAGCTTTCATGGTCTTGCAAACTTTTATAAAAGGTTCATTCGAAACTTCAGCAGCATTATGGCTCCTGTCACAGAGTGCATGAAAAAGGGTGAATTTAAGTGGCCTAGTTCTGCTACTAGAGCCTTTCAAGAAATCAAGCGAAAAATCACAGAGGCACCAGTTTTACAAATTCCAAGTTTTGACAAAGTCTTCGAAATTGCTTGTGATGCTTCGAATGTCGGCATTGGGGGTGTTCTAAGTCAGGAGAGACACCCGATTGCATTTTTCAGCGAAAAACTTTCTGATGCCAAGAAAAAGTACTCCTCTTATGATTTGGAATTCTATGCCTTGGTACAATCACTTCGTCATTGGAGACATTACTTGATTGGCAACGAGTTTGTTCTTTATTCAGATAATGATGCTTTGCGACACCTACATTCACAGCAGAAGATCAGTGCCAACCGTGCCAAGTGGAGCGCATATATACAGGAGTTCAGTTTCAGTATTCGCCACACGGCAGGAAAAGATAATTTGATAGCTGATGCACTTAGTCGACGAAAGCATTTGTTGACAACCATGACTGTTAGTGTACCAGGTTTTGATCAACTCAAGCTAGCTTATGCGGAAGATCCAGATTTTGGTTCTATCTATGCAGACATCAGCAATGGTGATCTTGGTAAGCATCCTCATTATAGCATTCATGATGACTTCTTGTTCAAAGGTACACAACTCTGCCTCCCTGCCACATCCATTCGTGAATATGTTGTCCAAGAGTTGCATTCGGGAGGATGTAGTGGTCATTTGGGACGTGATAAAACTCTTGCTCTTGTCAGCGATAGATATTATTGGCCCCGAATGAAGACTACCATTATTCGCATTTGCGAACGTTGTCGGACATGTCAGCTATCCAAAGGTAATAAGAAGAACACTGGACTTTATCAGCCTTTACCGGTTCCTCATACTCCTTGGGAAGACATAAGCATGGATTTTGTGCTAGGTTTGCCAATGACACAACGAAAAGTTGATTCTGTTTTTGTGGTTGTTGATCGCTTTTCAAAGATGGCACATTTTATTCCATGTACTTCTACCAGTGATGCCTACAAGGTTGCCAAGCTTTTTTTTAAAGAAGTTGTGCGTCTACATGGCCTTCCAAAGACTATTGTTTCGGACCGAGACACCAAATTCATGAGTTATTTTTGGAAGACTTTATGGATGCTGTCCAATACTAAGCTCAAGTTCTCTACTGCTTACCATCCTCAGACTGATGGCCAAACGGAAGTGGTAAACAGAAGTCTTGGACAGTTATTGCGATGCCTTGTTCGTGATCACATCACATCTTGGGATCAAGCATTGCCTATGGCTGAATTTGCATATAATAATTCGGTCAATCGGTCTACTGGTACTTCTCCATTTGAAGCTGTTACAGGAGTTCGACCACGACTACCTGTTGATCTTGTCTCTTTACCGGTAGATGCCAGAGTAAGTGCTGATGCTGAAAACTTCTTTCACCATATGCAACAAGTACATGATGAGGTCCGCCGCCATATATCTGCCAGTAATGCCACTTATAAACAGCAAGCAGACAAGCATCGTCGATTTATTGAATTTGCTGAAGGAGATATGGTCATGGTCCGGATCCGTCCCGAGCGTATGCCTCCAGGAGCTTATAAAAAGTTGCATCCACGGAATGCTGGTCCATACAAGATTCTCAAAAAGATTGGTTCCAATGCTTATGTGCTTGGTCTTCCATCTGATTTCGGTGTCAATTCTACTTTCAACGTAGATGATCTTACACTCTACCATGGTCATGACAATGATGGTGACACTGAAGAGCAGACTATTGCTCTCCCTTCGAATCTTCCACCTGTTGATGAGATTGTTGATGTGCTTGATGATCAAATTGTTTCTACTCGTCGAGGAGGTTTTCAAAAGTTCTATGTCCGCTGGAAGAATCGTCCTCTCTCTGATGCTTCATGGATCACTGCAACAGATTTTCGACGCTTGAATCTAGATCTTTATGAGCGCTATCAAGCAATTAACTCGCCGGAGTCGAGTTCTTTCAAGCCGGGGAGAGTTGATGCAGCCCGACAGAAGACTAGGGCCCGCAGGCCCCCCTGATGGACCCACTTGATGGGATCCACATGATCTCTAAATTGGCAGAGATCCCTATCCTATTTAAATTAGTAATATTAAGTAGTTGCTAATAGGATTTGCTTTCTAAAATTCTATTTTGAGTAGGATTAAGTATGTTACTATTTTTAATGTTCTTGTTAGTTTAGAAGTAGTGTTTTCTTTATAAATAGAAGAACCTTCATCTTGTGAAGGGATGCATTAGTCAATCAAATAACCAACGTGAGTTTTTTTCCATGTGTTCATGGCTGTGAGTGCTTTTGTGTGTGGAATCCCTTTGTTGGATTCGATCAATCTCATCTAAGAGATTGGTCTATTCGATCGAAGGTCCGGGGCTGCGCCACTCATCACTAGAGATTGATATAAATTGGAAAAAGAAAGGGCTGGCGGCCTCTCTTGTTAGCTGTTCTTTCATGCATAAAAATAAGTTTCATGAATTTAGTAGAGGCAGATAATAACCAGCAAAGTGAGATTGCTGTGAACCTGTAACAAAATATTATGACAAGAAGTTGTAATTGACGCAAGATCAACTTTATATTCACATTTTTTTTGGAGCAACGTTTCCAATCACAAATGATTAGATCAATATAATGTTCCATCGTTTGAATAGTTGAGAAGATTCCATAGGAACAACAGCCTATTGTCTGAAGGGGATTCCAAGTGGTATTGACCTTGATTAGAAAACAAAAAAGAAACTTCTGAGTTGCAGCCGCTCATTGCCTCGGTTGAGTACTTGATGGGCAGCAGTAATAAAGCAAAATGATAGTTTAAAAACTAAGGATGGGGAGGAAGATGATAGAAACAACTGGACATATAATTATATTAGAAAAGGGAATAATATAAACTAATGAGTACTTTTGCAAATGGGTACTTGTAGTAGCAAACGAACTCCTCTAAGCAACTCTTTAAAATAACCATATCTCATGCCCGCTTCCACAAACACATGCCCAACTCAATTTACACTCCCAAAAGAGAGAAAGAAGAGAGAGAAAGTGAAGAGGAAGAAAACTAATTGGGATTTAAAGCTTGATTAAGGTCGATACATCTTACTTCTTGATGCTGGCGGCCGGACGATGGGTCGGCCAGCCCATTGGGCCCAGTCCATAGGCTCAACCGGACATCCAGTTAATTAGGAATCTTATTTTGAGAGTTGATTTATTTAGTAGTATTTTAAAATTAAGAGTTTTGTTTAATTTGAATGATTAAGAAAGTTTAGTGATTTAGTTTCCTTTATTATTTAGGAAAGTCTTGGTGTCTAAGTTACAGAGAGGACTGATCCTACTCAATATATCTGGATGGACATCCTCATTGTAATTAATGCTTATTACAATTAGCCAAAGATTTCTCTGAGTTTTTTTTTCTCAATTATGGTGTGTTTTATGGTCTTGAGTGTTCTGCAGTGGTTGAATCCATCTTTGGATTCGATCAATCCCATGGGAGATTGATCTATTTTTCCGATGGAGGACCCGGCTGCACCAAGTTGGTATCAGAGCTAAATGCAAACATCAGAAGAAGCGACACGTCCGATCTACTTATAGATGGAGGAAAAGATTGAGTCAAGCTTCCAAATCATCGTTAAGAGAATGAAGATCATAAGAAAAATCCGAAATTTGTGCTATTGATTTTAGACCAAGGATGATATTTACTGAACTTGAGGTTGAGTTCTCTCTGGTATTATCGAGCTATTAACTCGGCCAAAGTCGAGTTTTTCCAAGCTGAGGAGAGAGTGGCGCAGCCTTGGACCTTCGATCGAATAGACTAGCCTCTCAGACGAGGATGATCAAATTTAACAAAGGAATTCCACACAGAAAAACACTCATAGCTATGAAGGAATAACTCACGTTAGTTAATTTGATTGAATAATGCACAACATAAACAACAAGGCTCTTCTCTATATATAGAGCACCTTATTTCTAAACTAATCAAAATACTAACAATAGGAAGTTAACTAATCCTACCCTAAATAGAATTTAGAAAGCAGTTTCTATTAGCAACTAATTAATATTACTAATTTAGATAGGATAGGGATCTTTGCCAAATCGTAGATCATGTGGGTCCCATCAAGCGGGTCCATCAGGGGGTCCTGTGGGCCCTAGTCTTCTGTCGGGTTGCATCAACTCTCCCTGGCTTGAAAGAACTCAACTCCGGCGAGTTAATCGTCTAATAACGTTCATAAAGATCTGGATTCAAGCGTTGAAAATCTGTTGCAGTGATCCATGTAGCATCAGAGAGGACGATTCTTCCAGCGGACATAGAACTTTTGAAAACCTCCTTGACGAGTGGAAACAATCTGATCATCAAGCACATCAACAATCTCATCAACAGTTGGAAGATTCGAAGGGAGAGCAATAATCTGCTCTTCAATTTCACCATTATTGTCATGACCACGGTAGAGTGTAAGATCATCGACGTTGAAAGTAGAATTGACACCTAAATCAGATGGTTGATCAAGCACATAAGCATTGGAGCCAATCTTTTTGAGAATCTTGTACGGACCAGCATTTCGTGGATGCAACTTTTTATAAGCTCCTACAGGCATACGTTCTGGACGGATACGGACCATGACCATATCACCTTTAGCAAATTCAATAAATTGACGATGCTTGTCTGCTTGCTTGCTTGCTATTTATAAGTGGCATTACTGGCAGATATATGGCGGTGGACCTCATTGTGCACTTGTTGCATGTGGTGAAAAAAACTTTCAGCATCGACACTTACACGAGCATCTACCGGCAAAGGGACAAGATTAACAGGTAGTCACGGTCGTACCCCTATAACAACTTCAAATGGAGAAGTACCAGTAGACCGATTGACCGAATTAGTATGCAAACTCAGCCATAAGTAATGCTTGATCCCAAGTTGTGATATGATCACGAACAATGCATCGCACAACTGTCTAAGACTTCTGTTTTGGCCATCAGTTTGAGGGTGGTAAGCTGTAGAGAATTTGAGTTTGGTATTGGAGAGCATCCATAAAGTCTTCCAAAAATAACTCATGAACTTGGTATCTCGATCAGAAACAATAGTCTTTAGAAGGCCATATAGACGCACAACTTCTTTGAAAAGAGCTTGGCAACCTTGTAGGCAATCACTAGTGGAAGTACATGGAATAAAATGTGCCATCTTTGAAAAGCGATCAACGACAATAAAAATAGAATCACTTTGCTTTGAGTTGTTTGCAAACCTAGCACAAAAATCCATGCTATCCCATGGAGTATGAGGAACATGTAAAGGCTGATAAAAGTCAGTGTTCTTTCTGTTACCTTTGGCTAGCTGGCATGTCTTACATCGTTCGCAAATCTGAATAATAGTAGTCTTCATTCGGGCCAATAATATCTGTCACTGACACGAGCAAGAGTTTTGTCGCGTCCCAAATGACCACTACATCCTGACGAATGCAACTCTTGGACAACATATTCATGAATGGATGTGGCAGGGAGGCAAAGTTGTGTACTTTTAAACAAGAAATCATGATGAATGCTATAATGAGGATGCTTACCAAGATCACCATTGCTGAGGTCTGCATAGATAGAGCCAAAGTCTTGGTCATCGGCATAATCTAGCTTGATTCGGTCAAAACCCTGTACACAAACAGACATGGTTGTCAACAAATGCTTTCGTCGATTGAGTGCAACAGCTATCAAGTTATCTTTTCCTGCCATGTGGCGAATGTTGAAATTGAACTCCTGTATATATGTGCTCCACTTGGCACGGTTGGCACTGATTTTTTGCTGTGAATGTAGATGTCGCATAGCATCATTATCTGATTAAAGAATAAAATTGTTGCCAATCAAGTAATGTCTCCAATGACGAAGTGAATGGGCATAGAGTTCCAAATCATAAGAATAGTACTTTTTTTTGGCATCAGAAAGTTTTCTCGCTGAAAAATGCAATTGGGTGTCTCTCTTGACTAAGAACATCTCCAATGTCGACATTTGAAGCATCACAAGCAGTTTCGAAGACCTCGTCAAATTTTGGAATTTGTAAAACTTGTGCCTCTGTGATTTTACGCTTTATTTCTTTAAATGCTCTAGTGGCAGAACTAGTCCACTTAAATTCACCTTTTCTTCATGCATTCTGTGATAGGAACCATGATACTGCTGAAGTTTTGAATGAATCTCTTATAAAAGTTTGTAAGACCATGAAAGCTTCGAACTTCAGTGAGTGTATTAGGAATGGGCCAATCTAGAATTGCTTTGACCTTCTCAGGGTCCATTTTAATTCCTTCTGCCGACACAACATATCCCAAGAAGATAACAGAATCACTCAGAAAAGTGTACTTCTTGAGATTAATATAGAAATGCTCCCGGTGAAGGAGTTGGCAAATTATATCCAGATGTTGAAGACGTTCTGCTTTTGTCCTGTTGTAGATTAATGTATCGTCGAAGTAAACGACAACAAACTTTCCAATATAAGGCTGCAATAACTGTCATGACCCGCATAAAAGTACTAGGTGCATTGGTTAACCCGAAGGGCATAACCAACCATTCATATAGACCATCTTTGATCTTAAATGCAGTCTTCACTCATCACCTGGCCCTATACGGATTGATGATAACCACTTCGCATATCAATTTTAGAGAAAATACATGCATCAATCATCAAATCTAGCATATCATCTAATCTGGGAATTGGAAGCGGATATCAAATCGTAATTTTATTGATTGCAGACTGTCCACCACATACGCCCAACTTTCGTCTTTCTCTGAAGTTAGAAGTGCAGCTACTCCACAGGGACTGAAGGCTTTCCTTGATATATCCTTTTGTAAAAGATCATCAAACTTGCCTTTCTTAATTCTGTATGCTCCATAGGACTCATTCCGGTATGCAGGTAAATTTGGCAAGAAGCGCGGGGACAAGATCGATGGCATGTTGGATGTCACGTAATAGGGGTAGCTCCTTAGGCAGCTCATCTGGAACTAGATCCAACAAATTTCTTTAGAAGTGGCTCTACTTCTTGTGGGAACAGATGTGGCAGGAGATTCTTCTGGAACTTGCCTAGCAATTAATGCATACATGACACCTTGTTCTTTGCTTTCATCTTCAAACTTCCGCATGGTCAAATATAGGAAGTGCTGGAGCGGTATCAGATGTGGATGAGGAAGATTTAGCAGGTAATGGAAGCAACCTAATCTTGCCTCCTTTCTAGTTGAAAGTATAAGTATTATGCTCATGATCTGAAATGACCTTAAGTTTCTGTAGCCATGGTCGTTCGAAGAGAAATGTGAGTAACGTTCATTGGAATGACGTCACAACGAATTTTATCCTCATAATTGCCAATCTGAAAGGGAGACACACTGTTTATGGACAAGAATGGAAGTAATTGTTGACGCATGCCAACTTTATAAGGTCTTGGATGCTTCTCGGTTGGGAGCTGAAGTTTTCTCGACTGCTTCTTGAGAGATAACATTATCGCGTTGACACCATTAATGATCATGTTACAAGACTTGCCTTTGCAATTGACGCGTGACCGGAAAAGGATGCATGATTCCATTTCCTTCATTTTCTTCCTTGAATCAGCTGTAGGAGACGACATCAGGAAAAGCAGTGGGGTCCGTCATCAACTTTCTTGTATCTTGCAATTGATCTACTGTAGTTTCATATTTGAGCTCTGCAATTGAATGACTCGGCTTCTATTTCCTCATCATACTGTTCATCATCATCTTTCTCAGGCTCATTTAGTAGCATATAAATTCCTATGGGGACACTCGACTGCATAAATGTCCCTTTTGTTTGCAGGCATGACAAACAATTTTCTCTCTTATCTATTTTTCCGTGGGCACGGTTATCATTGTGTTTCTGCTGCACCCGCTGAGTGTGCTGTGGCAAAGCTTGCCTCTGCTGAATGGCTTGCTGTGACCTCTGTGGTGCTTGCTGGAATGGTTTAGGAGGAGGACGACGAAAATCTTGCGTCTGAGTAAGGTTAAAAGTAGGTTCGGGTCCTCTTCTAGTGGAAGACTCCTCGACTTGAAAAGTGTTGCGTCTCCGCAACTGAAGTTCATGCTGAGCTTTCCGGGCTTTACAAAAGACCTCATTAACTCTGGTGTAATCAACATAGCAACTTCCCGTCTGATATCATTCGCGCAATCATTCTCTATATCGAGTGGATAGTGAGGACGATCAGCTGTTCAATTCACACGAACAATATTTACGGCGAAATTGTTTGTATATTTCACAGATAGATTGGCCTTGATGGAGAGTAGATCGCTTGGTGCAGTGTGTCAGTGTAATCAGGAATGGGGGGGGAA
>QPKB01000009.1:20538543-20653451 GCA_003546025.1 Camphora micrantha
AGGTACCACCCCATATAGATCTAGTGTTTTAAGGTATAGATTTAGATTTTTTTTATTTTCAAAATTTGGGGATGGCAGTGGTGGAGATGGTGGTGAGGTACCACCCCATATGATGGACACAGTAGAACATTTTCCTTTTTCTGGTAACATAGACCTGACCCATGGGTACAAGAGAATTGTGGGTACTATGGGAGTGGAGGCTATGTAAGTGTAACACAACAATTTGGTGCCTTCTACCCTTCAAGAAATAATGATAATGATGATAATATCGAGCTAGGATGCCACTCGTTCTGGCATTAGGCGATCAAGCAAATGTAAGTTGCAATTGTCCAAACACCAAACTCCACTACTTTAAGTTAGCAAGTTAATTCATTTTTATGTGGTGAATGTTACTTTAAATTTGAAACTTGAAGGTGGGTGTAAGACCCCAACCCGAGTGACCTCGATTAGTGTTAATTAAGTTGCATGTTAGTTTTAAATGTGATTAGTGTAATTCGGTTTAATTTGGACTAGAATAACTTTGTTATAACTTTGGAAAATTTTGAGTGCCTTTGTAATTAGTAGGGCCATTTGGGTGTTCCTTTTGTGACTTTGCGTTTACTTGGGAGATTTTTCGAAATTCCATTGATTTGTATTTTGATCCCGTTTTACTCATATTGTTAATCTCTACGACTTTCATGTTGATCCCGTTCTCGTCCCGAATCCCAAAACCCGACTTTCCTATCTTCAAGGGCAAAACAGTCTTTTTACACTAAATCTGTACCCAATATTTGATATTCCCGAAAATCGTGAGACATATACTTTTTAGAAACTAGAAACTTTGACGATCATTTCTCCCTTCTTCATTGAATTCATTTGAAGCCCCGAACGCCATGATTTCAGCCTTACAAAGTTTCTAGTGGTGGAGCCCACTCCATACTTGCTATATAAGGAGACCTCCTCTCCCTTTCTCCTTTTTCTAGCACAAGCAACAAAGCTAGGGCTTTTTCCCTTTCCCTTCTTCCTCTTGCTCTCCTTCCCTCAATCACTACCGAACCTTGCATCATTTGATAAATAGATGTCATCATCTTCTTCACCACCTTGAGAGCTCTTCATTGATATAATTTTTGGAGAAGGCCTCCATTTCCAAGATCCTCTTTGAACTAGTCTTGCCCATTTGAAGATCATTCAAGTAAGAAATCCTCTCCATTTTCTAGATTTGTGTTCTTGTAACCCAAGAGAAGCTCCATCTTCATTATTGGAAGCTCCCTCTTTCTATTTCCTTGTTTTGACCCATTTTAGGGTTTGTTTTAGGGGTTTTTGTGTAGCTTTGGAGCTTGGCTTGGAGAGAGTGTTTAGTACTTGATTTGCTTGATTAGAGACTTTGAGGCAAGTGGATAAAATGATAAGTTTGGACACATAAATGTTTTTATGAAAATATATTGGTTTTGTCTTTCATGTCCATGTTTATTGCTTGCATTGACTTGAGATAAATGTTCATTAAAGATTTTTGCTAACTCATTCATAGTTATGGAAATGTGGTTGATAGCCTCTCATTTATTGTTGATTGTAGTATAAATGAACCCTTGTGATTTTGGGTTTTCTCTTCTCTTTTGGTGGTTGAATGTGATTAAGAGGAAGATTTTTCATTTGATGTTTATAGAAGTATTGATGGGGATTTGATGGTGTATTGAATGTTGTAAGAAGAGAATTTGACCCTCTCATTTTGATGAGAAAGTGTGTCTAAAGGAGTTTGTAAGAAGTGGAAAAGGAAGAGAGTAGAACTGTCCCGGAATCAGTTCCTTGACAGTTCGCTCGAGTGACCTATCCAGAAAAGGTTCTGAACCATTCCAATAGACAGTTCGCTTGAGCAAACTTTCCTAGAATCCTCCAAGAACTTCACAGAACCTTGTTAGTTTAAGCGAACCCATTATCCGCTCGAGCGAACCTCCCCAGAAAACCATTCCAGAGAACTCATCGCTCGAGCGAACTTCTTGTCCGCTCGAGCGATGAATACTGTTCATCTGGGACCATTCTGTGAGCAAAAATGAAATGTTTAAATGATTGAAAGAGGATTGTTGGGAATCCTACTGTGATGGGAAGACTTTTGAACATTGTTTGAACCCATTTGAAAAGAGAAACCAAATTACAAGCTTTCATTTGAAGTTTTGAAAATCCCTAAGGTGTATAAAGAGCTCGGAATGTCTCCAAACTCATGGAGTACCAATCTATATTGAAATTGACGTAGGGACCCTTATTCACCTTGATCAGATTTTGAATCCTGATACCTGTCTCGAAAAATTATGAATTTTTTTTTTATCATTCCCGAAAGTATTGAAATTATATTTTAGCATTTTGCTAGCCCGTTTATACATGCTCGAATAAAGTGATACTTGTGCCTTTGAGCATCCCGTCCCGCCCGTTTACTTACTTGCACTTGATGTATTTTGTACATGACTTGATTTTCGTTATTTGACCTATGAGTCGACACCGCTAAGCTTGGATAACGTTGTTGGTCTAATCCACCGACCTGGAGATGCCCCTCCTGTCCCGCCAGCTGTAGTTTTGATTCGCTACCTGGTTATTACCGTGGTCTTGTCCCGATGCTGCAGATTGCTATTGTGGTTCCTGATGCCCAGTTCGCTACCGTGGCAATGTCCCGTATTTATTATGTATATATATGTAATTTATGTTGTATCTCCTCACTTCGGTGACTGAGGTTAACATCCCGATATGCTCATGTTACGTCGGTGATAGAGGACTTAGCTTCGTGTGGTTGCCACATTACTTGTTTCCCGATTTCCTTGGATATCTTACTTGTTTTATATTGCATATTATTTTCCAATAAATGATTCTTTCGTTTTATGAAAATCATTGTTATATCTTTTCACCTACCTGCCAAACTGTCATATTTGACCCTTTGCTTTGGTACTCAGATCCCATTGTTGGTTTCCCCGAGGAGGAGCATGAGGTGGCGGTCGGAGAACCGCAACAATTAGTAGAGTGGCATGCCGATGATGTCGTTTAGACATTCGATTGTCGAGTTGCGTAACATTTTTGGTTTGGTTTAACCATTCTTTTGAAATTGATACTTTTTTTTATATTGGCCTTTATTGGCCTCTATTTTTGGGAATGTAATTAAATGATCTTTTGTGTAAACCTTAACTTTTCTTTTGGGGAAAGCACTAATGATCATTGCTCATTCTGATACTTGTTAGAAATGTTTCGATCATGTTATCTTGGATATAAATGTATGAATTAGATTTGGTACACGCTTCCGCATTCAAAAGAAGTATTATGTTGTTATGATATCCTCACCGCGGACACCTATAGGAAATCGCGTATATGAGCGGCATCTTTTATTTGACTCGTATACGTATTGATTAAATAAATTCATGGTATGGGCTATCATCACCATTTACATCAATTTAGAGTCCCGATTCTGGATTTGGCCCGCTTAGTAACCCGGTCCGGGGTCGCGACAGTGGGGCTAGTTAGCACATCTTGATGATTAAGTTATTGAGTTGAGTCTTGAATCTTGAGTACTGGGAGTCTGGCACTACACATGCACTAACTCTATTAGTATTTATTGCTAGATTGTAGACTTTAAATATTTAACATTATTAGTTTGCCCAAAATTATGGTTGCATTATGTCAAATTTATGATATTTCAGCTTATTTTAGTATATACATTGATACAGTAATGATACAGAATGTTATAACTTGAGGGGACCACCATTATTTTACTTTAAAATGTGCACTAATGGAAAAAAAAAACATTATTTTCTATCATTTTATAATATTCTTGATTTTTTGGATATTTTTTCGGATTTTTTTGGGGCCAAATAAAATTCACTCTGCGATGGGCAGCGATGGGCGCGAACCGCGATTTTGAACCATGGCTAGGAGAGAATAACCCTCATAATTTTTTTTTTATCAATGCAGAGCTCATCTCATTAAATCCAAATTGATCATGATGAAAATCAACACCTTTACTTATAACCGGTTATGATTTATCCAATCCATACATGACCCATAGTTGGATTGATGAAAGTTTCAAAATACATGATTATGCTTCATGTGGAGGGGATAAAAGAAATATTGGGGGAACGAGAAAATGTAAAAAAAAATATTATTTTTTAGAATTTGTGAAGGGGGATTGCGTTTGGCTCTATGTAAAAGAAATATCGAGGGAAGGGACAAATGTAAAGAGAAAATGTATTAATTTTTAGGATTTGAGCAGGGTTGGGGGTGGGGGGTGTTTCCGATATGGGTGGGGACTTTAATCCCCAAGCCCTTATATTTGGGTCCACCCCTGGTCATGTTCATGAGAGAGTTATTTAGAGAAATCATTGGGACATGAGCTAAAAAAATAGTATTTTGTAAATAATAATTTACTCGTTTTTGTTTAATGGATGTAAGGGCAAAGCTGTCATTTATATAAAAAATCGGGGCATTCGGCGAGAGGTCCCTCAAAGTATGACTTTGTTGCAAACAATCCACAAAAATAAGTCAAGCAGCCAAAGGTCCCTCACACACTTTTTCATACCTAAAATGTCCAATTTGCCCTTTCTTTAAACCATATCCCATGATTGGTGGGATATCCCATTAATAATGGCCAACTACGATTTAATTGCCTACGATTAATGGAATCCCATTAATGAGATTTTCAAATAAATTATAAAAACACACAAGTAAATTTTACAAAAACGCAAATAAATTTAAAAAATACAATAATTTCAAAAAATAACAATAAATTTTTAAAGAAAAGCAATAAATTTTAAAAGAACACGGATAAATTTAAAAAGATGCAAATAAGTTTCAAAAACATCGAAATAAATTTCAGAAAGTGTAAATAAATTTCAAAAGACTCAAATAAATCTCAAAAGATCCAAAGAAAATTAAAAAAAATGCAAATAAGTTTCAAAATTAAGCAAATAAATTTCAAAAGACGCAAATAAAATTCAAAAACGCAAACTCAGATAAATCATTTTCCAAATTTCGAAAAATTTTGCCAAAAATTCAAGTATATTTGCCAAAACTTAGTTAAATTTATTTCAAAAAAAGCAAATAAATTTGAAAAGACACAAATAAATTTCAAAAGACGCAAATAGATTTTAAAAAATGTAAATAAATTTGCTAAAAAACTCAGAAAAATTTAAAAAAAAATCAGATGAATTTGTCAAAAACATAGAGAAATATGACGGAAGACAGATAAATTTCACAAAAACTCAGATAAATTTGACAAAAACTCAAATAAATTTGATAGTAACTCTGATAAATTTGACAAAAGCTCAGATAAATTTGACAAAATCAGATAAATTTGATAGTAGGTGTAAGCTCTGGACTCGGCTTTCGTAGCAGTTCAAGGCAAGGTTCCGTGTCATTCTGGAGAACCCCTTTCGTTCTTCTTCTCTAGGAATAAGGGACTTTACAAAAGAGCTCTGCAAATCGAATATGGTGGCCATCTCTGACTACAGTAGTGACGATGGCGATTACCGAGCGATGGAAACACGGCCAGTCTGGGCCTTCTCCAGCGACGGGTTCTGCAGAACAAAAAAACCAGCCCCCTGAATCCTCTGTTGCTGCTTTGCACGGGCGAATGTCTTTTCTCTAGTTCAATCCAGCGCAGCACCATGGACCTCAGCAATCAGGGCCAAAAACGTTGCACCACGCTGGTCTTCTTTGGAGACAATCAATTGCAAATCGAACCACTTCTCTGCCCTGAAATAGGGATCGATCTTCTCTATGGACCTAATCCCAGATCTGCAAATTGATCAACAGCGACGCTGATCGAACCCCGACATTCTGCAACTTAAGGAACCCAACTTTGTGCTCTGTCTTTTTCAACCACTTGCAACCGAAATTGAACCCAACCACTGATCTGTGTTCTACAACTACGGAACAATCTGAACCAAAAGTCCCGCAGGAAAAGAAGAACGAAGGCCCTGTCCGTCTCATTCCTATCCGATTTACACCCCAAGTCCCATTTTTCTATAGCAGTCGAACGTGGCGACCCACCTAGATCTATCGACTGTAACAAACTCCTGCGTTTTGGCGACTTCGGACGAAATCGAGAATCATCTGCAAGTTCTTCTCAGGCGACTGGACTCCTGTTCTTTTCTGCAATGAAGATGAAGTGCAGAAATCCGGATCAATCCTAGATCCGATCTGTCGAGTCGATTGAGAGGATTTCGGAACAATGGAGGAGGGAGATTTGAAACTTTAGAATCTATGCCTAAAACGGTTGAGAGGGCAAATTTGTCGTGAAATATGTGACCGTATGGATATAAAGACCTCTGGCTGCAAACAGTCTAGCTGTTAGGACCAGTACCCTTAAAAAGAATTTGCCTGGACTGGAGGCTGGATAGATTCAATTCTAGGGACCTTTCGCTAATTATCTCTAAAAAATCTACATAAATCTCATGGTGGTTGTCCATTCTTATTAAGAATATTGATTTTGGGGGTTTGAAAGGTATTAAAAAGAAAAGGCTGGGGCCTATTTACAAATACTAAAACCTCAGGGGCTTATTTACAAATACTACAAACCTTAGGGGGGTATATATAAAAAGCTCTTAAAAATATGATATGCTATTCATTACAGACAAGAAAACAAAATTACATAAATGCCTATATGCACTCACATAATATTGGTAATTTGTATTTTTTTTTCAAAGTTTTGTCCAAAACTTTTCAAAGAAAAACTTGTTACACCCCAAACATGTTCATATACAATTTGGGTTTCCGTCTTTATAGCCAAATTTTAAAATTGTGTTTATAGTCATTGATCCATATTCCACTCATCAATCCCATCTCATATCATAAATTTCTTTCCAGAACTAGAAATTAGAGTTGGATGGAAAAGTTAAAAATTTAGCACCGCAACAAATGTACTGTGGAACAGTTAGGCCCTATCCCTAGTGGTGGGCTGCGGTGTGGCAAGAGAAAGAAACTCAGTTGTTACACACTCCATAGTCCATACCCTACAACAACGACAAGTGAAGCCCAGATCTCTTAGCCCAAAAGGGACACAAGTGAACAAGAAGCCATCAATAGGCGAAATGCCAGAACATGACAATATATTCTGCAAATTGCTAAAAGGGGGAAATCAGAACATGTGATTTGAGAAGAAAAAACTCATACCTGATACCCGAGTTTTCAAGGCATTTCTTTTCCTCTTCCTTTCACAAATTCTTTCCTCCTCTTCTTCATTCCCTTCCACATATTAGTTATCAAATATAAAAAAGCAAGAAAAGATAAATCATATTACATATATAAAACTGCAGTTAATTGTCATATTATAGGACCTAATCTCACCTAAAGTGAACCCCTCACATGGCTGAGAAAAGAGAAGAGAAACCCATACATATGGCTGAGAAAAGAGAAGAAAAAAAAAACAAGCTTGAAGAACACTGCCTGACTTGGAGAGAGTTTGACGTTTACAGATGGAATCCCTCCTCAGTTTTATGTTACCTGGAAACTTAGAAAGAGTCGAGAGAGTTCACTTCCTCGCCAAAGAGGTCGAGGGAGGAGGTCTGAAACACTTTTGATTGGGGGTGTTCGAATGGAGAGGGTTTTCGATGATGGGATGGACGATGGTTCGAGAGAGACGAGGGTAAGGGTTGGAGATTTAGGGGCTTTTGAATGGAGAGGAATTCAGTCCTTGAGCGATGGCCGAGAGAGAGGGATGAGATCTCGAGAGTGGGATGGTGAGAGAAGAGGTGGATCGGCTAAGAGGGATGGAAGGGACGGCGTGAGGGGATGATGGGGGATGGCGTGAGAGCAATGGAGAGGGCCAAAGAGATGAAGGAGGTCAAGAGATGGTGAAATGAAGGTGTTGCTGCGTGCGCAGGGCAGAGACGGTGAGATGAAGGTGTTAGAAACGAGTAGAAACCAAAATCTCTAGATATTACGTACAGATGGCTATGGAAATAACTTTGAACGAATATGATTAAATCTTACCTGCGAGATCTATCTAATTTGATCTCGAACTGGCAGCAGCCCAAAATCCTCAAGATTTTTTATTGTATTCCTATATGCTCGAACTCGCACTAGGGAGTGGGCCTTTTTTGCGAATTCTCTTCTACTATCTAAAACCGAGATTTCTATCTTGTTATTCTTGTATATTAACCTAAAGAGTAATAACGCATATTTATAGGCTACAATAGGGACCTTAAGAATGAAATAAAGATAGGCTTCTTATGGAAATAGGAAACCCTAATTCGACCCAAATTAGAATTCTAATTCCACAAATTACAATTCAGTCCACTAAAGAATTATAATTGCACATGTCCTTATTCTCAAAATAATATTTCAAGCTTCTTGTTTTTAAATGCTTATCAATCTCCCCACGTTAAGATTTCAGATATCTATCGATTAAATAATTATTGACATCTATATTTAATCGATATCTTTATAATTCCTTGAGACCATACACTTAACTTATTTGATATGTTGGACACAAAGTCCACCTGCAGGGTTTAACATAATAAAAAATTAAAAGTTTTATCAAGGGAATATCATCAATCCCTATTACAGGACGTGGATTTCGTCAATAAACTAATATCCACCACACACGTAGTGTAGTTATCTAATTCACTGAGATTATTGACCCATAAAAGATCTCACTCATTCGTAAATCAAAATGCCAAACACTAAATGTATGTGTCTATTATTTATATCGGGATTAAGAGTACAAGCACTCATGATAACCATTTGGGTGTTCACCATCTTATATAGTCAGTATAAAGACAATAAACCCAAAAACACGGTTCTGTTCAATACACACATAGTGTACTAGCATAATGAATCGAAACTACACTGTTTCCCTCAGCCAAGACAAGCTTGTTGAAACATCATGCTACAATCGTACCGATGGTGTGTCCAAGTCCATCTAGATTGTGAACTACAACTTATATTTTATAAGAATCGACAAATAAGTCTTCCGTGTATAAGTAAAACTCTACACACCAATTTGTCTACTTTATAGAATAAAAGACACTCACATGCATAATAATGCAACGATTTGCCCATACAAAATCTCAGTTAGATGAGAAGACATAATATACTAAAAAATTAATCAGTCAATGACAAATACATAAAGTAAGTTTTTAGTATAAATTTCCAACAGAATGTGTTGTTGCATGCACAGGGGAGAGAGAAGAGATGAAGGTGTGATGGGTATGGTTTGCACAGGGGAGAGATGAAGGTGAGAGAGCAAGAGAGTGATGTTAGAGTGAGACGGTGAGGGAGATGAGCGAGAAAGGGATGTTAAGTCATAAAGGTGTTTCTTGTAATAAGGTTTTTACCGGGGGCCACTTATGGCCGCCGCAACAACTAATTTTTAGTGTCGGCCAACCTATGTCGGATGCTAAAAACTCCTTTTACCCTCGAAAATATTCGCCATCGCTATAAATTCGACGGTACAAACCAAAAATTTCCCGTGGGCCTTTGGCGCCATTGGACAAATGTTTTTAATGACAGTCATAGTGGGGGCCACCAGTATAAGTAACTTAAAAATTGCGTTATCGTGGGGTCAGCTTTGGCCGCCGCTATGAGTGTCTTTTAGCGACGGATTTTACCGGTCGCCGCTATAAGTCCAACGCTAAAAATGTATTTTCTTGTAGTGACAGGGGACGTTTTTTTTTCTTATGATCATCCAAACCTTTCGTCTGATGGTCTCTCTGCTATGGATGGTCTGAATGGATAGATTCATTAAGAGCCCCCCTACTTGGTATTCACAGGTTTTGAGTTGAGATGAATTCATAATGAGAGGTGTTTGCTTTTCTCTAAGTGCTTGGGAACCCCATGTTTGTTGACGTTGTAGTGTGTCCCTCCCACTAAGTTAGACGGGAAGAAGGAAATACGTCCCATTGAATAAACGAGTGCACATGGGCTCACACAACAATCAATAATCTTTGAAATATTCTATCCAAGCTGCCAGTCCTACCACTTCATCAGAATCTCAATCATGTTGTTTCAATAGAGTTCCCATCTCATATGTAGCAATAGTTTTTTTCATGTTTCTGCTCCTACCCATGCTTTGTGCCAACTAAGTACAACCTATGATGTTGGATATGGCATCAGTTTCTAGATCAATTCATGCAGCACTATAGTCAATTCCGAATTGACATAGAATACATAACTTGTACAACTATCAAAATCCTCTTTTCATGAAGAAGGTCATGAACATGGTCCCGCCTGCAGATGGGTTGGGAAAAACCAGCGACACACATTTGTATATTCTCAATGCATTTCATATGAGATTAGAAGCCTGCCAGGAGAACTGATTGTCAATGCATTTGGATATTCTTAATACAAAATTAAATCTGATTGTACTTAGTGAACATAACTGAAACCACAAAATTCATAAAATTGGGGATTTGATTGGAATGATCTGATAATGAAATTATGACATGGGCTAGAAGTCACAAAATACATGTACTGAAAATTCATCTTTTGCCACCAAACCTTAAACGTTGAAAAGAGCAGTCACCAAAAATACATGTTCTGAAAAATCATGTCCCGAATCATCCATAAAATCAAAACCTACTAGACTAAACCCCCAACATCTCAAAAGAACTACCACCTACATCAAAAAACAACATTTCAACCCCATGTTAGCCACTGTCAGTTGCAACAACAAAACCCTCCAAAGCGCACCTCTTCAATTGAACCCTACAAAATAGAGAATTTCAAAGTCATTAATATAAGAGGTGAACATATAACATTTATATGATAAATGTGTGTTTTTCAGCCACTGCCAGTTGCAAAATTTGAAATAATGTGCAGTAATCATGTCAAAAACTGAAAACTGCAAAAAACTAAAATAATACCTTCTGTCCTAGAATGCTCATAACTGTAAAAACTGAAATAAGAGGTGAACATATAATATTCATATGATAAATGTCTATTTTTCAACCACTACTAGTTGCAAAATCTAAACGAATGTGTAGAACCCTGCCAATAATCATGTCACTGAAAATTGCACTGTGTCAAAAACTGAAAAATGCACCCATGTGTAGCACCCTGTCATTAATCATGACACAAAACTAAAAATTGCAGAAACTAAGAGCTGCAAGACTTGAAAACTATAAACACTGAAATAATACATTCTGTCCTAGAATACTTATAACTGCAAAAACCGAAAACTGGAATAACAGAAATAAGAGAAGAACATATAACATTCATATGATAAATATTGCATTCATATGGCAGTCTTTCCTTGTACATAATAAATGCGTACCTAAATTCTATGTCAATGTCCCATCATCGGAAATCGATCTTTTCAATTGTGCATGTCCTTCACCTCACCGTTGTCTCCCAGAATATTCTCATCTTTTCCAGAGGTGTGGATTACAAGACTGAAAAGAAATAGAAAGATCAAACAAAATGATAGTAAAAATGAAATACATAGAAAGTCCAATGTTAAAATAAAATATATAGAAAGTCCAATGTTAAAATGAAATAATACCTTTTGACGAGTATAGGACAATTGCGCATGTTATGTGCAACATCATGCCTGCCACATCCATGACAATTTGGGGTTTTCTCATTGCTTTTTTCTTATAAGATTGCAATCTCTTTGGACAACCCTTTGTCTTAGCATGCTTTGGCACAAGATATGACAAGTTCCCTTGTCTTTTCATTTACTATCATCTTTTGTCATTACTTTCTTTTCATTTATCTCACGAATACTCTTTTTTAAATCTTGTAAAACCTTTTTCGCATGTTGGTATGCCTTTTATACATTGATGCCTCATCTACAACTATTGCAGCTTCATATGATAAATCTCCATGTTGTGCAAGCAATGAACCATCACATGAAGAGCATGTGCCACTATCAGATTCATCGTCTATTCTTGTGAACCTTGTCTATCTTTTTAAAATATACTATTGAGGCAATTCATAAATTTTCTCTTGTTTGAAAACACTAATGATATGTTCACATGGAATTCCTCGAGTCTCAAAAAATTGACATGAACATTTTGCTCCTTTTTGAAATTTTTTGAAAAGTACGGTTCATTTAATTTCTTTGTTATTTTTGAATGGTGAAACATTATAAACCCATTGCTCGATGTCATCATATATAAGCACAACAATGCCGCATGTTATGTATGTGAATTATTCTTGAAATTTGCAAAACATCTTTTTCGTATATATTCTGGACATCCTCTTCTCCATTAGCATATCTGTCAGCAATTTTTGGTTTTCCATTTATAGTGTCATGATCAACCTTCAACTAACAATATTTTTTAGTTGCGATGCCTTGCTCTTATCGCAACATAAAATCATATAAACCATTTTTTTGTGTCACGTATTGCTTAAGGAAGGCATTGATACTCTCACTTCTTCAAGTTGTAGACATTCCTCCAAAAAATACGTCTCTGAAATACGTTGGCATCCACATCTCACGAATACCATACATTGAATCCAGCCATTCATTGTCTAGAAGATCAAATTCTGTCAACATATGCTTCCAAGCCATCTCAAAATGTTCTCTTGTGATAGAATTGTATGCAATCTTTTTAAATGTTTTGATGAAGTCCGGATTATGAATCGCAATTCCACGCAAATTCTTTTGTAAATTATGCATATGATTATAGCATATGATTCTTTCTAGGAGTACTTAATAAATGAGTATATTCCATAATAAGTTTAAATGCCACCCATTGCCCCTCCTTTGTTTTTTTAATTTGAAGGTGTGCCCCCACAATTTTCCCGCGTATCTGAGTTCCGTCTCTGCTTTATAGATTCATCGCCTAAATTTTCTTATCAAGAACCTTCTTTGGAGCATACAAAATTTTCCTCACAACTTCATTATTTACCCTTGTCTCAGAGCTTCGTTTGATAGTAAAACCCGTCAATTTAGCATAAATTAAATGTTATAAGCGTTGTAAGCCTCCTCTATATTATAAAAAATAAATCCAACTTCTAGTATTTTCTCCTCCTCAACTTGTGGTATGAAAGATGGACTTGCTTTTTCCTTTTGGACGGTTTAAGGAGGAAAATAGAACACACCATGACAATACATGCAAAGCAAAACAAAACAAAAGTAATAAGAAACTAATTATTATGGATGTAGTAAATTATTTCAACAATACTAATTTCATGTCAAATGTTATAATTACTGATAATCAACGTTTGGCCCGATATCAATGTCGAAGTTGAAAGGTGAATTTGAACTCTTAATTAGAATCTGATAGGGTTTGATAGCTTCATTAGCAAAAATGTGGTCAACCCACACCAAACCCATTTATCAATCTTGGAGGAAATGCCAACAAAAACCTTGAGTTTCCTCTAGAGTTTTGGTTGGGTTGGTTGGTTAGCCCTGCACGACCATTGACAATTATTTAGATTCATAGATGCAGTAGGCGGGTTAGGTTTCATTTCAATTCTGATTCATCCTTGATTGAGTCTGGTCTTTTTTTTTTCTCGATGTGTGTTGCATCCATTACTGCCATACTGGGGGCATCAAAATTGTGGGATTACTCCTTTAGAATTATCTGATTCTACTATGTTAATGTAACTTAGGTTGTATAAACTTCCTAGTATGCTCAAATTGTGGGATTCATTTTCATAGAGAAGACAAATCAAATAAAATAATAAATAGCAAACAAATTTGATCCAAATCAATTACAATCGTAAACATTAATTGTAGAGAGAGAGAGGGAAAAACTGCAAAACCTTAGTTGTGATGGACGCCTCACATGAGAATGGTTGTTGCGAGAGGGCCGTGACATCTACGGGGATGGATGTCCCTAACAGCCATGTACAATGAAACTGAGATGGGGATGGCCGCTGCAAGATGGTCTCGACAGGGATGGCCACTGTCATAGACCATGAGCCTGGAAACTACGCTAGAGATGGCTGTTGCAAGGGGGTCTAGACCTGGTGCCGCGATTGGAGAGCTGGGTCTTATGCATCCATTGGGGACAAAATCATTGGATACCAGGGAGAATCTGGGCTAGCAGCGGAGCAGATTTGAGAAGATCTAAGGTGGGGAGGATCTAGGTTGGTGATGGAAGAGAAGATGGAGTAGATTTAAGGCGGGGTAGAACCTAAGGCGTCGAGGACGATCGGATGAGGGGGGGGGGGGAAGGGGGGGGGAGCGCTCTATACTTGTTGAAGAAGAAATGAGAAGAGGAAGGAGGATCGTCACAAGTTTTCCCTCTTCTCGCTTGTCAAGGGTTTTTCCCTCTTCTCGTTCGCTCATCGTTGGTGAA
Source organism: Camphora micrantha (assembly GCA_003546025.1). Classification (NCBI taxonomy): domain Eukaryota; kingdom Viridiplantae; phylum Streptophyta; class Magnoliopsida; order Laurales; family Lauraceae; genus Camphora; species Camphora micrantha. The sequence goes on from QPKB01000009.1 coordinate 20,552,748, forward strand.
AAGAAGGAAGAGGGAGCGATTGTGATTTGAAGGGCTTTTGCCCTTTTGGAACCCTTTTTCTAAATGACGAGGACCATCGGATTTGGTCGCTATTGGACAGTCAAGATGCGACTTCGCACAGAACCGTGAGAACATTTCGCACCAGATCATTTCCCTTTACGTAATCCATTAACACATAATAGGCCCTCTTGAATTTGCACCAATCTTAATGTTATCTAGTTCCACATACTATTCACCATTGGATTCTATGACTACAAAATTGTAATAGCCATTAAATCACGTGAGCTTGAAACTAATTATTTTACTTGACATTTCCATTAAATCATGTGAATCATTAGAATTATTTATTTTACTTGACATTTCATATTCCCCTCATCTCCGTTTGCACGTTTTCACTGATGTTTCACCCTCAGTTGTCATGCTAGACACAAATGATCATGCGCCCATTATAGGACCCGCTTGGACAACCATTTCAAATTCAAATTCAAGGTTTCCATATTGGAGGACATTCATATGAGAGAACCTTTTTGTTTACAGAAAGCAATTATTATATATTATAGACGTAGGATTCGATTTCGAAATTGAGTTTCAATTTTGCAATTGATTAAGAAATTGGAGCTCAATTTTGATTTGATTTTAATTTAGAGAGAAATTTTAAGAATCTACTCACATTCCTTAACAAATTCAAATCCTTAAATTTAAAATCTTTATCTATTAAGAGAAGATTTCTCACACTTTCCCTAAATTATCTCCATCCATTTTTAAACAATTTTTAACCAACCAGACATTGGAGTCCAATTTTACAATTGATTGAGAAATTGGATCTCAATGTCGATTTCAATTTAAAACTAGCAACAAAGGCCCGTGCTAAGCCCGGGCTCTAAAAATATTAATAAATTCTTTCATCAAATTGTGATCCCCTTTGATTGGTTAGGAGAATAAACTAAGATCATTTAAACTTTGTGGCAAACTTAACTAAAAATTATAATAAATTTAATAAAGAGAATTGATTAGGTAAAAATAAAAAAATTAATATGAAACTTGATAAGAACACATTGAACCCATTCTGCCAGGGCTGTATTTTGAAAAAAATATCTAAGATAATTATTGACTTAAAACAATAAATACAATGTTTTTAAAATTATTCTATAGAAATTATTTAAAAATTCTATATATTAGTTTCTATTTTAGTGATCAATTTTGCAATAGCTAGAAATTTAGATTTAGAAAGAGAACTTTTCTTTAATATTAGTTACAAAAATTTATTATAAACTTGATAATTGAAGTTAAGATTTTTATTTATCAAAACGCAATAGTTCTACATATCCTATGACTTCTGCTTATATTTCTTGTATTTGGGTTAAGTTATCTTCTGAACTATTTTTTTAATTAGGTAATATATCCTTTAAAAAATGAAAAGATATCTGGACCATGTAAAGTCAAAGTTTATGGTCCAAATTGTCTTTTTACTTTACCCCTTTAACATTTACTACACTCTCTTGTCCGACGTCGATTAAGAGTTTTTTTTTACTAGGCTTTTTTCTGCATAAGAACAAATTATCTGCATATTTAAACGAGAAGGTGATCAAACGTTCAAAAAAGAGAAAAATGGAAAAATGGAAAAGATGACAAATCTATAAGAGGTTAAGGCGAAACAAAACTCGATAGAATCCCAATCTTCCCTTGTTGTCCTTTCTAATGATTATATAGTTTCACTAATTATGATTATGCTTTGTAAAAAAATGAAAAATAAATTTGATTAATAATTATTTATGATCACAAAACAATATAAGATTAGAAAAGGCAACATAATAATAAAAAAAGAGAAAATAGAATCAACAAATTGAAGGATCCAAAAGATGCAGAAGAAAACATATTGGTAAAGAAATAACTGAGAAGTTTATCCGGTTAAAACAAAAGGACTACCCATTATCATAATTTCTCTAACTATTTCTATTATCAATGGATTCGGTTTCTAACTTATCTTATTTTTTGGGTCAGGCTCGAGCCTATAAAAAATAAGCCCTCTCAACTGGAACTAAGCTTAGCCCAAAAAAGGAAGAGTCAAAATATACATTGCCTTATTGAAAAGCCTAATAGTTCTATTTTTTTCTCACAATTACATATTTGAATAACCCAAAATGGGGTCTTACGGAAAAAAAAAAAAAAAAAAAAAAAAAAAAACACATTGAATGCTATGTATATTCTACATTTGATACGTGTTTTTCACATATCGAGATAAAGCCGGTTACCTTCTTTAACCGATTAATCAAAGTTAGAGGTAAAATCTGTAGTCAAGACATGGCAAGAGTACAATGGACCTTATTTTCATATAAATTATATAAATTAAAAAGGAAAGAGATAAACGATGGTTGTATTGGAATAGTACCCGAAGAGAAACATCGGAGGGAGGAAATATTGGAGAGGATGGATTTTGTTGCTGCAAGAGATTCTAATGCATGTAGTTGAAGAAGCCAATATTCTCAGTGAAATTGTCCATATTTTTGTTTGATTATAAACTTGGAAGTTAAATACAAAATGAGAATGGAGATTTGGAATTTGGATTAAGGGGGCTTTGGATGACTTGTTGATATTGAATGTCTAATCCTTATATCATGGAGCAGGTATAATTAATTAAAAGCAACTATCATGGAGAAAAACCCACAACTATCATGTCCTTGATAAGTTAAAAGAGTGGGTCCCACGTCATCAATTTAAATGGCTATATAATTAACAACGGGTACCATGGAGCAATTCCGGTTTGCATTAATTATGGCCATTTGGATCAAAAGTTTTTATTTGCAATCACCTAGCCATTTGGATCCCACAATTGTTACGATCTTAAATAACTTAAAAGAGTGGGCTCCACCTAATTAATTTAAATAGATATATAGATACCAGTAGGCATCATGGAGCAATTTCATTTTGCATTCATTATGGCCTGGATACCAACAGTCATTGACAAACATTGTGGTGGTCAAAATCAATTGAACAAATCGGGATTGATTTTTGAATTCCAGTCCCTTTCATATATATAAACTAGCAAAAGTACCCCGTGCTGAGCACGGGCATTGCAATTAGTGGTAGTTATTTTGTAAAGATCTAAAATAAAAAAATCAATAGAAATAATTTAGAGTGAAACCCTAATAAAAAAATCAATGAGTTATTTATTAGAGAGGATGGAGAAGAGGAAAGGGCTTGTGGCGTTTAAAGTTGGAAAATGTAGAGACGTGAATAGAAACACAGAGAGAAGAGGAAAGAGTTTTTGTAACATTGGTTTAGTAAAAAGAATGTTATTAATAGGGCTAATATTAGTAGGAGGATTAATGAGTGATATTAGTAGGAGGTCAACATGAGAAGAGTCAAAATCAAATTTGAAATTGACAGTGAAATTGGAAATCTAATCCACTTCGCTTCATATATAATAATTAGATATAATAATTGGAACTCCAATTTAAAGGGATAGGATTTGATTTTTTTAACTCAATTTCATTGCAATTTTAAATTCAATTTTCAAATAAGAATATGCACATTTAGGTTTTTTCAAATAAAAAGAGGGTCATCTAGATAAGGAGAGGTTTTGAATTTTTTTTAAAATTTCTCACGTCTCTCTATCTCTCTGAGTCTGAAAAAGTTAATCTCTCACGTCTTTCTATCTCTCTCGTGTTGTTGGATGATTTGAGACCAAAAGAAGGGTTTCCATCATGGAAATTTTAGTATTAGAATGTTGGAGCATTGGGGCTTTCTATACTAAGATGAATCCAAAAGGTAGCAGTTTTGCAAGATGGTTGGTTTTTTTTTGTGCAAAGAACCTCTAAGCCATCTGCCATTGGGCGGCAAAAACAAGTGGGGTAGCCTTGCCTTCTTTGGAATCTAAAAATAAACCTTGTGAAGCCTGGGTGAAGAGGACCCTTTTGTCTTAATTTCGTTTGGATGGTAGTCTATATAGATGATAAAAATACTGTGAAAAACAATGGGTGGACCTGAAGTGCAAGCTATTTTCTAGGCTGTAAATCCAACAATAGGCGGGGTAAGTGATTGCGGGGTAAGTGATTTTACATTTGATTCCCATCTTTTTTATTTTAATTCATACAAGATATCCAATAGTAGGCTGCTACTTTTCGTTTGGGTCTTTATCCATAGGGTAAGTGAGTTTACATTTGTAAACCGATTTGGGGTTTTCTATTTTTTATTATTTTAATGGCTTTCTCCAACGTGCTGTTTGAAACCATGTTTTAAAGCAATGGAGCTGTTCTCAAATATAGAATTTATTATTTATCTATTTATTTTATTTGTTTAGTGTAAATTGGAATATTAGATAGAAAGTCACATGCTCATACTTTGTCATAGTGTTTACTATGTCTCACTATGCTCTTCCATGATTGGATTCGCATAAAGTTTTAGGGCACGTTTGTGTGACCACTTAGTTTTTTTTCAAAAAAGCAAGGAAAGCGAAAATGATTTTCCACATTGTTGAAGAACTCATGTTTGTTGTGGCCAATTATTCGTAAGAGAAAAAAGAAAAACAGACCAAGTTTTCTACGATTATGTTGAAATCCCTTTCTTATGGGGTTGAGATTTGTTTTCTAAGGACAACAAAAAGGGGTTTTTTGTGGAACGAGTTTTCCAACAATTTACACTTCTTTCCAAAACCAAAGTTCTAATATTTTTTATTTCCTATTGCTCCATTAGTTATCTAATGATTATCTTTTTATTTACTTAATTCTTTAAAAATTACAGTCTTTGATGGATTTTGAAATGGTAGCAATAGTTTCACGAAAAATAATACTTAGACCTCACAGGAATTACAAGCGTGTATTGAAAGTGAATATATTCAAAGTATAGTGGTTTGCATTAGTCTGTTTATTTTCTTATTTATATTTTTTTGTAGTAAGAAATTTATTTATTTTATTCTTTCTAAGTCGATACATTCAATGTTGTATTAGACATGTTCAATTAGTTATGGTTTCTAATTTCAGGTACAACTAACTCTTGTTATCTAAGCTTAATACACTTCTAAGTTAATGTTCATAACCTTTGTTATTCTATGTTTTTAATTTATTGATTCTCTTTATACATAGTAAATTTGATTAAAGACCTATAAAATTATTTAGAAACACCATCTCTAATATTTTCTTGTCTGAAAACACAAACTATCTTTGTGCGACTGAATTGAATTTTGTTTTAAAGAGTTTTAATGGTTTTTCTCCCTCATTTTAGATATTTGAGTCAAATGAAGAGGACATTTTAATGGAAGCTTCAAGTATGATAAATTTCTAATCAGTTTTATAGATGATATTCTTTTCTAAAATAGATTAATTATTAATCTATGAAACATGGCATATTCATTTGATTACTTCAAAGTTAAATGGCCTTCATCATTATTAATGTTGGTCCTATGTATTTAAACCATAAGTGTGTATGTGATTTTTTCACTTTTTACTACAGAGAAAAGGCATGCAACCTGGGAAAAAACATCCACATGGGATTTTAGTATATGCATCACCATTGAAATTTGCACTATTAGTCTCTTTTAGTTTCATGCTCACTTTTCATTTAGAACTGTAGTATGGATTAACATTGAAATTTATATTACCAGTTTACCTTTTATTTTATATTAATTTTTTATTTCTGCAATCTATTGTGCACTTGCCAATCCATTGATAGCTCCACAAAAACAACAATGGAGTTCCTTGATTGTTTAGATGTTTATTGTCAATTTTAATGGTTTTTGTCTTTTCTTTTTTAGATTTAGTTTTCATTTATTTAGTGTTGGTTTTCGATGGGTTTGTTTGTTTCTTCAAAATTGCTCATCTTATTTATATACATTTCTTTTCTTTAAGTATTTTTTGATGTTTTAATGAATATTATTTTTTACTTTTTATCATAGTTCTTTTTTTGTTATTATTTTTTGAGTTTTATGGGTTCTCTTAGTTTCTGTGGTGATAGATTTTCATAGCTTTATATTTTTTCTTTTGTTTTTTAGTTTTTAGGTATTGGGTTTCAATGGTTTTATTCGTTTCTTCTAAGTTATTTTTATTGTTGGATTGTCTATAGACTTTTGTTTTTGTGTTGTATTTTTGTGGTATTTTTTCATTTTTAATTCTTTAGTATGGATTTATTCTTTTGATTTTAAAAGAATGCTTGAAGTAAAATATTAATTGATTTCAAAAAATCATAGTGTCAACTATATGTTTTGTGTTATTATAATAGATTTTGATCTTGATTGAGATTTTTACCATCTTAACGTAATTTAGACCAAATATTATTTAAATTTTTTATGATTTTTAATATTTTAAATTATATCACGGGCATGTTTTGCTAGTAATATATTAGGATTCTCACTGGTTAACGCTATAAAACCTAGTCTATAAAGGGCACCATGATGTGAATGGAGTTATTGAAAAACACTTAGATAGAGGGTTTACGTTTACAACTCCTGATTTTAAAAAAGAGGAGGGTAATAAATATGCAATTAATGTTACGAGATATGGATCTTGGGTGGACGCCCATCTAAGATGAGTGAGGGTTAGAATTAGGGTTCCTCTCTTATGAGGTTACTTTGCCTATGAATAGGCTTCTCCCCTTATATTTATACACACAGATAATGAGATAATAGAAAAGCTCTCTCTTCTCCCTCAAATCTTTTTTCTCTTGGTCTCTCGCTTTTCTAACACGTTATCAGCACGAAGAAGAAGAAGAAAAAAAAGCCCAAGAAGCAGCCTCGTTTTTTTTTTTTTTCAACCAAAAAATCAGTTTCCGTGCAACTATAACAAACTTTGCCTCGATTTCAGACTTTGCCACGGTTTGGATATTGTAGCAAAAATTTTTTTTTGTTTGTGTGTGTGGAAGAAACAAAGACTTTGTGTTTGCATTCTGTAGCCTCCAACTTTACTTTTCTTCTGGTTTCTATGTACAAGAAACATATATTGTTCGATTTGCTTGCGTTACAAGTTGAAAAATCATCGTCGAAATTAATATTTTTTCCTTTCTTTTTCACCTTGGGATGAGCGCCAAATTCTTTTTTACTGTTGTTGTATTGCTAACGCAAGCACGGGTCTGGTCTCTTCGGTCAACATAATCTTTGACATGCCATAACTTCTTCATCCAGCCTCCGATCAATGAATGGTTTGGTTTTGTAGATTCGTGGCAACGAGCATTACCAAATAAACACAACAAATCAGCATTTCAAGGGTCAGAATTTTTTTTTTTCTAGACTGCAATCACCGTAAGTGGTATCCAAACCATAGTTCAAATCAAATCTATTAGAATGCATAAAATTAGTTTATGATACTTATTTACTGTAATTATAGTGTTTGGTTACTATTCATCATCTTGCACCATTTTTTTTAATTTAAATTCATTAATACTATAAATGGATCACAAAATAGAACCGGGAGTTCTAAATTTGAACATGAAGTTCACGGATCTATGGACTAGCAATCTTAGAAGTTGGAATATTGATATGAACCTGTAGATTCATATCAATAAATCAAAACCTGAAGTTTTTTATTCAAAAGTCCAAATAAATTATACAACCATGAAATTAAATATGAAAATTTGACAGAACCAGAAGTTCTGATCATTTGTTAGGACTAGAAGTTTTACTTCAAACCTGAAGAGGTTCCTCCTGAAGAGGCACATAACCCTCCTAAAGAGGTTCCTCCCGAAGAGGCACGTAACCCTCCTGGAGGAATCGTTCCTCCCAAAGAGGCAAGTAACCCTCTTGAAGAAGTACGTAACGCTCTTGAAGAGGTTCCTCCCGAAGAGGTAAATAATCCTCCTGAAGAGGTTCCTCTTGAAGAGGCACATAATGCTCCTGAAGAGGTTATGGTAAAATCCATTTTTTTTGGAAATCCCTGATGAGACTTTGGAAGCCCCTGAAGAAGCACTGGTACCGGATAATGAAGAGATCTTTATATTTTACAATTATTCAAGAGAGAAATGGAAAAGAAATGATGATGATGATTGGGATACAAAACTACGTTCTATAAATTCTGGAAGGATTTCCTTTGCCTGAAGCAAAGGCAAGGAGTACGTACTCAATCCAATTAAGGCACTGAATTAGTATTAAACACATCCTACGATATTTGCATGGAACAACTGATTTAGAAATATATTATTTTTATGATCGTATAGATTTCAATTTTGTAGGATATGCAGATTCAGCTTATCTCTCTGATCCTCATAAGGGTCGATCACAGACAGGTTATGTATTTCTTAATAGTAATTAATGCCGCCATTTCTTGGCATTCTACTAAACAGAATTTGGTAGTTACTTCCTCCAACCATGCTGAGATTTTGGTTCTTTTTGAAGCCAGTAAGGAATTACTGTGTATGGCTAAGATCTTTGATTCGGTATGTTCATAGTTCTTGTCAATTACCATCTATTGTAGGTATTTTGAATATTATCTATGAAGATAATGAAGCATGTATAAAATAGATTCGAGAATGTTTTATTAAAGGAGACAAGGCTAAGCATATAGCACCGAAGTTTTTCTTCACTCATGAACTTTAGAAGAACAATGAAATTAAAGTCAAGTAAGTTTGTTCGAGTAACAACCTGGCTGGCCTGTTTACCAAATCTTTGCCAAAATCAGTGTTCCAAAAGTTTGTGTATGAGATTGACACGCGTAAAGTTCATCATCAAACTATGTGAATGGTTGCTATCATCAGGGGGAGTTGTTTATCAAGAAGCATCCTCAAGTATGCTACCCATGGACATTTGTGTGCCGTACTCTTTTTCCTTATCTAAGTTTTATCCCACTAGGTTTTCCTAGTTAAGGTTTTAACAAGGCAGCATTATGCACGTCCAACACTAGTTCAATGATCTTGAGTAATGTTGTACTCTTTTTCCCTTCGCTTGTGTTTTTTTCCCACTGGATTTTTTTTAGCAAGGTTTTTAATGAGGCAACTGTCTTTAAATGATGGTCATTCAAGAGGGAGTGTTACGAGATATAGATCTTGGGTGGATGCCCACCTAAGATGAGTTAGTGTTAAAATTAGGGTTCCTTTCTTATTAGGTTACTTTGCCTGTAAATATGCTTCTTCCCTTGTATTTATACACACATATAATGAGATAGTAGAAAAGCTATCTCTTCTCCCTCTAATCTTCTTTCTCTTGGTCTCTCGCTTTTCAAAACAATTAAAGGATTGTTGTGATGTTTGATCAAGTGATTCATGGTGATAAAGTGCTCATCGTTTAATCAAGTACTTATGATTTAGTATTATTTGGCTTGTTCTTAAGCAGTGGCGGACTTGCCCTTTAATGACCTGGGGCGGTGGCCCCAGGTCAAATTTGAAATTACTTGATATTTTAATGGGCTGAACCTCTCCCATATATGTCTATTAAATAGTTGCCCCATGTCAAAATATTGTGATCGCCCCACGTTACAAAATCTTGGTGATCTCTTTGAACATCTTCTTCCCACCAAGAGTACCAAATCCTTTTTGCATGGATCTCATTCTACGAAGAGTCTAAGATCCTCACACTGATCGAATTCTCGTTGTCGGTTCTCTCATAGTTAGTCTCTCTCTCACCAAATAACCCTAAATAAAGCAATTTCCATCTCTCCTCAAATGTAGTATAATCATAATTACTCTATACCTTTGAACCCTTAATTTTCAAATCCTAAATTCAAACTCTAAATCTCTAAATCATAATTCAAACTTTAAGCCCTAAATCACCAAATCCAAGCATATCTATAAGTCCCAAGCTGACCAAATCACCATTGGACACACTTTAAACTTCAATTCATATATAAATCAGGCCTTATAACTCATATGTTTGGAAAACTTGAGTTGTATCTATGTAGCGATTTTTCTTCTTTACCACAAGCCGATGATCATAGGGAATGGTTTTTACAGCTAGGTAAGTGCAGGTAATCAAATTCCTTAAATCCAAATAAAACCCCTTCGGAAACCCAAATTGGGTACATGGATGCTCACCCAAATCATCATTGCAAGGTATCCAAACACCTAGGATTAAAGGAAATATTATTTTAGGTTGTTTTGATGATGATGAATTGATGATCACTTGAATTTGGAAGAGGGAGTGAGAAGGCACTTCAATTGGGTAGGAGATCTAAATATGGAAAAAGTTTTGTGTCTATTTAAATGCAATACATTTTTTGCATTGTTAATATGAAAAAAAGTTAACAAAGTCAAGGAAAAGTTTTGCCCCACCCAAGTAAAATTTCTAGGTCCGCCACTGTTCTTAAGGATGTTTTGTTCAAAGAACAAAAGCCGATATCAAAAGCTATATGGTTCTATTCAGGACTTAGAATCGAATAGCTAATAAATATGTATTCTGTTTTCTTTTTATTTGTGAATTTGTTTGTTTCCGATTACATGTGATTGTTTGGAGGTTGATGGAATTCAAATACCATGCATGCTACAAGGTTGATGGAATTCACCAATACCATCAACTAGTGTTTTCATGGATAGTAGAATATGATTGCCTACCATCACTCTATTAAATCATATGATATTACACTGATATTTACATGTATCACGCATGTTGCTTGTTGCATTTTTCTTATTACTATTCCCCCGTAGGAGTTAGACAACCCTAAGCCAGGCTGGGCCTGGCCCCTTATCAGGATTCAGGCCTGAATATTCAGACCTGATAATAAATGGACCAGGTTGGAAACAACCCATGAACCCCTAACCCACCCCATGAATTATCGCCGAGTTTCCACCATTTATAACTCAACTCATAAATCCCAGTGTTTGAGTCCAGCCTTCGAAGTCTCTCGAAATACGCGTTTCTGGTCCGGCGAAATGGCGACGCCAGGTGACTTTCCCACTCAATCTCAATTCCTTCTCAATTCCAATGGAATTTGCAATCGATTTCCGTTTCGTTCTCCACAAATTCACGGAAATCGGATTCGTACCCTAGAGGTAGAAATCCGTTTTGCGCGGATTCTCACAATCGCTGTTGAAACTTTACGTGCCTAAGAAACTGAAAACCGGAGAAGATGATATCTTCGTCAGTTTTCAATTTCCGCAGAAAGTTGAATCACTGTGAAAATAGAATACCGTGGAAACTCGCGCGCACGGAGGTGTCCTTTGATTTCGTGTTCTGATTACTGATTGTGATTGCTGGTAGTTTTGTTTTAGATGTTGATGATGCCGCTGGATGCGCTTTGTATGGAAGGATTTTGTGGAGTTTAGATTCTTCTATAAGGGGGGAATAAAGGGTACTTGTAGTATATGTGAAGAATTTCTGCAAATCTAACTATCCAATCCCTATCAATGATCAGATGGCATCCTAATGAATCGCTGATCGTGGAACTCTAGTTTCTCATCGTTGAATTTTACTTGAGTGTCATGGAAAAACCCTAGATTTCAATTCCAAAATCGCCTGATGATATTCTGAGAATTGTGCAATGGAAACCCTAGAAAAGGAGCGATTTGTAAGGCAGGAAAGGACAATTTAATATGAGAGAGAGATTCTGACCTTACTGGGGAAAAATATTTAGAAGATATTTCATAAAGGCAAAGACTTGTTATTGAATAGTTAAATGTCAATTTTTATTAAAATAAATAAATTTCACTCGAGAGAGTGTGTGCGCGCGTTTTCGCCTAATGTGGGAAAATCTTTTCTACCACTTTTTTTCTAAGAGTTGGTTAAGAATTGCTTTTTTCAAGTGTTTTGAGTGGTCAACAAGTAGTTTCTAACTTACTATTCAGAAAAAAAAAAAAAAAACACAAATAGTTTCTAAGATCATTCGGTCTACGGTGAAAGAGGAAAATATTCAAATCCAATCCTCTAACCCAACACCAAGCAGAAGGGCACAACCAGGAGCAGTAGATAGAGGACAACACTTGCAGATGGGTGTCAACTCAACTGTCAATAGCGTAATCAATTTAATTAGAAGGCTGACCATCTTCTGGTCACCGGTATGCGATCATTTCATGTGAGTGTCTGCACATGTTAGGGTATGTCCTGACTCTCTACCCTGGGTACCTCCCCCTTCTAGGCCAGTTGAAACTAAACTTTGATGGTATTAGTTTGGCTTATCTTGGAATTAGTTGTCTTAGTGGGTTGATTTAAGGTTGCATGGCAAGTATAGGGTGAAATATCTCCAATCCAGGACCTTTTGGGGCACCAGTTAACCTGAGCTCCTTGCCTTCTAGATTTGGATGTGAGAGGCTGGCGATATGGTCCTCTTTTATATGGAGTGTAGAAGGCAACTTGGCCCGTGCCATTTGGTGGTGGAGGAAAGATGCTTTGGTTCTTGGAAAATAGGTCCATTGTTGGATGAGCTAAGGGATTTCTTGGTTGGCTGCAATGTTTCCTCCAATGTGTCAAGACTGGACAACTCTAGAGCTGATGCACTAGCCTTTTTTTTTTTTTTTTGATAACCTGATGCACTAGCCATTTTGAATGATGAATTGATGTTTGACCTGTAAAGAGACAAGATTTTGATCTCTTCACTTTTTGGGTTTGGTAGTTGCATCCTCATGAAATCTCTGTTGTGGTTTTGCTTGTTGTTTCATTCATTCTTTTTTTTTTTTTTTTTTAATGATGTCACTATTACTTTTTAAAAACAAAACAAAAAAGAAAAAAAGGTTGGCCTGTGGCTGTATATGATTACTGTTTAATTTGATTTAGGTAAGATTCAAACAATTTGATTTACCTCATCACTAGAGATTGATATAAATTGGAAAAAGAAAGGGCTGGCGGCCTCTCTTGTTAGCTGTTCTTTCATGCATAAAAATAAGTTTCATGAATTTAGTAGAGGCAGATAATAACCAGCAAAGTGAGATTGCTGTGAACCTGTAACAAAATATTATGACAAGAAGTTGTAATTGACGCAAGATCAACTTTATATTCATATTTTTTTTGGAGCAATGTTTCCAATCACAAATGATTAGATCAATATAATGTTCCATCGTTTGAATAGTTGAGAAGATTCCATAGGAACAACAGCCTATTGTCTGAAGGGGATTCCAAGTGGTATTGACCTTGATTAGAAAACAAAAAAGAAACTTCTGAGTTGCAGCCGCTCATTGCCTCGGTTGAGTACTTGATGGGCAGCAGTAATAAAGCAAAATGATAGTTTAAAAACTAAGGATGGGGAGGAAGATGATAGAAACAACTGGACATATAATTATATTAGAAAAGGGAATAATATAAACTAATGAGTACTTTTGCAAATGGTACTTGTAGTAGCAAACGAACTCCTCTAAGCAACTCTTTAAATAACCATATCTCATGCCCGCTTCCACAAACACATGCCCAACTCAATTTACACTCCCAAAAGAGAGAAAGAAGATAGAGAAAGTGAAGAGGAAGAAAACTAATTGGGATTTAAAGCTTGATTAAGGTCGATACATCTTACTTCTTGATGCTGGCGGCCGGACGATGGGTCGGCCAGCCCATTGGGCCCAGTCCATAGGCTCAACCGGACATCCAGTTAATTAGGAATCTTATTTTGAGAGTTGATTTATTTAGTAGTATTTAAAATTAAGAGTTTTGTTTAATTTGAATGATTAAGAAAGTTTAGTGATTTAGTTTCCTTTATTATTTAGGAAAGTCTTGGTGTCTAAGTTACAGAGAGGACTGATCCTACTCAATATATCTGGATGGACATCCTCATTGTAATTAATGCTTATTACAATTAGCCAAAGATTTCTCTGAGTTTTTTTTTTCTCAATTATGGTGTGTTTTATGGTCTTGAGTGTTCTGCAGTGGTTGAATCCATCTTTGGATTCGATCAATCCCATGGGAGATTGATCTATTTTTCCGATGGAGGACCCGGCTGCACCAACTTGGTATCAGAGCTAAATGCAAACATCAGAAGAACCGACACGTCCGATCTACTTATAGATGGAGGAAAAGATTGAGTCAAGCTTCCAAATTATCGTTAAGAGAATGAAGATCATAAGAAAAATCCGAAATTTGTGCGATTGATTTTAGACCAAGGATGATATTTACCGAACTTGAGGTTGAGTTCTCTCTGGTAGTATCGAGCTATTAACTCGGCCGAAGTCGAGTTTTTCTAAGCTGAGGAGAGAGTGGCGCAGCCTTGGACCTTCGATCGAATAGACTAGCCTCTCAGATGAGGATGATCAAATTTAACAAAGGAATTCCACATAGAAAAACACTCATAGCTATGAAGGAATAACTCACGTTAGTTAATTTGATTGAATAATGCACAACATAAACAACAGGGCTCTTCTCTATATATAGAGCACCTTATTTCTAAACTAATCAAAATACTAACAATAGGAAGTTACCTAATCCTACCCTAAATAGAATTTAGAAAGCAGTTCCTATTAGCAACTAATTAATATTACTAATTTAGATAGGATAGGGATCTCTGCCAAATCGTAGATCATGTGGGTCCCATCAAGCGGGTCCATCAGGGGGTCCTGTGGGCCCTAGTCTTCTGTCGGGTTGCATCAACTCTCCCTGGCTTGAAAGAACTCAACTCCGGCGAGTTAATCGCCTAATAACGTTCATAAAGATCTGGATTCAAGCGTTGAAAATCTGTTGGAGTGATCCATGTAGCATCAGAGAGAGGACGATTCTTCCAGCGGACATAGAACTTTTGAAAACCTCCTTGACGAGTGGAAACAATCTGATCATCAGGCACATCAACAATCTCATCAACAGTTGGAAGATTCGAAGGGAGAGCAATAATCTGCTATTCAATTTCACCATTATTGTCATGACCACGGTAGAGTGTAAGATCATCGACGTTGAAAGTAGAATTGACACCTAAATCAGATGGTAGATCAAGTACATAAGCATTGGAGCCAATCTTTTTGAGAATCTTGTATGGACCAGCATTCCGTGGATGCAACTTTTTATAAGCTCCAGGAGGCATACGTTCTGGACGGATACGGACCATGACCATATCACCTTTAGCAAATTCAATAAATTGACGATGCTTGTCTGCTTGCTTGCTTGTTGTTTATAAGTGGCATTACTGGCAGATATATGGCGGCGGACCTCATTGTGCACTTGTTGCATGTGGTGAAAAAAACTTTCAGCATCGACACTTACACGAGCATCTACCGGCAAAGGGACAAGATCAACAGGTAGTCACGGTCGTACCCCTATAACAACTTCAAATGGAGAAGTACCAGTAGACCGATTGACCGAATTAGTATGCAAACTCAGCCATAAGTAATGCTTGATCCCAAGTTGTGATATGATCACGAACAATGCATCGCAACAACTGTCTAAGACTTCTGTTTGGCCATCAGTTTGAGGGTGGTAAGCTGTAGAGAATTTGAGCTTGGTATTGGACAGCATCCATAAAGTCTTCCAAAAATAACTCATGAACTTGGTATCTCGATCAGAAACAATAGTCTTTAGAAGGCCATATAGACGCACAACTTCTTTGAAAAAGAGCTTGGCAACCTTGTAGGCATCACTAGTGGAAGTACATGGAATAAAATGTGCCATCTTTGAAAAGCGATCAACGACAATAAAAATAGAATCAACTTTGCTTTGAGTTGTTGGCAAACCTAGCACAAAATCCATGCTATCCCATGGAGTATGAGGAACATGTAAAGGCTGATAAAGTCCAGTGTTCTTCTTGTTACCTTTGGCTAGCTGGCATGTCTTACATCGTTCGCAAATCTGAATAATAGTAGTCTTCATTCGGGGCCAATAATATCTGTCACTAACACGAGCAAGAGTTTTGTTGCGTCCCAAATGACCACTACATCCTGACGAATGCAACTCTTGGACAACATATTCATGAATGGATGTGGCAGGGAGGCAAAGTTGTGTACTTTTAAACAAGAAATCATGATGAATGCTATAATGAGGATGCTTACCAAGATCACCATTGCTGAGGTCTGCATAGATAGAGCCAAAGTCTTGGTCATCGGCATAATCTAGCTTGATTCGGTCAAAACCCTGTACACTAACAGACATGGTTGTCAACAAATGCTTTCATCGATTGAGTGCAACAGCTATCAAGTTATCTTTTCCTGCCATGTGGCGAATGTTGAAATTGAACTCCTGTATATATGTGCTCCACTTGGCACGGTTGGCACTGATTTTTTGCTGTGAATGTAGATGTCGCATAGCATCATTATCTGATTAAAGAATAAAATTGTTGCCAATCAAGTAATGTCTCCAATGACGAAGTGAATGGCATAGAGTTCCAAATCATAAGAATAATACTTTTTCTTGGCATCAGAAAGTTTCTCGCTGAAAAATGCAATTGGGTGTCTCTCTTGACTAAGAACATCTCCAATGTCGACATTTGAAGCATCACAAGCAGTTTCGAAGACCTCGTCAAATTTTGGAATTTGTAAAACTTGTGCCTCTGTGATTTTACGCTTTATTTCTTTAAATGCTCTAGTGGCAGAACTAGTCCACTTAAATTCACCTTTCTTCATGCATTCTGTGATAGGAACCATGATACTGCTGAAGTTTTGAATGAATCTCTTATAAAAGTTTGTAAGACCATGAAAGCTTAGAACTTCAGTGAGTGTATTAGGAATGGGCCAATCTAGAATTGCTTTGACCTTCTCAGGGTCCATTTTAATTCCTTGTGCCGACACAACATATCCCAAGAAGATAACAGAATCACTCAGAAAAGTGTACTTCTTGAGATTAATATAGAAATGCTCCCGGTGAAGGAGTTGGCAAATTATATCCAGATGTTGAAGACGTTCTGCTTTTGTCCTGCTGTAGATTAATGTATCGTCGAAGTAAACGACAACAAACTTTCCAATATAAGGCTGCAATAACTGTCATGACCCGCATAAAAGTACTAGGTGCATTGGTTAACCCGAAGGGCATAACCAACCATTCATATAGACCATCTTTGATCTTAAATGCAGTCTTCACTCATCACCTGGCCCTATACGGATTTGATGATAACCACTTCGCATATCAATTTTAGAGAAAATACATGCATCAGTCATCAAATCTAGCATATCATCTAATCTGGGGATTGGGAAGCGGTATTTCATCGTAATTTTATTGATTGCACGACTGTCTACGCACATACGCCAACTTCCGTCTTTCTCTGGAGTGAGAAGTGCAGCTACTCCACAGGGACTGAGGCTTTCCTTGATATATCCCTTTTGTAAAAGATCATCATTGTCTTCTTAATTCTGTATGCTCCATAGGACTCATCCGGTATGCAGGTAAATTTGGCAAGGAAGCGCCGGGGACAAGATCGATGGCATGCTGGATGTCACGTAATGGGGGTAGTTCCTTAGGCAGCTCATCTGGAACTAGATCAACAAATTTCTTTAGAAGTGGCTCTACTTCTTGTGGGACAGATGTGGCAGGAGATTCTTTTGGAACTTGCCTAGCAATTAATGCATACATGACACCTTGTTCTTTGCTTTCATCTTCAAACTTCCGCATGGTCAATATAGGAAGTGCTGGAGCGGTATCAGATGTGGATGAGGAAGATTTAGCAGGTAATGGAAGCAACCTAATCTTGCCTCCTTTCTAGTTGAAAGTATAAGTATTATGCTCATGATCTGAAATGACCTTAAGTTTCTGTAGCCATGGTCGTCCGAAGAGAATGTGAGTAACGTTCATTGGAATGACGTCACAACGAATTTTATCCTCATAATTGCCAACTCTGAAAGGGACGACACACTGTTTATGGACAAGAATGGAGTAATTGTTGACCCATGCAACTTTATAAGGTCTTGGATGCTTCTCGGTTGGGAGCTTGAGTTTCTCGACTGCTTCTTGAGAGATAACATTTATCGCGTTGACACCATTAATGATCATGTTACAAGACTTGCTCTTGCAATTGACGCGTGACCGGAAAATGGATGCATGATTCCAGTCTTCATTTTCTTCCATTGAATCAGCTGCTAGGAGACGACGATCAAGGAAAAGCAGTGGGGTACCGTCATCAACTTCTGTATCTTGCAATTGATCTACTGTAGTTTCATATTGAGGCTCTGCATTGAATGACTCTGCTTCTATTTCCTCATCATACTGTTCATCATCTTTTGGCTCATTAGTAGCATATAAATTTCTATGGGGACACTCGGCTGCATAATGTCCCTTTTGTTTGCAGGCATGACAAACAATTTCTCTCTTATCTATTTTTCCGCGGGCACGGTTATCATTCTGTTTCTGCTGCACCTGCTGAGTGTGCTGTGGCAAAGCTTGCCTCTGCTGAATGGCTTGCTGTGACCTCTGTGGTGCTTGCTGGAATGGTTTAGGAGGAGGAGGACGAAAACCTTGCGTCTGAGTAAGGTTAAAAGTAGGTTCGGGTCCTCTTCTAGTGGAAGACTCCTTGACTTGAAAAGTGTTGCGTCTCCGCAACTGAAGTTCATGCTGAGCTTTCCGGGCTTTACAAAATACCTCATCAACTCTGGTGTAATCAAACATAGCAACTTCCCGTCTGATATCATTTCGCAATCCATCCCGAAATCTAGTGATATTGAGACGATCATCTATTTTCAAATTACAACAATATATTCATGAAATTTGTTTGTATATTCTTCCACAGACAGATTGCCATGCTGGAGAGTAAGATATTCTTGGTGCAGTGTGTCAATGTAATCAGAAGGAAGGAAATTGCTCTTGAGCCTTTCTTTCATGTTAAACCATCTATTAATGCGCTGTCCTAAAGCAAGTTCATTATTTTCAATACCATACCACCAGATTCTAGCAGGACTCGTAAGTTTAACCTTCGTAAAGGCTATCCGTTGCTCATCATTCATGTTATACCAAGCAAACTAGTCTTCCAGGGAATTAAGCCAGTCAACAAAAACTTTCAGACTGACATCTCGAGAGAAATCAACTACATCAATTTTTACTTTCTTTGTGATATCATCAGTGCGTTGTGCAACCAGGGGACCCTAGGTGTTTCGTTTAGCGATGAGACGCTGTACAAAGTCACACATGGATTCACGTTGCTCAGGCCTTTCTGTTTGGATGGGTGTGACTATTTGTGCGGTAGTGGACGACCCTTCCTTTGCAACCAACTATGTACTTTGCAATTCAATAAGTGCAGTCTTTACTGTGCGTAGACGATCCATTACTTTGTCCATATCTTGGCCTAGTTTGAATAATTGTTCATCATGTTCCTTGTCTGTGAGCCAATGACTGAGGTTGTCACCTCTTTTAGGCATGGCTGGAAAGTTTTTTTTTTTTTTTTTTTCAAGTGGGTCGGGTCGGGTCTGGACTCAAATCAGGCCTAGACTAAAGGCAGGCCCAAAACTCAGGCCCAATTCAGTCTTCAGGCAGAGCATGTGTGAAGAAGGGAGGAAAAATCTCTTCTCCTCGGGTCCTGTGCGCAGAGAAACATAAAAGAGAATGGCCGGTAGAGCTTAATGTTTTGACTTGCAAAGAAGGAAAAAAAAAAAAAAAAAAAAAAAAAAAACTCGAAGACAGATGACGATTGGCGATGGGAGGAAGAAGAAGACGATGTTGCTGTGCAGATATGATAACGGCAACAGAGAAGATGTTGTTGCTCAGTGGGAAATCATGACGACACGATGCTGCTTTTGGAGGCGAGCACGAGGAGCGACGGTGCTGCTGCTAGCGGCTGGCGACTGCAGTTGTTGGAGATGTGGGCTGACTACTGGCTACTGGAGATCAAGATCGATGTGTCAAGTATGTCTTCAACTCAGCCTTCTTCTCTGCTCTCTTTCTATCTTTTTTTTTTTTTTTTTGGTTCTCTAGGATGGGGTTTTCTGGGTTTGGGGATGACACGATGTGCGAAGGGGTGCGGGAGTGGTTCGGGAAGCGGGGTGGGGTTTTCGGTAGGGTTTTGGGAGGTTGTATCAGCGATGGGGTTTTGGGTTTAGGGAATTAGGTTTTTGGGATTTTTTCGATTAAGGAATTGGATTTAGTAGTCGATGGAGATGGTGCGCGTAGGGCTGCTAGAGTTTCGAATGATTGCAGGGATGGGTGGATTCTGACGGTGGGGATGGATTGGTGACGATGACGAACCAGAGAAGACGATCGTTTTTCCGGTGACCGGACCTAGGCTCTGATACCAATTTGGTGCAGCTCTAGACCTTCGATCGAATAGACCAGCTTCTCAGATGAGGATGATCGAATTCAACAAAGGAATTCCACATTAAAAAACACTCATAGCCATGAAGGAATAACTCACATTAATTAATTTGATTGAATAATGCATAACATAAACACTAGGGCTCTTCTTTATATATAGAGCACCTTGTTTCAAAACTAATCAAAATACTAACAATAGGAAGTACCTAATCCTACCCTAAATAGAATTTAGAAAGCAGTTCCTATTAGTAACTAATTTAGATAGGATAAGGATCTCTGCCAAATCAGAGATTATGTGGATCCCATCAAGCAGGTCCATCAGGGGGGCCTGCGGGCCCTAGTCTTCAATCAGGCTGCATCAGAGAGCTGATACGGGCTAGGCCATGACTTATTTTAAAATCTATGTATTTTTATCTTTTTGATTTGATGTATGATGGTTGTTGTCTTGATTCTCAAACAACTTACATAGATGTCGTAGGATTTATGTTTTTGATTCATCCAGTGGTTTTGGTTAATGATTCTAGATGGTTTTGTTTTGTTTTTTTTTTTTTTTTGGATTTCTAAACGAGAACATGTTAAGGTTTTAAAATTGGGGATTTTGATCAAATTAGATCTTGGTTTTGGGTTCTTATATGTGTAGATCTTTAGATTTTAAGGTTGAATACTTGAATTCTTACATTATTACTAAGGATGGTGAGATTGATGAAGATGTCAAAACATAGGATAAAAACATGATGGTTGAAGTGAAGACTTGCTTTTAGAGTGTCTTCTGACTGACGAATACCAACAAGATTGAATGGGAATTTTATAGGATAGCAATTAGACTAGCTATGACTTATGGCGTAGAATGTTGGCCAATCAAGAAGCAACATGTGCACAAAATGAATGTAGCAAGGATGAGAATGTTGAGGTGGATGTGTCGTAAAACTAGGTAGGATAAAATTAGAAATGAGTGCTTTCGAGAGCATGTAGGGGTAGCATCAATAGGGGATAAAATTAGAAAAACTCGTTTGAGATGGGCTGAGCATGTCCAATGCGAGAAGGCAATGGCGCAGGTAAGGAAAATGTTGGTTATGCAAGTTGATGGCCCACCAAGGGGAAGGGGTAGGCCGAAAAGGATGTGGATAAAGCTAGTAAAAATAGATCTGAAGAAGTACAACTTATATGAGAATTTGGCTCAAGATAGATTGGAATGGAGAAAAATAATTCATGTAGCCGACCCCCAGCATAGCTGGGACAAGGCTTTGATTATGATGATGATGGTTGTTGAATTCTTAAATTCATGTAAATCCTTCTATTTGATCATGTTTGTGTGTGTTCAAGTTAGGCTCATGTAGTTCTTGAATTCTTTCGTGGTGTTCATACTTGAGTCATATTCAATGTCAATGTGATCTGTGTCATATTCCTTGGATTTTGTGTAATCCTATATTAAGGATGTTAGTTTTATGTAAATTTGAGATTTGTCATTAATGGGGATGTGTTTATAATCAATTCATGGTGTTCGAGAAGTTTTTTAATCATTTTAATGGTGTTCTACGTTGTTTTACAAAGCACAATTTTATCTTTAAAAACTGTGAATAAAAACC
Organism: Camphora micrantha; assembly: GCA_003546025.1. Classification (NCBI taxonomy): domain Eukaryota; kingdom Viridiplantae; phylum Streptophyta; class Magnoliopsida; order Laurales; family Lauraceae; genus Camphora; species Camphora micrantha. Next base: position 20,574,312 of record QPKB01000009.1, read on the forward strand.
CTATTTTCTGTAAAGTTGATGTTTTCAAAAAGTTCTAGAGAATTTATATTTGGAATCCTTTGCTTGTTCTTCCCTAAAAGCATATAAAAACTTCCCCAAACTCCATCTGAAAGTGGAATTAGAGGTTGTTCTTTACAGGCAGTCAACATTGCCAAAAACAGACCATGATTTATTTATTGAATAATTTCTCGAGGTTGAATGAGTTTGTTTTGTGGCATTGCCCCGGATCCGCAATTGAGCAATAGATCAATCTCCCGAGGGATATTGATCGAATCCAAGATGGATTCCAGCCACTAGGGCACAAGCAAAACACTGGAACAGCCCATAAACTCACGTGGAACTTAGAAAATTCTCTTATTAATTGAAATTAAGCATGCCCAATTACAATGGAGGGCTTAATATATATATCTATATATATATATATATATATATAGGCAGTGTTCTTAACCACTAAGAAATCCAAAATAGAAAGCTACTAACTCTAATACAAAACAAAACAAGAAATAATTCCCTAATTGGACTTAAGATATAATTAGCATGCCACATTAGCTTCTCAGCCAATTGGGCCTATGGGCTAAACCCAATGGACTAGATTGGATGACTAGGTCCAGCATGTGGGTCCACGGACCTTGTTGGGCTTCTGTACTACATCATTATGGATTTGGGCTATTTCATGAGAGTTGTTATTCAAGTTAGCTTTCAAACAAAATTGGTTTCAATTAAATTGGTTTTCTGTAGAATATTTTATAAACATTTATTTTTTCATAACAGTAAAATTTGTTTCATCAGAAAAGAAAAACAAAGGTTACATAGGAGAGAAACCACTGAAACTTAGCCGAAACTCAAACGAAGGAAAGAAAAACACTAGACATAAAAAAGAATAGAAGAGTGTAAAACTCCCTCCTTAGCAATAGCATCTGCCATGACATTTGCCTCCCTATGAACATGATGAAATAAGGCTCCAAGCTATTTAGCAATATCCTTCAAAATACACTGGTTTTCCAGAAACTCTTCCGAAATTCATGAATGGAATTAAATGCTCAAAATTTCAGGGTTTGTTCACATTTTTATCAGAAACCTATGAAAAATATTTTTGTAACTATTTGATTTCCAGAAACAAAATGCAAATATAATACCAACGGTTTTTTAAAGTGATCTCTGTATAACTGAAAATCTCTGCACCAATGAGTTGAGTTTAAGCACGTTTTCCAAGGGTCTATTGTTGGAAATAATTTCTGATAAAATTTGGGGATATTATCCTATGTCTACAGTACGTGGTTCAAGTTTGGTGATGATGAGTTACTGATATTCCGTGCTGTTCCTTACATTATTTGACTGACGGTCAAGTTATTAACTTGTCAATTGTTTTCTATTTGTTCCAGACTATGATGTGACTTCACAAGTCAACCTATGATGTGTATATGTGCTTCAATGTGATTCAAAAGAAATCAAAATGCAGTTTGCCCATGTGATGTTTATGTGACTTGTGATTTATTTGATTCCTTTTGAGCCCAGATGCACTTGACCTTTTTCCAGTGAAGGACGCACTTGGCCAATGCGAGTGAGGGATGCACTTGACTGTGTTGGTGTGCCATAACAATATTGATGTTATGTAATTCATATAAATTAATGACGTGTGTGTCGGATCTTCATATTGCAAGTTATGCTCCTTAGGATGCATTATGTCAAATTCAAGCTGCTTTTATGTCATGTTCTCTATGTGCCTCATAAGTCATAATCTCTTGATACTGATATGCATGGAACTGAATTGACCTTAATGTATGCATTTCAATTTAAGTACCCTATCTACTGAGTTCGTCCTGTTCTTATCTCACTCACGCACCCTTTTTAGGTAATGACGAAATGTAGAAGCTGACAATCATGATGATGCGGGTGGGAGATTTGACATCTACATAGACGATTAGTTGAATTTAGTATTTCAGCTTATTAAGTTTAGATTGAATTTAGAGATAGTTCGATATGGTTGTAATAACTTTAAGTTACTTTTAATTTATTACATTAGTTGACAGTTTAAGTTTAATTAATAAAGTTAGAATTAAACTTACCTTGTGGTGAATGAAAATTCCGCTGTCGTGATTTGATTTTTATATATATATATATATATATATATATAGGGCGGCTCTAGACAGCGCCCGGGCATTTTTTTTTATAAGAAAAACGTCCCTCCTAGTTGGCCCCACTGGGATACATGATGATCACAGAAGTTCATTAGATGAAAAGATCTATATAAGACCTACCAATCTGCAAAATCTCAAACTCCATAAGATCATCCTAACCCTTTGATCTATGGCCTAAAATCTAATGGTTTTAAAGGCATTGTTTTCTTGTGATTTCAATCCAATGGTGAGGAAAAGTTGGTGAACATAAAACATCGTTTAAGGGTAGAGAATGAGAAATATCACCAACAAAGGTAATTGGTATTGTGGTACCATTAGCAGCATGGGCCTGAATCTGTCCATCATATGGTTTAATTGGGGAGAAGTTTTTCGATGATGATGTCATATGATTGGAAGCACCAGAATCAAAATACCAGTGAGAGAGTGATTTTTACCAGAGATACCAAGAGTGGAAAAGGCCTGGAGGATCATATGTTGGATCATGTTAGGGGTAACTAGAGCAGCAGAAGCAGGAGCAGAAGAAGATATGAAAGATGAATCAATAGTGCTAGAAGTAGCAGTAATTGGTAGAACTTTTGGATTTATGTTCTGAGGGCATTTGCAGCATTCATTGATTGAATGTCCAGATGCTTTGCAATAATTGTAGATCCTCTGCTTGTACTGATTTGCATAATGGCCAAAATTTTGACATTTGAAGCATTGCACTTCACTAATATCTCTGCTTGGTTGCTTTCCTTTGGTAGAATAAGCAACAGTTAGTGGTGAGTTCGGTGGTTGATAGGGAGTGGGTACACTATAGGCAACATCAATAGCACCGGGAGTAGCTTGTTGGAGCACACTAGATTGAGTCCATTGTCTCTGTTCCTCCCGCAGTAATTCATTGAGACACTCATCTAGTGATGGAGAAGGTACCCTACTCATGAGATAAGATCTGACCGATTCATACTGAGGTCTTAATTTCATAAGAAATTGATCCCGATGACTAGTTGCTAATATTATTTGCAATTCGGGAAGAGCCTGTGCAGAGATGTTTGCATATTTGATTTCATCTAATTCTGTCCATAAATTTTGGAAACCAGAATAATATTCTTGAATGGAAGAAGTCCCTTGCATATATAATTTGCAATTTCAAATTCCAACTGATATTGTCTGGCAGAATTCCCTTGATGATACACTTTTTTCAGATAGTCCCACATATCTTTGGCAGTTTTGTATGGTTTCAAATTCATGAAAAATTATGGTTCCATGGACCCGAGAATCCAAGATTTGATCTTAGCATCTTTTGTGTTCCAGGACACAATTTTCTTCTCATCTTCTGTTGGTTTTGGATCACATCCAGAGATACGACCCCATAATTCTTTACCCTCTAGGTAAAGTTCAAATTGAAAGGCCCAAGATGGATAATTTTTGCCATTAAACTTGATTAAGTTGATTTCAGATTTCTCCATTTGTAACAATGATTCAGATGAACCAGCAGAATGATGAACAAACCAATCACGCAGCAACAAATCCTTTGATCAAGCCAAGATCTGTGTTTGAAGATGCCCTAGAGAGACACAGAATGAACAGTGCATAAAAAACAGAATAGGTAGCAAGAGACCAAAAAGGTCGACAACAACAATACAGCAGTAGAAAACAACCGCAGCCTAAAAAGCACAAAACAGTGCAAAAAAAACGTCCTGGAAGTCAGTGAAAGTATGCCCACATGGGCCCCAACAGATGATCAATGGTCAGATCAAAGAGTGGGGATGGAAGGGTAGAATATTTTCGCAACTATTGGCAGTGGTTCCAGGCAGAACAAATCTAAATCCAAAATTTTGGACGGCTGAGATGAACACAAGTGGACAAAACTGAATTTCCATAAAAAATAGTAGAAGGCCTACCTCTGATGATCCATAAATCTTGAAAAATTCTTCATAAATAAGTAGAGAACCAGGCGACCAAGATGGGCTGATTCCGTTGATATGGTAATGATGATCGCAGGTGGGCCACGCCTGATCTGAGTTGACCAGGGATGATCACAGGCGATCAGGCTGAAGAATGGTCTCTGAATGGCTTCTAGATCTTGGAAGATGACTAGGAGGATCCACAAATCATTGGATCTTGAAGAAAAGAATAAATGAAGCACTAGTTGTCGTCCTGCTCTGATACCATGTCGATGTGAGAGATGGAAACAGAAACGAAATAGTAATGTGCTGAATTGCATGCCCTTTGAAGGTCGACTGTTTTTCGTATATGTAGGGGCTAAATGCCCTAATTACATCCAATTAAGAATATCTAATCATATCTCAGATCCTAAAAATTAGCTAACAAACTAAGTATGTACATGTGTGCTTTGACTAAAATACAATGATTGGGCCTAAATGGGCCTGCGAATTTGGGCCTCATTAACAGCGTTAACCATTGGCTTCACAATCTCTGACTCTCAAACTCCTATTATTTTCATTGAGTGCATCGTTAAACTAATGTTGTACCTATTCTGTGTGATATTTTGTTTAACATCCCATTCTTGCGAGATGAGAATGGAAGATTGAGAATTTGAGAAATATCTTTCATCAAGCACATTGTTAAGCTAATGCTGTCCAGATTCTATTTTAATTTATGAAAGCAGGCCATGTTCCAAGGATGCACGTAAGACTCGTGATTAGTTGAGCCTATTTGCGGAAAAAGGACAGAATTATATACTATAGTTGTGTGATTATGATGTTGTTTACAGTAGTAGCCCACATGAGATATTGACTTTCTGGTTTTGTTAGAATAGCATCTTTGTAGAATGTTATTTTTATTTTAAACTTTTCGCACTTTTGGATTTTTTTCTGACTCAGGTAATCCACGACCAAAGCCTTACGAAGAAGCTAGGACCTCAACCCCTCCTACGCCTTTTAAACCCCCATCCGGTGGTCGGACAAGTGATGTTGTCGAGAGCTCTGGGACTGCAAAACCTGGAGAAATTGTTCCTACCACTGAGAGGAATTCTACTGTAAACAGAAATTCTCTTGGCAGGCCTTTACCCACAAGGACTTGGGAGCAGAACTATGGGAACAGCTATGGGGGTAATGCAGGGTATGGCTCAGGTCTAAACTACAATTCAGGTTATGGCTTTGGAACGAACAATTCCTATGGTGGACTTGGAGGGTCATATGGTGGTGGTCTCTATGGAAATAGCATGTATCGGAGTCTGTATGGTGGCCAATATGGAGGCCAATATGGAGGCTCCAGTTTGTATGGAGGTGGAATGTATAACAATGGATTTGGAGGCCCGATGGGCAGCTATGGGATGGGCATGGTTGGTCCATATGGTAACCAAGATCCAAACAATCCATTTGGTCAACCTCCATCACCACCAGGCTTTTGGATGTCCTTCCTTAATGTGGTGAGGCAGCTTTTCTTAATAAATCTGACATGAATCTTTTGCAGCTCTCACAATTCCATTTGTCTTTCATGTATGGAAATAAAATGAATTGTAGGCAATCTACCATTTGCTCCACTTGATTCTGGGCGTCAAATTTGAAGTTCTGATATGGCTGCACTGTGGGGGCCACTTCTTAACTTGTTGGACCAATATATTGCAAACAACGAGCCTAAATGTCATTGAGATTGGAGAGCTATCATGTTCAGTCCAAGAAAAAAATCATGTGTTATCACTGTGGAGAACTGCATGATAGAAGGATCCATTTCAACTTGTCGTGAGTAGCCCAGATCCAAAGGGGTCTTTCCTGAAAAGTGGCCTCCACTATGCAAATTATACGTACCTGAATCAGAAATTGGCTCTAATAAATTCTTAAGGATCCTTGTTCTTTTCCCTGAATTACTGGAACCATTTCTTAATAGTGTCAATTGCAGGTGCAAGGTGTTAACTTGTTGGACCAATATATTGCAAACAACAAGCCTAAATGTCATTGAGATTGGAGAGCTATCATGTTCAGTCCAAGAAAAAAAAATGTGATATCACTGTGGAGAACTGCATGATAGAAGGATCCATTTCAACTTGTTGTGAGTAGCCCAGATCCAAAGGGTCTTCCCTGAAAAGTGGCCTCCACTATGCAAATTATACGTACCTGAATCAGAAATTGGCTCTAATAAATTCTTAAGGATCCTTGTTCTTTTCCCTGAATTAATGGAGCCATTTCTTAATAATGTTAATTGCAGGTGCAAGGTGTTGTATCCTTTTTCGGTCGGATTTCAATCCTTATAGACCAGAATACGCAGGCATTGCATATGTTCATGTCAGCCCTCCTTCAGGTGAACTTCTTGTACATGCTATCTTGCCAGGGTTACTTGATATTTTCTTCCCAGCCCATTTATACTCATGCTTATTATTACAGCTGTTTGATCGTTCTGGTGTGTTATATGGTGAGCTTGCAAGGTTTGTATTAAGGTTGCTTGGAATTAAAACGAAATCAAGGAAACCCCACAACCAGGGCCCTGGAGCACTCCCCGGCTCAAATCCACATGGACAGAACTACATCGAGGGTCCACCTGGACAAAACTACATAGAAGGATCGAAGGCAGCAAGTGGCTCATGGGACAAAGTTTGGGGGCAGTGATGGTACTTGTAATCGGTAGTCTTTATAGGAACAGCCAGGATTGCAGGCAAAAGGTTTGAACAGAGTCTACTATTGTGCAAAAATTGCCGTTCTTGAGGTCAAGTTTCAGAAGAATGTTTGCCTTTCAAAACACACATCTGTACATGAGGATGCATCAAATGTTGAAATGGTGTGCAAGATTTACAAGTCACCGTTCTCTTTTGTTACCGGGGAAAACAAGTTTGGACAATGTCTCTTCACTGTTTTGTTTCAGTGCATTCTTTTTTCTTTTTGCTTTGTCAGTCTCAAACTGATGCCCCCTTAATATTTCATGATGTTCCTAACCAACTGAGCTACAATTGAAACTATTGTAGTCTATTTGATTTCAGGGACCTATATCTCTCTCTCTCTCCCCCTCTCCTCATGTGGGAATCTGGCCATACATTCATATACAGTTCAGGGCATCTCCTCTTCCATTCGACATCACTAATTTTGTAATAAAACTAGGTGAACAGAACATAGCACCCTCTCTGTTAGGTGGCATTGTATTTTCTCATTGTACGGAGCACAAAACAAACCAAGTTGGTGATGGAGGCTTGGAGGGAGGGGTGGAGTCATCAGTCTTCTCAATCTAATAGAGTCATCACTATCGGCAGCCCATGGAGTAATCACACATGAAGGGGTCATGCTTTTTGAGACTTCATATTTGAGAGAAAAAAAAAAAAGACACTTCCATTGTACATGCACAAATGGGGGAGAATACATAGAAAATCCAACCCCTGAAAAAACGAATTCTATGGATGATAAGACGGCAATATAGCCACATAAAATAAAATAAGAATGAGTCTCTGACATAAAATGGGAAAAAAAAGAGGTACTGCTTTATTGTGGATGGGCTTGTCTCCGAACTTGGCAAAATCAGAATCCTGAATAGGTACGAACCAGACTCAGCAGAGACTCTTTAAAATATAAGCAATTCAGGCATAATTCGAATGGTTGTCATGAAATTAATGGACAGTTCAAAAGATAATGGTCAATGATTCAAGTCTTTTGTTGAATCAGTTTTAGGTTGGGCCAAAACTCTAATGGGGTGGCAACTGTGCTGGATCTGGTTTAAACGGGTTCACTGAGATAGAGATTTGAGCATAAACCCATATCCGACCTAATTTTAAAATGGATAACATGTGTTCAAAAACAACCCGAGCATTGGGATATGGGTTCCACGCCAAAAGGAATTCACATTTTGAAATTCAGGGATTTTTGTGAAACTTCGATATGGAAAATTTCAGCACTCAGCATATATATCCACACAACTTTTGGGATTTTTCACAAATATTTCATTGCACAAATGTGCCCCAAGTTGCCCATTGTGTGGGAATAGTTAAGAATTCCAGTACCTCGTCCATGTGGCCGTGGCACCTTCTAGACAGGAGTCCTGATCTCTAAGCGATCTGACCTATTGGCACCCGAGCATCAACTGTCTACTATACATAGGATTCACTGGGCAATCCTAATAGATGAATTGTTAGACTTTTGGTCCATGAATGTCGAAGGCTGGCCCTTATTTCAACAATTAACAATTAACTGGGATTTAATTTAGACCATATAAAGTGGGCTCAACGGATGAAATGCTACTAATGATGGGTCTATGTTGACTGGAGGTTTCAAGAGCTTCACAAGGGTAGGAGAAAGAGCTGGTTAGTTCGGGTCAGTCGTCTTCTTCTCCTTTCTTTTTTTTTTTTTTTTTTTTTGGTGGTTTTGGGTGGGGGACAATTCCATTAAGAGACCAAACAAAGCAACTTCATGAAAGCAACTAAAAAAACATCAGTCCAAGGGGAATGTATCAGGGAGCCATTCTGGATACCATTCCTGCTCCCTATTACTCAAAAAACCAAATCTAGCTAATGTGGTTAAAGCAGACCATTGCTCTGCTGGTACTGCCTCCAATATTCCATCTCACCTATAAAAAAAAACAACTTTGCTTGCAGTAAGCCAATCAACAGCAGGAGATTGTCTTATTGTACATCAAATCAAGTTTAGCATACAGCAAAATAATTACAATATAATTCCACATCACCACCATTATCTTAGCCTTGAACCATAGATCTGGACTGGCTTAAAAGGTTCCACTCATTCAAAGATACAAACTCAAACAAAGTTTCATAAATCCTATCTTCCCAACATTTCTGCACCAGCCGTGTTGTGTGTATCACTGTATCTGCTCAATGAGTATCTATTTACAAATAATTAAGTGAAAGATTACTAGCAGCTTAATCCAGTGTGTACTAAAAACAAAATTGAAATTCCAACTTCTAAAATAGCACTGCTGAGTAAATTTATTACCTTCCTCCCACTGACTCGGAAAGAAGGCGCAACTGAATTTCAAGGAGCTCACCAAGGAACCAACAGAAAAATAACTTGCCGCCATGAGCAGTAAAGGTGACTTCATTTCTCAATGAATGCTGACTCTGCTAGTTCGATTGCAATGGCAAGGGCAGCAGCCTTGTTCTCGCATTCTCTCTGCTCATCATCGGGATCACTGTCGGCCACAATGCCAGCTCCAGCCTGAAGATGTGCAACCCATTCCCTGCGTCTGTTCACATCCCTATAAGAGTACATGGTGTCATAGCGTGCACTAGTTGGGAAAACAATAGTCCGGAGAGCGAGTGCTATATCCATGTCACCAGTAAATGATATTCCTCCAAACCCACCGCTGTACGGTCCTCGCCTTGTGACTTCCAACTGATCTATTAACTCCATTGCTTTCACCTGCTTTGCCCCAAAAGATGATTATAAATGGACCAGAGAGAATTTTATCAAAGGGGGGAAAAATACAAAACAATAAGAGATTCTGTCTTACACAAAGACCCTGTAGAACTAACACAACTCATGTGTGAGATACAAGCCACACAACAGGCAGCCTCACCAAGATGTGCCACCATCCAGAAACCGGATCACGCAAACAATCCAAGCTAAAAATGTGGACTATCGGCCAACCTTTTGTAACTGTTCCATCTTCTTCCTAAGGAACCTTACTGGCGAGTGATATGAAGAGTAGACCCTGGCATTATATGCACCATTAGAGGCACATGTTACAAACAAGACCAACATCTCCAGTGGCTGGACAGAACCCCCTGATGCCTCAGATCTACCTAATGGTGCAGCCCACAGAGTCTCACAGTAAGTATGAATAACCTCTTCTAGGTATGGTGTGGGCTCCCTTCATTCTATAACCCATGTGGGCATGAGGAGGGGAACCCAAGAATTCTATCCACCAATCTAAGGACCTGAAAGGATGAGAAAGAGACTCAACAAAATATTTCTCATCTGAGTATTAAAAAAAAAAATACTAGAGAAGTCCACACCATACACCCCCCCCCCCGGCAGCCACAGCAAACTGTCGCAGGAGCTTATGATTTAGACCTATGGGAATATGTGACAGATATATGGTTTGATTATCTGGATTTGATCAAAGGTATTCATGATCCATGTTAATCGGGGCAAGATCAACAACTTTGAGTCAAAACATGGAATGAAGAGCTGAGATGGATGTAAATTGGATTCCAACATGATCAACCCCGCCCACACCTACCAACCCCCAATGAATTAGCACTCACCCAAATTTTGGGATTATATGAATAATAATCAACATTGCAAACCTGGATGTAGGGGAGGCATGTGAACTCTTATGGTGGGCCATGAACTATGACTTAAAGCTAACGGCCATCGTGGTTTTTGTCCCTTAAAACAGTCAATTGGTATCACCTTACTAGAGCTTCATCTGGTGTGTTGACGGTTTGGATCGAGCGGTTAGATCTCACGCGGTTAGATCTCACATCGACTAGATCTATGATGATCTAATCATCCATTTTCCTCAGCCCTTCTTTGCAAGTGCAAGTCTCTGTCAGACAATGAGAAGACAACCCACTGCACGGAAACCGATGCAATACAAGCAAAAGGAGGGCTGTTACTTTTTTGTCTGGCCTTTTCTCCAAAGAGAGGTAGCTGCTGCTGGTTTCATCCCTAAGCCATGCCAAGCCAAATAAAAAAAAGAGATAAAAAAGAAATGAGGAAAAAGAAGTGATGCGGAGCGGGGTAGCAGATGCGAGGTAGGTAGAGATGGAGGGTGGAAGGTGTAGGTCAGGCATTTGCTTGAAAAATGGCCTCACACTAAACTCCCCATCGCGGGCGAGGAAGAAGAGAGAGATCGAAAAACCCCAAAATCACTCTTTTTTTTTTTATCAATCTTGTCTGAATAGCCTAGGGGGCTTTACAATGCTTAAATATGAGAAAACAAAACCCTAGAGCTAATATGGACCATCCAAATACACTCATGGCTAGGATTAAAACATCCACCTAAATACAACTTAAAACATAAATAAGTAAATAAGACTCTAAATAGACTAAGATAGGTGGGCTGGGCCCAAAGAACTGGTCGAGATGATGGGCTGAGCCCATTGGCGGGTCGACCAATGGGGACCATGGGTTCGTCTTGCATCAAGAAGGCCTGCAGCAACAGAATCTGAAGTCGAGTCTGATTTGCCTAAGCTGACAGCCTGCCTGACAGTGCTAATGCTTTTCAAACCCGTCGCCTACCATTACTTGCGCCCTATGATACCTGGATACTTGTACAAGCTTTACATATCAGTATCGAACCGATATGATACTTGTATTGTAATACCCAGGGCCCCACTATAGGTGCTGGAGTATTTAAGTATATATCTATGATTACTTTGGTGATTTTATTTATAAAATTTTGTGTTTTATATAATAAGTGTAAATACCATAATTAAATATGAGTCTAGTGGGACCCCTTTTATTTTGTAGAGATTAAGATATTAGTCATGGTGTTCGACACCCTTTTCCCATAGGAAATCAAGTCCTCTTTGGGACTGTTTTATATGACTGGGAAGAGAGAGTTCTCACACTAATAGAAAGTTGACTTGTACAAGGAAGGGAAACCAAGTTATATATTCATGTTGCCTCACTTGAAACCAACACACGACATTCTCTTTTTTTCCCTCTTTCCTCCGTTGCATACCACTCTGGATAACCTGAACCTCTAGTCTAGGAACTAGAAGGTGAAGAAGGAAGGACCAGCCATTAGGGGCTTTGTGGATGACTTATCCTTTTCCCCAAGTCAATAGAGCGTCAGTGCATTAAACCCAGTATACTGCTACAGTGTACCCGCCCTGCACCCGGTAACTGGGTTGTCGATTCTGTAAACCTCTCAGATGGCTTGATTTTTATTTGTTTTACAACTATGTACCATATAGGTTTTAATAATATCATTAAAAAAAGGGTTTTAATAATTTCACTCCAGTCCTTCTCTTTCACCTTTTTGAGTTCTAAAAGGTGTTTGGAAATTGAAAATTAGCCCCTGGTATTTACTATTTTCACATCTGAAACATCATGCACATATCACTTGAGTTTTCAGAATTCTGTAAATTACAAATCAGGGCTTGGTATTTATTGTTTTACACAGCTGGACCTGTTTTGACTAATTTGAGACCATTCCTTGAATTTCAGACTTTCTGAAATTTCAAAATAGACCCCTGATAATCTCCAAATATATATAGCTGAATCTGTTATCTTTCTATTTCTTCGCATTCTAAGTTTGTGCATATTAAAAATAAGGACATTTTATTCATTGGTATTATATTTGCTAACTGTTTGAGTTGTTTCTTTTAATTCTTGACTCAGGACCCTATTACTTGTTAATGGTAATGGTAACAGAAATATGTTTGTGGATTAAAATACATAGTACATGTTTTTGTTATTTGGGGATTTCACATGTGTATTCCAATGATAGATTATGTGATTTGTGTGTGTATTTGTTGTGATTAACTTGGTAATTGGATAATTTCCTCAAAATTGTAAAAGGTGAGTTAAGTAATTGACATCTGACACCTCAGATATCAATTTTGATTCGGATTGGGGCAGATTAAATCCACATAATTTGAGAGGGGTTGATTATGGAATTTGCCCATTATAGATGTTGAGGATATGTTAAATATCAGATTTTGAAGAGATATTTATTATTTGAATTTGGAAAGCTGATGTCGGATGACTAAGTGGTTTTGGAGGAGCCTTGTGGACACCCCTAGACAACTAGCACTGCATGGGATAACGTTCACATGCAAATGGCCAATTTTGGGAATGTTTGTTTATGACTTTGAATAATTTGGGAGAGTTTATTTTTTGGTATCATTTTGATAGTTTTGGACCTTGCGGTCAATTTTGCTTTGGACAATAAAGAATGATTTTGTGATGTGAAGAAAGGAATTCAGAACTATTTTGTTATATGTGATATCTTTGTGGAACATAAACTTTGGTCCTGATATTGTCGTTAGTTTTGACCCAATTCCAACCTTGACCATGAGGGAGACCTATAAATTTTTTTTTAACAGTAAAATTTATTAATGAGAAGGGGGAAAACCTGAAAGAACAAAAAAACAGGAGAAAACTCAATACGAACTATACATCAAAGGATAAAGAAGAATGAAGCACCCCTTAGCGAGTTTATCCGCCGAAACATTAGCCTCACGCAACACACGATGAAGGACAGCATCCAATTGACTCAAGATATCCTGCACCTCCTCCACCACATCAGCCAATCTCTAAGGATAAGAACAATTACCTAAACTCCACTGAATGGCAGAAAAAGAATCTCCTTCAATGATAACTTTAGAACCTTCCAACTTACGCAACTTGCGACAACCAACCAAAAGAGCATTAATTTTAGATTCATTAGCATCTAAAGAATCCACTGGCCCAGAGAAATTCCTTACGGCAATGCCATTCCAGTCTTTAATGACACCTCCAATACCACCTCTTCCAATAGCTTGAACATAACTTCCATCAAAGTTTAATTTGAGAAAACCCGTAGGTGGATATTCCCATAAAACATTGTGTAAAGATTTAAACACCCATCCACCTTGAAAATGAGCTGCCCAAGATCTTTTTGAATCCTCTAAACACACCGCTTTAAACTCTTTTCTTGAAAGCACCCACTCTGAAACAGACTAGATAATAGATGCAACAATATCCTCCACCGAGTTACTCTTATTCTTGAAAACACGACTATTTCTCGCCAGCCAAATTTTCCAACAAACCATGAACAACACCACCTTCCAAAGAATTTTGATGCGAACATATTTGGTTCTCCGATGCCATTGATGAAAAAGATCCGCTACTTTCAAGGGCATGACCCATTGCATATCAAACACATTAAGAATTGTAGACCACACTTTATGAGCAAAAACACAATGCAAATGATGCACTGATTCCTCATCCTTTAAACACATAGGGCACCCATTGACAATAATATGCTTACGCCTCCTCAACTTGTCTAAAGTAAGAATTTTATGAGACCTCGCCACCCAACAGAAAGCTAATACTCGAGGTGGTATTGTAGAGTCTCAAAACCATTTCCTCCTTGAATAGAATGAGAAGAATCAACTAGAGCATTGTAAAACGATTTAACTGAGAAATTACCTTTAACTGCTGGCTTCCAAATTCTAACATCACATCCTCCACCACTAACATAAACATTGTCTAATAAGGCCAGCATGCAAGTGAAGTCAACAACTTCTCTATTAGTCATATCCCGACGAAAATTAAAATCCCACACCACTTGACCACAAGTAATAAGGAAATTATCTGCAACAACAGCCTGCTGTCTCCTATCTAACAAGTCAATGTTGGGAAAAAGAGTAATAAATGTCGACTGCCCACACCATTCATCATGCCAAAATAAAACCCGGCGCCCATCGCGCACTCTAAAGCGAATCCATGGAAAGAAAGCATCCTTAACTGAAATAATTGATTTCCAAAAACCAGAGGCCTTGAACATTTGACTTGGTACACACCACCCATCATTATCCAACTTATACTAAGAAATAAGGATTTGTCTCCACAACCCTTGAACTGATTCCCCAATCCTCCATAACCACTTTCCCAATAGAGCTTTATTAACTTTCTCAATAGATTGGATCCTCAACCCTCCTTGCTCAATAGGCTTGCAAACCAAATCCCACCTGACCAAGTGATACTTCCTATTGTCAACATGATCATTCGAAAGAAAATCTCGTTGGAGCTTTTCTATCTGATGCACCACACTTTTAGGGCACTTGAAAAAAGAGAGATAATAAATAGGAATGCTCTGCATGACCGACTTAATCAAAGTGATTCTCCCTCCCAAGGATAACATCTTACCTTTTCAAGAACTCAGCCTTTCATCTACACGCTCCAAAACTGAACTCCCCATTGAACTCTTGGGAATCCCCAAACATAAGGGTATCCACAGATAATTAGAAAGCAATTTGCCAACTTCGCAACCAAAAGCATTAGCCAAAGTAGCAACCTGACTAGCCACTAACCGGACACCTACAAACTCACATTTGCCATAATTGATTCGAAGTCCTGAAAAAAGTTCAAGCCATTTCAAGACCAGTTTCAAATTGTTAACCTCATCTAGTGAAGCATTGCAGAAAATAATATAATCATAAATTGCAAGTGAGTTACCTCCAAACCAGAATCATCAATAGCAAATCCTGTAATTAACACTGTCTGTAAAGCTTTCTCCATTAAGTCATTCAAGGCTTCCACAACAAGAACAAAAAGCATAGGAGACAAAGGATCACCTTGCTGGATACCGCGAGAACTCTTGAAATAACCTTTAGGGAACCATTCACCATTATAGAAAATGAGCTAAAGATACACAACTCTGAATCCATGTTCGCCATTTATATCCGAACGTCGTTCTTTCCATCATATATTGAAGGAATCCCCAATCTACCATATCATAAGCTTTTTCGAAATCCAACTTACAAATCAATCCCGCTGAGAATCCACACATTCATGAGCAACAAAACTATCAAGAATTTGGCGTCCATCAACAAATGCAGCTTGTTTATCAGATATAACCTCAGGAAGCACCTTTTGCAGACGATTAACAAGAACCTTGGCTAAAATCTTATAAAGACTCCCAATCAAACTTATTGGCCGGAAGTCCTTAATTGAGATAGCACTAGCTTTCTTCGGAAACAAAGCAATGAAAGGCTCTCCAAGCTCCCTTACTATAATACCATTTTCGTGGAATTCATTAAAAAATGCTAGCATTTCTTCTTCTAACATTTCCCAAAAATAGTGGAAAAATGCTATCGGAAAACCATTAGGGCCCAGAGCTCGATCTCCCCCCATACCAAACACAGCTTCTCTAACCTCTTTAGAAAACTGAACTTCAAGAGAAGCAGCAGTAGAAGTGGAAAGCTGACTAACAGAAATCCCATCCATCCGAGGCCTTAACTTATACCTATGGATGTTACTTTAATTTATTGTATAATTTTCTCTAATCATTTGTTTGAATGCACAAAAAGATTAGAATATCCATTCACTCAGTTGTACTAATATTTTTGTGGATTTGCCACATTCCAGGTAATCGGAACTTAGAGATAAATTAATACCGAGAGGATCAAAAGATAGACTTCGGATGCACACTTGAGCGTCGGAGCCACCTAGCTGAAGTGAACTAGATTTATTAGATTGTTTAGTTTATTTTATTGAATTTTAAAGACAGTGCAGTTATTTTGTTTTTATTGGACAATGTCACCTTTATTGATTAGATTTGGATTTTTAATAAAAGTTTGTTTAAGTAGGTAAATGCCTGAATCTTTATGTGATTTTGATTTAACCTATGCGTATGTATGATGCTTATGAGTCACGATCCGGAATCGTGATAGGGCCCTGGATTTCGGGGTGTGACGTGTATTGGTACCTAGTACTGCATTGATACTTACATGGAACAAGTTTAACATATCCTACTTATAAAGTCCTTTATTTCATCTAATTCTTTTAATATTAAGTTTAACATGCCCTACTTATAAAGTCTTATTTCATACAGCTCTTTTAATAGTTTTACTTCTCACAATAAAAAAATGCTAGAAAGGGACAAAAACAACGATAATTTCATTGATTCAGAAGTTATCTAAAGAAAAAACTAGAACACCCGTATCTGTATCTATCTATACCCTAGATTTTCAAAAGTGAGGAGTCGTATCCCCGATCCTCATATCAGTGTCCATATCTATATCTGTATCTGGGCATCATAGCCTGCGCCTGTGCTTTTTGTACTTGTCGCATACCATTACCTTGGTAAATGAGTCCACCTCATTTAGAATTCCTGCCCACCTTATCTACTTTTCAAACCTCATGCTTTTGATTCTTTTTTTTTTTTTTTTTTTATTTCAAAAGGCATTAATGGCCTGTTTCACAACTTTGAGAGGCGGTCACACCACTCTCCGGTTTTTTTTTCTTTTTTTTTTTTTGGTGTGTGTGTGTGTGTGTTGGGGGGGTGTGGGGGGGTGGGTTGAATAAAAAATTCGTGGAAGGGGAAAAAAAACAACTCAACCTTTGGTGCTCCGCTCACTGTTCCAACAGGCAATGCAGCACGCAAAGCATCCCAACTAGTAAGATGATCAAGTAGCTCTCCTGTAACCTGAAAACGGGACATACTTTAGTTGGATTTGTAACAATAAAATGAACGTCCAGCATAAAAGGCTGAGGCTCAATCCCCTAGCTCAAGTGCCATATGGAAGAAATATCAGTAAAAACTAACTAAATCAATGAGAACATAACAGCCAAAAGGGGGACCTAAAACAATCATGATTAATTTTTAAGACACCAGAATAAATTTTAGTAGAAAAAAGGAAACAAAAGGCAATTAACTTTCAAGGGTCACATCTACAGAAATGCTCATGATCACCAGTATAATTGAGGCACTTGGCAAATTAATGCAGTAGAGACAAGAAACTAAAGCAACTAAAATGAAAGGACATAACTTCTTCCTTATTTAAATTTAAAATGATAAAATCAAACCAAACCACATTTCCACTAAAAAAAGATAGCACCTAAAAGCAGTGTCATTCGTGAATCTGGTTTATACATTCAACTTACAAGTTGATAAAATCAAAATAAAAGGAAAATCAAGTCACCAACAGAAGACCTAGGCGCCTGTATGTTTATTTTAATTAAAAGCAATATTGGAATTGGAATCGAAACTGAAGTTCCACAGGAGAAGCATATGAGAAATTATAGCGAATGCATCTCATACAAGGTAAACCACCTCTTTAATTTTTTCCCCATGAGCCTATTTAATTGAAGGACAAGACAACAAGTATAGAAGATAAAAGTTCGTTAAACATTTAATCTGCAACAAGAGTTGATCCAAAAAGTATCAGAGGAAGTTTTCAGATTATCATAAAGCTAGTATCTTAGCATACATTTAGAATTACAAGGAAAGTTCTCACCGTTGAGCTGATGTGCATCACATGGGAATATCTTTCAATATTCATAAGCTTCTCCACCTTTACAGAACCAGGCTTTGATACCTGCAACAATAGCCATCTTAAATAGAAGAGTCCATAGATCAAGTTGATCTTCCTTGTGAAGGTCAAAAAGACACCAAGAAAATGATATAAGCAAGGTAATATCAAAGAAAGAAAAATAAAATGCTAACACGTATTGATGCAGTTAAGGCACAAGATACTAACAAGGATATCTTTTTATTTTTATTTAGCCGCAAGGGACTAAATGATTGATTGTAAAAAGAGATGAAAGGATGTTAACTGAAAATGTGAAGATGTGGAGAAATCAATGCCACATGTATGCATAAAGTATTGAAGGTTCGAAGGAAAAACCTTCCCAACATCATTCCGGCCCAAATCGACCAGCATGATATGTTCAGCACATTGCTTCTCATCATTTAGTAGATGGTTTTCCAACATCTGATCCTCTTTCTCTGTCTTGCCTCTTCTAACAGTCCCAGCAAGAGGTCGGTTGATAATCTTCCCCTGTAAACAAAATAAAACATGTTCCATTCCATAAATGCCGAAGAATCAGCCAATGATGGAAATGAAAAAAAAAAAAGAGAAAAGGATTTCCAAGAAATGTCCATGATGACTTCTATACAAAACAATATAACAAGCATCCGCCACATGTTGGGAAAGTCCCACATCCCACATCGCCCAAGTAATGGGTTTGATTGGGCTTCATATACCCACCTGTTTGGGCCTTCCACCTATTAGCTTAAGCTTTTGGGTTGGTACATGGTATCAGAGCAGGTTTCTGTAGTTCTTGTGTAGCCCACGTGCTAGGCCCATCTATGAAATCTGTTGGGCCTGCACATGTGGGGAAGTGTTGGGAAAGTTCCACATCTCACAAGTAATGGGTTTGACTGGGCTTCATATACTTGTTTGGGCCTTCCACCTATCGGCCTAATCTTTGGGTTGGTACATGGTATCTTACACCACATACCATCAAACTAAAAGAGAAACTAAATCATGGCCTATGCTGTAATCATACCCAAAAGCCCTCGACCCACCTTCAACTCAAAAACACCAACAAAAAGAAACCCTCAGCAACCAATTGACCAAATAGTGAAGAAGAAACAATAAACTGGTGATATCCTAGTTGAGGAAAAGTGATCAGGATTTATGAGTCGCTTTTCTTCTTTCTATTCATATTCACATTTACAAAACATGAACTTGCATTGACCTTTATTTCAGCATAATGAGTTGCATAAGGAAAGAAATATCAACTTAAAAATGTATATTACTTTTTGAAAATGAATGCGAAAGGTCGGTAAAACCTTACAGCTCTTTACTGGTCCAAAAAGGGTACATGCATGTACTGGAAAAAGAATATTTATCATAATCAAACCATTTTTCAGGCACCTTAGGCGATGGAGATTTCTTTTGAAATTTGAAAATTAGAATACAAGCAAACAAAACTTCTTGATAAGAGTGTTGGCACTGCTTCACAAAGAAGGTTTGATCACTACTTCTGAATCCCTTTGCCAACAGAGCTTCGCTGAATCTTTGAACACTCTTTAAGCAATTGTTTGCCGGTATTGATAGCTTTCTTCAGCCTGCAAACTTTATCAAACTGCCGCTGAATTATAAATCCAAGTGTCTCCATATGCAGTAAGGGATCCATCGTAATTAATATAAGCAAAACAAATCTTATTCTTATTGGAAAGGAACGGGAAGCAAAAAAACATAGCAAACATGAGTTCTGTTGCTCCGAGTCAATGACCTGTGGAGAAGATGTAGCGCGATTTTGCAGTGGTGAAAGTATCTCTTTGGGCTAAATTCAACTACAACAAAGCTGGTTTTACGCGAAGCGGGGTACCCTGTGCGAGGCAGGTAGGATGGAGGGCGGAGGGGGTAGGTCGGGCTTTCACCTGAATAATTGGCCTTAGCCAAACTTCCCATCACTAGCGAGGAAGAAGAGAGTGTTGATATACATTGTTGTGCCTTATAACCAGTAAAACCAAAAGTTTGAGCTTGTAGTGAATGGCACAACAATGTATATCAACACCCCCCCTCGAACGGGAAGCCGTTCAAATTCGAAACCCAACAGATACACGAAAGATAGATTAGACAGACAAACGAAGGTAACATGCCTCCCAGGGGTTTTGAACTCGTGACCTCCGTTTCTGATATTGTGTTAATAACAAGAAACACCAAAAGCTCGAGCTTGTAGTGAACAGCACAACAATGTATATCAACAGAGAGAACTCGGGGAACCCCAAACTCACTCGAGAAACTTTTCATTAACCATTAACTCAATTGAATAGCCAAGGGGGCTTTACATCACTTGAATAGGAGAAAACATTAAACTTAACATTAATTTGGACAATCCAAAAACAGTGATGGCTAGGATTAAAACATCTAATACAAAAACATCTTAAAATATAAATAAAAACTCTAAATATGATAGAATATGTGGGTTGGGCCCAAGATAATAGGTTGAGAAGGATGGGCTGGGCCCATTGGCTCATCGACCCATGGGGGACCATGGGTCTGTCCTGTATCACTGTTAGAGGTTTCTCCACAATGTGTTGTGCATAAACAAGCCCTAGTGGTACTTCCAAGGAAGAGATTGACAAATTGTTAGATAATCAACTTGTATCCACTGTTACCAGAAGTTTCTTGTCAAGTGGAAAGTCAACCAAGATCTGTCAATACATTGGTCACTGTCCAGCTCTTTCCAAAGATCGGATTATGACCTCTACGAGAAATGCTAAGCTATCTACATGTAGGAGTCGAGTTTCTCAAGGCAAGAAGCAACAGCTAAGGGTCCATCAGTCTGTACAGGAAGCCCACACCCAATCGCATGGTTGACCAAGCCAAGGAAGACCACTGGGCACTTTAGTTAAGACAGAGCATAATTTCCTGTACAACTAGGGTGTACCATAGTAGTTCAAGCTTTGCATAAGCATTGCATTATCTCAGGACATGTGAGTAGCAACCTTAGAGGATTGGATAACAACCCTATCAATTTTGAATTTTCTATACTCTGTAATTCTGTATTCTATATAAGAGATTAATTGCTAATGGCCGATCATATTGACAGATCATGCAACTAACATCTCTACAGAATTGTTTAAAGGTATCAAAGCCATGTATCTATGGCTACTTTGAGGAGGGCCCACTAAAGGGGTAGGATCTCTTTTAGAAGAGATTTATGGAAACGTTCCTCTTCAAGACTACTAGTGGAAACAAGAAAGGGACAATCATTCCCCTTCTTGCAATGCAAATGGAGGTGACCTTGCATTTTGGTTTCCCATCTCATGAATGATAACACAATGAATGAAAGAGAACAAGAGAAGTGATGAAAAGATGTGCAAGCCGAAATGTTTCCTGCAAGTGATGTCTGACCCCGGTCCTCTGGAACCACCTGCCCCTGCTCCTCCCAAGGACCGCATGTTATTGGTGGGAAATTCCTGGATACCCTGATCATGGGGTGCTATCCTCCTTTATGATCACTTTAAGTTCTAATCAAGGGACTTTACATCCTATTAGTATGCAATGATTGCTGATAATCTGCTAATATAAATCATCATAATCACTATCTAATCACCAAACATTGCTAATCTACACACAGTTCAGTGTTTCAAATGCAAGGGGTATGGGCATGTGGCAAGAAACTGCAAAAAGAAGAATTTTTGCAACTACTACAAGCATAATGGTCACATAATTTCTGAATGGAAATAAAACCATAAGAGTACTTATAATGCTAGCCATCCATGATATCCAAACAATAAAGAAAGATATTAATAATAGAGCCCCTTTTCTATCGGGTAATAATAGAGTCCTTATTACAATGCCTTCGAATCAAAAGAAAGAACAAAGTGAATACACTATGACTTGGACGTCCCTTCTTTGTTGGGAATGAATCCCACTTCATTCCTTGTTTATCTTTGCCTCCGTATTTTGGAAAGTTTCCCAACTCTTTGAATATTTCCATGTAAGTGCTTGAGTTGAGATGCCTTCTAAGGAATAGTAATCTTATTTTCAGAAAGTTGCCAATATCCATCATTGCTTGCACGTGAAACTTGACGTTCCATATTGCTGGGGATGTTGTCCTTACCTTTTCGGACTTACTGGACCAGTCAAGATGCTTCTAAATGGGTCAGGTATGGGACATCCTATATGGGCTGGATTTGGAATGGAATTGGCCCAATTTGGGTCATAGTTAATGGACCCCAGACAATGTAGTGATGTACAACCCAGCATTTGCTGGACTTTTCGATATGTTTGGGCTTCATTGAGATTGATTAGATGGTCCAAAAGGTTCACTAGGGTTTTGTTTTGATCTCTTAAATAATTATGAATTCTTTGCAATGAATTTGGATTCATCCCAATCATCCAGCCAACAATTTAACCCATTTGTTCGATCATTCTCTGATTAGCTCGGAATTTTAGCCCTTCTTTCAATCAAGCCAATCGAGATAATCTATGGCTAGATACGCAACACATATCCACATTGATCTGATCCATAAACCTCCTATTGTGGAACCCAAGGAACCACTGGTGTGTAGTTGGCTTGGGAGTGGATGTAGGTCAAGGACCGAACCACTATAAATGATTGTGTGCCTCTATCTCTTTATGCTCAATTGTCTTACATTTATACATTGAGATACATGTGCTAGATAGGTATATATTTAATGTTTTGGCATATCATTGAGTTGTTAGCACATACCACTCATGGTGCACTTCACAATTGATCACTAGATTGCCTTGTTACATTGTTATATATTGTAGTGCAATTTAAGTGAACTTGTGTTTTTAATTAATTAGGCTAAAGAGGTTTATTTAGGTCCCCCCCACCCCCCAGATCTCAAATGAGCTTGTTATGGTTCGAAAAAAGTTCCCTGTGACTAGTTGATCAATTTAGCATTGTTGTTCAATGCTTTGGGTATCAACAGAACTTCGATGATTGTGCTTCGCTTTATCATCATTCATATAAAGGGACAGGTTCTCCATTTACTTTATGTTGACTGGTGGTGAACATGACGGTATTGCTGCAGATTGACGCAGGAGCGGATGGCCTAGGTTACATGGGCCCTGTGATTAAACATGACCTTGATTATGTGGATCGACTTGATCGATCAAATGGCCTTTTTATACATCTCAATGGTGGCCCAATCAAGAAAAGGAACTCAGATAGAACAATGGATAGTCACGACAGGCTTAAGAAGGATCTCAAATTGGAAAACAAATATGCTGAAATTAATGGGGACTGATAAGTGCTTAATTGTTTACAGTTTTAGCCCTAATATTTGGTTTATCTTGTGCTAGTCATAGTTGTTTTATTTGATTTTACATAGTTTTTGTTAATCTTTATGTAAAGGTCAAAAGGAGCTACAAAGAGAAGAATTCATGAAGAGAAGTAGGCGTGAATCACCAAGTAGGGTCATGTTGGGTCCCATCCAAGTTGTTTCAGATTTCAAAGATTCCTGTCTAATTCTTTGGACAACTTACAATTCAAATTAGAAGGAAAGAATTGGAGAACAAGAAAGCATAATCAAATAAGGACAGTGAAAGAAAGAAGAAAAAGAAGAAATCGCCAACATGTTACATGCCCAAAGGTGCCCCACAGCCATTGCAATGTTTGAAGTTCAGAATTTAGAAAGTCTTATTCAAGTACAAGTGGAGCCCAAGAATACAGAAGAAAAAGGAGAAAAAGAAGGAAAGTTT
This sequence comes from Camphora micrantha, assembly GCA_003546025.1. NCBI lineage: Eukaryota > Viridiplantae > Streptophyta > Magnoliopsida > Laurales > Lauraceae > Camphora > Camphora micrantha. The sequence continues at coordinate 20,598,021 of QPKB01000009.1, forward strand.
AAAGCAAGAATCCAAGCCAAGTTAGAAGTCTAAGAAGGGGGTCCCACAATCAATGTTGCAGGGCCCACTTTTATGTTAAAAGCTTCAGATTTACTCTCTTGCAATTAAATCTCAGATTTGTGGGTCCATGTGAGGAACTTTCTAGAAGAGACAAGTGGGACCGGATTTAGAAAGTCTTGCTAATCAAGAAAGAAGACTCCTATTTCATTCTAATTAGGAAGCTTAATTGTAAAGAAAGTTGGAGACCAAATCATACAAGGATTATCTTCATTAAAGAGGGTTATTGCAAGAGTATAAAAGGACATCCAAGGGGTGGACGACCAGCACCATGATCACACGTACAACATAATTTGTGGAGCATTTTGGAGAGAGGAAATTTGAAGAAAGCTGCTGGCCGACCCATTCTTCTTCATCAATCTTCTAGAGTTCTTATTATGAACTTCTTTTCTAAGTTATTTTTCATTACAAACATGAGTAGCTAAACTTTTTAGGGCTAGGGTGTAATTGAAACCCTAGCCTAGTTCTCTGTAGTCTCTTTTGGCATCTTTTAATTCAGTTTTGTTGGTTGAGTTTTTAAACCATGTTTTTAATTGATGAGTTGTGTATATGCCATGCCAACCATGCCATGTTCAATTAATTTTAAGAGTAGCTAACTTAATTTTGATTGATCTTGATGTTAAGCATCTAGGGTTTAGAACCATGTGTAATCTAAGTATATGCCATGCTTAGACTCATGCATTTATCATTCCCATTGTTTTTATGCATTATGTATGTTTTAACTAGGACATATGCCAGTCTCAGTTTTTGCATCATAATGAACAATTCATGTAGTATGCCACTCATGAATTAGGTTTAGGGGAATAATAATCTAGATACATATGCCATGGTCTAGGTTGATAGATGTCATTAATAATTCTGATTTTTGATTAAAGGATAATAAGAGACATGCATAGGATAGGTTAGGGGAGTAGATGAAACCCTAGTTCGTTCATTTTTATTGTTTTCAAACTTGGTAGTATTCTTGCTAGGTTACTTTCCATTTAGCTTTTGGTTATTTTAAATATATTAATTTACTGTTTTTAGTAGTTTAATTTAGTCAATCAGCATTCAATCATCTTTTTTCATTTATTTAATATTTTGATTTTTAGTTGCTTTTGACATTATTTTATTACAAGTCTTCGTGGGATCGACCTCGTACTTACTACACTACATTCACTACGCTTGCGACATACTAGTAGTGATTTTTAGGTTGCTTGTGCGCCCTGGCGAGTTTTAATTTGTGTGCATATAGTAGTAGCTTGTGTTTAGTTTAGTGTGCTTGGTGCTTGAAGTTTTATAGTGCTGTTATCCTTTTATCAATTTTTTTAATTTCAGTTTTCGCCATTGCGCGTAGGTGCTTACTTGCAATCTTATTTTTAGGTTGCTTGGTGCATCCCTATTTTTTGGCGCCGTTGCCGGGGACTTGTTTGCATAGAATAGTGTCAAAACTTGTGTTTAGTGTAGTGTCATAGTCTAGTTTAGTCTTTAGTTCAGTTGCTTGAAGTTTTATAGTGCTGTTATTTGCTCTTTTATCACAGTTCAGCTATTTTAATTTCAGTTTTCTACCTTTTCTTACTTTTAGCACATTACTTCTTTTTGTAGGTGCTTACTTGCAGTCTTAAAATTCTGTATATGCAAGGTAGGCAATCTCAGAACTTAACTATTATTGTCTACGATCCAGAAATTGAACGAACCTTTAGATGATATCGAAGGCAAGCTGAGAGGGCAAGAACCAATACACAGCCCTCTTCTGACTCAGAACTTAAAGAAATAAGTGTTAACGGAAATCAAGGTCCTCAAAGAAAAATGGCTGACAAAGAAGAAGAAGTGGTAGTGAACAATCAAAAGAGACCAATGAAAGAGTCTTACATTCCCTTGCACACCGAACAACCGTCCACCATTGTTTATCCACCTAATATGGCTGGCAATTTCACTCTCATTGCACAACTGCGGAATATGGTGCCACACTATCATGGGTTACCTAATGAGGATCCTTATCTTCATATTAAGGATTTCTTTGAGTTGTGCGTGACACAACACACACAAGGAGTTACCCCAGAGGGCATCAAGCTACATCTATTTCCTTTTTCTCTTAAGGATTGTAACGACCCACCGCTACACGCATGCATGATATTGTCCGCTTTGGCCCACGGGCCTCACGGTTTTGCTTCTGATGGGCCTCAACCCATCAAAAGACCTCATGCAAGGTAAGGGTGTAAGCTCTACATATAACCCCATTCACTTTCCTCTCTATAGTCAATGTGGGACTCCGGGGCGTCACAATCCACCCCCCTTAAGGCTGCATATCCCTGTGCAGTAGCCTGCCAGCCCTCTTGGCCCGCCCACATGGAGATCCACCCACTTACACCAGACCACGGCAAGGGATCCACACTTGAACTAGTCGAGAGTCGGCTTTGATACCATTTGTAATGACCCACCCCTACACGCATGCATGATATTGTTCCGCTTTGGCCCACGGGCCTCACGGTTTTGCTTCTGATGGGCCTCAACCATCAGGGACCAAGGAGTGGCCGGGTCCCAGGCAAGTTGGACTGTTGATGGGCCCACCAACTGATCAACTTTTTTTTCTGTATGTAACGATCTGTTAATGGCTGTTGAACCATACTGTAACTGGTTCTGAATTGCTGGAATCTCTTTTAAATGGTGTGATATGAAAGAATAGGAAAACCCATCCTGGGTGGACCCCACCTCTTGAAACAAATTGTAGAGTAATGAATTGACAGAGGAAGAAGAATAGTTACAGTCAGCAGTATTCTATTTAATAATGTTTAGGAGACATATGGGACCCACCAGTAGATTTGATCCAAGATCAGGACCGGCCAATAGCCTGGTCCCTGATAGGCGATCATGTGGACTAGGTTCTGGATGAGGTGAACCGAAGGGGGGGGCGCACTGTCTAAACATTCTCGGTCTGGAAACATGGAACTGTTACTGACCCTTGAACAGTTCTGGTTAGTGTATAAAATCGCTACAACTCTCTCTCATTAGATATGGAAAAATAAATAAATTGTGAGAAGATAAATGGGAAGGGAAGGAAAAGAGTTATCTTTTATAGATAACAGTGACTTACCTCTCAAAGTCAACAGAACTGTGGGACTCCGGGGCGTCACAAGGATAAAACTAAAATATGGTTAAACTCCTTGGATGCAGGTTCTATCACCTCTTAGTAGCAGCTAGCTAGTAAGATTATGAAGAAATTTTTCCCCACTCAGAAGATGAAGGTAGTTAAGAAGAGAGATCCAAATATTTCAGCAGAAAGATGGAGATCAGTTTTGGGAAGCCTAGGAGCATTTTAATGATTTATTATTGAAGTGTCTACATCACAACCTCACCAAAGATGATCAAGTTCAAGCTATCTATGAAGGACCGAATGAGCTGAACAAGGGAATAGTTGACTCTACGTGTGGAGGAGCCTTGATGGAGAAAAATAGTGAGGAAGCATATGAACTCTTTGAAACTCTTAGTGAAAACTCACAACAATTTTCTTGTAGGACCAGACAGATGGGTACAAAGCAAGGAGTATATGAGGTTCAATTTCAAGGAAATGTAGCTGCACAGATGACGACAATGGATAGAAAGATAGACATGATCATCAAAGCAATGGCTTCCAATAGCATGCAAGGACAGACACCAAATGAAGTACGTAATATATGTTCTCAAACTAACCATACTACTAAATGCTGCCCCATGTCATCTTTTATAGATCAGGAACATACCAACTACGTTGGTAATACTTTTCCTAAGCAAAACAATCCCTTCAGCAATACTTACAATTCTAGATGGAGGAATCATTCAAACATTTCTTGGGGAGGTAATCAAAACAATCGAGGAAATCAAGGCAATCAACAGCAGTATCAAGGACAACAGAGAAGCTACCAACACCCCCAGAATAACAACTTTTCTAATAACAGTGCACAAAGGCCACCAGAAGATGAGTTCAAAAATTTGGTGACCCAGTTTATTCAGTCATCTTAGGCTAATTTCTAGCAACATAGCCAAGCAATTACAAACACTCAACAGAGTGGGTCAGATAGCTAATGCCTTGAGCAAGAGGGAAGATGGTAAGTTCCCAAGTCAAATTGAAATAAACCCTAAAAATCATGAGCATTTGAAGGCCATAATTACCCTTACCAAGGAGCCAGAGAAGGTCAACAGGAGAATGAGGCAGCATGGTATAGCCATAGACACCAGCATGAATGGGCCCAATGAAAATCCTAAAACAGTAGACATTGAGCCACAGGACAGAGCAAGGCAAAATGAGACTAATGTGAACCAGAAAAGTGACAAGAAGAGCACAGACACTAAGGCCACTCCTATTCAGGTCACAACTTCTAAAGAGCCAGAGAGGGTGTATAAGCCAGTTCCACTTTACCCTCAGAAGCTGAGACAGGAGAAGAAAAGTCAGTTCACGCAGGACATCTTCGAGACACTAAGGTAGAGATTAACATTCCGCTGATTGATGCTATCAAGTAGATACCCTCTTATGCAAAGTTTATCAAAGAATTATGTACAAATAAGAGGAGATTCAGAGATTGATGCTATCAAGTAGATACCCTCTTATGCAAAGTTTATCAAAGCGTTATGTACAAATATGAGGAGATTTAGAGATCATGAAGAGGTTAAGTTAACCAAGGAAGTCAGTGCAGTTCTTTCAAGAAAGCTTCCTCCAAAACTGAAGGAACCTGGGAGCTTCACTATACCTTGCAAGATAGGAGATCATACATTTGAGAGAGCCTCACTGGACTTGGGTTCTAGTATTAATTTGCTGCCATTCTCAGTCTATGAGTATTTGGTTTTGGTAGAGCTCAAACCAACTTCAATTACATTGCAATTGGTGGACAGGAGTGTGAAACACCCAAGGGGCATTTTAGAGGATATTTTGGTGAAGGTAGGAGAATTCATATTACCTGCTGACTTTGTGGTACTAGACATGAGGAGTGTATCAATGCCACACCACCTTTCTATCATACTTGGCCGACCTTTCATGGCCACTGCGTGTTCAAAGATAGATGTACATAAAGGCACAATTGAAATGAAGGTCAATGGGCATAAGATTGAGTTCAAAGTGTTCGAAGCTATGAAAATGCCGAGAGATGAAGATTGCTTTCAGATTGAGGTAATAGAGCAGGCTATAGGAGAGGTGTTTCCAAGAGCACATGGGTGCAAGGAGGAGTTGGACACATGCATTCAGCAAGGCCTCATCAAATCTGAACTCGTGCAAGATGGTGATGAACTTGAGGCAACACTTATGGAGATTGTAAATCAACTAGAAGTACTCCCCTCCATTCCAAGAAAATATTCTAACTCTTATGAAATTTTTGGGTCTTCTATGAAGCAATATGTTCCTTCTGTTATAAAAGCACCAAAGTTAGAATTAAAGCAATTACTGAACATCTCAAGTATGCCTATTTGGGAGAACATGAGACTTTGCCATGTATCATAGCCAGTGATTTGAGTTCTGAGGAGGAAAGCAAGTTGTTAAAAGTGTTAAAAGCTCACAAGACAGGATTGGGGTGGAGCATTACAGATATCAAAGGTATAAGCCCAACCATGTGTATGCACCGAATCTTGTTAAAAAAGGAGTCTAAACCTACAAGGGAAGCACATAGGAGACTCAACCCTCATATGAAAGAGGTTGTCAAAGCAGAAATTCTTAAGCTATTAGATGTTGGGATCATCTACCCAATCTCAGATAGCAAGTGGGTCAGCCCAGTGCAAGTTGTTCTCATGAAGAGTGGTGTGACAGTGGTAAAGAACGAACAAGATGAGCTGATTCCTACTAGAGTTACCACTGGATGGAGGGTATGTATAGACTACCGGAAGCTTAACACAACCACCAGAAAGGATCACTTCCCACTACCATTCATTGACCAGATGTTAGAGAGGCTAGTTGGGCATTCACATTATTGTTTTCTAGATGGGTACAGTGGGTACAATCAGATTCCTATTGCTACAGAGGACCAAAAGAAGACCACTTTCACCTGTCCATTTGGGACATTTGCCTACAGGAGGATGCCTTTCGGACTATGCAATGCACCAGCAACTTTCCGAAGATGCATGATGAGTATATTCTCCGATATGGTGGAGCACTATATTGAGGTATTCATGGACGACTTCTCTGTCTTTGAATCCTCATTTGATAACTGTTTGTATCACTTGGAGTTTGTGCTAAAGAGATGTGAGGAGTGTAATTTGGTGTTGAATTGGGAAAAATGCCACTTCATGGTGAAACATGGCATTGTACTTGGACATGTGGTGACAAGCAAGGGGATACAGGTAGATAAGGCTAAGATAGACTTCATCAGCAAACTTCCCCCACCTACATCAGTAAAGGGAGTATGGAGTTTCCTTGGGCATATGGAATTTTATCGCAGATTCATTAAGGACTTCTCCAAGATTGCACGCCCACTATGTTCATTGTTACAGAAAGAGGTGGAGTTTGTTTTTGATGAGGATTGCTTGCAAGCATTTGAGCTGCTGAAAAAGCTTTTGACATCAGCCCTATTATCATGGCACCTAACTGGAGTTTGCCATTTGAGCTCATGTGTGATGCCAGTGACTATGCTCTAGGGGCTTTGTGAAGCTTCCGCATGTGATTTATTATGCATCCAGGACTCTAAATGATACACAGCTGAACTACTCTACTACTGAGAAGGAACTTCTTGCTGTAAATTTTGCACTCAAAAATTTCAGATCCTACCTTGTTGGGTCTAAGGTAATAATCTACACAGATCATGCAGCATTGAAGTATCTACCGAGCAAGAAGGATGCAAAGCCAAGGCTAATCAGATGGGTATTGTTACTACAAGAATTTAACCTTAAGATCAGAGATAAGAAGGGCAGTGAGAACGTAGTGGTAGACCAGTTATCCAGATTGCTGAATGATGAGGCATTCAAGTGGGACGAAATCCCTCTAAATGAATCTTTTCCAGCTGAGCAGCTATTTCAGCTTACAAAGCTTCCATGGTTTGCAGACTTAGTAAATTACAAGGTTTGTGGTGAGTTCCCACTGCATTTTACTAATCAAGGCAAGAAGAGGATGGTCCACATGGCATGTTTCTATTACTGGGATGACCCATATTTGTTCATGTACTGCTTAGATTAGATAATTAGAAGATGTGTACCGGAAGAAGAAGTTCAGAGCATTTTAGCACATTGTCACAGCAAAGCGTGTAGAGGACATTTCGGAGGGAAGAAGACAGCTGCTAAGGTACTTCAATTTGGTTTCTTTTGGCCCTCTATATTTAAAGATGCACATGCCTTTTGTTTAAGTTGTGACAGGTGCCAGAGAATGAGGAACATTTCCTCCAGGAATCAGATGCCACTGAAGGGCATACAAGAGGTGGAGCTTTTTAACGTGTGGGGGATTGATTTTATGGGCCCATTGCCATCATCCTATGGTTATCTCTATATTTTGGTCGGAGCAGACTATGTGTCCAAATGGGTGGAGGCTATCCCAAGTAAGACAAATGACCACAAGGTGGTTTTGGAATTTCTGAAGAACATGATATTTGCCAGATTTGGGACACCCAGAGCAATCATTAGTGATGGTGGCAGTCACTTCAAAAACAAGTCATTTGAAGCATTAATGAAGAAATATGGGATAACTCACAAGATAGCTACTCCGTACCACCCTCAGACTAGTTGCCAAGTTGAAGTGAGTAATAGAGAGATTAAGCAAAAATTAGAGAAGACGGTGCAGCCCAACAGGAAAGATTGGTCTTTAAGGCTAAATGATGCACTTTGGGCATATAGGACAGCCTACAAGACTCCTATCGGCATGTCTCCATAATCCATATCGTTTGGTATGTGGGAAAGCATGTCATCTGCCGGTGGAATTGGAGCATAGGGCATTCTAGGCGATCAAGAAATTTAATTTTGATATGAAGGAGGGAGGTAAGAAGAGGAAGTTACAGCTGAATGAGCTTGAGGAGCTATGATATGAAGCATATGAGAATGCCAAGCTGTATAAAGAAAGGACTAAGGTGTTCCATGATAAGAAGCTATTAAGGAAGACGTTTGCGGTGGGATAGAAGGTATTACTCTTTGATTTAAGACTCAAATTATTTCCAGGAACGCTGAATTCCAGATGGTGTGGCCCCTTCGAGGTCACTCAGGTTTTTAAGCATGGGGATATTGAGATTTATAATCCAAAGAATGGTAACAAGTTCAAAGTCAATGGACATAGGCTCAAGCCCTATTGGGAGCAGATTTTTGACAAGGATGTGGATGTGATTACATTCATAGATTCCCTCCAACTTGATAGAGACGCCCAGTCCGGCTGACGACTATAAAGCAAGCACTACTGTGAGGTAGCCCAGATCTTTGTCAGGAAAAGTTAAGGATGGCAATTCAGAGCTGGCGATGTACTCCATATCCAGCTGAGTTCTTTTACCCTTTTCCTTGTCTTTCTAATTACTATTTTGTTATGTTTTTAGTGTTTCCTTCTTACTTTATTTTACAACATTGGGGACAAAGTTTAATTTTAGTTTGGGGGAAGAGTCTTAGTTAGGATAGAGTCATTAAATAGTCATTTATAAAAAAAAAAAAATTCCAAAAATCACAAAATATTTGTTTTTCTTTGAGTCATAGTTCCTTCCTACCATTTTATATGGAATAACATGCTAGAACTCTCATTCTTATCCGATTGAGGCATATTTCGACTACATGAACCATAGGAGATGATTTTAGGCCATGTTTGACTAGTTTGTGCTTTTCTACCCATTCCCTTTGATGTTTATCACTAGTTACCCATGTTGAGCCTTAATTAAGCCATTTCTTGCACCCATACAAACAACTAAGATTGGGGGAGTTACCTTACCCTATGTATAACCTTACCTTATCTAAGGAAGTATAAAGATGAATTCAAGGTTCACTACAAAATGTGTGCAAGGCTCGAGAAAAAGAAAATAAAAGAAAAGTTTCCGTTACCCTGCATCAGCGTTGTTAAAGGCGCGCCTAGGCCCAAGTCGCCTCCGGGCGCCCATGTAGCGCCTCAAAGCCCTTCGGGCGAGGCGACATGAGTGAGGTGCGACTAAGGCGCATGAGGCGCGCGCCTTGCAACGAGGCGCAAGGCGCACGCCTTTTGGGCTTCTCTCATAGAGGCCCAAAACTTAAACTTAAAAAAAAAAAAAAAAAAAAAAAAAAACAGATTTCCAGCCCAACAGGTCAATGGGCTTAAGTCAGCCCAACAGCCCAACAGCCCATGAGGGTATATCTGCCGTGCCCTAGGTCAAACGAAAGGAAAAAAAACAGAAGAGAAAAAACGAAGAGAGAAATGGAAGAAGAGAGAAACGGCAAGACAGAAACGAAAAGGAAGAAGAAGAAGAAGAAAGAAAGACAGAAACGAAACGAGAAGAAGGAGCAGGAGGAGGACAGAAACGAAACGAAAAAAAAGAGAAGAGAGAGAAACGGAAGAAGAAGAAGAAGAAGAAGAAGGAGGAGGAGGAGAAGAACCTGCGAACCAACATCGCTGGTAGCCTGGTACGTCTTCACTGCGCAAGTATGTCTTCACCGCTGCACTTCGCTGCTATTGTTGCTGCTTCTTCACGTCTTTTCTGTTTTCTTTCTTTTTTTTTTCTTTTTTCTTTTGTTTTGTGATCTCTGTTGCTGCGTTTTTTTTTTTGGTTGCTACTTACTGTTGCTGTTGTTTTTTTTTTTTCCCCTACTGCTGCTGCTCTTTTTTTTCGTGCTGCTTTTTTTTTTTTGGTTGCTGCTACTGTGCTGGGTTGTTTTTTTTTTTTTCCCTACTGCTGCTGCTCTTTTTTTTTTTCTGCTGCTGCTTTTTTTTTTTTTTTTCTGCTGCTATTTTTCTATTTGTTTTCTGGTTCTTCTCCTGCTGCGTGTTGCTGTTGTGTTCTTGCTGCTGCTCTTTTTTTTCTGCTGCTGCCTTTTTTTTTCTGCTGCTATTTTTTTTATTTGTTTTCTTGTTCTGGTGCTGTTGCTGTTTGTGTTTTTTTTCTTTCTGTTGCTGTTGCTGCCACTGATTTCCCTTTTTTTTCCCCGTTCATCAATCAGATCATGCTGTAAATCTGCTTGTAAATCTTTTTTTTTTTTTTCCTATTGACCACTATCTGCACAGATGATGCTGTTATCCATGTGTGTTTTTTTTCTTTCTGTTGCTGTTGCTGCCACTGATTTCTTTTTTTGTTTCCCTGTTCATCAATCAGATCATGCTGTAAATCTGCTTGTAAATCTTTTTTTTTTTTTCCTATTGACCACTATCTGCACAGATCATGCTGTGTTTTTTTTTTTTTTTTTTTTTCTCCTCTCTTTTGGCTGCTGTAAATCTGCTTGTTCATTTTTTTTTTTGTTCGTGCTGCTTTTATTTCCTGCAGCTGTTTCTTTTTTTTTTTTTTTTTTTGTTCTGCTGCTGCATTCTAGTTTTTTTTTTTTTTTTTTTGTGATCTCTGCTGCTACTTCTGCAGCTATTTATAGATGTCAACGCCATCGGAAGGTAGTAGTAGAAAGGACCCAGCATGGCAGTATGCACATTTGGAAAATCCACAAAATATTAATAGGTTCAAATGTAATTTTTGTGGCAAAATATCAAATGGAGGTGTTTATCGGGTCAAGCAACACCTTGCTGGGGGTTTTAGGAATATTACTGCTTGTCCAAAATGTCCAGCTGAAGTTAGAGAAGAGATTAGAGAGTACATGACAAAGAAAAAGAAAGAAAAAGAAGAAATGAATATGTTGCCTCATTTTGATGAATTGGCTAATGCATATGAAGAGGATGAAGAAGATGATGATGTAGAGGTCATTGAACGTGGTAAAAGACCCTTGGCTCATGGTAGTGAAGTTTCTAGTGCTCGTGGAAGTACTACTATCTCCACTGTGTCCAAAACTAAAAAGCCAAAGCAAAAAGGGCCTATTGATGTATTCTTCACTCCCAATCCGGACGTTGTTGTGCAAAATCGAAAAGCCCAAGGAAAACAAACAAGAATTGATGCAAATGATCCGTATAGAAAAGAATTAAGAGAGCGGGCATGTATAAGATTTGCAAGGTGGATGTATGATGCTGGAATTCCTTTTAATGCAGTTAATTGTGACAGTTTTGGACCTATGATTGAAGCTATTGGGCAATATGGTCCTGGTATGAAACCACCAAGTTACCATGAGGTGCGAGTTCCTCTCCTCAAAAAAGAGATAGAGCATACTAATAATTTGATGAAGGGTCATCGGGATGATTGGGTAAAGTATGGATGTTCTATAATGATGGATGGGTGGACTGACAAGAAAGGGAGGACATTACTTAATTTTTTAGTGAATTGTCCCAAAGGAACCATGTTTGTGGAGTCAATTGACGCTTCTAGCTACTCAAAGGATGCTGAAAAAATGTTTCAACTAATTGAAAAGTTTGTGGAGCGTATTGGAGAAGCTAATGTGGTCCAAATTGTCACAGACAGTGCTGCAGCTAATGTGTTGGCGGGTAAGAATTAGTGCTTATTGGAAAAAAGTTTTTTATTTAGTAGTATTAAAAGAATCAGTTATCTAAAACTCTTTTTTTATCTCTTTCTTTGTTTTGGTTCTAACAGGAAAGTTTTTGGAAGCAAAGTTTGCACACTTGTATTGGACACCATGTGCTGCCCATTGTTTGGACTTGATGTTGGAAGACATTTTTAAGATACCAAGTCTCAAGAGAGCATTTGAAAGGGCTATTGTGGTACATGGGTTCATTTATAACCGCCCAACTTTGCTAAATATGATGAGGCGGTTTACACAAATGAAAGAGTTGATCAAGCCTGCAAAAACCCGATTTGCAACTGCCTTTCTCACTTTAGCTAGGATTCATCAACAAAAAAACAACTTGAGGAAGATGTTCACTTCAGAAGAATGGACAACAAGCAAATGGGCAAAGGAGCAACAGGGTAAAAGGGTTGCACAAATTATGTTAATGCCTTCATTTTGGAACACTGTTGTCTATGCCCTTAAGGTCTCGGGTCCACTTCTTTGTGTACTTAGATTGGTTGATGGTGAGAAAAAGCCTCCCATGGGATACATTTATGAAGCTATGGATCGGGCTAAAGAAGCCATTTCAAATGCTTTTGGTGGAAAAGAAGAAAGATATAATAATATCTTTGAAATCATTGATAGAAAGTGGGATGTTCAATTGCATCGTCCTTTGCATGCAGCTGGATATTTTTTGAACCCAGAGTACTTTTATTCGAATCCCAATATTGAGCATGATAATGAAGTCATGACAGGGTTGTATAATTGCATATCAAAGTTGGTCCCAAATATTGATGTGCAAGATAAGATCAGTCAAGAGTTGTCTATTTATAAGCAAGCTGAAAATTTATTTGGGTTGCCTATGGCGATTAGGCAAAGGGCGACAACGGCACCGGGTAAACTATTTTATCCCATAACTTTATTCCATTATATTATAAAATTAATTTTTTACATTTATCCCATAAATTTATGCTAATTACCTATAATAAACAGCTGCATGGTGGGCTGCATATGGTTCCAAGACCCCAAATTTGCAAAAATTTGCGATAAAAGTTCTTAGCCTGACGTGTAGTTCATCTGGTTGTGAGAGGAATTGGAGTGTATTTGAGCATGTGAGTATTTTTCTCAAGTCTAATGAATTTAAAATATTTTTCTTCTCTACATATAAATTTTAATATCTTTTTTAATTGTTGCAGATTCATAGCAAAAAAAGAAATAGGTTGGATCAAAACGTCTCAATGATCTAGTATTTGTTAAGTACAACAGAGCACTGAAACGTCGATATGATATGCGTGACATACTTGATCCCATTTCTTTGAAGAATATTGATGAAAGCAATGAGTGGTTGCTTGGGAGGATGGATAGAGAGTTGGATGAAGATGATGAGTTTGTGTTTGATGATGATATTTTGACATGGGGTGATGTTGCTACAGCTTCTGGAGTTGGAGAAAGTAGTCAAAGAACTAGAGCAACATCAACTTCAAGGGCAAGGGCAACACCAAGAGTGACTAGATCATCAAGTGTTCTTCAATTGGTAGATGAGGAAGAGTCAGAGGAGACGGATGAGGAAGACGTGGATGGATATAAATCCAATGATGAAGGGCAAGATTATGACTTACTTGGTGTAGATGTTGAGGATGACTGTTAGGTCCTCCTTAGGAGCATTTGTGTTGTTGCTTTGAGTGACTTTGATGTATTTTTGTGTGGTGGTTTTATGTAAGGTGTCACACTTTTGTACTTTTGTTGGTACTTTTGTTGAATGTTTAGCATTTAGAGTGATGGGTGCTTTATGACTTTTAGAGTTCTTCTAATATTCCTCTTCTTTTTTGCTCTAATTTGTGAATTATCTATCTATACTAAAATATATATTTTTTATCTACAATGTGCGCCTCGCTTCAATGAAGCCCGCGCCTCGCCTCACGCCTTAGCACTTAGGCCCCAGGAGACCTTAGCGCTTTGATGCGCCTCTCGCTTTTCAAAACACTGCTCTGCATCTCCATAGTTAAAAAAAAAAAAAAAAAAAAAAAAAAAAAAAAAAAAAAAAAAACCAATGAAAAAGAAAAGAAAAAAAAAGAGAGAATAATACAAAAAGGGGGGTACATGTGTGACTCAACAAGGTGGAAATTCAAAATGCAAGACTTAGTTGCCGAAATCAGAAGTGTATAAAGGAACCAGAAGTGTGATTCTATGCAAATTCCTTAAATCTTGTTATCCATTTCCTCTAAATTCTTAACCCTTCACCCAAGCCCCGTGATAACCTATGTGTAAAAGTCCTACTTGATTCTAGGTGAAGTGTAGTCCTAGTGTGGAGATGAGACGGAATGGGAGCCTATGGTGTATGATTTCACTTCAAGCATGTGGTATTTTTCATGAGATCATTGTCTGTTCACTCTTAGACAATTATTGAGTGTTTTATTGTGAGTGTATCCATGGTGAGGATTGAAGTTAAACTGATTTGCAAAAATGATTGTTTGGTTGTGTGAAAGCCTAAACTGAAAGTTATGTTAGTATTGTTTTACACTCGACCCTTTGAGCATATAAGCTACCTTATTATTTGGATAATCTCTAGAACTGCTTGAGACTCTTCCTTCTTAAAATCATGTATTGATCAGACATCTCTGAGACTAATGGTGGAAGGATAGGATTAATATTTTAGTGTTTCAAATGTCTTACTTGTTTATTTTATTGTTTTGCTCGAGCACTAGCAAAAGGTAAATTTGGGGGAATTTGATAAGTGTTTAATTGTTTACAGTTTTAGCCCTAATATTTGGTTTATCTTGTGCTAGTCATAGTTGTTTTATTTGATTTTACATAGTTTTTGTTAATCTTTATGTAAAGGTCAAAAGGAGCTAAAAAGAGAAGAATTCATGAAGAGAACTAGGTGTGAATCACCAAGTAGGGTCATGTTGGGTCCCATCCAAGTTGTTTCAGATTTCAAAGATTCCTTTCTAATTCTTTGGACAACTTACAATTCAAATTAGAAGGAAAGAATTGGAGAAAAAGAAAGCATAATCAAATAAGGACAGTGAAAGAAAGAAGAAAAAGAAGAAATCGCCAACATGTTACACGCCCAAAGGGGGCCCCACAGCCATTGCAATGTTTGAAGTTCAGAATTTAGAAAGTCTTATTCAAGTACAAGTGGAGCCCAAGAATACAGAAGAAAAAGGAGAAAAAGAAGGAAAGTTTAAAGCAAGAATCCAAGCTAAGTTAGAAGTCTAAGAAGCGGGTCCCACAATCAATGTTGCACGCACCATATGGGCCACTTTTATGTTAAAAGCTTCAAATTTACTCTCTTTCAATTAAATCTCAGATTTGTGGGTCCATGTGAGGAACTTTCTAGAAGAGACAAGTGGGACTGGATTTAGAAAGTCTTGCTAATCAAGAAAGAAGACTCCTTTCATTCTAATTAGGAAGCCTAATTGTAAAGAAAGTTGGAGACCTAATCATACAAGGATTATCTTCATTAAAGAGGGCTATTGCAAGAGTATAAAAGGACATCCAAGGGGTGGATGACCAGCACCATGATCACACGTACAACATAATTTGTGGAGCTTTTTGGAGAGAGGAAATTTGAAGAAAGCTGCTGGCAGACCCATTCTTCTTCATCAATCTTTTAGAGTTCTTATTATGAACTTCTTTTCTAAGTTATTTTTCATTACAAACATGAGTAGCTAAACTTTTTAGGGCGCGGGTGTAATTGAAACCCTAGCCTAGTTCTCTGTAGTCTCTTTTAGCATCTTTTAATTCAGTTTTGTTGGTTGAGTTTCTAAACCATGTTTTTAATTGATGAGTTGTGTATATGCCATGCCAACCATGCCATGTTCAATTAATTTTAAGAGTAGCTAACTTAATTTTGATTGATCTTGATGTTAAGCATCTAGGGTTTAGAACCATGTGTAATCTAAGTATATGCCATGCTTAGACTCATGCATTTATCATTCCCATTGTTTTTATGCATTATGTGTGTTTTAACTAGGACATATGCCATACTCAGTTTTTGCATCATAATGACAATTCATGTAGTATGCCACTCATGAATTAGGTTTTGGGGAATAATAATCTAGATACATATGCCATGGTCTAGGTTGATAGATGTCATTAATAATTCTGATTTTTGATTAAAGGATAATAAGGGACACGCATAGGATAGGTTAGGGGAGTAGATGAAACCCTAGTTCGTTCATTTTTATTGTTTTCAAACCTAGTAGTATTCTTGTTAGGTTACTTTCCATTTAGCTTTTGGTTATTTTAAATAGATTAATTTACTGTTTTTAGTAGTTTAATTTAATCAATCAGCATTCAATCATCTTTTTCATTTATTTAATATTTTGATTTTTAGTTGCTTTTGACATTATTTTATCACAAGTCTTCTTGGGATCGACCTCGTACTTACAATTCACTACACTACATAGTGATCTTGTGCGCTTGCGAGTTTTAATTGTGTGCATACTAGTAGCTTATTTCTAGGTTGCTTGGTGCATACATTTCATGTGAATTTGTGGACTTAATTAGGATTAATCGCATTGACATGATTTTGTGGTTTCATGGTTGAATTTAAGTCAAAATCATCAAAAATTTTCTTTGGTGGTATTATCATTTTTTGCAATATCAAACTATCATGGCTCATAACTTTCTATTCACTTGTGATATGATGGGATTTCTTCGCACCATGGTGTAGAGCACGACAAGTCGATGAACATGGCATATTAATGTGGAATCATACGATTGGAGTTGGGTCCACGGTTTAAAATCGCGGTCATCGCGGTGCGAATTTTTATTTGACCCCAAAAAAATCCGAAAAAAATATTAAAAAATTCCAAAATATTATAAAATGATAGAAATCAATGTTTTTTTTTCCATTAGTACACACTTAAAAGAAAAATAACGGTCCCCCTAAGTCATAACATCATGTACCGCTATTTAATGTTTAACTACTAAATATGTTAACCTTTTAGAGGGTTTTTTTGTTTTTTTGTTTTTTTTTTTTGCCAACTTTATTATTTATAAATCCATCATTATAACTCTAATAGGACTAGGACCACTGTTGATTTGACTATTCTGAGATGCTTGAATATCTTAATAATTTACTTACAAATTTTTAGTGATCTATATTTTATTAGTGGTCAAGAATATGACAGCGGGTCCAATTTTTTAATAAGTGCAATAATGTGATAGTGGGCCTAACTCTTAGCTTAATAAAATTTGGTAAGGGCCCGTTATAGACAGAGACCATGTTTTTAGTGGTTTAAAAAAAAATTGAATGTATTAAGGATTAGGTTAAAAAACAATGAAATGAAGCCCACAAATCCCAAAAGGTCCAATTGGGGGGCCATGAACTTTTTTTTACGTTTTTTTTTTTTTTTTATACAAGAAAAGGCCCATGTACCTTTTTTTTTTTTTTATGTTGTGGTGCAAAAATCATGTGGCAACCCCATACGGTAAAATGCGTTGAAAAGGGGCAACTTGCCCTTTCTCGATAGATCTGGACAAATTTTGCAACCAAAACAGGAGAAAGAAAAAGAAGAAAGAAAAAAAAAATAGAAAGGGGAAGAGAGGAGAGGAAGAGGAGAAGAAGGGGAGGCAGCGGCAGCATCTCCAGCCACCAGGCGGCGATGTGGTTCTGGGTAGCAGTGGAGGCACCAGGAGTGAGGAAGAAGATGAGGAGAAAAAGGAGATGCAGCGGCAGCAGGCATAGTAACAGTTCCAAGCGGTGAAGCTGTTCTGGTCGATAGTTCCTGCATCAAGAACTCCCACTCCAAGTACTCCATACTCCTCCCTCCATCTCTCTCTTCTATTTTTTTTTATTTTTTTTTTACCATTGTTTGATTGATAACGGCCGAGCCCCGTACCATACATCATTATTTTCCTACATGAAAAGATTTTTTCTGATTAATGTTTTATTTTTGTAGGAAATTCAGATTCTTGTGGCTCACGGATGGAGGAGAATTGAAGAAATTAAGAAGAGCATGAAAGAGAAGAAAACTTTATGAAGAGAGCCGCCCATGGGACCCACACCCTATGGGGCGTGAAATCCTATGCATGCACGGCCATGATGGGTCCCACCTTGGTGCTAATTTCAGAAATTGCTCTCTCAAGGTGTTTGAATATTTTTGGAATTTGAAAATTCAAATCCTATTCAAATCAAGAAAATAAAGAAGATCAAGGAAGAAGGGAAGAAACTTCTTACACAATTATTCCCGTTTTTCTTTGTTTTTTTTAATGTTATTATTCCTGTTATTCTCAAGGTAGCAAACTTGGAACGGCCATAACTTTCAAACCAAGAGTCGGATCGGAGCAATCTACCCACCGTTGGAAAGCTCTTTTCGAGTAGACCGCAGAGCCCAAGATTGCGTCGATCGGAGCTGTATTGAGAGAGAGATATGACCTCGGGAAGTTGATTGCTGCAATTCTATGCAAGGCAGCATTATAAAAGGCAAGAATGCATTCCATTCCAAGCTTCACACGTCCAAGATGGGGCCCACCCCTCTTGCAACAATTCAAAAATTCAGACTTGGAATTTTAAAACCAAGTGGGAGACTCCCAAGATTTTTTGCAACAAGTCCTACCTAATCCTAATCTACTTTGGGCCCCAAGTTACAAACCTTCCCAAACCCAAATTCCTTCCAACCCAAGCCTCAAAAATAATTATAAAAGGGTCGGGGCTGGACGTCCCATACCCTATTCCTACCGACATTGGACGTCCAACCAGCCTCCTTCCATCTCCTCCACCTTTCTCCACCTCCCATCATAGTTCACCCAAGGGCCTTCCTTAAGCCACATCACCACCTTGGGCCCGCTCCACCCCTAGCCAGCCACTACTGCATCAAAACCAGCCTCTCCATCATCTCCTCTTCCTTGGATTCAGATCGTGAAACCTGAGCCGATTAGATCGCCGTACGAGACCGTGAGTCCCTCTCCTCCGTTTAATGTTTCATGTAATTTAGGGCAAGGTTAGATGGATTTTTTTGGTTCAAATATTTTTGTAATTATTATTTGCTTGTATTGGGTCTTTTAATAAGAAATCAAGTTAGTGGGGTCTTGGTTTTCACCAATGGGTCAACAATGAATGTTTGTGTGAAGTGACAGTGCACACTTGGTATGGTGGTCTTGGTTTTTCTTGATGGCATCAAGCAGAGTTATAATTTCAAATTTCAAGAAATAAAACCCACTAGTCTATTTTCTGATTATTTTATTTTATTTTCTTTTTATGCATAAATTAATAATTGCAATTGGTTTGACTGATGAATCTTATGGTGCATGCAATAATTAGAGTAGGCTTGCTAGACTAGGAATTTTTAGTTAGGATTTTTTTATTGGACTGTGAAAGATAGTAATTAATTATTTTTGGGCAAAAGTAGGATTACTGATTGTATAGATTGATTAGGTTAGTAGTAGCTTTTCTTTAGGATAGGTTGCAAGAAGTGCTAGATAGCTCCCTGTGGATCGGCCCCGAACTCTCCAGAATTTTACTGCTTCGCACCCTTGCACTTGGGGGTGACGAATGTCCAATTAAAATTTGAATCTCTTTACAAACTTTCTATTTTTGTTCTTTCTTTTAAGTTATTGAGTTGTAATAAGGACATTTATTTTAGTAATCTTTCTTCCTTAGATAGGATGGATTGCTAGGTATAGAAGTAGATTAGGGCTTTCTTTTATGCGAGAACCAGGCTAAGTTGGATCTTTAATAACTTTTTCCTCAAAAGAATTGCATGATTTTGCAATTATCTCTCCTCTTTTCGTTTGAGTGTTTCCCCTATGGATTGAATATTTATCAAGTGGTGGATTAGTGATTTGGATAATCCTCTACTCCTTGCTTTGCAAATTTGTTTGTTGATCTTGGTTTAGTTGATTTTGGGGTTTTCTAATCAATTAGGATTACCCGTTTGGCAACGATAGATGGTCCAATTTGTGAATCGAATCAGTCAAAAAGATCAAAAAGTCTACACACCCCGGGGCAGACCCCGGGGTGGAGCACGACTCCCCATGGGGAGCCGTTGGATCCCAGCCCCCATGGGATCCAACGGCTCCCATGGGGAGTCGTGCTACAACCCGGGGTCTGCCCCAGGGTGTGTAGCACGGCTGGTCAAAGATTTGGGCAAAACACTATTAAAAAAAAAAAAGATTTGGGCAAACTCCGTAATTTTTTTTGCAATCAAGGTTGCCTATTCTCCTGCTTGAAATCTTCTTTCTCAATTCAAGTTCATTACTAACTGCAGCCACCCCTCTTGAGTTAAATGTAGAAACTCATTCCTATCGATGGGGATCTTTACCTGATCCTATGCAATAAAGACAGGTTGTTGGAAGTCTTGTCTATCTTACTATAACTTGGCCTGATATTACAGTTGTAGTTCATGTTATGAGTCAATTTCTTGCCGCTCCTACATCTCTTCACCTAGTTGCAATTCTTTGGACTCTTCTCTATTTTTGAGGAACTATGACTAGAGCTCCTCTTCTATCTTCTAACAATTCTCTTATCCTTCATGCTTATTCTAATTCCAATTGGGCCGGAGATATCACTCACCAATGCTTCTGCATCTTTCATAGCTTCCCTCGTCTCTTGGAAGAGTAAAAACAATCTATTATCTCTCAATCCTCTTCTGATGCAAAGTATCGCACTTTTGCTCATACTACCTCTGAATTGGTTTGGCTAAAGTGGTTACTAGATAATATGGGTGATCCTGTTACTATTCCCACATTTTAAATAGCATGGTTGGGGTACTAAGTCTTAGATAAAAAAAAGTTGTAATGATGGTAGAAAAAAGAAACTCCAAGACCCTGCAAAAGGAGGGGGATGACCACTCTCTTCTATATAAGAATGCAGCCATCTACCTCCTCCCTTGTGTGAAGACTCCTTGAATAACGACTTCGGTGATGACTCTATAGGTGCAGACCTAAAAGGGCCTGTTGCATAGCAGGAGTAGAGTAGGAGGGTAAAAAATTAACTAATATGGCATAAAGTTTTACTTCATTGGTGTTTGGATGGAAAAAGTAAAAGGAGAATAAAACTTATGTGGCATAAAGTTTTACTTCATGTGTATTTGGACAAACAAAGAGGGTAGAGTAAACTTCCAATGTGACATAATGTCGGCACTTTACCCTACTTTCTCCCCTTTTGTTTTACTCTCCCCAACTTGGATAAATTGGGGAGAAGTAAAATTTCATCTTGCAGTGCCTTTTACTCTAACCTACTCCTTAATTTTATTCAAGATTTGAACCCTACTCCTCTTTTACTTCTTGGATGTAAACAAACAGGCCCTAAAGAGAAGGTGTCATGACTTTCCCCTTCAACGAAAAACTTTATCCTGCACACCGTGAACATGAGAATTATGGTCCAGACCGTCACAAAGGCAGTGCCCACCTTTGAAATTCACTTCTTGTTGATGCAAATGTGAGTTCCTTATGCGCACTATGCGCAAGAGAATACTTTTCCCCTTAAATTCCTGCAATATTCATTACTTACTAATATATATATATGTATGTATATGTATATGTATATATATTATTATTCTTTTTTTTTTTTTTTTTCTTTGTGGGTGGATGGTGGTAAAGCCAACAAATCCAATGAAGTGGAAATTTTGGCCATTAGAAAGGTGATAAGTTCACTCATGAAGGTCGGCTAATTGTGGAAAGTGATCTGCCTAATGGAGTTGGTTGCGTGCATAGATCAAAACAGCGGCCACTATGCTAAATTGGATTTAGTACTGCTCTCTTCCATAGCGGCCGCTACGGACCACTACAGGGCCGGAGTGTGACTAATAGCTACTTTCCAAAAAAAAAATAAAATTAAATACTTATTAAGACTTATTTCTTTCCTTTTTCTCTCCTAACAACATTGTTACGCGACTCTTCTACCCTTCTATGCTTAAAAAAACACAAAAACATATCGGGTCTCGCTAAATTGAAGCTAATGCAGAGAGTTCTTTTGAAGGGCTCTACTGTAGGTAATGTCCTGGCAGACAACCCCTTTGATAGAGCCACTATCAGGGTCCTACTCATATGGTGACTATGGTCAAACTCAATATATATATATATATATCCAGCTCCTCCAAGTTCCTATGATGCCTTCTTTGCATTCCAGGATCCCTATGCCCGCCAACATCAAATTCAATATGGTGGGCATATGCAATATGGTAGTGGCACTACAAATTACAACAATGATGGGGATGAGGACAACGACATCATATATCCTAGTAGACATTCCCTTTGGTATTAGAGCCGACTAGTTGAGGTCCTTCACCAACTCTATACTCGTTAAGTGAATTTGTTTTATGAAGTTATTAATTATTATGTCATCTCACATTTGTTGTATTGGCTGCTGACTGTTGAGTATTGAGCATTGGCCAATCTCTACCCTGTGATATGGTTAAAACCTATGGTTTAGACCATTAGGTCATGGGTTCGAGATATGGCAACAACAGAGTATTTCTTAAATTTCTTTAGCTAACCATTGCTACCAAAACCTCAGGGTGTCAGTAGAGGCAGCATAAATACTTTTTAATACTCCCCTCGAGTGGAGCCCACTCAGCGCACTTTGACAACCACTTACTCAAAAAACTTAAGCTGATAGAGAATAGTGTAATAATATATATATCAATGCTATAAAACCCGTGCACGTGCGGGCTCCTTCATGGAAATTACACCCTCCATGGGAGAATACAGGGGCTCCGCATGAGAATAACACCCTTCATGGGCGAATACAAGGCACAACAGCCCCGTGGATTCGAACACTCGACATGTTGACAACCACTTACTCTAAAACCTTAAGCTAATAGAGAACGGTGTAACAATGTATATCAATGCTACAACAGTATTGAGCATTGATTGTTCACTATTTAGTGTTTACTATTGAACTCTAAGTATTGAGTCTTGAGTTTTGACTTCAAGTTCGGTACATTTTTTATTTTGATGGTATTTCTTCATGACATAGGTTTTTTTTCTATTATAAGTATTTCATTAGTTTCTAAGTTAGCATAACTACATGAATACAAGTGAAAAAAAAATGATCATTACTATTATTTTCTAGTCATATAGCTATATAGGACCTCATGCAATGAGGGGACCGCTACGCCCCCTTATCTTAGTTACTTTTGCAAGAAAAACACGTATTCCATCATTTTACAATATTCTGGAATTCTAGAAATTTTTTAGATTTTTTTATGATTTTTTTAAATCGCACTGTTACGCTGCTACTGCTGCGCAGTGTTTCAGTGACGGGCAGCTATGCTTCATCCTTAGTTGGGCGTCAAAGAATTGGACGGGGCCATAGAGGTTAAACTTTATAACAAATGGAATAAAAGAGAACTGAAAGACTGAAGATTGAGCACTATTATAAACAGAGAGACGAAGCTAATGGGACTGCAAAATCACTAGCTAAACATGGAATAGGTAGAGGAGGATTGTACATAAGCCCTTTGACATAATGCTTTATATTTTCCCCCTTTCCATTTTTGGCTTTAGCAGTATATATCTCCTACTATCAAAGCCTTTCTGTTCTCCCCCTTTAATTAATGAAATCCACCCAGGGATGGAGCCAGGAAATTGAACTTGAGGGGGCTCCATGTAAAAGAAATATTAGAGGAAGGAGCAAATATAAAAAAAAATACATACAAATTTCCACACTTTGTAGGGGTTTTCTTAAAAGTTTTAAGCCATTTTCGGGTATGGGTGCCTGGGTCCGCCCCTGAATTAACTGTTACTGATAAATTAAAGATGGAAAATTCCTTCTAAGTTGGCCAATAGCAAACACGTAAGAATCCTGAAATTACACCTAAATATGAATTAAGGTGATAAGTTTACCTTGTTGGCACGAGTAAGAATTTCAGGACTTGAAGCAACCAGAATGCATCCTCTAGCCTGATATGAAGGTGAGTACAGATATAATTCAGAAAAGCCAAAGCATCAAAGAATAAGGAAATAAATTGCTAGAAGAGGATGTCATGTGTTTACAATTAACCATTTTACCATATAAAAAAAAAGTAATAGCAGAAACTGATGAGGAATCATAGATCGCAAAGCTTGAGGTAGTAACCACACCTGTAAGTAAGTCATATATGGGCTAGGATTCACAACCCTTAGGGCTCTATATACTTCAAAGGGGTCTGCAAATGTCCTCCGCTCAAAACGTTGACTCAATACAATCTGGAAAATATCTCCTGACAGGATATGTTCCTTTGCTTGCAGAACAGCATCCTTATATGCTTCACTTGTCATGGATGATGACCTCTTCAATGAGGAACCAAAAAGGCGAGTAGATAGTTCCACAGAACCAGCAGCTAGTCTCGGGCTAAAAGTAGAAAATTATGATTTTGAATAGCTTTAGAATAACAATCAACATGATGCCAACAAGAATAATGTCAATTAGAAATAATAAACAATGGAATTATCACTCACGGTTCAATATTTTGTATCCTGGACAGTAAAATTTCCAAACGATTCATTCCATCATTATAGGCCTCGTCAACTGAAGAGTACTTTTCTAACCACACCCAATGAATTGCATAAGCTTTCTGATAGTACAATATCATGCAGTACATTAGGTTCATGAAACACATAATCAGTCACTGAAAAATTAAAAGCCTATTGTCAAGGCTATGACCAGTCATCATAATGGGAAAAAATAATGCAATGCAGAAGGATGCTTGCAAACTATGATGCATGGATACTTCAAAATGGGCAACGTATCATCTCATATCGTATTGGATATGATGTCCATAGCGTGTCTCTGTTGTATCCAGTGTATCTGGGCATTATAGCTTGTAAATAAAAAATGAATTAGCATCTTCCATGAAAAATCTTTGATAAAGAAACTCAGAGTGTTATAGATAGCAAGGGCGGACCTAGGTATTACGACGCATGTGCAACCGCACCCGCGAGATTCAAGAAATTTCTTAATACTACCTTAAAAATTCTATTTTATTATTTTACTTCTTAACTTGACCATTGCCTGTACCACCCAAATGAAAATCCTGAGTCTGCCATTAGATAGTGCTTTTTTACAAAATATATCTGTAGAATTTACATGTCCATAAAAAACAGTAAAAGAAAATGTGCACTTGATACAAATATTATAAAGTATGATTAGAATTTCACTAAAGATGTCAGTACTTGAATTTGAATCAATTTGAATCCTGAGAACACCCTCACACATGATCATTGAATTCAAATAGGATACCTTCTCCACATGATCAAATACTATGACATCATCATAAAGCCCTAAATGAACATCTGGGAGGTTCCTGTCATCCTCGGGAGCACTTGAGAACAGCAACTTTTTCTTCTCTACATATCGCACAGTATCATATGAAAAATATCCCACCCATCCACCTGTACATAGAAAAGAACATAAAAAACATGCCATTAATAGAGATTATCTATGAATTCCTTTTCTTATTTCTTAATCAAATAACAACTTTTTTGTTCAAAAGAAAAGTTAAACATTCCTGCTACAAGGAATACTACCACAAAGAAATGCAAGTCATAAAAAAGTATTGCTCCCATTCCAGAGAACAGAATGGAGAACTGCACTCCAGAAGTGAACAACTTCCCAAAAAGTTACATCGGGTTAGGCTGAGTTGGAACAGTTTTAAGTCCCTAGGCAAGTTATATTCTGTGACCTTTAAAACCATGCTCCCTTTAGCTAGGCCATCTGCTACAAGATTAGGCTCCCCACATAATTGTCAATTGTGCAACTCATACAAGCTGGGCTGGGTATTTACCTAGCTCAAGCACAGCCTGAGTTGCAAGTTGGTTAGCCCAAACTTGAGCCTGGATGCCTAAATTGTGGAGACTGAACTGGGGAAATGAAGCATGTCAGAGTGTATTTATAAAGATAAAAGTAATTTGGCTACCTGAGCCCAATTCGAGTGCACAGGGCCCCATGCTTAGGCATAGACCAAAATACACTCAAGATTCAAAATCTGGGCCCCAACATGAACCCGGCCCCAGTTAGTTTTTCATAAAGGCCTAGACATGCAGGCTCGGGGTTGGCCCGTCCCAACTTGCAGCCCTTTACTTCCTCATACAATCTTTAGACTAGAGTGGGGAGAAGATAGCCCTCTTCTCTGCATTCCACATTTTAACGTTAATAAAAATGAAGAAACAGGTGAGAATTCCAATAAAAAAAACCATTCATATTTATTCTTATGCTTGCTTTCTCTATGCACTTAACTGGACCTTCACCTCTCCTTAAAAATATACTCTTGTGAGAAAACTTTTTAATGAGCACCCACTTAATGATGTCATATCTCATATCTTGTAGTTTTTGTAGTTTCTTATTCATTTCCTCCCAAAATACCACATAAGAACATATTGACAAAATTCTATATCATTCAAACAAAAGGACATGTGTAAAAGCAGAGAACCAGTAATGGGACATGATGTGGCAATCAAATTCGATATCTTTTGTGTGTTCACGAAAGACTAGATACAAAACAATCTGAACAACATGTGTATTGTCGAAATGAAGTCATGTAGGTTTGTTGACGGTTGTAAGAATCCACATACCAACCCAAAAGCTTAAGCTAATAAGTGGAAGGCCGATACAGGTATATTAAGACATGTCAAGCCTATTACTTAGGCGATGTGGGATGTGGGACTTCCCAACACTCCCCCTCACATGCAAGCCCAACAAATTTCATGGATGGGCCTCTCACGTGGGCTACACAAGAATAATGGGATCGGAACCCACTCTGATACCATGTAAAAATCCATATACCAACCCAAAAGCTTAAGCTAATAGGTGGAAGGCCCATACAGGTATATTAAGACATGTCAAGCCTATTACTTAGGCAATGTGGGATGTGGGACTTCTCAACAATGGTGACACCGTATAAATCAATAGCCATCTTAGCCAAACTATTTCGCTTGAGGCAGAAGACACTGATTGTTATTCAGCTTCAGCAAATGATTTGAAAAGAGCAGTTTGTTTGAATTTCCAAGATATCAAGGAGTCTAAGAACATGTACCAGCCAATAGGTGTATCAGCTATTGATAGATAAATTAATTAACATCACCATCACTTGGCCAGATATTTTACATGCAATGGGCGTCATCAGCCAATATATGCATTCTCCTCACACTTTGAACTTGGAAGTTGTTTGAAGGATTTTCCATTATATGAAGAGCTTCCCTAGAAATGAGAATTATTCTGCAGACATGGTCATTTTATTGTTGTGGTTATCTAGACTAACGCAGCACGGGTAAGGGAAGAAAAGCCAACGGACTACTCTCTAAGCTATAGGGTTAGGGATAGGGATCCATAGGATCGAAACCATCTAGTTCTCGCACCAAAGACAAACCACCAAGAGAAATTCTCAAGAGATTTTATTAATCAATGAACTTCTTGAATGAAAGAGATTACAATCCTTTATATAGGCACTGCTTTCCTAATTCTGTTCTTGGAAACAATTCCAACAAAACTCTAAAGCAAATAAATTTCTAAACAAAATAAAATCCAAAGATGAAACTAACAAAATAAATCTTATTTCTATCCCTAGAATTTTGCTACTGCTCAAAACCATTTTAGGTTGGAACAATCGAAGGTTCTCTGTTTAATGTGCTTCAGTGGCTTGGGCCCAATGGCTGGCCAATCATGGATCTGGCCTGCATCATAGACACAGGTGGGCTGGATCTCCTGAAGATATTGCTCCACAAGTGGATATTGGTCTCTGGTTGGTGGTAAGTTGCTTACTTGGAGAACCAAGAAACAGTCAGCCATTGCTCAATGCAGTGAGACAGAACATAGATTGTGGTATAAACTACTTGTGAATTAAAAATGGCTTAAGCACAACATAGGTGAACTGGATTCTGATAGAGTGCTCTGTTCCCACACATTGTGACAATTCTTATCGCCACTAAACTTGTGTTCCATGAGGAAACAACATATTGAAGTTGTCATTCCATTCAAGAAACGGTGACAGAGAGCCAATGGGAATCTAATGTAATGGTCCCTCTAATTAAGGAACCATAGGGGGACTAGAAGTATACTTGTAATAGGAGTATAGTGTTTGGTCAGAGTTTAGTATTCCTTTTGTATTACAATTACTTTCAAGCTCTTAATATAAATAAAAGGAGGGGGTTGTGTATTAGTGCATGCACTCTCTCTCTCTCACTCTCTCTCTCTCTCTCTCTCTCTCTCTCTCTGATGCAGGAGCAATACCACATCATTGCAACAAGGCTCGTGAGCCACACTATGAAATTCTGATTTTTAATTGTTATTAGTTTTATTTTTAGCAAAGAGTGTCTAATTACAAATTTAAAACTAATAACAATTAAAAATCAGAATTTCATGGGTCCCACATGTGGCCCACGAGCCTTGTTGCAACGATGTGGTATTGCTGCTCTCTCTCTCTCTACATATATATATATATATATATTGTGCGCGCGCGCGCGGGGAATCAACCAGAAGCAATTTGCCAAAAAAGAGTTGATGCTTGATTCGCAACAGAGCTTTAGTGAAAATGCCAGGAACTTAGAGATATGTAGTGGCACGAGAAAGGGTAATGATGTCACCATCAAAGGCTTCCTCGGTGTAATGACGTCATCATCAACTTCTATATGTTTTGTTCTCTCATGGAAATTAAGGTTGGATGTAATCCGAACGCACTAGTTTGCTAGCATGCAAAGGAGTGGCACACAATGTTGTGGAAAAACCAAGTTCATGGAGTAGTCTCCAGAGGCAAACAATCTCAGAAGAAGTGGAGGACATGGAACGATATTCATCTTTTGTATTAAGATACCCATGTAGACTACCATACTTGAGAAGGACCACTCAAATCTATACACATGATGTATAACATAATGTACAATATTAGTTCAAACAATTGGCTTGCAAATAGTTTTGATAATCCCAACTAAGGAGTCATAGGATATAATTGAGATACTCTGATTCTTATGAATGCAATGTATAGGGATGCCTCTCACTCAATTGAGGACAATCCAATTGAAACTCTTGTTTAGAAAGTCTTGAAGATATCTCATTCTCTGATATTATCTAAGACCTTGATTTCAAGTTTTTTTAGAGACTTCGAAGAAGCCCTTGCTACTTCCCATAGATCTCATTCATTGGCATCACCATTGTGCGTATGCATGTGAATCTCTGTGGGGCCCACCTGGGGATCATCACCTACTAGATTTCTTCCTCAAGTAGATTCACCGACCATCAAATACACTACTGGTGTAATTAATAATTATCCTCGTGATGTGATTACTGATTGATTGTGATTCCTTGATTAAGGGATTGTCATTCACTATAATTACCAAACATAGTTGAATGAAGGATTATAAAAGGGGGATCCAGTTATAGCAAAGGATCACTACCGGTTTCCCATTTTCTACTATTAGTGCAATTGTCACTTACAACATGTTCTCCACAGCTTCATTTTATCACCGTCAATCTACCACATGTAACTAACATAAAACCGAAATAATTACAAAAACATATCCAATAAATGAGGAGAAATCAATAAAACTTGCTAAAGAATTCAAGTTTGAGTCAAAGAACCATTTTCCATGCCACTCAAAACTGTGCCATAAAACCCAAATGCCAACTACACCATCTTATACAATAGAAGAATAAGTTCCTAACCAGCTTACCGCAAAATGCATCTGGAAGCTCATCAATAATCTGAGGACTCCAATCTTCCATAATTCTCCTTGGAACCCCCATCGGATCTTCCACAAATTCCTCCACCCTCTTCCCTTCCTCATGATCCATGATCGTAACCACATTCTCCTTCGCCACGATCTCCATCGAAGGTTGAGCTCCCACCACACTGTACCGCCCCTAACAAAATCAAGGGCCCCTTTGTAAAATTGCATAAAATTTCTATTATTTTCTTAGCAATGCATTTTTATATCAAAGGAGCTAAATATAAAGGGCTAAATGAGATCCAAAGGGGCCATCAAACAAACCCTCCTCTATAATACAATGTTACAATTCAAAAACATTAAAGAAAATAAAATAAACTCAAACTCTCCTTTGTTAGAAAATGATTTCATAACAATCATTAAAACAAAACTAATCAAAGTGACCGCACATCTAGATTTCACCATACAACTTTTACTCCTCTTTTTTCCCCCTCTTTTCGGCTTTACAAGGGATTCAAACCTATGCACCCATGCACACACACCCCCCTATCCAGCTGAGCAAATAGAAGGGTACCACTCACCTCTCTAATACTCCTTCACCGCTCCTATAAGTTCTTAAAAATACATTACGAAGCAGGCAAAGGGGCTCTAAATCAACCAGACGCCAAAAAAAAAGGGAGAAGGGCGGGGTGGGTTGGGGGGGGGGTTTGGGAATACAAATCCCAGAACCCAAATCTAAAAAGGGAAAATCTCAAAATAAATAATAATAATAAAAAATCAAGTTTGCCAGAAGTCAAACTCTACACATGCCTATCCCAATTTGGCACCCATCATCAGTGGGGGAGCCGGGATTTTCTTCCAAACGTGGCAACCGATAGTCTAATAGTGGCCGAGTCAGAAACTTTTTTAGAGGGGATGATAATAGTTTTATATTTATTGAATTTTTTAAAATTATCATTTAAAATTTCATTTATTTATGTTTTTAGGGTTTCTTAATAATATCCAAAGACAAAAAAATCCTTAATTTGAAAATGCCTCAATATTTTTAAAGACATAATTCTCAAAACTTTGACGATAGTTAAAAAACAAAAGTGGTGCCTATGCCGGATTGATCACATGTAAACCAATCCACCCATAATTAATTAATGAAAATATGTTGATTGATTAGTTGTGATTGTTTAATGGGCCATGATGCCTGTGATAGATATGTGTGTGGAGGCATCTCTTTAACACCGAAACGAACCTTGGTCTCGATAAAGCCACATTTATCTTGGTCACGGAATCTTGGATTTCGGGAGATAGAGCCAGACGGTGTCAAGCTAAGATAAACCTCGGTAAGGGCACCGACTGTTTTTCTCAGTATTATGGAGCTCGGTAGTTGTACCGACCTCGCGCAGTCCGGCAGAAAAATCACGTTGCACCTGCGAAGGCTCTCAGCTCAGTTAGCTGGCCGAGATAGGCACTAAAATGTCTAATCAGCATTTAATGAAAGTATGGTGGCGTCACAGGGCGCGCTGACAGACAAGATGGGCGCCGGATGGGTGCCGGATATGGATAAGGGGATGGCCTTATCAGCGGTCACATCCGCAATCATGTAAGTAGATATGGCATGATCGATGTGACGATACTTCCACCTACTTCCACTGAAGGAACAAGGTGTGGCCTGATGGGATGTTCCCTTTTTACCTACCTCCACTAAAGAAGCTTCTAATGGCATTCCCTCAACTATAAAAGCGCAAGAGGTGAAACCCGCAAAGGTATGTCCTGAGGCACTAACACCTATACTATCTCTCTCCTCCGTTCACCCTCTGTTTAGTAACCTTACTAACTTAGGCATCGGAGGGCCTTAGACTGACTGCAGCCAAGGGCTTCTGACCTTTGCCTCTTCTTCCTTCCAGGTTTCAGGCATTTAATCCCATTAAAAGGCTCAACAACATTCCTGCGAACATTATAATCGCTTGATCAAGTCCGTATTATTTTAGGCACTCACAATATGGATGGTTGAAAATCCATTGATTGATTACTTGTAATTATTTGATGGGCCATGATGCTTACGGTAGAGAAGATGATTGAGAGCACACCATTGATAGCCGAATACCAATGCAATAAAAAGGTGAACAATCAAAGTGTAAGGAATAATGCCCAAATCCAATAGTTGTAGAGAAAGATTCCCTCACATTGTCGTGAAGGGGAAACGTCTCTTATATGCAGACTTCCATTGATCTCCTTGAAACTTGAGAAGGATTAACTAACCATTTTGAAAACTAGTAAAAAGAAAAAACATATCCTCAAATCTTTTTAAATTCTATCCTTTTGTGAAACAAAAAGGGTAAATTAGCGAGAGATCCATGAGTATTGTGTTGTAAAGTCTCTAGTACACAGTATTATTGTTTAAGGCCTAGAGTCCCTTGCGCATGGGATTAATTCAGGCGGTGGTCCCTTAGCATGTCACATCAGACATTTTCATGATTAATTTACCCTTTCAACTGTTTAGGCATAAAATTTTGAATTTTAAAATTTCAAATCTTCCATTCTCCCTCAATTATAGGGCAAGGTTCTCTCTCATTGTCAATTTTACAAAAGCTCAGAGTGCAAAGAGGGTTTCGGTTCTCGCAGTACGTGTGCTCGTTGTTAGAGAAACAAGACTCAAAAGATCCAAAAAGGCCATGGGTTGTTTGGGGCGCTGTAACAGAAGACAGATCCGAATAGGGCATTCGGAACTGCCGTCTCTATCATCGAAGGTTCTTGGTTTCTCGGTTTCACCAGATTGAATCAATGCCGGTCACTACAGCCGTAGCCGGTGTTGCTCCATCAAAGGAAAAGAGGAAGACAGCAGACTGTCGTTGCTTGGTTAATGCTGCAAAACCAGAACAGAGATGGTATGGGGCTATGCTACGATGCAAGGTCTCCGACAAGGAAGACGCAGATTTGAATTTGCGGAGAAAGCGACCGGAAGTTGTAGAGAAAATTGGAGTCGGGGCAGAGGCAGTGAAGATCTGAGAAGATTTCTGGTTTCGTTAACTGTTGTCGGAGAAAGAGGGCAATCCCTACCGGAGATCACCGCTTATATGAGTTTTAATGAAATTTATTTGAGTTTTTGCAAAATTTATCTAAATTTTTGTGAAATTTATCTGAGTTTTGTCAAATTTATCTAAGTTTTTGTCAAATTTATCTGAGTTTTTGTGAAATTTGTCTGAGTTTTCATAAAATTTATCTAAGTTTTTTTTTATTTTTTTTTATCTGAGTTCAAATTTTGAATTTTTTAAATTCAAATCTTCCAAGAGGATCCGAACTCTATTTAGTAAAAAGTCAGATTTTTGGAAAATCTATATGAGTTTTTTGACAAATTTTGACTATACCAAAAGATCAAATTTTTGAATTTTTGGATTTCAGATCTTCCAAGAGGATCCGAATTCAAATTTTTGAATTTTTGAAATCTATTTGTGTTTTTTAATTTTATTTTTCTTTCGAAATGGTATTTGACCATTATTAATGGCATATCCTACTAATCATGGGATTTAATTTATCTTTATATAAATAAGAACTTTTAAAGAAAGGGGAGCTTGGACAATTTTGGTCTTCAAATTTGAAAAAAAAAAAAGGACGTACCACACGGAGAAAAAGCGGATGTTTAGGCCTGTCGCCAAATGCCCCAAACAGAAAAATAAATAAATAAATAAGATGAAGAGGGGCAAGATTTTTAAAAGACCACCAATGGGCTATGTGACAATCTAATGATACACATATCGTATTCTCTCTCTGTGGATTCTCTTAAAATACACATAACTATTAGATAGGAAAAAAAAAAGGTTGTTTTAGCAAATTCCCAATCTGATAAAAATAACAACCACCACCACCAAAACCACACAAACAAGGAAACTCACGACATTCGCGGCCCCAAGACCCTGCTCGACGGACTCAAAGAGAAAGCTAGTCGCCTCACGGTCGTCTTCTCTAACCAGACACCGGTACGCCAGCACCGGCGTCAGGTGGTCGGAGAATATGCATCGGTGCAGCGGTACCAGGTTCCCGCTCTTCGCCGCCTCCGCAAATCTCGCCGCATCCTCCGCTGCTTGAAAACCACAGATAAAATCACATCAGAAGGAATCCGAACTCGAAGAGATTGAGAAAGAGAGTTATCAGCTTCTTCCAAATCATGATTTCATCTGAATTTGTAGAGACTAGAGAAAGAGAGAGATAAAGAGTACCGAGAGAGAGAGAGGAAAGAGCAGAGCATTTGAATTTGGGGGCGGCGGCGCGGGAGCAGGGAAGGGTTATGGTAGTCCTTCTAACGGAGGTGACGGAAATCGTTCGGGATAGACGGGGAGTTGACGGAACGAGACCGCGACAGACGGCAAGTGATTCCATTACCTTCTTCTCCGTTTAATCCAGCGCAAATGCAAAGATACAGGAGAAAATGAAATTAATGTGAGGATGGTAATAGGCCTTAGATCCGGTCTGCTAAAATCCCGCCTGATTACCAAAAAGGATGGGGTGGGTCCCAATCCGCTTGACCTGACCTGGACTTTACAAACAAAAGGCTACCTTGGTAACGTTAAGTTGGGGTGGATTTTAACCTAGAGAACTGCGAATGCCACATCCCAAACTTCTCTAACCACGACCCTTTATTTTAATACCAATATACTCACGCATAAAATCATCAAAATGGATATTTCATAGTTTCGTACCTCACCCTGTCCTCCCTGATTTTTATCTCTTATCTCTTATCTCTTCTAATCCATATCATGTACTTGATACCATTTCCCATATTGCAGTGCATACTGTTGTAACTAAACCATCTCTTTATGTTTGAGCACCCACAAAGCAAGAGGTGTGAGAAATATAATCGATTAATGCAAATATTTTATGGTATCACAGCCGTGTCTCTCTTAGCTATTTCATCATGCATTTAAAAGCTTGGAATTTGTTAAATCTGTCTATGATGGCTACTGCTTCTTCATCCACTGCTGCTGAACATTCTCCTTTGTTTGTGCTTCCTAACATCTCTCATCTAGTTTCGGTGAAACTTGATAGATCCAACTATCTGCTTTGGATCTCTTTGGTATTGTTGATGGATCTGAACCATGTCCTCCCAAATATATCAAAGACTCCAGTGGCAAGGATTCTACACAGATCAACCCAGCTTACCAAATCTGAAATAAGAAGGATCAATATATTCTTAGTTGGCTTAATGCAACACTATCCGAAAGTTTTCTGTCAACAGTGTATGGTATGAACACTGCTCGTCAGGCATGGACCTCCTTGGCCAAACCCTTTGCATCTCAATCTCATTCAAGAATCAATCAGTTTAAACGTCAATTGCAAAATATTAAACAAGGACATCTTACTTGTTCGGAATACCTTCATCAAGCCAAGTTTCTGGACCACTTATTTTAAGCATTAGGATCATTCCATTGGAGAAGGGCCATCAAGCTGATTCTATGAATTAACAAACCCTGGCCCCTACTTTAACACAGTCAATCCCCATGGACACTGCTTAATCCCTTCATCCAACGGCTCCATTGCAGAGGGCTAGGGAACCAGCCCCTCTAAGCTGGGATTGAAAAAAAAAAAAGAAAAAGAAAAGAAAACTAGAAAAGTGTTAAGAGGCTAGATTAAGTTACTTGTAAAGTTTTTCATCCTTTCTCATCAGAAATGTCTAGGAAAAAAAAAATGTAAAGAAGGATTCGAACCTTTGCATGATAGGATTAAGACCAGCCAGGTTTAGGACAATAGTGTTGGAAAAAAATTTCATGGAAATTGTAAATAAATTAAAATTTTAAAAATAAATGAGGAAAGGAAAGAAATGACCGAACAATATGGTAGCCGAATCACGTCTTTGAAGACGCTTTCTTTAGGCAAATTTCGCCCCCACATAGGTGCAGACGGATTTTCGGACATCTGCCCAGGATAAGACGATTTCCTAATCGGATGATTTCCACCACTCGTGCACTCGAATGGATGAGAATCTCGAATCCCAAAAATCGCAGTCTTGCAGCAGCTTGAAAAACTAAAAACCAAATTTTTGAAAGAAAACTCAAAGAACTAGAAAGAAGATGAGAGAGCTTAGAAAGAGAGAGGAGGTTATGATCCTTTGTTGTAGAAAGCCTACACCCGAACGTCCCTTTTATAGGGCTTTTTGGGGGAGTTAATTCCCAACGGATACACCCATTTAAGAGTGTGAAACGGACACTTCCATGCAATAAATCTTGCGCAACTGCCATTAAGAGCAGCAGAATTCCATTATTCCACCATAAAGAGCAGCAAAAAAGCTGTCTCTAACGGTCACAAGAGAAACGGGCTTCGCAGATCCAGGTCAGTTCCAAGTCGACCCAAACTCAACCAACTAAGACCTAAAATAACGCACGCTCATGCGGGCCAGGCCGGGCCAGCCCGCCATGCAACTGGCTAGCCGGGCGCATGCGGTGAAAGTGTGTGGTCACCACTACCTAAGCCTTCTCTCAAGACTTACACCATAGTGATGAGTGTAAACAATAATAAATGACTCTAAAAGAGTTCTCCACAACCTATGTGGGACTCTCTTAAATAAAGAAATGAGGAAAACATGTGCTTTAATGCACAAAGATACCAACAATCCCCCACACTTTAAAGTACTGAAATAAAATATTGAAAAGGAAAAGTTGTTGCTGTAAGACATGCCCAGAGACTATGCATAAGTGTAGGTGAACTAAGTCTTGAACCTTCACGTAGTGTAGTAAGTTTGAAATACCAGAACTCTATGGCGAACTAGGATCTTGAACCAAGAGTTCATTTAGTAAATCGTACCTATTACACACAATCTTAGAAATTAGAAATTCCTATAGAACCATGCACCTTACCAGCCTTGTGCTATCCCGGTATTCATGAGCGCTCTAGAGAGTAGCCTAATGCTCTCATAAGAAGCGGCCTGACTTCCACACTCATATAGGTGTTCTCTATCAAAGATGCTCATGTACAACACCCTGCTTGTAAAAGACATAGAGTATCTTTGATTAATATACAGGACATGAACATTTCACACCATAGGAATGGGTATATACACAAGTAATGAGAATTTTGAAATGTTTCACCTTTGTCACCCAAATATAACTTTGTTTTTCCCATTGAACTCGTCCCATGGGATCTCCAATTAAACGAGTTGGGTGTTCGTTATTGGTGACTTGTCCTTTTTAGGCTTAAGTCTCATTCCCCTCGATGTAGATGTTACCCGTTCTGTAGTGAGTCCCTTAGTTTGTGGATCTGCTAAATTATTCATCGATCTCACAAAATCAATTGCAATTACTCCTTGCTTTTTGAGTAATTGTCTCAACAAACTGTGCCTTAGACAAATATGTCTAGATTTACCATTATAGTTCTTGTTACTTATCTTGTCTATTGCAGACCTTGAGTCGCTATGGAGATATATGGCCAGTATAGTACCGGCTTATTCCACAAGGGAATGTCGGTCAATAGGTTCTTCGGCCATTCAGCTTCTTCTCCAGTTAAATCCATACCAATGATCTCTGAGTCCATAGTGGATCGGGATTTTTAGATTTCCAAGAGACGGCTGCATTTCCTAAGGTAAACACATAGCCGCTCGTGGACTTGGATTCCTCTAAATCCGATATCCAGTTAGCATCGCAATACACTTCTACTATTGCGGGATATCTCTCATAATGCAAACCGTAGTCAATAGTTCTCATCAAGTATTTAAACACCCGGATAACAGCCGTCCAATACTCACTGCTGGGATTGCTTGTATAACCGCTAAACTGACTTACTGCATAAGCTATGTTAGGTCTAGTATAGTTCATTATGTACATTAAACATCCAATAGCTTTGGAATAATCTAATTGAGATACAATATATCATTTGTTCTTAGTTAATTTGACATTTGGATCAAAAGGAGTGGAAACACCATTCCCTCCAAACATGTTAAATCTCTTAAGTACTTTCTCAATGTAGTGAGACTGGGATAGAATAATTCCTTCTAAGTGTTTATGAATTTTTATCCCAAGTATCACATCCGCCTCACTCATATCCTTCATGTCAAACTTAGAACATCGGAATTTCTTAGAGTTCTCTACAGAATATAAATCAGTACCGAAAATAAGCTTATCATCAATATATAAACATATAATGATGCATGAATTGCCAATGAGTTTAAAATTGACACAGTTGTCCGACTCATTTATTTTAAAACCATCGTTTAATAAAACTTGGTCAAATTTCTCATGCTACTGCTTAGGGGCTTATTTTAGACTATACAGGGATTTAATTAATCTACAAACCTTGTTTCCTTTCCCCGGTGAAGTAAATCCTTCAGGTTGTTCCATATAAATTTCTTCTTTTAATTCCCTATTTAAAAATGCAGTTTTGACATCCATTTGATGGATAACCATATTGTAGATGGATGCTATCGCTATCAAGACTCTGATGGTTGTGATCATAGTTACTGGTGCATAGGTATCAAAATACTCCAATCCTTCATTTTGTTTGAGTCCCTTTGCAACCAATCTAGTTTTGAATTTTTCTATAAACCCATCAGTCCTTAATTTCTTTTTGAAAATCCATTTACAACCCAAAGGTTTAGTACCCGGAGGAAGATCTACAAGTTCCCAAGTATGGTTGGATAAGATAGATTCTATCTCGCTATTTAGGGCCTCTTGCCAAAAGGCAACATCAGGATACTGCATGGCCTCTTGATAGGTTGTGGGGTCACTTTCCAAAATATACATTAGAAAATCAAGACCAAAAGAGGTTTCTTTTCTGGGTCTCTTACTCCTACAGGGTTCAACATCTACTGAGTCATCAGATCCTGACTCAATAACTAGGGCAGGTATTCTATCAGTACCATTAATACCAGATACAACTTTTTTGAAAGGAAAGTAGTCCTCAAAGAAAACTAAATCTCTGGACTCAATGATGGAGTCTTTATCTTGTCCAGAGATAACAAGGAATCTATAGGCCTTACTATGGAGAGCATATCCTAAGAAAAAACTCTCTTGGGTTTTGAATCCAAGTTTGGTCCTTTTAGGGCCAAGTACAACCACATGGGCTAAGCACCCCCACACTTTTAGGTATTCTAAGTTAGGGGTTCTACCTTTCCATAACTCATAAGGAGTTTCATTGGTCATTTTAAAAGGTATCCTGTTCAGAATGTGACAGGCTGTGAGGAGAGCTTCCCCCATTTGTTCTTGGGTAGGCCCGAACTATTCAACATGGAATTTACCATTTCTACCAAGGTTCTATTTTTCCTTTCAAC
Organism: Camphora micrantha; assembly: GCA_003546025.1. Taxonomy (NCBI): domain Eukaryota; kingdom Viridiplantae; phylum Streptophyta; class Magnoliopsida; order Laurales; family Lauraceae; genus Camphora; species Camphora micrantha. The sequence continues at coordinate 20,636,362 of QPKB01000009.1, forward strand.
CACACCATTCTATTGTGGGGAGTAGGGGGTTGTCACTTGATGTATTATACCTAGAGTCTTACAGGTCTCTACAAATTCATTGGAGAGGTAGTCACCTCCTCTATCAGACCTCAAAGTCTTAACCTTTTTCCTTAATTGGTTTTCAACTTCAATTCGGAAAAGGTTGAATTTTTCAAGAGCCTTAGATTTATTTTTAAGTAAGTATACATAAGAAAATCTAGAAAAATCATCAATAAAAGTTATAAAATATTTCTTACCACCTCTAGTGAGATAAATATCAATGTGGATTAAACCCAGAAGTTCTGAACATCTTTCAACACTTTTGAAAGGCTTTCTTGAAAACTTTGATTGAACACAAATTTCACAAGAATTTGGTTTGAAATCAATTTTTGAAATCAGCCCTAAGTCCATCATGTTTTTTTCATATATGAATAATTTACATGTCCTAATCTAGCATGCTACAAATAAGGAGACACAATAATATAAGCAGAAGAAGAGGCAGTTTTATTACCAATAGTATTTCCATTCAACTTGAAAAGGCCTTCAAATATGTAGCCTTTCCCTACAAAAACTCCATTTTTTGTAACAACAAATTTATTTGCCTCAAATACTAATTTGAACACATTTTTGCTCAACACTGAACCAAAAACCAAGTTCTTTCGCACTTCGAGCACATGGAGCACTTTGGTCAAAGTTAGAGACTTGTCGGATGAGAGGTGAAGAATGACTTTCCCTTGACCAATTACTTTGGCCGTAGAGGAGTTACCCATGTAGAGTTCTTGTCCATCTCCAACCTGCTCGTAGGAGACGAATGCACTTTTGTCACTATAGATGTATTAGGTCGCGCCTGTGTCAACCTACCAATCTCTACAATTGTTGATTAAGTTCACCTCGTCACTACCGCCACAAAATTTTCTTTCACAAGATTGGCTTGATTTTTGCCATTAATGTTTTTCCTGTGGCGGCATTCCTTTGCATAGTCCCCTTTTTCTCGCAGACAAAACATTCTATAGCCTTTCTTTTGTATCCATTCTGGGCTTAAGGGCTTGGTATTGATTTTTCTTCTGAAATTTCTTGCCCTGGAAAGAATTGGGCTTGGGCTTCCTTTGATCATTTTTGGCCTTGGTAAGATTGGCCTTACCCATATGTTCAAGATCCTTATTCTTAGAATCATAGTCCCAATGATGTTCTTGGATCATGAGACGGACTATGAGATCTTCAAATTTCATCTCCTTTTTCTTATGTTTCAAGGTGATCCCAAAGTCCTTCCATGATGGTGGGAGTTTGTGAATAGTACTGCCAAGTACAAATTGTTTGGGAAATCTCATTCCTTCATTTTGGACTTCATTAATTATTTTCTGAAAATCTCTAACTTGTGTTATTACTGATTTCCTTCCTCCATTTAAAAGTCTAGAAATTGCTCATTGGCATACTTTTTGGTACCTGCATTCTCAGTAGCATATTCTTCTATCAATGCATCCCATAATTCCTTGGCATTTTGAATTTTGAAAATACGCAATACAAGGAATTATCTAAATGGTTTAAAATTTCATTTTTGCAATCGAAATCACCAGATTTTCCATTTCCCATGTTTCATAGTCATTCCTTTTCTCGGGAATCAGCCTTTTTTTTTTTTTTTTTGGGCAATCTCGCCGAATCACTGGCACTAATCATGTTGCATTACAACATTCGGAAATTTTTCTCCAGGGAGGGACTTGATCCTCTAATTTCTTCGGATTCGGGGATTCCTTTCCAAGTACCAAAGATATCTTCGTAAGTCTCGATCTCCTCGTCCTCAGATGATGAATCGGTTATACCTTCTATTAAAAGTAATTTCCCTTTTACTCTAGGGGGGGTCCTCATGGCATCCCCCTCCATCGGGAGGTTCGTTGCGGTCTAGGAGTTTGCTATGCCTGACGAAGTGCTTGCCTAGTTTCCAATTCTTTCTGGAGATCGTTACCTGATCATATGGGTCGAATCCTAACCCTTTTGTCCCTATCCTTGCTTCCTGGATGACGGGGTCAAGGATCTCGTCCTTGTTTTTGCCTAATCCTAATCTGGGATGATATCTGAGCTTTCTCATGAGGTTCCAGCCTTGTATACATCCTTTTCTTAATGGCGGTTTAGGTAGAGGGACCAGATCGGGTATCATACTCCGGACGGGATCGAGATCCATTAGGGAAATAATAGGATCGATCTTATATCCATGCGCTTTGGTCCCAGGCGGGATAGGAGCCGGCCGCAGGGTGGGGAGTATCTAAAGTCCTTCCAGTTCAATCACAGGCGGGTCCCCTATTAGCTTCATGATTTTTCCTAGATGGGGAAACTTAATGCATTGGTGCCTAGTGGACATGACCGCCTTCATGTGATTCAGCCAGCGACGTCCCAATATCAAGTTAAAGGTCGCCGGGATATCCATGACGTAGAACTCTTCAGGTATCAAAATCGGGCCTGCTTGTACCAATAATATGATCTTCCTGCAAACATTTTTCTTACTTCCATCATACCCTGTCACCACCAACGGGGCTGGGGTTAGGTCCTTAGTGGTCAAAATCCAACGTCTTGTATGTTTTAAGCGGACAGATGTTCCAAGACGTCCCCGTGTCTACCAGAGCACCAAATACTTCTTTCCCGACCACCCTAACCGTGAGATGTAGGGGCGAGGTGAAAGATAGTGTGATTCAGATCTGAACTCCTTTTAAGAAAAGAGTTCTATGGCTGGAATTTTAAAAGAGAAGAGATATACCTTTCTTATCTGAGCCTAGGAGCTTGGGACAATCTTTCTTCCAGTGACCTTTGAGGCCGCACTTGAAGCATTTCCCTTTGGGCTTTCACCTGTGCCTTTGTCCTTCTTCCCAGCATTGCCCTTTTTCTGTCCTTTTCCCTTACCCTGCTTCTTCTTGAACTTTTTCCCTTTCGGGTTCAGTTTAGAGGAAGACTGGGAAAAGTGAAGTTGGCCTTTAGGCTTCATGATGGCCTCTGCCGCCTGGAGTTCTTTCATTAACTCTGAGAGAGTCATGTCCATCTTGCTCATGTTGAAGTTGAGCTTGAACTGGTTGAAAGACCCCGGCAGAGTTTCTAGAATCATATCAGTCTGACTCCCTGCATCAATCTCAGCCCCTAGGATCTCAGCTTCATTGAAACAATCCATCATTTTGAGCATGTGCTCTCTGACAGGTGTTCCCTCAGCCATCCTAGTATTCATGATTGTCCTTAAAGCAGCTTGCCTAGCTGGCCTGCTTTTGTCTGCGAACATTTCAGACAAGGACAACATGATATCAGAAGTTGTGTCCATTTGCTCATGCTGCGTTTGCAACACGTTGGACATGGAAGCAAGCATGTAGCATTTGGCCATGCTATTCGCCTTTTTCCATTTCCTTTCAGCCTCTAGCTGGTCATCTGTAGAATAATCATCAACGGTAGGACAGGGTTCCGACAAAACATACTTGTACTCCTCAGCGGTGAGTACTATGTTAAGGTTTCTTTTCCAGTCTACGTAATTTGGGCCAGTCAATTTGTTCTCACGCAGAATACTCATCAATGGGCTAAAAGAGTCCTTCCCCATCTCTCTGGATATATATAACAGGTTATAATTAGACGTGCAGTATATATGTAACATGTATATGGTGCTTGTAATAAAAGGAAAAACATGCACAAGACTTTTTACATTATATAACCCTAATTATAATGTATCAGTGTCTCAACTTCCTCATAGACCCTCCATCGAAGGGATGGCCGAGCCTACAGTCACGTTGAGTTAAGCATTGCTTATTTGGATTATCACTGTCTGGATACGCATAACCAGTGATAGTCCAATCACTGATTGGTTTGGCCTCATATGACAAATAACACTAACTCCTAGGGAGAGGTTATTACCGTCTTATGTCAAGTGTATTACCATCTCTTATGAGCATTCCCAGAATGTCTATGACTCAAGTCCTCCGAAGGGAAGTGACTTTAATCCAATCTTGAAGTGAACTTTAGTAAAGAACTCCACCGAAGGGATGGCCGCTCCCACCAACACTTCATTGACATTCTATAGAAGTGATCTTTAGTAAAGAACTCCACCGAAGGGATGGCCGCTCCCACTAACACCTCATTACGAATATTCACATTAGTTCACCTACTAACCCATCGAAGCAATCTTTAGTAAAGAACTCCACCGAAGGGATGGCCGCTCCCACTAACACTCCAATGGGATAGCATGAACCGAAAATGGAAAGCCGTGGGGTTTTTCCAAGCCCCTCTCCCACTTGATTATTTAACACTAGGGTTTTGAAAAAACACTTTTGATCGTTACTCAAACCTTGTTTAAATCTAGCAAACTTGGTTAACAATTTTCATGACTCAATTGCTTAAGTCATCAAAAAAAAAAAAACTTTTGCTTTAAAACATATTGAGTAAAGATCTTGGGACCAATGGGTTATGGGCCCACTATGGTATCAACATATTAGATTTTAGTTTGGCCTCTTTTGGAAACTTAGGGTACCAAGGTAAACTAAACCCTATCCAATTTTAAACCTTAGACAAATAGAAGGTGCTGGTCTAAGATCCGTTTAAAAACAATTTGCCAAACAAAAACAATCCAATATAGAAAGATGCCAATTTTAAGAACCTAGTGGTGGCTATGTTACTAGGTGATAAACATAGCAATTATATAAAGCATTCAACCATGCATTCCATATATAAAAGCAAATAAAAGAATGCAATCCTTGATGGCTCCCTGCTCTTTCGGACTTCAAATCCTTTTCCAATTAGGAAACTTGGTTAAGAGTCCTACTTGCGCTAGGAAACCTCCGTTGCCTCCGTCACCATGGGACCCGGTTTGTTGCAACCTTCCTCGCTTGAAACTTTCCTTTTCTTGCTTGTTACAATAAATCAAATTTATACAAGCAAACTCATGAAAAACAAAAACCCAAAATTACATTGGAGATACCTATGCTTTTCAAGAAAGCTTACATCAAGACTAGTTGAAAATAAAAACAAGGAAAAAAAAACAATCTCCTATGGTTGCTAACCGCGCAACCGTACACTTTCCAACTAATTAAAACCATCCAAATCCACACACATACATGCGAACCATCAAGGATGCAATTATATGGCTGCAAACAAAGAGGTTAGTGCATTCGAAGTGCTATGTACAGCACTATATAGTGATCTGAAATTTTTCCAGCACCCTGGAAAAATATTCCTGCACTCTTTTATGCAGTCAACAGCAATCTGAAATTGTTCCAACAGCCTGGAAAAGATTTCTGCATTCTATTTATGCAGTAAACAGTGCTCTGGGTAAATTCCAGCAGCCTGGAATAGATTTCTGCACACTATTTATGCAATAAACAGCAACCTAAAGGGCGCCACCATGCCCTTAAATAATCTAGGATTGATATCCACACAACATGGGATCATGATTAATCATGGTGTGGCTCTGATACCAATGAAAGATAGTGTGATTCAGATCTGAACTCTTTTTAAGAAAAGAGTTCTATGGCTGGAATTTTAAAACTTTTAACTAGGATCAGAATTAGAAAGTAAACCAGCCATGTAAATCACACCATAACACCATGCAATCATAATCTACTTGTGTGAAAACAAATAAGATACATAGGAGAACATATACCCGATTATATGAAGACTTAAAATCTCTGAAACAAAGTATGCAAAGGGGCTGAAATCAGACTGCAATCAAGCAATGAGTTGCTGGAATTTCCTGCAGCAATTTTCCTTTGTAGTCTTCTCCTCTATTCCCCTTTCTTCTAATCTGATTGGTTAGTGTTGGTGGGAACACAACCAGGTTTCCTTCTTCTTGTTTTCCTTGATTTTATGTGAGAAGACCAGACCTGATATGGTCTTTCTCCAAGAGGAAAAACGTGGACCAACAAGAACTTCTCTCTTTGTGCAAGACAACTGTGGACGTCCAAGGGGGTGGCTGGCTGTTCTACCTCTCTTCCACGCCCAAAGGGTTTTTTCTCTCCTTCTTTTTGCTGATTTACGCCCAGGGGGAGGAAACCCAGCCATATATATAAAAAGGGAAAAAACTTTTTAGAAAGATCTTTCCTTAAAGAATAAGGAAACCAAGAGTTACTAACCAAAAAGGAAACCACCCTATTTGGACGTCCAGCCCCTTATTTCATCTAGTTTAGTTTCTAAAAAATAATTAGAAGGCTACTAAACTTAAGGAGAACTTGCACAAAAAGAAATCCTTCCAAGTAATGGGGCCTACACAAACTTAGGACCCACAAACTAGGGACCACATTGGCTAGCCCACACTAACTATGGTCCATGCACCAAATAATTTATCTAGAGATGTAATTCATGTATGCCTTCATGGACCTATTTGAATTTACACTCAAAATTATTTCTCCACACATTTAAACAATTTAGGAAACCTTGCCAATCTAGGAAAGTGGCTAGAGAAGGGACCAAAAGACATATTTGCCCTTGGCTCCCAAAATGACCAAAATGTTCATGCTAACCCCATAGCAACACTAGGATCATTTTAACCTTAACTCATTCCACTAGAGAGTTATGGTTGCACTCCAGGGACAAATATTAAATTGCAAATAAAGCTCATCATAAACTGACAATTGTCTTTGACCTACCAAGTACAATGACCACAATGCCCCTCTATGTAACATCCATAATCAAGTAGGTTAACCGATGTACTATCTACCTTCTTGATTACATCTCAACCTTAGAATTTCATATCCTTGACCTAATCATCATTCGGATATCATTCTCTTGATCCAGGGAGCGACCCACAAGTACAATATCCATATGGAACATCCATATACTAAAATCTTAGATTCTGATGATTAATCGGATAATTCTGAGGGGACGATCATTCCATCATGTGATGGCATAGATTCCATATTGCATTTGCACGTCCCAACTAATCAAGCCCAAGCACCCAAAACACAGAGCTGTTGACCCATGAACAGGATCTCACCCATAGTGAATTAAAGCACAAGAACTCGACTTCATCAGTTCATCCACAAATGCTCAAGATTAAGAGCACTGGTCACTCAGTAGCAAGAGGTGATTTGATCTCTCTCTGTGATAGTACTATTTTAGAGATCACACCTACAAGTGGTCCTGTTCAATGCATGACACATGCACTAATGAGATAAATCCGGAAAAGCCTCCCGTGACTTAGGTAAGTCACCCTGAATACAGGAGAGTATCTCATTATAACTTATACCAAGATGAAGTGCCCAACTCCATCTCTCAGTTATGAACAAGTTTATTGTTTCAAGTGTCCATGACTCAGACCTAACTGTGTGTAGCCACTACACACCTAAGTCATTACTAGAAAACAATGGGCCTTACACAACCATACAAATACACAAGTATAAAGAGAAAGAAGTCATTCCATTAAATAACCAATAAATATCCAGTTACAGAGATGAAAGTGCAGTCAGTGGGCTTTAGGGCATACACCAATCCCAACACGAGGTTCTTGCTTCAGGTGGTATCTCTTTTAATTCCTTGTCGGTGAAGTTGAGGGTCAGTAAGAAAGTCTCTGGGGACAAGGAGGCGATGGACGTCCTTAGTTGTGTAAGTGGGTGATGACGTCCATCAGTTGTTTTTGATGCATCGATTGTTTTTGATGCATCGAGGAAGTCTTAATCAGGTCAAGGATCGACACTTTGGCGGGTATTTTCGTTAGGTGCCCTAGGAGGTCATATTCTATCCAAGTCTCTAACTGAACCTGAGCTCTTTCTTCGACAATTTCTTTACTCTGCTCGTCGGGGACTTGCAAGCCTGGATCTGGCGTATACATGATCAGAGGTAATCGTGGTGGGTGGATCCATCCTGATCGGAGGTGTGCTTGCAATGACTATATCTGGAGGATGAGTCAACTGGGAGTAAGTGACGGTTTGAGACCTCCTGCAAGACACCGACCCGAGTGATCGCGATTAGTACTAATTAAGTTGTGTTTTAGTTCTAATGTGATTAATGGACTTTGGTTAAGTTGGGATTATAAAAGCTTTTTACATAGTTTTGGGGAATTTTGAGGGCCTTTGTAAGTGATGGGACCCTTTGGGGGTTTCTTTTATGACTTTGCGTGTCCTTGGAGGATTACTCGAGACTCCAATAAATTGTATTTCAATCTCGTTTTACTCATCTCATTATTCTCTACAACTTTCATGTTGGTCCCGTGCCCGTTCGAAACCCCGGAACCCGACTTTCCCGACATTGAGGGCAAAATAGTCTTTTTTACACTAAATCTGGATATGAGATTTGATATCCCCAAAACCCATAAAATTTATACTTTTTAGAAACTAAATATTTCGACGATCACTTTCCCCTTCTTCATCAAACACATCCGAGATCCTGAAAGCCATGTTCTTAGCCCTACAAGATTGCTAGTGGTGGAGCCCACTCTCACTTGCTATATAAAAGAAGCCCTTCCTCTCTTTTCTCTTTTCTAGCTCAAAAGATTAACCAAGCTAGGCTTTTTCTTCACCTGCTCCTTCTTCTTGCTATCCCATCTCCCAATCTCTACCAAACCTTTGCCAATGGAGAAATGCATGTCATCATCTTCTTCCTCTCCTTGAGAGCTTTCTAGTGACACCATTTGTGGAGGAAGTCATCCACTTCAAGATCTTCTTTGAGCCATTCTTGTCCATTTGAAGACCCTACAAGTAAGCTTCTCCTTCAATCTCTTAGATTGGTGTTCTTATAGCCTTGGAGAAACTTCATCTCCATTGTTATAAGTTTTCTCTTCCCCATTCTTGACTTTGACCATTTAGGATTTGTTTTGGGGGTTTTTGTTTGTAGCTTGGAACCTTTGGCTTGGAAGAGTGATTAGAGCTTGATTTGCTAAGCTTGGACCCAAGGCAAGTGGATGAATAGAAATTTTGAACATGAAATGGTTTTTATGAGAAATGTGGATGACTTTACTAACTATTCTTGTCTTGCATTGGTTTTGAAATAAATGCTCATGAATGAATCTTATTGGTTTGTTTAACTTTTTGGAAAATTTGGCATTCATTGTCTTTTATTTAGTACTTGTTTATAGTACAAATGAATCTTTATGATTGGTGGATTTTCTCTCCACTTTTGTGGTTGGATATGGTTGAGAAGGAGGTGGATGGATGATTGTTTGTGGAAGATTTGATGGTATTTTGAATGGGGTTTGAAGTAGGTTTTGAGCCTCTCAATTTGGTGAAGAAATGAGGCTCAAAAGGGGTTTGAAAGAAGAGAAAACGGAAGGAGCTAAACTGTCCCCGGAATCAGTTCCTGGACAGTTCGCTCGAGCGAACTTGATAGGTCACTCAAGCAAACTCACCCAGAGGACAGTTTGCTTGAGTAACCCTTGGCCCACTCGAGCGAACCCTCCCAGAACCTCTCACAGAAAGTGGTTAGCTTGAGTGAACTGATACTTCACTCGAGCCAACCTGAACTGGACAAGTCCGCTCGAGCGAACCCTTCCAGAGACCACTTCGCCCGAGCAAACTTTATCATCCGCTCGAGCGACTTGTACTGTTCACCTGGGGCTATGTTAGAAGCAAGAATGAAATGTTTAAGTATTTGGAAGAGGTTTATTGGAAGCCCGTTTAAGAAAGAAATCCCACTATGAAGATTCATCGAAGTTTTGAAATTACCAAGTTGTATAAGGAGCCCAACATGTCTCCAAAACTCAAGGAGTACCAAGTTTATACAGAATTGACAAACGAGACCCTAATCACCTTGAATAATTCTTGAATCCCGATACTTGTTCCGAAATTTCGAAAGTTCAATTGCATTTCATTGTTCCCAAATTTTATTATGCACTCCCGAGATTCATGATTTATGATTTGTCATTCCCAAAAATACTAAGATTACAATTATAGCATTTTGCTAGCCCCGATGTGCATTACCCAATATCGAAGTGACATTTGTGCCTTCGAGCACCCCCGCCCCGCCCGTTTATATATTTGCATCATATGTATTTTAATACATGTCCCGATTTCTATTATGTGTCATATGAGTCGGCACCACTAGGTTTGGAAGACCTTGTCGGTTTTATCCACCGACTTGGAGATCCCACTCCCGTCTCGCCAGCTACAGTTTGGATCCCGATACCCGGTTTACTACCGTGGTCCCGTCCCGATACCCGGCTTGCTACCGTGGTTCCCAATGCCCAGCTCGCTACCGTGGTCTCGTCCCGTATAATTATATGTATATGTATATTTCGTTGATTCTCCTCACCTTGTGTGATAGAGATCAACGTCCCGATGTGCTCTTATCACTCCAGTGATAGAGGATTTAGCTTTGTGTGGTTGCTATCTTGATAGTTTTCTGGTTCATTGGTACCTTTACATGCTTTTATATTGCACATGTGTTTTGAACAAATAATTTAGTACTAGCATGGAAATTATTGTTTTTAACATATTTTCAATGTTTTTAAGGCAAATTTAGTTACGGTTTTATTGTTATATCATTTCACCCACCTGCCAGACCGTTGTATTTGACCCACTCTTTGGTACTCAGGTCCAGACGTTGTTTATCTCGAGGTGGAGCTTAAGGAGGTGGTCGGCGAACCGCAACATTTAGTTGAGTGGCACGCTTATGATGTTGTCTAGACATTCGGTTGCATCGAGATACGATACATTTTGGGGATTGTGATTAACTCATTCTTTTGGGAAGTTATCTTGGGTTGTACTGGCCTTTGTTGGCCTTTATTTTTGGGAATGTTAATTAAATGATCTTTTGTATAAACATTGAATATTTACTTTTGGGAAATATGCTATCATGATCATTGCTCACTCTAACATCAACTATTCTTATACATATTATCAGTCTTGTTATTTCGGGATGAATTATGGATTTGATTTGCTACACGCTTCCGCACTTAAACAAAAATATTATGTTGATGTGATATCCTCACCGCGGACACCTGTGGGAAATCGCGTGTGCGGATGAAACGTTCTTCCTAGATCCGTGTACGTATTAGCCAAGTATGCATATGCTTTAATGCATTGGCATTTTATCACCATCCTTTATGCGTCCCGATCCCAGATTAGGTCGGTAACTCGGTCCTAGGTCGCGACACCTCCCATGCATTAAGTCATTGTCAAAGTACACTTTGTAGACGTCATGGGAGTTGACTACCATGTCGGTTCTGAGATTATTTAGTCTGAATTTAGTCTTCCCGTCCCAATTGACGTATTTCCAATAGTCATCATCTTCAAAAAAATCATCATAATGGGGTTGATTTTGACTAATGGTCTATTGGATCGGGAAATCAGTTGATTGATGTGCAACAATTGCCGACGGTCCTTGCAACGGTTGTGTCGAGGTTGACACAACGTGTTGCGGCATCGGGTTCATGTAGATTTGCATGTTAGGCATCCGCTGCGTCGTACCAGCAGGTGGACCTTGGGTTTGTTGCGCTCTTTGTGGACCGTGGACTCCCATGGGTCATAGATCAAGTCTCTGGCAGTATAACAATGGATTAAGTCGTGTCCTAGCATCCTGTGATACGCACAAAATCTCGATCGATCAAGGTGGTCCGGCCATTGCTGTTGTCTTTTTGGTGGAGGCTGAATAGCGTTCTATTCTAAGAGTGACTAGAAAACAGTGATCCAAAGTTGAAGGAAGGGCGGGTAGTTAGCCCTTTTCGGTCCAAGCCTTCTCTTGTTCCCATCATTGTTTTGGCCTGAAATGTTGTTATAGTTGTACGGGACTACGTTATAGCTCGGCCGAGAATCGGCATCCTGATTCGGGTTTTGAGGCATCACCGGCTGATTCATAGGCGGTCGTGCCGGATTTATGTTTTGTCTTGGATGAACGGGTCCCCCTTGCTCATGTGGTTGTTGACCATATCTTTGATCATTCCGAGGAGGGTCCCGGTAGTTGTGATCATTCCGGAAGTTCTGAGTATCTCGTTGAAAATTAACATCCTGATTTTGCCCTTGACTCTGGTGTTGATTGAAATTCATTTCCTGACCACGATTGTATGAGCGATAAACCACTTCTTGGGTTGAGTTCGCTTTCGGGGTTGCTCGGTTTTCCACTTGATTGGTCAGACGACGGGCAATCTTTTTTTGATCGAAGATGCCCAGGTTATTCAGTATCCCATCGTCTAGGTTCTGTTTCATTCTTGATAACCTATGATGTTGGCCGCTCCAGTTCATGTCAAACCCCAACCCAGGATTAACCCAATAGTGTTTGCTTAGTGTGTGCTTAGTCTTGATCGGGTTTAGTTATCGTGGGTTAGAGTTTGATTAGTTTTAGTCATGGTTATAGCTTTGGGGAGTTCGAGAACATTTAGTGTTAACTAGGCACACTTAGGAAGGCCTAGGTGTACGTGTAAGCGTGGGAAGATCGTGTTTGGTTTCGTGTTAATCGTGATTTTCATTTCATTTAATTGGTTTTATGATTATGTACAACTTTCGTGTTTAGCCCGTTTATGTTTGTAGCCCAGAAACTCAAGTTTTGGCCAAAAAGGGTAAAATAGCCTTTTCACACTCAAATCTGGACACAATTTTCGAGATCCCAAAACCATGTCAAAAATATACTTTTTTGAAACTAGATATTTCAAGGATCGTTTTATCCTTCTTCGTCGACTACATTTGAGGCCCATAAGACTATGTTTTGACTCATGCAAGATTTGCACCTAAGAGACCCACTTGACAAGCACTAAAGCTACTTTCTGTTGACACCAAAAATGTCACTATGTCCCTTCAACACCAAAAGCTACATGGAGCCACATCCTGCCATAAATAGGAAGGCGCCACTTCAAGCACCAGATCTTGTCAGAATCAAACAAAAACTACAAGATCCTTCAAAGCAGCCAAAAGAAGGGTACACATGAAGTTTCGGGCCATTTCGACATCATTTGGCCTAACTTCACTCCTCCGACAGCCAGGCAGGAGCTCCCGGCAGCGACAATGTCGAAGACTTCAAAACTTCGATCAGAGCTTACAGATGGTCTCAAAATACCTCCAAAAGGCCCCCTGCCAAATTTCAAGTCAAACGGACGACGTTTGACCCTTCATCAACTCTCAGGAAGCAAAAACAGGCCTACCGGCAGCGGAGCACCCCGGAATCATGGCATCCAAATTGGAGCTAATGGATCATCTCAAAATGACTCCAATAGGTCCCCTGTCAAGTTTTAGGTCAAACGGACATCGTTTGGCCTAGTTTCAAAGCTCGGCATTATCCTCGAGGTGAAATCAAGGCGAGCATTTGCGGGACCCCAAAAGGCTTCAAAACTCAAACCAAAGCCCATGGTTGGTCTTACATACTACTCAGAAGGCTCCCTGTCAAATTTCAGGTCAATCGGACATCGGTTGACCACAAGTCAAAGCTCGGCATTTCTCTCATGGCGAAATTAAGGCAAGCATTTGCGGGACCCCGAACGGCTTCAAAACTCAAACCAAAGCCTATGGTTGGTCCTATCTACTGCTCAAGAAGCTCCACGTCAAATTTCAGGTCATTCCGACATCGTTTGGCCTAGTTTCAATGCTTGACAAAAAATCGGCAAAACCGCACAACAAAGTCTTCGGCTTTCCAGAAAAATAGGAAACTTTGTGCTCCGATTTGCGTGGCTTCTCATCGGGTTTTCTTCAAGAGAATCAGGCCAATAAATGAGGGGAAATGTCAGAAAAATTACAGAAGAAAAAAGAATGAAAAAAGATCGAAAAACGGCGAAGAAACGGCGACCGAACGGCAGCCAAAAAATGGGCCCAAGGCCCATGGTCGCCGGCGACCATGGAATTCCGGCGACCCAAAAAATCGCCGGAAGACCTTTTTTCGGATCCTTTTCGCGTTTCGAGTTGATTGGCCCCTGTGATTTTTCCAAAATCTGATTTTTCGTGCATGAAATCCGTCGATCTTCGTCAACATCACGGATTCGCCGCCGAAGTCATTGGATGATCATTAGATGCCTCGAAATCGTCAACCGGCCGACAAAGAAAGCACACTTTCTGCCCGCCTGATCGTGAAATCGACAGGACAGATGTTGCCGGCACGTTGACATTAATCAATGTCTGAAATTGCATCGCCATCCGACATCAAACAACATGTGGATCCACCGGCGGTCATCGCAAGAAGAATTCCAAAAGACGTGGCGCGGCCCGCGACTCTTCGAGCGACTTGGCGACCAATTAATGAAGTTAAATGACCCATTTTATGACAAGTTATTGCGGTCATTAACTCATTATTTTGGACGGCCCAATCAAAAGCAAGCAAATGGGAGTTACAAGTCAAAGGATTTATGGCATTAAAGCCATGAAACTCCTCCCATGATGGGGATTAAAAGCAATTAAAGGCTCATTATTCTCCATCGGCCAATCAGATTCAAGGAAAAAGGAGTTACAAAACAAGTAATTTAAAAACTTGTAACTCCTCCCATTATGAGTATTAATGCATTCAATGCTCATAAACCCTCCTAAATGGCTACCAAAGGCCTATAAATAGGAGGGCATTCCAAAGGGAAAGGATCTAGCTCTCGCTCTCCCCCCGACGAAGACAAAAAAAAATCCAGAGAATTGCCCAGAAAATCCAGAACTCCTGCAACTCTGCTGCAAAGACCACCAAAAGGTGATTGAAGCACCCTTGGGGGGCCACCCCCCCCCCAAGGACCTCCCTTCTTCTACCAACATGGGTAAAACGTGGCTTTTCAGCCCGTCTACTTAGCTTTTTATCGGATATAAGACCTTCTCTTGGTCTTTGTCCTTTAAAAATCTGAGGTTAAAAAGCCAAGCCAAGAATCCAAGCATCGTGTTCTCATCTGCATGGACGATGGAGGAGCCCATACATGACTCGCGACCATCGATTTGAACGTCTCCCCACAATCGAATGAGAAGTCAGATTCCTTTTCTTGATTTTTATTGTACTTTATTTTTCTTTTAGAGACAAAAATCACAACTCTTGTCTTTCATAATGGATAAGACTTGTAAATCGCCTTTTACGGCAAAATCGCCTTTTACGACAACAAATGAAATCGCCTTTCACGGCATTAAAAAAAACCCTTTTTTCTCTTTTCTTAAAATATGTGTGCAATAGAAACTAGAAAAAGTTTCATTTCCCCTTTCTACTTGTGAAGGTGGATCTTCGGATCACCGTTTCTAAATTCCAAGTAGAAAAGTGAAATTGGCATACCCGTACAAAAAAAAGGAAAGATGTTGTTACCCTTTATCTTTTCTTCTCCTCCCCTCCGCCGTACCCCGAAAGACCCGGGGCGGAGGCAGCGGGAGAGAGGGAAGAATCGGGTCCATCAACCCCCTCATGCTACAACATCCTTCTCGGATGCCCCTGGATACACGAGAGTGGTGTTGTTCCTTCAACTCTTCATCAGTGCATCAAGTTTGTTGGCGACGACGGCTTGGTACATCGGGTATTTGCGGACAAAAGGCCTTTCAAAGGCAAAGAAGTCCATTTTGCAGACTCGCAGATGTACAAAGATGAAAACGAAGAAAAGGAGAAAGAAATAGCATCCTTTGCCGAAAGTCTCCAGAAAGATAAAGGCAAGGCTCCTCAGCAGTCACCGGAAGAAAATCAACCATCCGGCAAAACCAAGGAGAGCAACCAATCTCCTTTTGTTGTCTCCCTCAAGTCATCGAAGCCTCAACATCTCGTGTCTGTGAAGATATTGATCTCCCTGGATATCTCTTTGAAGAGTTACCCGTCAAGGATCCAGGAAGCTCCTCCAATTGGTACGATTTCTCTGATGATGAAGAGGAATTGTCCGATGATACAGATGCACAGTCTTCTGGTCCAGAAGAACCATCATCTCCAAAAGAAGTGCCATACTTCGATCCAGTTTCAACAGGCGATTGGGACCATCTCATAGCGAGTCTTGAGAAGAGTGCCGATCAAGAAGACCCATGGTCAGAAGCACAGCCTTGGTCTGAGAATACCTTTGAAACTCCGGAAGGTCTTGTTGAGTTGGAAGCCTCCGAAAATATTATGGAGGAACCACCTTCAAGTCTTCCAACAGAAGATTCTGTTCAAAAGATAGACTTGGGAACGCCAGATAGCCCACGTCCTGTATTCATAAGCAAGAATATAAAGGATGATGAGTTACCCGAGTATATCGCTTTTCTTCGTGAGTTTGTTGATTGTTTTGCATGGTCTTACGCTGAAATGCCTGGTTTAGACCCCAAAATAGCAGTTCACAAACTCAATCTACAAAAAGATATCAAGCCTGTCAAACAAGGCCAAAGAAGATTTCGTCCTGACATAATGGACAAAATTGAACAAGAAGTTCAGAAACTCAAAAACGTTGGCTTCATCCGCGAGGAACAGCATCCTGAATGGTTGGCCAACATCGTCCCAGTGACAAAGAAAAATGGGCAGATTAGGGTCTGTATTGATTATAGAGACCTGAACAATGCATGTCCTAAAGATGAATTTCCGCTCCCCATACCGGAGGTGATGATCGACAACACCTGTGGATTCGAGCGGATGACATTCATGGATGGTTTCTCTGGGTACAATCAGATAAAAATGCATCCTGAAGATGAAAGACACACATCATTTCGGACCCCATTTGGCGTGTATTGTTACACTGTAATGCCATTTGGTCTGAAAAATGCTGGTGCGACATATCAGAGGGCTATGATGAAGATATTCCAAGATATGCAGCATAAGACGGTCGAATGCTACGTTGATGACCTCGCCGTCAAAAGCAAAAAGAAAGAAGACCATCTCAAAGATCTTCGAGAAGTCTTCCTCCGACTACGCAGGCACAAACTGCGAATGAATCCCCTAAAATGCTTCTTCGGTGTATCATCGGGTAAGTTCCTCGGATTCGTAGTTCGGAAAGCGGGAATAGAGCTTGACCCTATCAAAGTCAAGGCTATCCTAGAAATGCCATCCCCAAAAACCCTGAGACAGTTAAAAGGGCTTCAAGGAAGATTGGCATACATTCGACGGTTCATCTCCAACCTGTCAGGGAAATGCCGTCCATTCTCCCGCCTAATGAAAAAGGGCGTGGACTTTGTCTGGGATGCTGAATGCGAAACTGCGTTCCAAGACATCAAGTCATACCTGACCAAACCTCCAGTACTGGCTGCCCCCACAACTGGAAAACCATTTATCTTGTACACAAGAGCCCTCGACCACTCTTTGGGAGCTCTACTTGCACAAGGAAATCA
>QPKB01000009.1:20654412-20770618 GCA_003546025.1 Camphora micrantha
TGCATCTCCATAGTTTAAAAAAAAAAAAAAAAAACCAACGAAAAAGAAAAGAAAAAAAAAGAGAGAATAATACAAAAAGGAGGGTACATGTGTGACTCAACAAGGTGGAAATTCAAAATGCAAGACTTAGTCGCCGAAATCAGAAGTGTATAAAGGAACCAAAAGTGTGATTCTATGCAAATTCCTTAAATCTTGTTATCCATTTCCTCTAAATTCTTAACCCTTCACCCAAGCCCCATGATAACCTATGTGTAAAAGTCCTACTTAATTCTAGGTGAAGTGTAGTCCTAGTGTGGAGATGAGATGGAATGGGAGCCTATGGTGTATGATTTCACTTCAAGCATGTGGTATTTTTCATGAGATCATTGTCTGTTCACTCTTAGACAATTATTGAGTGTTTTATTGTGAGTGTATCCATGGTGAGGATTGAAGTTAAACTGATTTGCAAAAATGATTGTTTGGTTGTGTGAAAGCCTAAACTGAAAGTTATGTTAGTATTGTTTTACACTCGACCCTTTGAGCTTATAAGCTACGTTGTTATTTGGATAATCTCTAAAATTGGTTGAGACTCTTCCTTCTTAAAATCATGTACTGATCAGACATCTCTGAGACTAATGGTGGAAGGATAGGATTCATATTTTAGTGTTTCAAATTTCTTACTTGTTTATTTTATTGTTTTGCTCGAGCACTAGCAAAAGGTAAATTTGGGGGAATTTGATAAGTGTTTAATTGTTTACAGTTTTAGCCCTAATATTTGGTTTATCTTGTGCTAGTCATAGTTATTTTATTTGATTTTACATAGTTTTTGTTAATCTTTATGTAAAGGTCAAAAGGAGCTAAAAAGAGAAGAATTCATGAAGAGAAGTAGGCGTGAATCACCAAGTAGGGTCATGTTGGGTCCCATCCAAGTTGTTTCAGATTTCAAAGATTCCTTTCTAATTCTTTCGACAACTTACAATTCAAATTAGAAGGAAAGAATTGGAGAAAAAGAAAGCATAATCAAATAAGGACAGTGAAAGAAAGAAGAAAAAGAAGAAATCGCCAACATGTTACACGCCCAAAGGGGCCCCACAGCCATTGCAATGTTTGAAGTTCAGAATTTAGAAACTTATTCAAGTACAAGTGGAGCCCAAGAATACAGAAGAAAAAGGAGAAAAAGAAGGAAAGTTTAAAGCAAGAATCCAAGCCAAGTTAGAAGTCTAAGAAGGGGTCCCACAATCAATGTTGCACGCACCATATGGGCCCACTTTTATGTTAAAAGCTTCAGATTTACTCTCTTTCAATTAAATCTCAGATTTGTGGGTCCATGTGAGGAACTTTCTAGAAGAGACAAGTGGGACCGGATTTAGAAAGTCTTGCTAATCAAGAAAGAAGACTCCTATTTCATTCTAATTAGGAAGCCTAATTGTAAAGAAAGTTGGAGACCTAATCATACAAGGATTATCTTCATTAAAGAGGGCTATTGCAAGAGTATGAAAGGACATCCAAGGGGTGGACGACCAGCACCATGATCACACATACAACATAATTTGTGGAGCATTTTGGAGAGAGGAAATTTGAAGAAAGCTGCTGGCCGACCCATTCTTCTTCATCAATCTTTTAGAGTTCTTATTATGTACTTCTTTTCTAAGTTATTTTTCATTACAAACATGAGTAGCTAAACTTTTTAGGGCTAGGGTGTAATTGAAACCCTAGCCTAGTTCTCTATAGTCTCTTTTGGCATCTTTTAATTCAGTTTTGTTGGTTGAGTTTCTAAACCATGTTTTTAATTGATGAGTTGTGTATATGCCATGCCAACCATGCCATGTTCAATTAATTTTAAGAGTAGCTAACTTAATTTTGATTGATCTTGATGTTAAGCATCTAGGGTTTAGAACCATGTGTAATCTAAGTATATGCCATGCTTAGACTCATGCATTTATCATTCCCATTGTTTTTATGCATTATGTGTGTTTTAACTAGGACATATGCCATGCTCAGTTTTTGCATCATAATGTACAATTTATGTAGTATGCCACTCATGAATTAGGTTTAGGGGAATAATAATCTAGATACATATGTCACGGTCTAGGTTGATAGATGTCATTAATAATTTTGATTTTTTATTAAACGATAATAAGGGACATGCATAGGATAGGTTAGGGGAGTAGATGAAACCCTAGTTCGTTCATTTTTATTGTTTTCAAACCTAGTAGTATTCTTGTTAGGTTACTTTCAATTTAGCTTTTGGTTATTTTAAATAGATTAATTTACTGTTTTTAGTAGTTTAATTTAATCAATCAACTGAAATTCAATCATCTTTTTCATTTATTTAATATTTTGATTTTTAGTTGCTTTTGACATTATTTTATCACAAGTCTTCTTGGGATCGACCTCGTACTTACAATTCACTACACTACATAGTGATCTTGTGCGCCTGCGAGTTTTAATTGTGTGCATACTAGTAGCTTATTTCTAGGTTGCTTGGTACATACATTTCATGTGAATTTGTGGACTTAATTAGGATTAATCGCATTGCATGATTTTGTGGTTTCATGGTTGAATTTAAGTCAAAATCATCAAAAAATTTCTTTGGTGGTATTATCATTTTTTGCAATATCAAACTATCATGGCTCATAACCTTTTATTCACTTGTGAAATGATGCGATTTCTTCGCACCATAGTGTAGAGCATGACAAGTCGATGAACATGGCATATTAATGTGGAATCATACGATTGGAGTTGGGTCCATGGTTTAAAATCGCGGTCATCGCGGTGCGAATTTTTATTTGACCCCAAAAAAATCCGAAAAAAATATTAAAAAATTCCAGAATATTATAAAATGATAGAAATCAATGGTTTTTTTTTTTTTTTTTTCCATTAGTACACACTTAAAAGAAAAATAACGGTTCCCCTAAGTCATAACATCATGTATCGCTATTTAATGTTTAACTACTAAATATGTTAACCTTTTAGAGGGTTTTTTTGTTTTTTTTTTTTGCCAACTTTATTTTTTATAAATCCATCATTATAACTCTTAATAGGACTAGGCCCACTGTTGATTTGACTATTCTGAGATACTTGAATATCTTAATAATTTACTTACAAATTTTTAGTGATCTATATTTTATTAGTGGTCAATAATATGACAGCGGGTCCAATTTTTTAATAAGTGCAATAATGTGATAGTGGGCCTAACTCTTAGCTTAATAAAATTTGGTAAGGGCCCGTCATAGACAGAGACCATGTTTTTAGTGGTTTAAAAAAAAATTGAATGTATTAAGGATTAGGTTAAAAAACAATGAAATGAAGCCCACAAATCCCAAAAGGTCCAATTGGGGGGCCATGAACTTTTTTTACGTTTTTTTTTTTATACAAGAAAAGGCCCATGTACTTATTTTTTTTAATTTTTTATGTTGTGGTGCAGAAATCGTGTGGCAGCCCCATATGGTAAAATGCCTTGAAAAGGGGCAACTTGCCCTTTCTCGATAGATCTGGACAAATTTTGCAACCAAAACAGGAGAAAGAAAAAGAAGAAAGAAAAAAAAAATAGAAAGGGGAAGAGAGGAGAGGAAGAGGAGAAGAAGGGGAGGCAGCGGCAGCATCTCCAGCCACCAGGCGGCGATGTGGTTTTGGGTAGCAGTGGAGGCACCAGGAGCAACGAAGAAGACGAAGAGGAGAAAAAGGAGATGCAGCGGCAGCAGGCATAGTAACAGTTCCGAGCGGTGATGCTGCTCCGGTCGATAGTTCCTGCATCAAGAACTCCCACTCCAAGTACTCCGTACTCCTCCCTCCATCTCTCTCTTCTATGTTTTTTTTTTTTTTTTTTTTTTTTTTTTTTTTTTTTTTTTTTTTTTTTTTTTACCATTGTTTGACTGATAACGGCCGAGCCCCGTACCATACATCATTATTTTCCTACATTAAAAGATTTTTTTCTGATTAATGTTTTATTTTTGTAGGAAATTCAGATTCTTGTGGCTCGCGGATGGAGGAGAATTGAAGAAATTAAGAAGAGCATGAAAGAGAAGAAAACTTTATGAAGAGAGCCACCCATGGGACCCTATGGGGCGTGAAATCCTATGCAAGCATGGCCATGATGGGTCCCACCTTGGTGCTAATTTCAGAAATTGCTCTCTCAAGGTGTTCGAATATTTTTGGAATTTGAAATTTCAAATCCTATTCAAATCAAGAAAATAAAGAAGATCAAGGACTCTTGGAAAGAAAGAACTGCAAAGAAGGAAGAAGGGAAGAAACTTCTTACACAGTTATTCCCGTTTTTCTTTGTTTTTTTAATGTTATTATTCCCGTTATTCTCAAGGTAGCAAACTTGGAACGGCCATAACTTTCAAACCAAGAGTCGGATCGGAGCAATCTACCCACCGTTGGAAAGCTCTTTTCGAGTAGACCGCAGAGCCCAAGATTGCGTTGATCGGAGCTGTATTGAGAGAGAGATATGACCTCGGGAAGTTGATTGCTGCAATTCTATACAAGGCAGCATTATAAAAGGCAAGAATGCATTCCATTCCAAGCTTCACACGTCCAAGATGGGGCCCACCCCTCTTGCAACAATTCAAAAATTCAGATTTGGAATTTTAAAACCAAGTGGGAGACTCCCAAGATTTTTTGCAACAAGTCCTACCTAATCCTAATCTACTTTGGGCCCCAAGTTACAAACCTTCCCAAACCCAAATTCCTTCCAACCCAAGCCTCCAAAATAATAATAAAAGGGTTGGGGCTGGACGTCCCATACCCTATTCCTACCGACATTGGACGTCCAACCAGCCTCCTTCCATCTCCTCCACCTTTCTCCACCTCTCCTCCTTCCACCATAGTTCACCCAAGGGCCTTCCTTAAGCCACATCACCACCTTGGGTCCGCTCCACCCCTAGCCTGCCACTACTGCATCAAAACCAGCCTCTCCATCATCTCCTCTTCCTTGGATTCAGATCGTGAAACCTGAGCCGATTAGATCGCCGTACGAGACCGTGAGTCCCTCTCCTCCGTTTAATGTTTCATGTAATTTAGGGCAAGGTTAGATGGATTTTTTTGGTTCAAATATTTTTGTAATTATTATTTGCTTGTATTGGGTATTTTAATAAGAAATCAAGTTAGTGGGGTCTTGGTTTTCACCAATGGGTCAACAATGAATGTTTGTGTGTAATGACAGTGCACACTTGGTATGGTGGTCTTGGTTTTTCTTGATGGCATCAAGCAGAGTTATAATTTCAAATTTCAAGAAATAAAACCCACTAGTCTATTTTCTGATTATTTTATTTTCTTTTCTTTTTATGCATAAATTAATAATTGCAATTGGTTTGACTGATGAATCTTATGGTGCATGCACTAATTAGAGTAGGCTTGCTAGACTAGGAATTTTTAGTTAGGATTTTTTTATTGGACTGTGAAAGATAGTAATTAATTATTTTTGGGCAAAAGTAGGATTACTGATTGTATAGATTGATTAGGTTAGTAGTAGCTTTTCTTTAGGATAGGTTGCAAGAAGTGCTAGATAGCTCCCTGTGGATCGACCCCGGACTCACCAGGATTTTACTGCTTCGCGCCCTTGCACTTGGGGGTGATGAATGTCCAATTAAAATTTGAATCTCTTTACAAACTTTCTATTTTTGTTCTTTCTTTTAAGTTATGGAGTTGTAATAAGGACATTTATTTTTGTAATCTTTCTTCCTTAGATAGGATGGATTGCTAGGTATAGAAGTAGATTAGGGCTTTCTTTTATGCGAGAACCAGGCTAAGTTGGATCTTTAATAACTTTTTCCTCAAAAGAATTTTGCATGATTTTGCAATTATCTCTCCTCTTTTCGTTTGAGTGTTTCCCCTATGGATTGAATATTTATCAAGTGGTGGATTAGTGATTTGGGTAATCCTCTACTCCTTGCTTTGCAAATTTGTTTGTTGATCTTGGTTTAGTTGATTTTGGGGTTTTCTAATCAATTAGGATTACCCGTTTGGCTACGATAGATGGTCCAATTTGTGAATCGAATCAGTCAAAGATTTGGGCAAACACTATTAAAAAAAAAAAAAAGATTTGGGCAAACTCCGTAATTTTTTTTGCAATCAAGGTTGCCTATTCTCCTGCTTGAAATCTTCTTTCTCAATTCAAGTTCATAACTAACTGCAGCCACCCCTCTTGAGTTAAATGTAGAAACTCATTCCTATCGATGGGGATCTTTACCTGATCCTATGCAATAAAGACAGGTTGTTGGAAGTCCTGTCTATCTTACTATAACTTGGCCTGATATTACAGTTGTATTTCATGTTATGAGTCAATTTCTTGCCGCTCCTACATCTCTTCACCTAGTTGCAATTCTTTGGACTCTTCTCTATTTTTGAGGAACTATGACTAGAGCTCCTCTTCTATCTTCTAACAATTCTCTTATCCTTCATGCTTATTCTAATTCCAATTGGGCTGGAGATATCACTCACCAATGCTTCTGCATCTTTCATAGCTTCCCTCGTCTCTTGGAAGAGTAAAAACAATCTATTATCTCTCAATCCTCTTCTGATGCAAAGTATCACACTTTTGCTCATACTACCTCTGAATTGGTTTGGCTAACGTGGTTACTAGATAATATGGGTGATCCTGTTACTATTCCCACATTTTAAATAGCATGGTTGAGGTACTAAGTCTTAGATAAAAAAGTTGTAATGATGGTAGAAAAAAGAAACTCCAAGACCCTGCAAAAGGAGGGGGATGACCACTCTCTTCTATATAAGAATGTAGCCATCTAATATCCTCCCCCCTTGTGTGAAGACTCCTTGAATAACGACTTTGGTGATGACTCTATAGGCTGCAGACCTAAAAGGGCCTGTTGCTTAGCAGGAGTAGAGTAGGAGGGTAAAAAATTAACTAATATGGCATAAAGTTTTACTTCATTGGTGTTTGGATGGAAAAAGTAAAAGGAGAATAAAACTTATGTGGCATAAAGTTTTACTTCATGTGTATTTGGACGAACAAAGAGGGTAGAGTAAACTTCCAATGTGACATAATGTCGGCACTTTACCCTACTTTCTCCCCTTTCTTTTACTCTCCCCAACTTGGATAAATTGGGGAGAAGTAAAATTTCATCTTGCAGTGCCTTTTACTCTAACCTCCTCTTTAATTTTATTCATGATTTGAACCCTACTCCTCTTTTACTTCTCGGATGTAAACAAACAGGCCCTAAAGAGAAGGTGTCATGACTTTCCCCTTCAACGAAAAACTTTATCCTTCGCACCGTGAACATGAGAATTATGGTCCAGACCATCACAAAGGCAGTGCCCACCTCTGAAATTCACTTCTTGTTGATGTGAATGTGAGGTCTTTATGCACACTGTGCGCAAGAGAATACTTTTCCCCTTAAATTCCTGCAATTTCATTACTTACTAATATATATATATATATATGTATGTATGTATATGTATATATATTATTATTCGTTTTTTTTTGTGGGTGGATGGTGGTAAAGCCAACAAATCCAATGAAGTGAAAATTTTGGCCATTAGAAAGGTGATAAGTCCACTCATGAAGGTCGGCTAATTGTGGAAAGTGATCTGCCTGATGGAGTTGGTTGCGTGCATGGATCAAAATAGCGGCCACTATGCTAAATTGGATTTAGTACTACTCTCTTCCATAGCGGCTGTCAATCCAGGCCCATCCATTTAGGTCAATCCTGGGCCTCCAAGCCCAATATAGCAGGCCCATTTACATACTAGTTAGTTGTTAGCTATTAGTATGGATCTAAACCCAAGTGTAATTAATGGATAAGCATTGTTACAATGTAATCAGGGATTAAACCCTTTTAAATATAGATCTCAGTCGACCATACAAGGCACGACATTCATCACTCTCTCTCTTCTGTTCTGTATTTCATCTCTCCAAATGACATGGTATCAGAGCTTAATAGATCATCTGTGATCTGTGATCTTCTCCTAAATCATCTTCCAAACATTGGAAGCCAGTATATGATCATCTGTGAACATTCTCTTCAGCCGGATCATCCCTGATCATCTCAGATCAGACGTGGCCCACCCAAGATCATCACCAACTCATCAGCGGAAGTCTACCATCTTGGTTGCCTGGAGGTTCTTGGATTTTTGACGATTTTTTCATGATTTATTGATCATCAGAGGTAGGTCTTCTACCAATTTTTGTGAATATTCATTCTTTTTCAATAGTTTTCATCTCGGCTGTCCAAAATCCTGGATCTGGATTTGATCTTCATGCGACCAGTGCCAGTAGTTGTATACAACTACTCTCGTTCCATCCCCACACTCTGATCTGTGCCAAGATTATCAAGTGGGGCCCACGTGTGTTTCTACACACTGACGACAGGGACGACTTTGGCTTCCTGTACTGTGACTGCTTGCGGGTGATGCTGCTGACTTCTGGTGTGACTTCTATTGCATGCTGCTGTTATTTCCTGCTATTTATTGGTGTTTGCTACTGGATGATTGCTGCTATTCTTCTTTATTCATCCAATATTGTCTGCTGGTTGCTCTTTGTTATTATCAATTCTGACTGTGGCATACTACTACAGTGAACATAGAGGATCTACACTTGTTCTCCTTGACTGTCTCTATGTACTTCTTACCGTTTTTTTTGTCATGGAAAAACATGAGATAGCCCTGATTCGTTTTAATGGAACAAATTACACCTCATGGGCCTTCCAATTTCAAATTTACTTGGAAGGAAAAGAACTATGGGGACACATTGATGGATCTGAACCTCAACCTGAGGAAGATGATAAAAAGATTTTAGCATGGAAGACAAAGGATGCTAAAATCAAGACCTGGTTGCTAGGTTCTATTGAGTCACATTTTATTCTCAACCTAAAACCCTGCAAAAATGCTCGTGAAATGTGGGACTATCTTCAGAAAGTTTATCAACAGGGCAATGCTGCTCGCCAGTTTCAATTGGAACTTGAAATCTCTCAATTCACTCAAGGTACCCAGTCTATTCAGGAGTATTACAATGGCTTCCGCCGACTGTGGTCTGAATATGATGAGATTAAGTTTGCCATGGTATCTGCAGCACTTCTACCGGAATTACTTCCATTACAGGAAAGTAGTCATCAGGATCACTTCCTCATGAAACTTCGTTGGGAGTTTGAGACAGTTCGATCGAACTTGATGAGTAGGGCTCCTCTTCCCAACTTGGATGCCTGTCTTTAGGAACTTCTGCGGGAGGAACAACGTTTAGCTACTAAACTAATCTGGAACAACAACGCTCTGCTGAGGCTCCATTTGCCTATGTTGCCACTGCCAGACAACCTCTTCGGGACATCAGTAAAGTTCAGTGTCATAACTGCAAAAAATATGGTCACTATGCAAATCAATGCAGGTCAAAAATTTGCAGATATTGTAAGGCCACTGGTCATGTTATTGAAGAATGTCGGAAGAAGGCTCGCAATTCAACTTCCTGCAATTATGTGCAGTCCGGCCCTGGTACTTCCACTGTGTCATCTGCTCCTACTGCTTACACAGTGACTACTCCACCATATGCTTCATCTGACTTCAGTGGTTCTCTACCGTATGATTCATCCTCACAGCCTGGTTCCTCCTCACAATCTATGTCTCCCGCTCCTCTCACCCCTGATATGGTTAACCAAATGATCATCAATGCCTTAGCATCCATGAACATCGCAGGTACTGCTTCCTCTCTTTCCAATACCTGGTACTTAGATTCTGGTGCAAGTAACCATATGACCTCATCACCTGCCACATTATAAAATGTTGTTCCTTACACTGGTCATCTCACTGTTCAAGCTGCCAACGGAGATCATCTCCCCATCACCTCTGTTGGTGATACCCCTGGCCCCTTACCCTTAACCAATGTTTTGGTTTCTCCTCCTCTTGCTACTAATTTGGTTTCTGTGGGTCAACTTGTTGAAAATAATTACACTGTCTCCTTTTCTTCTTCTGGATGTGTTGTGCAGGACCAGGAGTCGGGGGAAGTGATCGCGAGGGGGCCTAAGCGTGGCAGACTTTTTCCCTTACCAATGTCTTCTGTTATTGAGAATAATCATTTACATCAGTTATTTTGTTTTTTCATTCAGAATCATTCTCGTTTGTGGCATAATAGACTTGGTCATCTGAATGCTTCTACTATGTCTACATTATTTCAATCTGGATTAATAAATAAACCTGTTGCTTCTGCTTCTTTTGACTGTGATGCTTGTAAATTAGGTAAGAGTAAAACTTTACCCTTTCCAACCTCTCACACACGGAGCACTGCATGTTTTGACTTAATTCACAGTGATGTTTGGGGCATTGCTCCGACCCTTTCACATAGTCATTTCAAGTATTTTGTCACCTTCATTGATGACTACAGCAGATTTACTTGGATTTATTTCTTACATTCGAAGTCTGATGTTCTTAATGCATTTACATTTTTTGTTAAATATGTGGAAAACCAATTTTCTATATGCATTAAAACTTTGCGCTCAGATTCAGGGGGGGAGTATGTTTACAAGGATTTTCAATCCTTTTTAACCAATAAAGGAATCATTTCTCAACGTACCTGTCCGTATACTCCACAACAAAATGGAGTCGCAGAACGGAAAAACAGACATCTTCTTGATGTAACTAGAACTCCTCTGCTTGAATCATCCGTTCCCCCTCGTTTTTGGACTGAAGCTCTCACAACGGCTGTCTATCTCATTAACCGCCTTCCATCAACTACCATTGCTCATTTAACGCCCCATTTTAAATTGTTTGGTCAACATCCTGTGTTTGATCACCTATATACCTTTGGCTGTGTTTGCTTCGTTCATCTACCTCCCACAGAAAGAACGAAACTCACAGCACAATCTCGCAGGAGTGCTTTTTTGGGTTATGCTGCTAATCAAAAAGGTTTTGTTTGTTATGATCCCATTGGTCGTCGTATCAGGGTTTCTCGAAATGTTATTTTCTTTGAAAATCAATATTTCTTCCAAACCCACATGGATTGTCCTCCTCCCTCTTCACCAGCTCTCTTACCAGGTTTTTCGGATCAAACCTCTATTACTAGGTTTAATCCTGCTTTTGTATACCACCGACGGGAGAAACCTCCCACTGCAGATGGCCCTCCACCTGATCCTCCACCGACAAATGGTTCCACGCCTACTCCTGCCTTACGTCGCTCCTCCAGAACTTCTAGACCCCCTGAGCGGTATGGATTTACCAATACTTCTTTGATGACCACCCTATCTTCTATCTCTATCCCAAGTTCTTATTTGCAGGCTGTCCAACAAGATTGCTGGAACTAGGCCATGAAGGAGGAATTAGATGCATTGGCTCTGAATCACACATGGGATATTGTGGAGTGTCCTTCAGCAGTTAAGCCCATTGGTTGCAAATGGATCTACTTGATCAAACTTAAATCTGATGGGTCCTTGGATAGACACAAAGCTCGACTTGTGGCACTCGGAAACAGACAGGAGTATGGCATTAACTATGAGGAGACGTTTGCACCTGTGGCAAAGATGACATCTGTTAGGTTACTTCTCGCCATTGCTGCATCTCAGTCTTGGCCATTATACCAAATGGATGTCAAAAATGCATTTCTCCATGGGGATTTGCAAGAAGAGGTCTATATGCGTATACCACAAGGCGTCCCCTCTCCCTCCAAGAAGTCCATCTGTCGGCTGCGGAAATCGCTTTATGGTCTAAAGCAAGCACCTCGGGCATGGTTCGAAACCTTTAAGGGTCGCTTATGCGAAAGTGGCTTTACTCAAAGCCCTTATGATCCATCTCTCTTTCTTTGCCACAACTCTACTGGGGTTACGGTGCTTCTAGTGTATGTTGACGATATTATTATCACTGGCACGGATGATGGTATGATCAAATCTCTTCAAGATTCCCTCCGGACTTACTTTCATATGAAGGATTTGGGCCCCTTCATTATTTCTTGGGCTTAGAGGTGCATCAATCTTCCAAAGGTCTATTTGTTAATCAACACAAATACACATCAGATCTTATCGAGTTGGCTGACCTCCATGATTCTTCGCCTGTTGATACACCTGTCGAGGTAAATCTCAAGCTCAATAAGGATGATGGCGTACAGCAATACATACTAAAATAGGAAGATTTGATTGACTGTAATTGTAGCCCAAGATTGGGTATTTCTGATCTATATAATACAAGGATGGATCCTCAAGGAGATGATCGAATCCATTTCCATTCTCTCTTGTTTATGAGTTATAACTCTTTGGCTTATTTCTGACATGGTATCAGAGCCATCTTGGTGCAATAGAGAGATTAAGAGCCATCTGAATCTTTCTTGTTTAAGTTCGTAAGAAGAGTTCCTGTAGGCTGACGGCAGTGTGTGTAGATCAACAGAGGCCAACCATCGACAGATCAGATCTGATCAGAAGGTCACTACAGCCCTGGTCGTCTGATATTCTGGGTGTTTTTAGTGATTTTTTCAACATTTTTTGAAGATCAGAGGTAGGCTTTTTGATCACCACTTGGGTTTACAAGTTTTTGCAATCTACTTTCATCAAAGCCGTCCATCTTTAAGCACAAGTATCCGATTGCTGCACTCTTTTCTCTGTTGATTCAATATTTTGGTAAAGCATCTATCTGATCAATCTGATCTGGTAGATTGAATCACAAGTGGGCCCCACCTACTGTTTTCTGCTGATTTTCTTGGTCGCCTGGACCAGTTTTATGCATTTATTTATACAGATCTGAGATCTGTTGTGATTGGTTGATTCAGAATAGCTTCTGGGCTGTTCCTTATTTCTCTATTGCTGCTGTCATCTTTCAATTGCGCTTTCTGCAATTAATCTGGGTTGTTTCTTGTTGCTGTCTTGTTGCTGCTCTCTTTGTTTGTTACTGTCTGGTTATTATTGTTATCTGTGGGTTGACAATGGACAAGAATGAAATGCAACTGATAAAATTCAATGGAAAAAACTATTCTGCTTGGGCCTATCAACTTGAGTTATATCTGAAAGGCAAAAAATTATGGGGCCACATTTCTGGTACTATGAAAAAGCCAACGGAAGAAGAAAAATTGGAAGATTGGGAAACCAAAGAAGCACAAATTATGAGCTGGATGTTGGGTGCAGTGGAACCTCAATTTTTCCTACATCTTAAGCCATATAAAAATGCTCAAGATATGTGAGGATATCTGAAACGCATATATCACCAAGAGAATTCAGCCCGTCGGTTCCAATTAGAACATGAAATTGCTCAATATTCTCAAGGACAGATGGCTGTCCAGGAGTATTACTCTGGCTTCTTTGCCCTTTGGACTGAATACATGGATATTGCCTATGCCACTATCACCGGAGATGCTCTATCTGGGGTTCAGGAAGTTCATAAAATTACTCAGCGAGATCAATTCTTAATGAAACTTCGGTCTGAATTTGAAAATGTTCGATCCAATCTTATGAGTCGACATCCATCTCCATCTTTGGATGTATGTCTCAATGAAGTGCTCCGCGAAGAACAACGGATAGTCACGCAGCATCAACTATCCCAACAATCATCCACTGGTCCGGCTGAAGTTGCCTATGTGGCAAAAGGGAAACCTCCCAGACGTGACACTTCGACCCAAGATTTGAACAAAATTCAATGCTTTACTTGTAAGGAGTATGGACATTATTCTTCTCAGTGCAAGAGAAAAGTTTGTAACTACTGCAAAGCTAGCGGGCATATCATTTCTGAATGCAGGAAACGACCAGAAAATCGAAATTCACGTGCTTATTCTGCTATTGCTTCTTCAGATTCTCACTCTGTGGCACCGGCTTCTCCATCTTCATCTATGTCTTCACAGCAATTTGCACCCAGCCCTCCTATCAACCCTGAAATGATTCAACAAATGATTCTCCAAGCATTCTCCACCTTGGGCCTTTCAGGTAAAACCTTTCCTTCTCCTTCCATGTGGTATTTTGATTCTGGAGCATCCAATCATATGACTTCCTCTTCCAAACTCATGTCTAATATTCAATCATATGATGGAAAGCTCCAAGTTCAAACCGCCAATGGGGGTCATTTACCTATCACTGCCATAGGCGATATTCCGCACAAATTGCCTTTGAATCATGTTTTTCTTTCCCCTGGCCTATCTACAAATTTGTTATCTGTTGGACAACTCGTAGATAATCATTGTAATGTGTCATTCTCTTCTTCTGGTTGTGTTGTACAGGATCAGGGGACGGGACAGGTGATCGCGAAGGGGCCTAAGTGCGGCCGGTTGTTTCCGCTTAGTCTGCCTATACAGCCTAGGGATGAATCTACTTTTGCTTTTTCAAGTGTTCTTCAAAATAATGTGCATCTGTGGCACAAAAAATTAGGACATCCTAATTCGAACATATTGTTATCTTTGAAAAATTCTGGTTTGATTAATAAAATGCAGTTTTCTACTTCTGATGTCAATATTGATTGTTCTGTTTGCAAATTAGGAAAAAGTAAAGCCCTTCCATTTTCTATGCATACCTCTATATCAGAAAAATGTTTTGATTTAATTCATAGTGACGTTTGGGGTATAACACCTGTTATTTCTCATTCTCACTTCAAATACTTTGTCACATTCATCGATGATCATAGCAGATTCACTTGGGTTTATTTTTTAAGGGCTAAATCAGAGGTGTTTGAGGTTTTTAAAACATTCCTAGCCTATGTTGATACACAATTCTCCACCTGCATAAAGGTTCTCCGCTCTGATTCTGGTGGAGAATATGTGTCACACAGTTTTCAAGAATTCCTCCAATCTAAGGGGATTATCTCCCAACGAACATGTCCTCATACTCCACAACAAAATGGCATTGCTGAACGGAAGAATCGCCATTTGCTTGACATGGTTCGTTGCTTGCTACTTGAATCATCTGTTCCCCCTAGATTCTGGCCGGAAGCTCTATCCACTTCCGTTCACCTTATTAATCGGCTTCCATCTCCCAAACTTCACAATCAGTCTCCATATTTCCGTCTCTTTAACTCTCATCCTACATATACACATCTTCGCCCTTTTGGATGTGTTTGTTTTGTTCACCTTCCTCCTTCTGAAAGGACAAAATTGTCTGCGCAAGCTACCAAATGCGTTTTTCTTGGTTACGGAACTCATCAAAAAGGATTTGTTTGTTATGATCCATCTCTCAAAAGAATTCGTGTTTCTCGAAATGTTGTGTTTTTTGAAAATTTATATTTTTTTTCTCACACAACTGATTCTTTCACTTCACCTCCCATGGCTATATTACCACCTTTCTCATCCGATACTTCTTCCTCTTCTGTTGAAAGGTTCAAACCTGGAATTGTATATCGGAGACGCACGGAACCAATCACTGCTACGATACAGCCCATTCCAGACCCACCTGATCCGGCACCTGATCCAACTCCCCTAGCCACTACATCAGAACAAGCTATCATGCCCACTCTTCGACGCACCACGCGTGTTTCTCGGCCTCCTGATAGATATGGGTATTCTCATTCAGCCTTTCTTGCCACTCTCGCTTCTGTTAACATTCCCACTTCCTACTCTCAAGCTGTGAAACATGAATGTTGGCGGCAAGCTATGTCCGAAGAATTAGAAGCTCTACAGACTAATCATACATGGGATGTGGTTACCTGCCCCCCTACAGTTCGACCTATCGGGTGTAAATGGGTTTACTCAGTCAAACTGAAATCTGATGGCTCTCTCGACAGATACAAGGCTCGCCTGGTCGCTCTTGGTAATCGCCAAGAATATGGCATTGACTATGCTGAAACATTTGCTCCAGTTGCAAAGATGACTACTGTCCGGCTGATTATTGCCATTGCAGCATCTCAAGCTTGGCCCATTCTTCAGTTTGATGTAAAGAATGCCTTTCTTCATGGTGATCTTAAAGAAGAGGTTTATATGCGTCTTCCTCACGGGTATTCCTCTTCCAGTAGTTCAGATGTGGCTAAACTAAAGCGTTCCCTCTATGGCCTTAAACAGGCTCCTCGCGCTTGGTTTGAAAAATTTCGGGACGCCTTGCTTCTGTTGGATTTCCAGCAAAGTCCGTATGATCCATCGTTGTTTTTACATAAGTCTCCAAGCGGGATCACTATCCTTCTTGTTTATGTTGATGACATCATTATTACTGGAACTGATTCCACAATGATATCTAAGCTTCAATCCTCGTTGCATCAATCGTTCCATATGAAAGACTTGGGTCCTTTAACCTACTTCTTAGGTCTTGAAGTTCATCAAACAGAAAAAGGAATCATCTTGCACCAACACAAATATGCTCTAGACCTCATTGAACTAGCAGGACTCCAGCAATCAACTCCGGTTGATACTCCTCTTGAAGTGAATTTGAAGCTCTCAAAGGATAGTGGGGATCTTCTTCCCGATGCCACGCTCTATCGGCAATTGGTTGGTAGCTTGATCTACTTGACTCATACCCGCCCCGACATTTCCTTTGCTGTTAACCTGGTCAGCCAGTATATGACTCAACCAAGGCATCTTCATTTGACGGCTGTTCGACGAATTATTCGCTACCTTCTTGGTACGACTACTCGTGGTCTATTTTTCCCAGCAGGCTCCTCACTAAATCTCATTGCTTTCTCCGATGCTGATTGGGCAGGTTGTACAGACACCCGTCGGTCCACAACTGGGTGGTGTATGTATCTTGGTGATGCGTTGATATCCTGGAAATGTAAGAAACAAGATAAAGTTTCCAGATCTTCCACAGAAGCAGAATATCGTGCCATGTCTGCTGCCTGTTCTGAAATTCTTTGGCTTCGTGGGCTACTCTCCGATCTCGGTTTTCCACAAAGCTCACCTATACCTCTCCATGCTGACAACACTAGTGCTATTCGTATTACAGAAAATCCAGTTTTTCATGAACGGACCAAGCACATTGAAGTGGATTGTCGTTTCATTCGTGATGAGTATCTACGGGACGTCATTTCCCTACCGTTTCTTTCCTCTGGGCTTCAGATTGCAGATATCTTCACAAAGGGTCTCCCTCGCCCACGCCATCAATTCTTATCCAGCAAATTGATGCTTACTGATTCCACCGCATCAATTTGAGGGGGGGTGTTAACATAAGCCCATATAAGTTTGGTCCATTCATGACCCATCTACAAAGCCCATCATATTATAGACTTGTACAGCAATACATACTAAAATAGGAAGATTTGATTGACTGTAATTGTAGCCCAAGATTGGGTATTTCTGATCTCATATTATAGACTTGTACAGCAATACATACTAAAATAGGAAGATTTGATTGACTGTAATTGTAGCCCAAGATTGGGCATTTCTGATCTATATAATACAAGGATGGATCCTCAAGGAGATCATCGAATCCATTTCCATTCTGTCTTGTTTATGAGTTATAACTCTTTGGCTTATTTCTGACAGTTCTGAGGTCTTATGGCTACGGGGACTTCTTTCGGACTTCGGGTTTGCTCAAACCTCTCCTACTCCATTGCATGCCGATAATACTAGGGCTATTCGCATCACTGAAAATCCCGTCTTCCATGAACGCACCAAACATATAGAAGTTGACTGTTACTTTATTCGAGATGAATATAAGCGTGATGTCATTTGTCTACCTCATGTCCCTACAGAACTTCAGTTTGCAGATATCTTCACGAAGGGTTTTCCTCGGCCTCGACATCAATTTCTTGTATCCAAATTGCTGCTTTATGACTCACCAGCATCAATTTGAGGGGGGGTGTCAATCCAGGCCCATCCATTTAGGTCAATCCTGGGCCTCCAGGCCCAATATAGCAGGCCCATTTACATACTAGTTAGTTGTTAGCTATTAGTATGGATCTAAACCCAAGTGTAATTAATGGATAAGCATTGTTACAATGTAATCAGGGATTAAACCCTTTTAAATATAGATCTCAGTCGACCATACAAGGCACGACATTCATCACTCTCTCTCTTATGTTCTGTATTTCATCTCTCCAAATGACAGCGGCCGCTACGGACCACTATAGGGCCGGAGTGTGACTAATAGCTACTTTCCAAAAAAAATAAAAAATAAATAAATACATATTAAGACTTATTTCTTTCCTTTTTCTCTCCTAACAACATTGTTACGCGACTCTTCTACCCTTCTCTGCTTAAAAGAACACAAAAACATATCGGATCTCGTTGAATTGAAGCTAATGCAGAGAGTTCTTTTGAAGGGCTCTATTGTAGGTAATGTCCTGGCAGACACCCCCTTTGATAGAGCCTCTATCAGGGTCCTACTCATATGGTGACTATGTTCAAACTCAATATATATATCCAGCTCCTCCAAGTTCCTATGATGCCTTCTTTGCATTCCAGGATCCCTATGCCCGCCAACATCAAATTCAATATGGTGGGCATATGCAATATGGTAGTGGCACTACAAATTACAACAACGATGGGGATGAGGACAACGACATCATATATCCTAGTAGACATTCCCTTTGGTATTAGAGCCGACTAGTTGAGGTCCTTCACCAACTCTATACTCGTTAAGTGAATTTGTTTTATGAAGTTATTAATTATTATGTCATCTCACATTTGTTGTATTGGCTGCTGACTGTTGAGTATTGAGCATTGGCCAATCTCTACCTTGTGATATGGTTAAAACCTATGGTTTAGACCATTAGGTCATGGGTTCGAGATATGGCAACAACAGAGTATTTCTTAAATTTCTTTAGCTAACCATTGCTACCAAAACCTCAGATGTTAGTAGAGGCAGCATAAATACTTTTTAATACTCCCCTCGGGTGGAGCCCACTCCTCAACACTCCCCCTCGGGTGGAGCCCACTCAGCGCACTTTGACAACCACTTACTCAAAAAGCTTAAGCTGATAGAGAATGGTGTAATAATATATATATCAATGCTATAAAATCCATGCATGTGCGGGCTCCTTCATGGAAATTACACCCTCCATAGGAGAATACAGAGGCTCCGCATGAGAATAACACCCTTCATGGGAGAATACAAGGCACAACAGCCCCGTGGATTCGAACACTCGACATGTTGACAAGCACTTACTCTAAAACCTTAAGCTAATAGAGAAGGTGTAACAATGTATATCAATGCTACAACAGTATTGAGCATTGATTGTTCACTATTTAGTGTTTACTATTGAACTCTAAGTCTTGAGTCTTGAGTTTTGACTTCAAGTTCGGTACATTTTTTATTTTGATGGTATTTCTTCATGACATAGTTTTTTTTCTATTATAAGTATTTCATTAGTTTCTAAGTTAGCATAACTATATGAATACAAGTGAAAAAAATGATCATTACTATTATTTTCTATTCATATAGCTATATAGGACCTCATGCAATAAGGGGACCGCTACGCCACCTTATCTTAGTTATCTTTGCAAGAAAAACACGTATTCCATCATTTTACAATATTCT
Source organism: Camphora micrantha (assembly GCA_003546025.1). Taxonomy (NCBI): domain Eukaryota; kingdom Viridiplantae; phylum Streptophyta; class Magnoliopsida; order Laurales; family Lauraceae; genus Camphora; species Camphora micrantha. The sequence continues at coordinate 20,673,699 of QPKB01000009.1, forward strand.
GGATTTCTAGAAATTTTTTAGATTTTTTTATGATTTTTTAAATCCCATTGTTACACCGCTACTGCTATGCAGTGTTTAAGTGACGGGCAGCTATGCTTCATCCTTAGTTGGGCGTCAAAGAATTGGACGGGGCCATAGAGGTTTAACTTCATAACAAATGGAATAAAAGAGAACTGAAAGACTGAAGATTGAGCTCTATTATAAACAGAGAGACGAAGCTAATGGGACTGCAAAATCACTAGCTAAACATGGAATAGGTAGAGGAGGATTGTACATAAGCCCTTTGACATAATGCTTTATATTTTCCCCCTTTTCATTTTTGGCTTTAGCAGTATATATCTCCTACTATCAAAGCCTTTCTGTTCTCCCCCTTTAATTAATGAAATCCACCCAGGGATGGACCCAGGAAATTGAACTTGAGGGGGCTCCATGTAAAAGAAATATTAGAGGAAGGAGCAAATATAAAAAAAAAAAATACATACAAATTTCCACAATTTGTAGGGGTTTTCTTAAAAGTTTTAAGCCTTTTTCGAGTATGGGTGCCTGGGTCCGCCCCTGAATTAACTGTTACTGATCAATTAAAGATGGAAAATTCCTTCTAAGTTGGCCAATAGCAATCACGTAAGAATCCTGAAATTACACCTAAATATGAATTAAGGTGATAAGTTTACCTTCTTGGCACGAGTAAGAATTTCAGGACTTGAAGCAACCAGAATGCATCCTCTAGCCTGATATGAAGGTGAGTACAGACATAATTCAGAAAAGCCAAAGCAACAAGGAATAAGGAAATAAATTGCTAGAAGAGGATGTCATGTGTCTACAATTAACCATTTTACCATATAAAAAAAACAAGTAATAGCAGAAACTGATGAGGAATCATAGATCGCAAAGCTTGAGGTAGTAACCACACCTGTAAGTAAGTCATATATGGGCTAGGATTCACAACCCTTAGGGCTCTATATACTTCAAAGGGGTCTGCAAATGTCCTCCGCTCAAAACGTTGACTCAATACAATCTGGAAAATATCTCCTGACAGGATATGTTCTTTTGCTTGCAGAACAGCATCCTTATATGCTTCACTTGTCATGGATGATGACCCCTTCAATGAGGAACCAAAAAGGCGAGTAGATAGTTCCACAGAACCAGCAGCTAGTCTCGGGCTAAAAGTATAAAATTATGATTTTGAATAGCTTTAGAATAACAATCAACACGATGCCAACAAGAATAATGTCAATTAGAAATAATAAACAATGGAATTATCACTCACGGTTCAATATTTTGTATCCTGGACAGTAAAATTTCCAAACGATTCATTCCATCATTATAGGCCTCGTCAACTGAAGAGTACTTTTCTAACCGCACCCAATGAATTGCATAAGCTTTCTGATAGTACAATATCATGCAGTACGTTAGGTTCATGAAACACATAATCAGTCACTGAAAAATTAAAAGCCTATTGTCGAGGCTATGACCAGTCATCATAATGGGAAAAAATAATGCAATGCAAAAGGATGCTTGCAAACTATGATGCATGGATACTTCAAAATGGGCAACGTATCATCTCATATCGTATTGGATATGATGTCCATGGCGTGTCTTTGTTGTATCCAGTGTATCTGGGCATTATAGCTTGTAAATAAAAAATGAATTAGCATCTTCCATGAAAAATCTTTGATAAAGAAACTCAGAGTGTTATAGATAGCAGGGGCGGACCTAGGTATTACAACGCGTGTGCGACCGCACCCGCGAGATTCAAGAAATTTCTTAGTACTACCTTAAAAATTCTATTTTATTATTTTACTTCTTAACTTGACCATTGCCTGCACCACCCAAATGAAAATCCTGAGTCTGCCCTTAGATAGTGCTTTTTTACAAAATATATCTGTAGAATTTACATGTCCATAAAAAACAGTAAAAGAAAATGTGCACTTGATACAAATATTATAAAGTATGATTAGAATTTCACTAAAGATGTCAGTACTTGAATTTGAATCCTGAGAACAGCCTCACACATGATCATTGAATTCAAATAGGATACCTTCTCCACATGATCAAATACAATGACATCATCATAAAGCCCTAAATGAACATCTGGGAGGTTCCTGTCATCCTCGGGAGCACTTGAGAACAGCAACTTTTTCTTCTCTACATATCGCACAGTATCATATGAAAAATATCCCACCCATCCACCTGTACATAGAAAAGAACATAAAAAAACATGCCATTAATAGAGATTATCTATGAATTCCTTTTCTTATTTCTTAATCAAATAACAACTTTTTTGTTCAAAAGAAAGTTAAACATTCCTGCTACAAGGAATACTACCACAAAGAAATGAAAGTCATAAAAAAGTATTGCTCCCATTCCAGAGAACAGAATGGAGAACTGCACTCCAGAAGTGAACAACTTCCCAAAAAGTTACATCGAGTTAGGCTGAGTTGGAACAGTTTTAAGTCCCTAGGCAAGTTATATTCTGTGACCTTTAAAACCATGCTCCCTTTAGCTAGGCCATCTGCTACAAGATTAGGCTCCCCACATACTTGTCAATTGTGCAACTCATACAAGCTGGGCTGGGTATTTACCTAGCTCAAGCCCAGCCTGAGTTGCAAGCTGGTTAGCCCAAACTTGAGCCTGGATGCCTAAATTGTGGAGACTGAACTGGGGAGATGAAGCATGTCACAGTGTATTTATAAAGATTAAAGTAATTTGGCTACCTGAGCCCAATTCGAGTGCACAGGGCCCAATGCTTTGGCATAGACCAAAATACACTCAAGATTCAAAATCTGGGCCCCAACATGAACCCGGCCCCAGTTAGTTTTTCACAAAGGCCTAGACATGCAGGCTCGGGGTTGGCCCGTCCCAACTTGCAGCCCTTTACTTCCTCATACAATCTTTAGACTAGAGTGGGGAGAAGATAGCCCTCTTCTCTGCATTCCACATTTTAACGTTAATAAAAGTGAAGAAACAGGTGAGAATTCCAATAAAAAAAAAAACCATTCATATTTATTCTTATGCTTGCTTTCTCTATGCACTTAACTGGACCTTCACCTCTCCTAAAATATAGTCTTGTGAGAAAACTTTTTAATGAGCACCCACTTAATCATGTCATATCTCATATCTTGTAGTTTTTGTAGTTTCTTATTCATTTCCTCCCAAAATACCACATGAGAACATATTGACAAAATTCTATATCATTCAAACAAAAGGACATGTGTAAAAGCAGAGAACCAGTAATGGGACATGATGTGGCAATCAAATTCGATATCTTTTGTGTGTTCACGAAAGACTAGACACAAAACAATCTGAACAACATGTGTATTGTCGAAATGAAGTCATGTAGGTTCATTGACGGTTGTAAGAATCCACATACCAACCCAAAAGCTTAAGCTAATAAGTGGAAGGCCGATACAGGTATATTAAGACATGTCAAGCCTATTACTTAGGCGATGTGGGATGTGGGACTTCCCAACACTTCCCCTCACATGCAAGCCCAACAGATTTCATGGACGGGCCTTTCACGTGGGCTACACAAGAATAATGGAATCGGAACCCGCTCTGATACCATGTAAGAATCCATATACCAACCCAAAAGCTTAAGCTAATAGGTGGAAGGCCCATACAGGTATATTAAGACATGTCAAGCCTATTACTTAGGCGATGTGGGATGTGAGACTTCTCAACAATGGTGACACTGTATAAATCAATAGCCATCTTAGCCAAACTATTTCGCTTGAGGCAGAAGACACTGATTGTTATTCAGCTTCAGCAAATGATTTGAAAAGAGCAGTTTGTTTGAATTTCCAAGATATCAAGGAGTCTAAGAACATGTACCCGCCAATAGGAGTATCAGCTATTGATAGGTAAATTAATTAACATCACCATCACTTGGCCAGGTATTTTACATGCAATGGGCGTCATCAGCCAATATATGCATTCTCCTCACACTTTGAACTTGGAAGTTGTTTGAAGGATTTTCCATTATATGAAGAGCTTCCCTAGAAATGAGAATTATTCTGCAGACATGGTCATTTTATTGTTGTGGTTATCTAGACTAACGCAGCACGGGTAAGGGAAGAAAAGCCAACAGACTACTCTCTAAGCTATAGGGTAAGGGATAGGGATCCATAGGATCGAAACCATCTAGGTCTCGCACCAAAGACAAACCACCAAGAGAAATTCTCAAGAGATTTTATTAATCAATGAACTTCATGAATGAAAGAGATTACAATCCTTTATATAGGCACTGCTTTCCTAATTCTGTTCTTGGAAACAATTCCAACAAAATTCTAAAGCAAATAAATTTCTAAACAAAATAAAATCCAAAGATAAAACTTACAAAATAAATCTTATTTCTATCCCTAGAATTTTGCTACTGCTCAAAACCATTTTAGGTTGGAACAATCGAAGGTTTTCTGTTTAATGTGCTTCAGTGGCTTGGGGCCAATGGCTGGCCAATCATGGATCTGGCATGCATCATAGACACAGGTGGGCTGGATCTCCTGAAGATATTGCTCCACAAGTGGATATTGGTCCCTGGTTGGTGGTAAGTTGCTTACTTGGAGAACCAAGAAACAGTCAGCCATTGCTCAATGCAGTGAGACAGAACATAGATTGTGGGATAAACTACTTGTGAGTTAAAAATGGCTTAAGCACAACATAGGTGAACTGGATTCTGATAGAGTGCTCTGTTCCCACACATTGTGACAATTCTTATCGCCACTAAACTTGTGTTCCATGAGGAAACAACATATTGAAGTTGTCATTCCATTCAAGAAACGATGACAGAGAGCCAATGGGAATCTAATGTAATGGTCCCTCTAATTAAGGAACCATAGGGGGACTAGAAGTATACTTGTAATAGGAGTTTAGTGTTTGGTCAGAGTTTAGTATTCCTTTTGTATTACAATTACTTTCAAGCTCTTAATATAAAAAAAAGGAGGGGGTTGTGTATTAGTGCATGCAATCTCTCTCTCTCTCTCTCTCTCTCTCTCTCTCTCTCTGTGATGCAGCAGCAATACCACATCGTTGCAACAAGGCTCGTGAGCCACACTATGAAATTCTGATTTTTAATTGTTATTAGTTTTATTTTTAGCAAAGAGTGTCTAATTACAAATTTAAAACTAATAACAATTAAAAATCAGAATTTCATGGGTCCCACATGTGGCCCACAAGCCTTGTTGCAACGATGTGGTATTGCTGCTCTACATATATATATTTTTTGTGTGCGCGCGCGCATGCGGAATCAACCAGAAGCAATTTGCCAAAAAAGAGTTGATGCTTGATTCGCAACAGAGCCCTAGTGAAAATGCCAGGAACTTAGAGATATGTAGTGGCACGAGAAAGGGTAATGATGTCACCATCAAAGGCTTCCTCGGTGTAATGACGTCATCATCAACTTCTATATGTTTTGTTCTCTCATGGAAATTAAGGTTGGATGTAATCCGAATGCACTAGTTTGCTAGCATGCAAAGGAGTGGCACACAATGTTGTGGAAAAACCAAGTTCATGGAGTAGTCTCCAGAGGCAAACAATCTCAGAAGAAGTGGAGGACATGGAACGATATTCATCTTTCGTATTAAGATACCCATGTAGACTACCACACTTGAGAAGGATGACTAAAATCTATACACATGATGTATAACATAATGTACAATATTAGTTCAAACAATTGGCTTGCAAATAGTTTTGATAACCCCAACTAAGGAGTCATAGGATATAATTGAGATACTCTGATTCTTATGAATGCAACGTGTAGGGATGCCTCTCACTCAATTGAGGACAATGCAATTGAAACTCTTGTTTAGAAAGTCTTGAAGATATCTCATTCTCTGATATTATCTAAGACCTTGATTTCAAGTTTTTTTAGAGACTTCGAAGAAGCCCTTGCTACTTCCCATAGATCTTATTCATTGGCATCACCATTGTGCGTATGCATGTGAATCTCTGTGGGGCCCACCTGGGGATCATCACCTGCTAGATTTCTTCCTCAAGTAGACTCACTGACCATCAAATACACTACTGGTGTAATTAATAATTATCCTCGTGATGTGATTACTGATTGATTGTGATTCCTTGATTAAGGGATTGTAATTCACTATAATTACCAAACATAGTTGAATGAAGGATTATAAAAGGGATTGTAATTCACTATAATTACCAAACATAGTTTAATGAAGGATTATAAAAGGGGGGTCCAGTTATAGCAAAGGATCACTACCGGTTTCCCATTGTCTACTATTAGTGCAATTGTCACTTACAACATGTTCTCCACAGCTTCATTTTATCACCATCAATCTACCACATGTAACTAACATAAAACCGAAATAATTACAAAAACATATCCAATAAATGAGGAGAAATCAATAAAACTTGGTAAAGAATTCAAGTTTGAGTCAAAGAACCATTTTCCATGCCACTCAAAACTGTGCCATAAAACCCAAATGCCAACTACACCAACTTATACAATAGAAGAATAAGTTCCTAACCAGCTTACCGCAAAATGCATCTGGAAGCTCATCAATAATCTGAGGACTCCAATCTTCCATAATTCTCCTTGGAACCCCCATCGGATCTTCCACAAATTCCTCCACCCTCTTCCCTTCCTCATGATCCATGATCGTAACCACATTCTCCTTCGCCACGATCTCCATCGAAGGTTGAGCTCCCACCACACTGTACCGCCCCTAACAAAATCAAGGGCCCCTTTGTAAAATTGCATAAAATTTCTATTATTTTCTTAGCAATGCATTTTTATATCAAAGGAGCTAAATATAAAGGGCTAAATGAGATCCAAAGGGGGCCATCAAACAAACCCTCCTCTGTAATACAATGTTACAATTCAAAAACATTAAAGAAAATAAAATAAACTCAAACTCTCCTTTGTTAGAAAATGATTTCATAACAATCATTAAAACAAAACTAATCAAAGCGACCACACATCTAGATCTTCACCATACAACTTTTACTCCTCTTTTTTCCCCCTCTTTTCGGCTTTACAAGGGATTCAAACCTATGCACCCACGCGCACACACCCCCCTATCCAGCTGAGCAAATAGAAGGGTACCACTCACCTCTCTAATACTCCTTCACCGCTCCTATAAGTTCTTAAGAATACATTAGGAAGCACGCAAAGGGGCTCTAAATCAACCAGACGCCAAAAAAAAGGGAGAAGGGCGGGGTGGGTTGGGGGGGCGAATACAAATCCCAGAACCCAAATCTAAAAAGGGAAAAACTCAAAATAAATAATAATAATAATAATAATAAATCAAGTTTGCCTTCATAGAAGTCAAACTTTACACATGCCTATCCCAATTTGGCACCCATCATCAGTTGGGGAGCCGGGATTTTCTTCCAAACGTGGCAACCGATAGTCTAATAGCGGCCAAGTCAGAAACTTTTTTAAAGGGGATGATAATAGTTTTATATTTATTGAATTTTTTAAAATTATCATTTGAAATTTCATTTATTTATGTTTTTAGAGTTTCTTAATAATATCCAAAGACAAAAATATCCTTAATTTGAAAATGCCTCAATATTTTTAAAGACATAATTTCTCAAAACTTTGAGGATAGTTAAAAAACAAAAGTGGTGCCTATGCCGGATTGATCACATGTAAACCAATCCACCCATAATTAATTAATGAAAATATGTTGATTGATTAGTTGTGATTGTTTAATGGGCCATGATGCCTGTGATAGATATGTGTGTGGAGGCATCTCTTTAACACCGAAATGAACCTTGGTCTCGGTAAAGCCAGATTTATCTTGGTCACGGAATCTTGGATTTCGGGAGATAGAGCTAGACGGTGTCAAGCTAAGATAAACCTCGGTAAGGGCACCGACTGTTTTCTCAGTATTACGGAGCTCGGTAGTTGTACCGACCTCGCGCAGTCCGGCAGAAAAATCACGATGCACTTGCGAAGGCTCTTAGCTCGGTCAGCTGGCCGAGATGGGCACTAAAATGTCTAATCAGCATTTAATGAAAGTATGGTGGCGTCATAGGGTGCGCTGACAGACAAAATGGGCGCCGGATGGGTGCCGGATATGGATAAGGGGATGGCCTTATCAGCGGTCACATCCGCAATCATGTAAGTAGATATGGCACGATCGATGTGACGATGCTTCCACCTACTTCCACTGAAGGAACAAGGTGTGGCCTGATGGGATGTTCCCTTTTTACCTACCTCCACTAAAGAAGCTTCTAATGGCATTCCCTCAACTATATAAGCACAAGAGGTGAAACCCGCAAAGGTATGTCCTGAGGCACTAACACCTATACTATCTCTCTCCTCCGTTCACCCTCTGTTTAGTAACCTTACTAACTTAGGCATTGGAGGGCCTTAGGCTGACTGAAGCCAAGGGCTTCTGACCTTTGCCTCTTCTTCCTTCCAGGTTTCAGGCATTTAATCCCATTAAAAGGCTCAACAGCATTCCTGCGAACATTATAATCGCTTGATCAAGTCCGTATTATTTTAGGCACTCACAATATGGATGGTTGAAAATCCATTGATTGATTACTTGCAATTATTTGATGGGCCATGATGCTTACGGTAGAGAAGATGATTGAGAGCACACCATTGATAGCCGAATACCAATGCAATAAAAAGGTGAACATTGAAAGTGTAAGGAATAATGCCCAAATCCAATAGTTGTAGAGAAAGATTCCCTCACATTGTCGTGAAGGGGAAACGTCTCTTATATGCAGACTTCCGTTGATCTCCTTGAAACTTGAGAAGGATTAACTAACCATTTTAAAAACTAGTAAAAAGAAAAAACATATCCTGAAATCTTTTTAAATTCTATCCTTTTGTGAAACAAAAAGGGTAAATTAGCGAGAGATCCATGAGTACTGTGTTGTAAAGTCTCTAGTATTGTGACATCAAACAAAAAGGTGGTCCCTTAGCATGCCACATCAAACATTTTCATGACTAATTTGCCCTTTCAACTGTTTAGGCATAAAATTTTAAATTTTAAATTTTCAAATCTTCCATTCTCCCTCAATTTTAGGGCAAGGTTCTCTCTCATTGTCAATTTTGCAGAAGCTCAGAGTGCAAAGAGGGTTTCGGTTCTCGAAGTACGTGTGCTCGTTGTTAGAGAAACAAGACTCAAAAGATCCAAAAAGGCCATGGGTTGTTTGGGGCGCTGTAATAGAAGACAGATCCGAATAGGGGATTCGGAACTGCCGTCTCTATCATCGAAGGTTCTTGGTTTCTCGGTTTCACCAGATTGAATCAATGCCGGTCACTATAGTCGTAGCCAGTGTTGCTCCATCAAAGGAAAAGAGGAAGACAGCAGACTGTCGTTTCTTGGTTAATGCTGCAGAACCAGAACAGAGATGGTATGGGGCTATGCTACGATGCAAGGTCTCCGACGAGGAAGACGTAGATTTGAATTTGCGGAGAAAACGACCGGAAGTTGTAGAGAAAATTGGAGTCGGGGCAGAGACAGTGAAGATCTGAGAAGATTTCTGGTTTCGGTCACTGTTGTCGAAGAAAGAGGGCAATCTCTACCGGAGATCACCGCTTATATGAGTTTTAATGAAATTTATTTGAGTTTTTGCGAAATTTATCTAAATTTTTGTGAAATTTATCTGAGTTTTGTCAAATTTATCTGAGTTTTTGTGAAATTTGTCTAAGTTTTCATGAAATTTATTTGAGTTTTTTTTTTTTTTTTTTTATCTGAGTTTTTTGGCAAATTTTTAATTTGCCAAAAGCTCAAATTTTGAATTTTTTGAATTCAAATCTTCCAAGAGGATCCGAACTCTATTTAGTAAAAAGTCAAATTTTTGGAAAACCTATCTAAGTTTTTTGACAAATTTTGACTATGCCAAAAAATCAAATTTTGAATTTTTGGATTTCACATCTTCCAAGAGGATCCGAATTCAAATTTTTGAATTTTTGAAATCTATTTGTGTTTTTTAATTTTATTTTTCTTTTGAAATGGTAGTTGACCATTATTAATGGCATATTCTACTAATCATGGGATTTAATTTATCTTTACATAAATAAGAACTTTTAAAGAAAGGGGAGCTTGGACAATTTTGGTCTTCAAATTTGAAAAAAAAAGGACGTAACACACGGTGAAAAAACAGATGTTTAGGGCCTGTCACCAAATGCCCCAAACAGAAAAATAAATAAATAAATAAGATGAAGAGGGGCAAGATTTTTAAAAGACCACCAATGGGCTATGTGCCAATCTAATGATACACATATCGTATTCTCTCTCTATGGATTCTCTTAAAATACACATAACTATTAGATAGGAAAAAAAAAAGGTTGTTTTAGCAAATTCCCAATCTGATAAAAATAACAACCACCACCACCAAAACCACACAAACAAGGAAACTCACGACATTCGCGGCCCCAAGACCCTGCTCGACGGACTCAAAGAGAAAGCTAGTCGCCTCACGGTCGTCTTCTCTAACCAGACACCGGTACGCCAGCACCGGCGTCAGGTGGTCGGAGAATATGCATCGGTGCAGCGGTACCAGGTTCCCGCTCTTCGCCGCCTCCGCAAATCTCGCCGCATCCTCCGCTGCTTGAAAACCACATATAAAATCACATCAGAAGGAATCCGAACTCGAAGAGATTGAGAAAGAGAGTTATCAGCTTCTTCCAAATCATGATTTCATCTGAATATGTAGAGACTAGAGAAAGAGAGAGATAAAGAGTACCGAGAGAGAGAGAGGAAAGAGCAGAGCATTTGAATTTGGGGGCGGCGGCGCGGGAGCAGGGAAGGGTTATGGTAGTCCTTCTAACGGAGGTGACGGAAATCGTTCGGGATAGACGGGGAGTTGACGGAACGAGACCGCGACAGACGGCAAGTGATTCCATTACCTTCTTCTCCGTTTAATCCAGCGCAATTGCAAAGATAGAGGAGAAAATGAAATTAATGTGAGGATGGTAATAGGCCTTAGATCCGGTCTGCTAAAATCCCGCCTGATTACCAAAAAGGATGGGGTGGGTCCCAATGCGCTTGACCTGACCTGGACTTTACAAACAAAAGGCTAGCTTGGTAACGTTAAGTTGGGGTGGATTTTAACCTAGAGAACTGCGGATGCCACATCCGAAACTTCTCTAACCACGACCCTTTATTTTAAGACCAACATACTCACGCGTAAAATCATCAAAATGAATATCATTCATAGTTTCATACCTCACCCTGTCCTCCCTGATTTTTATCTCTTATCTCTTATCTCTTTTAATCCATATCATGTACTTGAAACCATTTCCCATATTGCAGTGCATACTGTTGTAACTAAACCATCTCTATATGTTTGAGCACCCACAAAGCAAGAGGTGTGAGAAATATAATCGATTAATGCAAATATTTTATGGTATCACAGCCGTGTCTCTCTTAGCTATTTCATCATGCATTTAAAAGCTTGGAATTTGTTAAATCTGTCTATGATGGCTACTGCTTCTTCATCCACTGCTGCTGAACATTCTCCGTTGTTTGTGCTTCCTAACATCTCTCATCTAGTTTCGGTGAAACTTGATAGATCCAACTATCTGCTTTGGATCTCTTTGGTATTGTTGATGGATCTGAACCATGTCCTCCCAAATATATCAAAGACTCCAGTGCCAAGGATTCTACACAGATCAACCCAGCTTACCAAATCTGAAATAAGAAGGATCAATATATTCTTAGTTGGCTTAATGCAACACTATCCGAAAGTGTTCTGTCAACAGTGTATGGTATGAACACTGCTCGTCAGGCATGGACCTCCTTGGCCAAACCCTTTGCATCTCAATCTCATTCAAGAATCAATCAGTTTAAACGTCAATTGCAGAATATTAAACAAGGACATCTTACTTGCTCGGAATACCTTCATCAAGCCAAGTTTCTGGACCACTTATTTTAAGCATTAGGATCATTCCATTGGAGAAGGGCCATCAAGCTGATTCTATGAATTAACAAACCCTGGCCCCTACTTTAACACAGTCAATCCCCATGGACACTGCTTAATCCCTTCATCCAACGGCTCCATTGCAGAGGGCTAGGGAACCAGCCCCTCTAAGCTGGGATTAAAAAAAAAGAAAAGAAAACTAGAAAAGTGTTAAGAGGCTAGACTAAGTTACTTGTAAAGTTTTTCATCCTTTCTCATCAGAAATGTGTAGTAAAAAAAAAATGTAAAGAAGGATTCGAACCTTTGCATGATAGGATTAAGACCAGCCAGGTTTAGGACAATAGTGTTGGAAAAAAAATTTCGGGGAAATTGTAAATAAATTAAAAATTAAAAAATAAATGAGGAAAGGAAAGAAATGACCGAACAATATGGTAGCCGAATCACGTCTTTGAAGACGCTTTCTTTAGGCAGATTTCACCCCCACATAAGTGCAAATGGATTTTCGGACATCTGTCCAGGATAAGACGATTTTCTAATCGGATGATTTCCACCACTCGTGCACTCGAATGAATGAGAATCTCGAATCCTAAAAATCGCAGTCTTGCAGCAGCTTGAAAAACTAGAAACCAAATTCTTGAAAGAAAACTCAAAGAACTAGAAGGAAGATGAGAGAGCCTGGAGAGAGAGAGGAGAGATTATGATCCTTTGTTGTAGAAAGCCTACACCCGAACGTCCCTTTTATAGGGCTTTTCGGGGTAGAGATCCGTTGGGGAGTTAATTCCCAACGGATACACCCATTTAAGAGTGTGAAACGGACACTTCCATGCAATAACTCTTGCGCAACTGCTATTAAGAGCAGCAAAATTCCATTATTCCACCATAAAGAGCAGCGAAAAAGCTATCTCTAACGGTCACAAGAGAAACGGGCTTCGCAGATCCAGGTCAGTTCCAGGTCGACCCAAACTCAACCAACTAAGACCTAAAATAACACACGCTCATGCGAGCCGGGCCGGGCCTGCCCCCCATGCAACCAGCTAGCCGGGCGCATGCGGTGAAAGTGTGTGGTCACCACTACCTAAACCTTCTCTCGAGATTTACACCATAGTGATGAGTGTAAACAATAATAAATGACTCTAAAAGAGTTCTCCACAACCTATGTAGGACTCTCTTAAATAAAGAAATGAGGAAAACATGTGCTTTAATGCACAAAGATACCTACAATCCCCCACACTTTAAAGTACCGAAATAAAATATTGAAAAGGAAAAGTTGTTGCTGTAAGACATGCCCAGAGACTATGCATAAGTGTAGGTGAACTAAGTTTTGAACCTTCACGTAGTGTAGTAAGTTTGAAATACCAGAACTCTATGGTGAACTTGGATCTTGAACCAAGAGTTCATTTAGTAAATCGTACCTATTACACACAATCTTAGAAATTAGGAATTCCTATAGATTCATGCACATTAATAGCCTTGTGCTATCCCGATATTCATGAGCGCTCTAGAGAGTAGCCTAATGCTCTCATAAGAAGCGGCCTGACTTCCACACTCATATAGGTGTTCTCTATCAAAGATGCTCATGTACAACACCCTGCTTATAAAAGACATAGAGTATCATTGATTAATATACAGGACATGAACATTTCACACCATAGGAATGGGTATATACACGAGTAATGAGAATTTTGAAATGTTTCACCTTTGTCACCCAAATATAACTTTGTTATTCCCATTGAACCCGTCCCATGGGATCTCCAATCAAATGAGTTGGGTGTTCGTTATTGGTGACTTGTCCTTTTTAGGCTTAAGTCCCATTCCCCTCGATGTAGATGTTACCCGTTCTGTAGCGAGTCCCTTAGTTTGTGGATCTGCTAAATTATTCATCGATCTCACAAAATCAATTGCAATTACTCCTTGCTTTTTGAGTAATTGTCTCAACAAACTGTGCCTCAGACGAATATGTCTGGATTTACCATTATAGTTCTTGTTACTTATCTTGTCTATTGCAAACCTTGAGTCGCTGTGGAGAGATATGGCCAGTATAGTACCGGCTTATTCCACAAGGGAATGTTGGTCAATAGGTTCTTCGGCCATTCAACTTCTTCTCCAGCTAAATCCACACCAATGATCTCCGAGTCCATAGTGGATCGGGATTTTTAGATTTCCAAGAGACGGCTGCATTTCCTAAGGTAAACACATAGCCGCTCGTGGACTTGGATTCCTCTAAATCCGATATCCAGTTAGCATCGCAATACACTTCTAGTATTGCGGGATATCTCTCATAATGCAAACCGTAGTCAATAGTTCTCATCAAGTATTTAAATACCCGGATAACAGCCGTCCAGTACTCACTGCCGGGATTGCTTGTATAACTGCTAAACTGACTTACTGCATAAGCTATGTTAGGTCTAGTACAGTTCATTATGTACACTAAACATCCAATAGCTTTGGAATAATCTAATTGCGATACAATATCTCATTTGTTCTTAGTTAATTTGACATTTGGATCAAAAGGAGTGGAAACACCATTCCCTCCAAACATGTTAAATCTCTTAAGTACTTTCTCAATGTAGTGAGACTGGGATAGAATAATTCCTTCTAAGTGTTTATGAATTTTTATCCCAAGTATCACATCCGCCTCACCCATATCCTTTATGTCAAACTTAGAACATAGGAATTTCTTAGTGTTCTCTACAGAATATAAATCAGTACCGAAAATAAGGTTATCATCAATATATAAACATATAATGATGCATGAATTGCAATGAGTTTAAAATAGACACAGTTGTCCGACTTATTTATTTTAAAACCATCGTTTAATAAAACTTGGTCAAATTTTCCATGCCACTTCTTAGGGGCTTATTTTAGACTATACAGGGATTTAATTAATCTACAAACTTTGTTTCCTTTCCCCGGTGAAGTAAATCCTTCAGGTTGTTCCATATAAATTCCTTCTTTTAATTCCCCATTTAAAAATGCAGTTTTGACATCCATTTGATGGATAACCATATTGTAGATGGATGCTATCGCTATCAAGACTCTAATAGTTGTGATCATAGTTACTAGTGCATAGGTATCAAAATACTCCAATCCTTCCTTTTGTTTGAGTCCCTTTGCAACCAGTCTAGTTTTGAATTTTTCTATAAACCCATCAGTCCTTAATTTCTTTTTGAAAATCCATTTACAACCCAAAGGTTTAGTACCCGGAGGAAGATCTACAAGTTCCTAAGTATGGTTGGATAAGATAGATTCTATCTCACTATTTAGGGCCTCTTGCCAAAAGGCAACATCAGGATACTGCATGGCCTCTTGATAGGTTGCGGGGTCACTTTCCAAAATATACATTAGAAAATCAGGACCAAAAGAGGTTTCTTTTCTGGGTCTCTTACTCCTACGGGGTTCAACATCTACTGAGTCCTCAGATCCTAACTCAATAACTTGGGCAGGTATTCTATCAGTACCACTAATACCAAATACAACTTGTTTGAAAGGAAAGTAGTCTTCAAAGAAAACTTAATCTCTGGACTCAATGATGGAGTCTTTATCTTGTCCAGAAATAACAAGGAATCTATAAGCCTTACTATGGAGAGCATATCCTAAGAAAAAACTCTCTTGGGTTTTGAGTCCAAGTTTGGTCCTTTTAGGGCCAAGTACAACCACATGGGCTAAGCACCCCCACACTTTTAGGTATTCTAAGTTACGGGTTCTACCTTTCCATAACTCATAAGGAGTTTCATTGGTCCTTTTAAAAGGTATCCTGTTCAGAATGTGACAGGCTGTGAGGAGAGCTTCCCCCATATGTTCTTGGGCAGGTCCGAACTATTCAACATGGAATTTACCATTTCTACTAAGGTTCTATTTTTCCTTCCAACCACACCATTCTATTGTGGGGAGTAGGGGGCTGTCACTTCATGTATTATACCTAGAGTCTTACAGGTCTCTACAAATTCATTGGAGAGGTAGTCACCTCCTCTATCAGACCTCAAAGTCTTAACCTTTTTCCTTAATTGGTTTTCAACTTCAATTCGGAAAAGGTTGAATTTTTCAAGAGCCTTAGATTTATTTTTAAGTAAGTACAGATAAGAAAATCTAGAAAAATCATCAATAAAAGTTATAAAATATTTCTTACCACCTCTAATGATAATATTGTTTAATTCACAAAAATATCAACGTGGATTAAACCCAGAAGTTCTGAACATCTTTCAACACTTTTGAAAGGCTTTCTTGAAAACTTTGATTGAATACAAATTTCACAAGGATTTGGTTTGAAATCAATTTTTGAAATCAGCCCTAAGTCCATCATGTTTTTTTCATATATGAATAATTTACATGTCCTAATCTAGCATGCCACAAATAAGGAGACACAATAATATAAGTAGAAGAAGAGACAGTTTTATTACCAATAGTATTTACATTCAACTTGAAAAGGCCTTCAAATATGTAGCCTTTCCCTACAAAAACTCCATTATTGGTAACAACAAATTTTTTTGCCTCAAATACTAATTTGAACACATTTTTGCTCAACACTGAACCAAAAACCAAGTTCTTTCGCACTTCTGGCACATGGAGCACTTTGGTTAAAGTTAAAGACTTGTCGGATGAGAGGTGAAGAATGACTTTCCCTTGACCAATTACTTTCGCCGTAGAGGAGTTACCCATGTAGAGTTCTTGTCCATCTCCAACCTGCTCGTAGGAGACGAATGCACTTCTGCCACTACAGATGTGCTAGGTCGCGCCTGTGTCAACCTACCAATCTCTACAATTGTTGACCAGGTTCACCTCTGTCACTACCGCCACAAAATTTTCTTTCACAAGATTGGCTTGATTTTTGCCATTAATGTTTTTCCTATGGTGGCATTCCTTTGCATAGTCCCCTTTTTCTCGCAGACAAAACATTCTATATCCTTTCTTTTGTATCCATGCTGGGCTTAAGGGCTTGGAATTGATTTTTCTTCTGAAATTTCTTGCCCTGGAAAGAATTGGGCTTGGGCTTCCTTTGATCATTTTTGGCCTTGGTAAGATTGGCCTTACCCATATGTCCAAAATCCTTATTCTTAGAATCATAGTCCCAATGATGTTCTTGGATTGTGAGATGAAGTATGAGATCTTCAAATTTCATCTCCTTTTTCTTATGTTTCAAGGTGATCCCAAAGTCCTTCCACGATGGTGGGAGTTTGTGAATGGTACTGCCAACTACAAATTGTTCGGGTAATCTCATTCCTTCATTTGGGACTTCATTAATTATTTTCTGAAAATCTCTAACTTGTGTTATTACTGATTTTCCTTCCTCCATTTAAAAGTCTATAAATTGCTCATTGGCATACTTTTTGGTACCCGCATTCTCAATAGCATATTCTTCTATCAATGCATCCCATAATTCCTTGGCGATTTTGAATTTTGAAAATACGCAATACAAGGAATTATCTAAATGGTTTAAAATCTCATTTTTGCAATCGAAATCATTAGATTTCAATTTTTCATTTTCATAGGTACCAGCGGGCCCATCTCCGTATGGTTCCGGACAATTAGTTAATAGTACATGTAAAATTTTCATAACTTTGAGAAGATATTCCATTTTCATCCTCCACATTTTGAAGTCCTTACCCTCAAAATTGAAAACCTAAGGGTAATATTCATGGGCAGTCATTTTAATTTATAAACAATTTTACCGAGAAATCTACCTAAATTGTTGGAAAAATTGTTTCGCAAAAATTGTAAAGAAATTAAAAATTAAAAAATAAATAAGGAAAGAAAAGAAATAACTGAACAATATGGTAGCCGAATCATGTCTTGGAAGATGCTTTCTTTAGGTAGATTTCGCCCCCACACAGGTGCAGATGGGACGTCCCTTTTATAGGGCTTTCCGGGGTAGAGATCCACTTGGGAGTTAATTCCTGTTGGAGGGCTTTCCGGGGTAGAGATCCATTGGGGAGTTAATTCCTGTTGGTCACAAGAGAAACGGGCTTCGCAGATCCGGGTAAATTCCAGGTTGACCGAAACTCTACCCAACTGAGACCTAAAATAATGCACGCTCACGTGAGTTGGGCCGGGCCCATCTGCCATGCAACTGACTGGCCGGACGGCGCACGCTCATTGAAAGTGTGTGGTCACCACTACCTAAGCCTTCTCCCGAAACTTACACCATAGTGAAGAGTATAAACAATAATAAATGACTCTAAAAGAGTTCTCCACAACCGATGTGGGACTCTCTTAAATAAAGAAAAGAGAAAAGCACTTGCTTTAATGCGTAAAGATACCAACAAATAGGTATAGGGAGGGAAGGCCATACCCGAAAGCCAAGAGCTGGGACACCATCTGACAGGCCTAACAAGAGAATCCAATCCGTATTTCCAGCCTCGCACACCAGAGAATCCATTTCAATTCCATGTGATAATTTCTTTCTTTTCATATATAAACCTCGCTAATTATAGTTAGAGAGCTTCTAAATGCGCCCTCAATTTCTCTTTGCACACCCACTCAAAAGCTTCTGAGAGAACTTCTTAACTTAATATGGTGGGTGTGCAAAGAGAAATGGTGGGTGTTCACAGAAACCTCCTTTCCTCACTGGTTTTTATCCTCTAAACAAAGGATGAAAGGAACAATAGGAGGCCAAGCAAGTTGCAACCACTTGGTAGAAATTGTCGTCAAAACCTTAGAAGGGGTTTTAACAAGCGGGTTTGATTATGGACAACCCTCCACATATCATATTATTCATATGAACTTCTTTATGAAGCCTGGGGCACTCCCGTCGAAAATCTAAACTCATGAAAGCTCTCCATTCACATGAGATGTAGGTGAATCCTTTTATGATATAAACTAGCTACTAAGGCTTGTGCTAAGCCCGAACAGTAATAAAAAATTATTTCTATTTTATGAAATTTAAATATATTCTTTTACATTAGTATAAAAATTGGAGAGTTAAAAAGGCATTAAAACTTTACACCTATACAAAATGTGCCTAGGATATAAAATATTCATTAGATTAAAAGAAGGGACAGATGAATAAAAATCTTACCAATCTAAATTGATCTAAATCTGAAACAGAGATGATAAAATAGTTAAATTTTTCGTGTGTAGGTTGATGGATTGGATCTAGTGGGTCACAAGTCAATGGATGCCGGAATGAGTGAAGGGCCAGATTATTCGTCTGTCATTGAGTTGTACATAGATAGTTTTATCATGTTGGTCCATGTAAATAATGTGAGATGAGTATCATATCTTATCAAGTAGCTCTTGGGTAGTAGGATCTTTGTCACGCCCCCGGACCGAGGCCTTGATAATCAAGTCCTTAATCCGGGGGTCGCGGCGCGACGGACAAAAAAATTTCGCCCGCACGCGCTAATTATTTCCCTACAGGATTCCGCGGTGAGGATCCCCAAACGATCCATCACAACCAAAGAATTAATTTCACATCAATAATAATGTCATGCGGAAGAATGTAGCAAAATAAAACTTCATATAACAAATAAAGGTACAAGTTCGATATCAAAAGAGAAATATATACATAGCATAACCAAGGTTAATTACAGTTGTGAAACAAAAGTAGTTTAATTTATACAACCCTGACAAAGCCAACAAAGGCTATAAACAAAATTCCCAAAAGTAACTGTTAGTTCCCAAAAAGATGTTATCGATGCCCCAAACCAAACGTGACGTCTACATGACATCATTTGGTTGCCACTCGGGCTCCACCTGAGGCCCTACTGCCTCCTGCATATACTCCGCCTCAAAGGCGGCGGGTCCGATATCTGACACCAAACAAGAGAAGTATCAGATACGACGGTCTGGCAGGTGAATAAAACAGATCTGATATACAAGTTATGAACATCATGTTTAAAATCGTAAAGATGCTAACAAAACAAATCATATATAAGGAATAAATCAAATGAATTATTTCAGTGCAATAAACGAATTTTTTCATAATTTAAATATCTCAAATTATCTGACAAATAATCAAAATAATGGCAAACCACATTTAGCTAAATTCTCCTATTACCGAAGTAACAAGAGCAAACAGAAACCGTGGCCACTACCCGTGGGACCGGAACAAACAGAGCCGTTGCCACTACTCGTGGGACCGGAAACAGAACCGTTGCCACTACTCGTGGGATCGGAAACAGAACCGTTGCCATGGCCGGACAAACAGACAGAATCCAAACTGCAGTTGGCAAATAGTTTTAAAGATTCCAAACTGGGTGATCAGCCCAACAAGGTAACCTAAGCTTAGTGGTGCCTTTACATTTCAAAACCTGAACCAATACAAGTCAAGTTCTCCTTGGCTCATGGGCTCGCACTACAAAGCTCTAGCCCCATCTTGCCTTGAGATTCAAATCCAAAACGATACAATTCAAACCATTGAACACAATTCAAACCGGATAAAAGGACTACTCTTTATCAAAATAAATAGACAAATTCAGAACAAATCAGATGAGTAGCCTTTTCATTGTTTTTCAAACCTAACAAATTAACCAACTTTGTTTCAAACGAATTTATGAGAAAACATAAACTTTCTCTAACTTGGAATGAGATGATTTGGATGATTGATAAAGTTTGATGGGCTTACCAAGGCCGTCTCAATACAAACTTATTGTCTCCATGTCGGTTTATGAGTGAAGAAGTTGGTGTCTCTGAAGGTCACCGACAATTGAGGGCATAAAGTGTATATTAAGGTAGAAAATTCCCCGGTAAGTCCAAACTTTCTCTATGGTTTGATTCAAATAAAAATGATTCGAGCTCAAATTCTTAATTCCCGATACTTAATAAGTCATTAGGAAATTTTTGTACTCAAACCGGGCTCAAAATTAGCCTAAAACAGCCCAAAAATCCATCAAAAACTAGCATAAACAGCCCAAAATCCATGCAGGAAATGACCCAGGCCCTGACCCAGGCCCAGCTCGAGCGGGCCCAGGCTCGCTCGAGCGGGCTGGGCCTCTGTCCAACCCGTGGAAAGCTGACTGTCTCTCTCCTCCTCTTCATTCTTGTATTCAAAACTCACTCAAAACTGAATTCCAAATTCCTCCTAACACCCTCTTTCAACCACCATCATCATCACATCATCCCAATTCATATATCATATATCAAAGACAAGCAAGAAAAATAGAATTTCAGAATTCAATTAGGTAAATACAAAATTTATCATTTCTACACAAAACTGAAATCTCAAGCAACAAAATGCAACTTAAGATGAGCCAACATTAAACCATTTTCCTGCACAAAATTCACACACAACCACCCACTTCAAAGCTTCATGGTTCAAATCAAAAGAGCTCTTAGAAAAGATAAATTTCCACACCATGCATACACAATCCAATTATTCACTTGCCTGGAACAAATTGGGTCACAAACCACTCTAAGATCTCTCAAACTCAGCAACTCCAATCTACACAAAAGAATCCAAAGAAGAACACTAAAAATCCACAAAATTTTGGAAAACAAAGAAGCTTTTCATGAAGGCTCTTGCATGTATGATAAAACAATCCTAAAGGGTCTAGAAAATCCAAAATTTCAAGAAGGAAGCCATTGCTAACCTTTGAAGAACTCTAGACAAGAAGAAGAGTTTGGAGAAGATGGTGAAATCAGCTGAAATCCCTTGAAAATACCATGGTTGAAAAGCTTGGGAAATGAAGATGAAGATGGTGAACTTCACTCTTCAAGTTGGGCTCAATTCCATTGACATGCAAAGAAGAGAGGATGGAGAAAAGCGAGAAACTCTCTTATGTGGGTTGTAGGAAAAACTGAATGAAGAAGAATGAAGTGAGGAAGAAGGAAATAAAACCTGGGTTGATTTGTTTAAATGGGTTGTGGGCCCCAATGGCCCTGAAAACTTCACATAGCTGGATCTATCATTTCTGGGTTCCAAATGAAGTTGACGAAGAAGGGAAAAATGATCGTTGAAAAATCTAGTTTTCAAAAAGTATATTTTCCTCATGGTTTTCAAATTTCGAAATTTATGCACAGATTTGAATGTGAAAAGACTGTTTTGCCATTTTTCTCGAAAAACGTGATTTCTGAGGTTCGAATGCAAACGGAACAAACAGAAAAGTTGTTGGAATCGAAATAACAAATCCAAAAATGTCGAAATCCACATTTTTCCAAAAATCAAATAAATCCAATAACTCGAATTCCCACACTAACACGCGTCTTACGGGTCACCCCGAGCCCGTTCAAACTGAACACTACGCTCTCCAAATTCCCCAAAGCTATTCAAAATTCTAATCCAACTAAAAACTCAAGCTAATTGTCCTCTAATCCCGCTTAGTGACTAATCAAAATTAAAATAACAATAAATTATACTAAACCTGGGTCGGGGTCTGACAATCTTTATCTAGTAGGCCCCGCTTCAAAGTGTAATGGGCATTATACAAAGATCGATGGATGGTTTAATATTTTAAAAGATTAACATCCAAGACCCTACTTTCAAAAATTGACTTCCCTGAATGCTCAATAGAGCCCACCTAGTCTAAATCCAATCCATTCAGAACGGATGCCTTACCTTCTATGGATTTCTCCCATCCCCACAAAAAATAAATAAATAAATAAAAATCACTATAATAAGAGTTGGACCTACCATTAGATTAACCACATGATAAACAACATAATTAACACAATCTTACCCATTAGGGGTCAATAGGTGGGATATTGTAGGTCCCAAGTAGCCATCAACCCTCTAGTGGGTCCCATGGGGGATGTCCCCATGTAGATGCACAAATACAAAGCTTCGTAGAACTTAGGGTGTAGTTAGGATTATAGAATCTTCCTCCATGGGCCATCACAAAATAGGTGCATAGATTGGTTCTAGTGGGTCATGGGTAGATAGGCATGATGGTAGGATGAGTCGACAGTCAAGTTATCATCTATTGATGAGTCCCTTGTATATAGTTTAATTATATGGTCCGTGTAAATAATGTAAGATGAGCATGATCTCTTATGAAGCAAGTAGGATCTTTCTAAAATGGGTTCCATCAAACTGTGTATTGGCCAAATTTTGTGGGTTCCATGTAATGGGCATGATGGATGGTTTAATATTTTATCCATTATGATTCTCCTATATTTTGAAGAGTAAATTGGCGAAAGGTCCTTGAAATGGAACAAACGACTCTGGTCAGCACAAATTTCGTTTAAGGGTTGTAGTCCATGCAGCTAGACATATTTCAGCTAGAGGTCCCGATATACGCCACATCACATATTTTGTGACAGATTTGCCCCTGTAACTGCCGCAATACGTCACGCATAAGTGTCTTAACATGTCACACAAATTAAGCCTTCAAATTAAGGTTATAAGCGATCATTTATGACTGATCTGCCTCTGTAATTCACTGTAGATACCATTTTGAATTTCACATTATAACGACTATCGATATTGATTCTATCAGAGAATATACTTTCTAAAAGAATTCATTTCCAATCGCTCTATTCATGAAGACAGATTTTGCGAGCCTTTAATTTGCAGATCTAACTTTTGGAAGCATATCTACGAGGTAAGCGAAGACCTCCATTCATAGTAGAGATTCTGCAATCTTCTTATTTGTTTTATTGTGTTTTCCATTTCTTTTATTTGTAAATTTGTATAGTTCTGCTATTCATGATCATTTCTATCTGTATCGATTCAAATTATCTAGAATTTTGATTTGTACAGTGCATTTTTTTTTCACCTTTTGTATGTAGATGTCTATAGTTCTGTTATTCATGACTAATTCAATTTGTATGAATTCAGATGATCTAGAATTTGTTTTGTATATTTGTGTGTAGATCTACATGGGTTCAGATTAGTGTGAAGTAGCTCTATGTCCCACAGTCTTCTTTCTTAGCACTTTGGATAATAGTCAGAAGTTTTGTTGAGATCTCGTTTTCTATGTGCATTGAGGAAGAAGTCATGTCATTCGTTATGAATTTATCTTAGTTATGAAAGATATTTAGGTGACGCAAAAATCAAAGTTATCAAACTTTTGTCACAAATTTATCTAACTTTTGTGATAGATATATTTGAGTTGTAAATAACATTATATGGGTTTTGTACAAATTTATCTAATTTTTTTTGTCAAATTTATCTGAGTTCTAACTGAATATATCTTAGTTGTCTACAAATTTATCTGATTTTATGTGAACAAACCCAGATAAATTTACACGTCTTCGGCACAAACTCAGATAAATTTACATGAATCTTGTAAATCTTTTACCTTATGCATAATTTTTCCATGCTAATGATTCTTGATGTTCCTTCCATTTTGTAGATTTCTATATGGCATAAGTGCTCATGCTTCCTTACAAATTTAGCATGTTTACTGTCGTCATTCATTTGAGTGAGAACATGAGACATGAAGAATTGTTGCGTCATGTTTGTAACAAATGGAAGAACTTGGCAGTAAACATGGTCTGTTTGACGTATGCATTGCCTAGCCACCCAAAGTGCTTGTGGGACAGTGATTCAGATTTGTTGAGATTGTCCATGTCGGCATCTTCAGTGGGAATGGGGACAGTGAATGTATTTGTATCATAATTGCAAGAATTAGAGGACGAGGATCAAGAGAATGATGGGGATGAGTTGGCTGAAAATGCTATGGCATTAGTGGATTATGAGGGTACAGATATGGAGACAGATCTCCTTCCACAGTTTTGTACACACAAAGAAAAGATTTTGCTGTCTTTGGATTGGGCAAATGGTATTGTTAGACCCCAACCCAAGATTAACCCGATTAGTGTATTCTTAGTGTGTGCTTAGTCCTAAGTGGATTTAGTTACTGTTGGGTTAGAAAATAATTAGTTTTAGCCCTGGACATAACTTTGAGAATTTTGAGAACGTTTTAAGTTTGTCAGACACACTTAGGAAGGCCTGGGTGTACGTGCAAGCATGGGAGGATCGTGTTGATTTTCATCTTAATTGTGATTTTGATTTCCTTTGAACGGATTTATTAATCTCTACAACTTTCATTTTCATTATATTTGTGTTTGAAGCCCAAAAACCCAAGTATTGGCCCAAAAGGGTAAAATTGTCTTTTCACACCCAAATCTGGACACAAATTTCAAAATTTCAAAACCGCGTCAAAAGTGTACTTTTTGGAAACTAGAATTTTCAAGGATCATTTTATCCTTCTTCGTCAACTTTATCCGGGGCCCACAAGATCATGTTTTCATCAATGCAAGAATTAGACCTATTGGGT
This sequence comes from Camphora micrantha, assembly GCA_003546025.1. NCBI lineage: Eukaryota > Viridiplantae > Streptophyta > Magnoliopsida > Laurales > Lauraceae > Camphora > Camphora micrantha. Next base: position 20,698,700 of record QPKB01000009.1, read on the forward strand.
CCCATTTGCAAGATACTTAAATCAATTTCCTCTTCTCCCTCTTATTCATTCCCAAATTCCTGCAACCCTAGAAGACCAAGCTCAAGGAGAAAACCCATTTTTCTTCTACCTTTCCCATCTTGTATACCTTAGCTAAATGTTCCAAATGAACTTCTAAAACCACCATTCTCTTCCTCTCATCTCAAGCTTTTTATTGATGCCATTTTCTTGAGATATATAGTTGGGCAAGCCCTCCATTCTCTTCCTCCCTTCTTTTTTGGGCATTGCTAGGTAAGAGCTCCAACCCATCTCTTCAATGGAGTCTTTGTAGCTCCTCAAGAACTTATTTTTCTAGCTTTCAACACCCATTTCGAAATGGGTTTCTTGTTTTCAAATTAAGTTGAGTTTTGAATGGATTTTTCATGGGGCCTTTTGTAGTGTTTGGCTTAGCTCTTGAGTAGGAGTGCTTGAAGATAGTTGTTTGGCATTTGGGCTAAGGCAAGTAATCTCTATAGGTTGAATGTTGAATGTGTGTTTGTGAATTGCATTGTTACTCTTGAAATTTCATATAACTTGTTATGTTTTTCTTAAACTTTTCTTATATGATTTCCATTCAAGTATATGTATAAATGTTAAGTGATCTTCTAAACTCCTAGATTTCTATTTGATTATAAGCCTTGTTTCATTAGAAAATTTGGATTTGTTTTCATAGAAAATGGGATTTGAATGTTTAGATTTGTGTGTTGAATGGTATGAAAATGTGAAAATTGACCCCTTGGAGAGCATGGAGGCTCAGGGGATTTCAGGTGGTCCAAGTATGAGAATGAGGGAAGTAATGAATCAGAAATCATTCATGAGAAGTGCAGTTTCTGCACTCAGCGAATACAGGCAGAAGCCTGTTCACTCGAACGACCAGGCCATTGCCTGGTCTGAGCGCAGACAGAGAACTGTCCGCTCGAGTGACCATTGGTCCGCTCGAGCAAGCAGTCCATTGTCTGGCCAGAAGCAAGACAGAGAGTTGTTCGCCCGAGCGACCCTTGTGGTCCGCTCGAGCGAACTGTCCAGACCGCTCGAGCAACCTGTCAAAATTTCCAGTTTCTAATTTTTATTCTATTTGTGTAATTTTGAAGATTGAAAACCAGACTATGTTAGGAACTTTAGCTTGACATTGTGTAAATGAAACACCAAAATGTAATTCAACTTCGGGGACACCAATTCACTATATTTCAACATTTGGGTCTCAATTACACAAAGGTCAATGAATGGCCTCAACATATACTTGATGAAATTTCACGTTTGAACTTCAGTTTGATACAATGAGTAACATCGTGTTCTCGTTTTGAATTTCAAGTTTAAACTTGTTCGAAGATTTGTTTCAAGTATCTAGTGGGGATCATTTCTTAAGTTGTGTGCATATATATTATGCCTTTTGCTAGCCGTGCCTTGTCTTGTTTTGATAAGTGATTCCCCCCTTTATTTTGACGTGTTTAGATCGTATTTCGCGTGTTTTATGCATTCATGAATTCAAGTGAATACCACTGAGCTTAGATTGCTCTTTTAGTTTAATCTACTGTCTGGGGTCTTTAAACATGTTGACTGTCTGCAGATTAGTCGTGTATTTTATTACACATCGTGCGTGTCTGGTTCCGCGGCCGAGATCCCGGTATTCGTGGGAATCGTGTCTTGTTTATATTATGTATATCGTGCTCATCGTGCGTGCTTGCTCTTTTCATTACATATGATAGAGAAAGGATGGGCGCTTTGTGGATTTACTATTCATGATATATTTATTTATTCATGCTAGTTTCATTTCGTATTTTGGATTTATACTCAGTCAAGTAATTGTTTCAAATTTAGTAGGACTTGTTCATTATGATTTTTGTAAAACATTTATAATTCCATGCTCATACCCAAATTAATTACCTTCCAAACCGTTGTGTTTGATGCTTGTTATTTTGGTGCCCAGGTGCAGGAGACGTTGCCCTTGAGGAGGACTGTCAGGAGGAGGCTTTTGAGCCACCCCTAACTCGTGAGTGGCAGCCCGACGACGTCATCTAGAAGTTGGGTAGGATCTTGAGTTTTGATCCATCATATTTTAGATTCTTATATGTTTTTGGTATTGTATTGGCTTTTGTTGGCCCTTTTATTTTGGGATGTAACAAACTTAAGATACTTTTGTTTAACTTCAAACTTGAATCATGTTAGGGATGTTTTGTTATAATTCATTTTCTGATATATCAATCTTGATGCTGTATTTATTCATGTCTTGTTGTGATGTGATTTGCTACACACTTCTGCATACTTGATCGTGTGAGCTAGACCTTCCGTATCTCAGGATCCTCACCGCGGGAACCTGTGGGAAATTATAAAAATGTAATTCCAAATCATCACATCGTCGCGGGCTTGGGTCTCGGTCCGGGGTCACGACAGGTATTAGACATGTGAGGCAGGGGGTTTGAGGGTGGTGTTACTGAGCTTAGAAGTGTCTTGTGCATATATTCGATTGAGGTTGGTTTTAAATTCGTATATGTGAAGAACAACGAAGCGAGGGTGACAGCTAAATGCTCTTGCAGTCATTCGAAGGGTTGCAAATGGCTTGTTCATGCTTCAATCGAGAAGTCCACTGGCCATTTTTGTATCATGACATTAGAGAATGAGCATACATGTGGTGTAGCATTTCGAACGTCGAAGAACAGTCATATGAACTCTGAAACATATGCTGATTTGATGATTGATCATATTCGTGAGAAGCTACTCACCAGACCGATTGATGTCGTTCATCCCTTTAAGGCGAATTATGGGCTTACCATTACATACCATCACGCATGGTGGGGGCTGGAAATGGCAAGGCATAAGATGTATGGGGGTACGTTGCTTTCTTTTGACCATCTTCGTTGGTATGCTAAGGTAGCAGAGGAGACGAATCCAAGAAGCCCTTTTGTGTTAGATTATGATTAATCAACCATATGCTTCAAGCGTTTTTTTGTGTCGTTCTATGCTTCAATCGCTGGTTTTAATCATGTTTGTCCTTTGTTATTTTTGGACGAGACATTTTTGAAGACAGATACAAGGGAAATCTATTGACAACAACTGGAAAGGATGGAAATCAATGTAAAGTGACTTTCTGTAGATTCAGATATTCTTGACTTTTTTTAACTAATGGTCACCATTTTCTGATATTTTGCTTATTAATTGAAATATAAAAGTTTGTTTATTCATGTGCTAGGTTTGTTTCCTCTTGCTTTCGCAGTGGTGGACTCAGAGACAGAGGACAATTAGACATGATTTTTGTAGAATTTAAGGAAAGTATTGGTTTATGATCGCACTATCACTTTTAAGAAGTTTAAGGAAGTCATTTGCCCAGACATGGATAAGAGGCTGGAGGCTTCAATCAAGCTTGGAAGGCCATTGACTGTTCGGCATACGAGTGACACCATTTATGATGTTCACTCTTACCATTCAATCACTGTGGACATTCACAATATAATCTGTTCCTGTTATCATTGGCAGATCAATGGCTTCCCATGTGCCCATGCTTGTGTTGCGATTTAAAAGAGTGGAAAGGACCTGAATCTTTTTGTGGATCACTATTTTCACATTCAGACAAATAGGTCTGCATACGAAGAGCAGATAATTCCCATTCCAACTGTGGGAAAGTCAGAGCCAATAGTTGCTAAAGTTGTTATTCACCCCCCTGTGGTTAGAAGACAACCTAACAAGCTGAAAAAAAAGGTTCTTCTCAAGAGGGGAGATCACATGGCATATAAAATGTGAAAAATGTGGTCAAATCGGCAGTCACAACAAGAAATCATGCAAGGAGCCTGTTTCTTAAGTTTTTACTCTCTACAATGGTTAATTCATTGAATTTGACGTTGACTACAGTTTCAGTTTAACATTGTTGATTCTTAGCATGTATATAGAATACGTTATGAATTCTGATTAGTGATTAATAATTCAAAGTGTTAGTGGTATTATACATTTTAAAGTGTTCTTACTTTATAACGAATTTCTTAAGAATGTGTTTAAAACAGATAAAATCAGTTCAAAATTGAGATTAAAAATGTTGTAGAATTTAAATTAACTTGAATCACGTGCTTGATAAAGTGATTACATGACTCAGTTAAATTTGCCTTAAAATCCTAAAATAAATTTGTAGCAGAACTCAGATAAATTTGTGTCAGAACTCAGATAAATTTGTGACAAAACTTAGATAATTTCCTCTAGAACTCCGATAAATTTGTGACAACCTAGATAATTTCTTTCAAAACTCAGATAAATTTATGACAGAACTTAGATAAATTTCTACCAGAATTTAGATAAATTTAATCCAGAGCTGAGGTACAAATATATGACAGAACAAAAACTATCCATAATCACATTCACAAAACACGTTCCTTAAACTCATGTGAACCAAAAAAATACATTTACAGTTTTGTTGCACTAGAACTTTTCATAAACAAAGATATACATGAATTTGTTTTACCATCATTGTAACATCCAGTTTTCCAAACAACTTGTGTACATGTTTGTTGTTAAAATGTACGTCATGTTCTTTAATAGACTGTCACCGTTCAAAATCATCAGTTGCAAGTTGTTGCCTAGCATGGAAGTTTTCGATGCTCTAATTGTGATGCGTGTCTTATAAAGAACTTGCTCACTATCTCAGCCCTCAAAGCATCAACAATGCTTTATGGTAGCTTTGAAGCAATTACTTGTCCATGAGTAAGTTTCTTCATTAGATAACAAACGATGACCCCACAATCAACACTACAAAAGAACATGCTATTGTCATCGTAAATAAGGTAGTCTAAAATTAATTGAATAAGTGGATTGGTTCAATGTTACTTACGAACCCCATTTTCTGTTTTGGGGCGTCTTCCACGCTTATTATTAGAGCTCCATAAGGCTGTGTCTCTTTAACATTGACATGATTGTAATCCTCCACATACTATTTCTGCCAATTAAAAAAAAGAGTAGTATTTTTAATGGATGTACATTTACACTTCTAGGGACCATGATGTAAATAGGGTTTTAGTTAACGAGACATACTAGAATTCGTGCATCATCAAAGTAGTAATCAACTGTTTTAGTGGATCTTGGTTGCAAGGAATTGTAATGTAGCTAATCTCTTTCTTTCTGATCCAGCATTAACAATGTCCAGTGGAAGGGCTCAGCATCCTTCCCTTTTTTGTTCAAGTTCATTGGAAAATGCAAAAATTGGTGGTTTGCAGTTCTGTTTGGTGAAACTAAGGGTGCAGAATATTGTCCCTCATTTCTGCCATTGCCGCAGTAACGAATTTTTGCATTAAGACAGATTTTGTAACTGGTGACACATTTATTGTGTGTTACCCATCATAAACTTGTTACAAAGCATGACTTGTCTTGCTGCAGTAGGATTTCTTGTCGAACTGTCTTGAGTTGCTCATGGAGTTCTGCTTGTTCTCTATATAGTAACTCAGCATAACTATCAATAACCTGATCAATTCCTAACACATAATGTTATATTTGTTTTAGATTGGGCATGCTATGTGAACATTACCATTCTGAGTATATGTCTAAAATCATGCAACAATTTGACAATGTTTCTGTGTCAGTGTGCTTATGCTGCTGGATATTTCGCCTGTGCTGAGAATTACAATGATGTCCTCGTAGGATACAATGTGTATCCTTTCATCTCCCTAAACTAGCGCCTCGCAATTGTAATTGTACAAAGTACTGAGTTAGGCAAGAAGTGATTAATGTTTTTGTAACATTAGTTGTTTTGCTCAGTTACATAAGATGGTAACTCACGTAGAGCCCTCTATTTCATATATCTGCTTTAGCTTTTCCATGTCGGCTACATTTATTTGTTTAGTAAGCATTTTCTCGAAGATGGAAGAGGACTGTCGTTGGTTGCGGTTGGCAGCGCTTTCCTCTTTGCCCTTCATTTTTCTATTCTTTTACCATGTAGGACTGCTTCACCTCCTTTACAGCCTCGAAAGTCAGTACAGTTGGCATGATCTGATCAATAATTCAGACAAGTAAATGTAGATTGGATAAAATTAAATGTATACGAAGTCAGATAAATTCATTTCAAAATTAGAAAAATTCAGTTCAAAGCGCAAATAAACCCACCAAAACTTGGATAAATTCACCCAAAAGTCAGATAAATTTGATGGAAGCTCAAATAAATTCAACAAAAACCTAGATAATTTACATTCTAACTCAAAAAAATTATTTAAACCAACATGGATGCATAATTCACTTACCTTATCAACACTTCCTTCAACTGTTTGATCAGTAGGCTCTTCCTCCATTGTTTTTTCTGTTATGCTCCACCCTTTTTTTTTGTAACTTATTTTCTTTTGAAGGCTGGAAGATATCATCCAATGTTTTTCCAACCCAATCCAAACCCTTTTCTGTATATTCAATTGTCATATCCCTCAAGAGCTGTTGCAGTTTAAAGTTATTTGATTCCAGATTTATTAATATTCTCTTCAGGCCTTTCACCTCATTTTTTGCCTTTGCAGCTCTTGAAGACTACACATCTGATACATTGGCAATATATTTCAGTTGCTCTTTGAGGGAGCTAACCAGCCGAAAGGATTCCTCTAAAGTCTGATTATTGTTTACATTATGTGTTTCGAGGAAAGCCTTCTCCCGTGTCAACTGCTCGACTAACAATAGTGCATCGTCTCTTTCCTTAAGCAAACTAGTGATCTTGTTTTCTATTTCAAGTTCAATAGCCATCCTCTGAATTTGTGCTCGTAATTCTATCTTCTCCTTGGTGAGTTGATTGGCTAGTGAACTTGCCCTGCCACGCCCTTTAATAACATTCTTGAGCTCGTTGTTTTCGGTTAATTGTGACAGGCGTCTAGGCCCAAGGTGATTATCATCAGTTGTTGCTTCTTATTAAGATTAATTTTTAGATGGCATCTGATATATTGCACCACTGGTGCTGCCAATTATGTCAGCTAAAATGTTTGCAACAACCAGATCTGTTTGTTGGGCCATCTGTTCATAATCTGTCATCTCTGAACCAAAGGAGATAAATTGGCTCCCCACCCCGGTGAAATATGTTTCTTCATTGTTTTTATTTTCTCTCCGCTCTTCTAACTCGAATACCACCAACGTTTCTATTGTGATGTTTATATCCGACTAGGTAGCTTCATTCATTTTATCTTCTGCTTCCTCTTCTTGTTCTTCTTCATTATCTTCTTCTTCTTGCTATACATATTCTTCTTCATCATCTCCTTCTTCTCCATCTTCTCCTTCTTGTTCCTCCATCTTCTCCTTCTTATTCCTCTCCTTCTTTTTCTTCCTCTTTATCTTCTTTTACTATTTCATCTCCTTCACTTTTCTCTTCTTCTTCTTCTTCTCCTTCTATTTCCACTCTGTCCCCTTCTTCACGACTGCTACTGTTCAACAACGACAAGAATCGTTGCTCTTCGAGTAGTGTCCTCTCTAACGTGTCACTGAGGACCTGCATTTCGGAACAATGTTAGGTTGAACAACATGTTAAAGTAAAACTCAGATAAATTTAGTTATAAAAAATTCAGATAAAAAAAATTCTTATTATTAGATAACATCACCTCTTTAGCTTGTTCTGTATGCAGGGGCTTTTTCTTGAGTGCCATGCTCAGGGCTCTGAGATTCCACTTTAGTATCCTTGGAAAATGTCTTGACTCATTTGGATTGATAATTTTTGTCTGTTTGCACAGCCAATACTGTTACAAAAGAAACAAAGTCATATGTAAATCATGCATTCTTTGTAACTTGCAAATTCACAAGGGTAAGAAGGTAGTTGTCTATCGTACTAATAATGCGATAAGGCTGTCAGACCCCGACCCAAGTTTAGTATATTTAATTGTTTATTCAACCATGATTAGTCTCTAAGTGGGATTAGAGGATGATTAGTTTGATTTTTAAGCTAGATTAAAATTTTGAATAGCTTTGGAAAATTTTGAGCTCGTTGAGTCCGGTTTGACCGGGCCCTGGGTGGCCCGTGTGACGCATGCTAGTGTGGGGATTTGATTTATTTGATTTTTAAAAAATATGGATTTCTATATTTTTGAATTTGTTATTTTGATCCCAGCAACTTTCATGTTTGTTCCGTTTGCATTCGAACTCCAGAAATCTCGTTTTTCGAGAAAAATAGGCAAATTCATCTTTTTACACTAAATCTGTGCATAAATTTCAAAATTTGAAAATCATAAGGAAAATACATTTTTTAAAAATTAGATTTTTTTACGATCAATCTTGTCTTCTTCGTCGACTTCATCCGGGACCCACAAAAGGGAGTTTTAAGCAGTTGAAGCTTTGGGGCCAATGGGGCCCACAAATGGACTTAAACCCATTCACATAAGAAAACCCACGTTGGTTCTTCTTCTTCATTTTTCCTGCAACTGAACCCAAGAGAGAGTCTTTTCTCTTCTTCTCATCTTCTCTCCTTTGCATGCTATGTAAACAAGCCCAACTTGAGAAACAAATGACACCAATCTCTTCTCCTCATCTCTAGCTTGTTATTGGTAACAATTTCAAAGGATCTCAGCTACAACCACTCTCTTCTCCAAACTTGTTTTTGTTGTTTGAGCCACCTATAGGTAAACAATGGCTTCCTCTTTACATCAATGAGTTTGATTGATCCTATAGAAGCCCATTATAATGCATGCAAGGGTTTTCATGGAGAACTCCCTTGTTTTTCAGATTTTTGTGGATTTTTGAAGTGGGTTCTTCCATGGGTTTTGGTGTAGGCTTTTAGCTGGCTGTGTAGGAGGTATTTGGAGTGTATTTGAGACCCATTTGGACTTGAGGCAAGTGAATAATCAGTTCTTTGAATGTATATAAATCTGCACTTATTTTCTCAAAAGTTTCATTTTGTTCTACTGATTTTAATTGACTAATTATGGTGTGTTTCATAATGCTATATGGCTGTTTTATGAGCAGTTCTTTGCAGGTTTTGAGTATATAATTGCATGGAAATTCTATGGCCATAAATTAATTTACAAGGCTAAGTCTTGAATCTTTGAATTTCTGCATTCTTATTTGGCTGAATTTGAGATTTTGGTTAGTAATGCATATGGTTTAAAATTGGAATGAACGATGATATGGTGGTTGAATGGAAGGTGTTTGATGTGGAGAATGTGGTTGGAATGGAGTTAAAAATGATTCGAGTGAAGGTAGAGAGACAGTATTAGAATCTGAAGAAATCTGCACTGAAACGAGACAGTTTCTGAACTGTCCACTCGAGCGAACCTGATGGTCGCTCGAGCGAATAGGCTACTGCCTGTTGAAAAACATTATAGAAACCTATCCGCTCAACCGAACTATTTGTCGGCTTAAGCGAATGAGTTTCTGGAATGGCTCGCTCGAGCGAGCATGCATCTGCTCGAGCGAACCTGATACTGTCTGGCGTAATTAAGAGACAGAGGCTCGTCCGCTCGAGCGAATGTTTTGTTGGCTCGAGCGAAGGAAGTTCTGGGAGAATCTGCTCGAGCGAACCCTCATCCCTTCGAGCGAACCTGGGCACAATTTCAGGGTGTTCTTCCTGTGCCTCGTTGGTAACCAATTGTGGAGTATTGTTTCTATAAGGCTTCATGGAAGTGAACAAGACAATTGAACCATGTTATCATATGATATTTAGATGAGAAATGTAGATAAGCCTCACTATGCACTTTGTGTCTCAGGCATCGGAGATCTTAAGAGGCACCAAACTATGTTTCATAAACCGACATTGTGACATTAAGTGAGTAATGAGACAATCCTTGGGAGACCAATCAACCACAGTGTATCACCTCATTCCGTGTTAGCGAATTTATTTATAAATCTTCTTATGAATCATTTTGAAATAAATTTGAGTGGTTCACCACGTTTGAAATAATCGATGAGACTACTCGTCTGAATTGTCCATAGTTGTTCGTTTGTGTTTTGCTAAGAGTAGTCCTTTTATCGATTGAAATATACTTTGATAGCTTGATTATATTGTTCCAGATTTTTTTCGGCACCACTAAGCTTAGGTCACCTAGTTGGGCTGATCACCTGGCTTGGGATCTTTAAAATTATTTGCCAACTGCAGTTTGGATTCTGTTTGTTTGCACCAACTATGGCAACGATTCTGTTTTTTGGTCCCACGAGTAGTGGCAACGGTTTTTGTTTGTTTGTTCCGGCCATTTCGTATGGCAACGGTTATCTGTCCCGGCCATCCCATATGGCAACGGTTATTTGTTTGTGTGCTCTTGTTACTTCGGTAATAGGAGAATATAGCTAAATGTGGGTTGCCAATATTTTGATTATTTGTCAGTTAGTTTGAAATATTTAAATTATGAAATTCTTTTATTTGTACAGAAATGACTCATTTGATTTACTCTTTACATATGTTCCATTTCAATTGCATTTTCATGATTTTAAACATTGTATTTATAAAACTTGTATATCTTATCTGTATTATTCACCTGCCAGACCGTCTTTCTGATACTCTTTTGTTTGGTGTCAGATGTCGAACCCGCAGCCATTGAGGCGGAGTGTGCGGAGGAGGCAGTAGGGCCTCCGATGGAGCACGAGTGGCAGCCAAATGATGTCATGTAGAAGTCATGTTGGGTCTGGAGTTCGATAACAACTTTTGGGGAGTGACTTTTATTTTGGGAACCTTGTTTCTGGCCTCTGTTGGCCTTGTTGGGTTGTATAACTTAAATAGACTTTTGTGATCCTCACAACTTTAATTAACCATGGTTATGCTATGTATATATTTCTCTTTTGATACTAAACTTGTGCATTTACCTTATGTTACATTTGATTTTATTTTGTTACATGCTTCCGCATATTATTATTTGTTGCGAAATTTATTAATTGGTTGTGATGGATCGTCTGGAATCCTCACCGCGGAATCCTGTGGAAAAATAATTAGCGCGTACGGGTGAAATTTTCTGGCCCGTCGCGCCACGACCTCGAATTAAGGACTTGATTATCAGGACCTCGGTCCGGAGGCATGACAAAGGCAGCCAATGACTCTATTAGAACCATGACTTCTACCATGTATTGACTCCATCAGAAACTTTGCTATCTCTTCTACCTAGGCATAGTGTTTCATATTCATGTAGTTGTCAACATAACCCACATATGCCCATCCTATTGTGTTGCAATGGGTTGAAAAAAAGATGATCACAAGAATATACAGGCACCGTAGTCTAGCCACATCGGTTTCTGTTGTGCCATTTAATGCTATTTGGAGCTGATGCAAATAACAGATAATTTGATAATTATCTAAAACTTATATAACAGTATACAAAGACAGATAAAATGTATACAAACTCAAATAAATTGTATATAAAGGCACATAAATTTGGCATACAACTTAGATAAATTTATTACAAATTGAAACAAACTCATATGTTTGTGTTATTAAAACACAAACTCAAGTAAAATCAAATAAACTCAAGCCAAACTCAAATAAACTCAGTTACAGACGGAGATAAATTCATTACAAAGTCAGATAACTTCTGTACAAAACTTAGATAAATTTACTTCAAAATGAAATAATTTAGATACAAAGTCAGATAAATTCATTCCAACTCACATAAACTCAATCACTAAGATGAGACAACTGCATTCTAGACACAAATAGACACCATATAAACTCAGGCAAATTTCTTTCCAAACGCAGATGCATTTGTTATAATCTCAGATAAATTCAATAGAAATTGATTTAAATTCATTCCAAACTCAGATAAATTTGTTGAAAAAATATATCAATCTATTATAGAGTCATATATTCATACAGAACCCAATTAAGTTCCATAGAATCTTGGATGAATGCATTATAGAACCGGATGTGTTTTCTTCCTAAACAAAGACAAAATCATATAAATGCGTTCTGAACATAGATAAATGCATTTCTCTTGAAAATTTTATACATATATTTATTTATTTGGATTATAAATAGAATTCAGTTTAAATGGAGACAAACCCTTTACAGAGTTGAAAATTTTCTCTTGAAACTTAGATAAATTTAATTCAAATTAACAAAGTAGCAATGAATGTGTGACACTTAGTTAAACATTACAAACATCTCCAAAAGTAGTTTACAAACGCATTCAAAGGAAAAGAAGCGGTTGTTGAGATACCTTCTTCTTCATGTGATTCTTGCTTCTCGCGTTATGATAGAATGGAAGACTTTGTTTTGGCCATTTTTTGAACAAGCATGCGTAATGAGAACAAGAATTAGAGAAAATGAGAGAAAAAGATGATGAACAAAAAGATAGGGTTCCGAGACGATGAATAGTTGAAAATGACTAAATATTCAACTTACTTCTTGATTAGTCAGCAAATGTGGTAGTTTGAAGTAGGGATTTCATGATTACAATCACTTCTGCAATCAAAGAAACAGTCGCTGCAACTAGGGTTTGAAGTTTATGTATGTTCTAGGTTTCAAAATCGAAAAGATCGCCGCTGCAAACACTAACTATGCGATGAAACAGTTCCTCTCTGAAAAGTTCACGAAATGTTGATGTAATCTCTGTTGACACCAAAAATGTCACTATGTCCTTTCAACACCAAAAAGCTACATGGAGCCACATCCTGCCATAAATAGGAAGGCGTCACTTCAAGCACCAGATCTTGTCAGAATCAAACAAAAACTGCAAGATCCTTCAAAACAGCCAAAAGAGGGGTACACATGAAGTTTCGGGCCATTTCGACGTCATTTGGCCTAACTTCACTCCTCCGACAGCCAGACAGGAGCTCCCGGCAGCGACAATGTCGAAGACTTCAAAACTTCGATTAGAGCCTACGGATGGTCTCAAAATACCTCCAAAAGGCCCCATGCCAAATTTCAAGTCAAACGGACAACGTTTGACCCTTCATCAACTCTCGGAAAGCAAAAACAGGCCTGCCGGTGGCGGAGCACCCCGGAATCATGGCATCCAAATTGGAGCTAATGGATCATCTTAAAATGACTCCAATAGGTCCCCTGTCAAGTTTTAGGTCAAACGGACATCGTTTGGCCTAGTTTCAAAGCTCGACATTTTCCTCGAGGTGAAATCAAGGCGAGCGTTTGCGGGACCCCAAAAAGCTTCAAAACTCAAACCAAAGCCCATGGTTGGTCTTACTTACTACTCAGGAGGCTCCCTGTCAAATTTCAGGTCAATCGGACATCGGTTGACCACAAGTCAAAGCTCGGCATTTCTCTCATGGCGAAATTAAGGCAAGCATTTGCGGGACCCCAAAAGGCTTCAAAACTCAAACCAAAGCCTATGGTTGGTCCTATCTACTGCTCAAGAAGCTCCACGTCGAATTTCAGGTCATTCCGACATCGTTTGGCCTAGTTTCAATGCTTGACAAAAAATTCGGCAATACCGCACAACAAAGTCTTCGGCTTTCCAGAAAAATAGGAAACTTTGTGCTCCGATTTGCGTGGCTTCTCGTCGGGTTTTCTTCAAGAGAATCAGGCCAATAAATGAGGGGAAATGTCAGGAAAAATACAGAAGAAAAAAGAATGAAAAAAGATCGAAAAACGGCGAAGAAACGGCGACCGAACGGCGGCCAAAAAATGGGCCCAAGGCCCATGGTCGCCGGCGACCATGGAATTCCGGCGACCCAAAAAATCGCCGGAAGACCTTTTTTCGGGTCCTTTTCGCGTTTCGAGTTGATTGGCTCCTGTGATTTTTCCAAAATCTGATTTTTCGTGCATGAAATCCGTCGATCTTCGTCAACATCACGGATTCGCCGCCGAAATCATTGGATGATCATTAGATGCCTCGAAATCGCCAACCGGCCGACAAAGAAAGCACACTTTCTGCCCGCCCGATCGTGAAATCGACAGGACAGATGTTGCCGGCACGTTGACATTAATCAATGTCTGAAATTGCATCGCCATCCGACATCAAACAACATGTGGATCCACCGGCGGTCATCGCAAGAAGAATTCCAAAAGACGCGGCGCGGCCCGCGACTCTTCGAGCGACTTGGCGACCAATTAATGAGGTTAAATGACCCGTTTTATGACAAGTTAATGCGGTCATTAACTCATTATTTTGGACGGCCCAATCAAAAGCAAGCAAATGGGAGTTACAAGGCAAAGGATTTATGGCATTAAAGCCATGAAACTCCTCCCATGATGGGGATTAAAGGCAATTAAAGGCTCATTATTCTCCATCGGCCAATCAGATTCAAGGAAAAAGGAGTTACAAAACAAGTAATTTAAAAACTTGTAACTCCTCCCATTATGAGTATTAATGCATTCAATGCTCATAAACCCTCCTAAATGGCTACCAAAGGCCTATAAATAGGAGGGCATTCCAAAGGAAAAGGATCTAGCTCTCGCTTTCCCCCCGACGAAGACAAAAAAATCCAGAGGCCCTGCAACTCTGCTGCAAAGACCACCAAAAGGTGATTGAAGCACCCTTGGGGGGCCACCCCCCCAAGGACCCCCCCTTCTTCTACCAACATGGCTAAAACGTGGCTTTTCAGCCCGTTTACTTAGCTTTTTATTGGATATAAGACCTTCTCTTGGTCTTTGTCCTTTAAAAATCTGAGGTTAAAAAGCCAAGCCAAGAATCCAAGCATCGTGTTCTCATCTGCATGGACGATGGAGGAGCCCATACATGACTCGCGACCGTCGATTTGAACGTGTCCCCACAATCGAATGAGAAGTCAGATTCCTTTTCTTAATTTCTATTGTACTTTATTTTTCTTTTAGAGACAAAAATCACAATTCTTGTCTTTCATAATGGATAAGACTTGTAAATCGCCTTTTACGGCAAAATCGCCTTTCACGGCAACAAATGAAATCGCCTTTCACGGCATTAAAAAAAAAACCTTTTGTCTCTTTTCTTAAAATATGTGTGCAATAGAAACTAGAAAAAGTTTCATTTCCCCTTTCTACTCGTGAAGGTGGATCTTCGGATCACCATTTCTAAATTCCAAGTAGAAAAGTGAAATTGGCATACCCGTACAAAAAAAAAGAAAGATGTTGATACCCTTTATCTTTTCTTCTCCTCCCCTCCGCCGTACCCCGAAAGACCCGGGGCGGAGGCAGCGGGAGAGAGGGAAGAATCGGGTCCATCAATCTCCTCCAGTGATCAACTTTCCTTCGTTGCATGTAGTCAAAGAGCAAAATCGCATCTTTGTCGTGTTCTGCCCTTCCTTGAGAAGATTCTGAGATTTTATCCGTAACGTGTTTTTGGCTCCTTTTTAATATAGCGACAAGCAATGAAAAGGGCATTTTTTACTTTTTAGGTTTAAGAAATGGTAAGAGGGACCTTTGGTTGCATGAGTTTAGGTCATGGACCGTTTGCAATAAAATCCTAAGTTGAGAGACTTCCGGCCAACCACCCTTATTTTGAAAGATCAACATCTAAGGGATATGGAAAGATTGAGAGATATAAGAGAAGATTGTATTTAGTCCCTATATCCATTGTACATGTTTTATGTGATTATTGTACCGAGAGGGGTTGATAGAGTGAAGTAACGAAACCATAAATATAATTTCCAATAATAAATTCAATGCCTTGAATCTAGCCTCTCCAATGCACCATCAACCTGTTAAAAAAAATCTCAATAAAGCTTTGTATCCCCTATTGTCTATCCAGCCGATAATTTTTTTTAAAAAAGATCACCATTAAGTAAACCATTTATGCAGGTCTCATGGTTTGTCTCAAAAACAGAGTTTTTTGCTAAGCATCTTATACTATAATATTGATGAGAAATTATCCATAGTACCGTCTATGTTGCTGAGGGTAATACCCGATTTATCCTATGTGTGGCCACCCACCTATACGGAAATCTACTCGTATCATGCAGACATAACTAACATGGACCATACGATTAAACTACATACATGGGAGTTTGGATCAATTGCTGCATTACTCTAGTTTTCACATTATCAATACAATGGTTCATATCACTTTGATTGAATTCATATTTGGGATCGTTTCCATATAGAGGTCCATTTGAATATAATCTACTTTGATCACCTTAAAAGTGTAGCACACAAGATAAATTTGTTCTTTATCTTCTGTTAGCAATGGCAGCATATGCCCATTTATAGTTAGGAGGTTTAGACTTTATCCCATAATCTGATTTTTAATCTCACACTCTAAATCTTTTCCTTACATATTGAATGAATAATATCAATGGCTTTTTTCCATTTCATAACCATTGTTCAAAAACCTTAAAGTAACAATACACACTGCGTCACGGTCTATCATTTTCACAAATTTGTCATTCTTTTATTACCTCAAATATTTTAAGTATGTAGTATTTCAAACCATACATGATAACATGCATAATAAGGAGAGATTGTTGGTGAATCATTCTAGGACACATCTCCATTTTAGTTTTAAAAAATGATGTCGAAAAGTGAATGAGGACAACCATGGAGGGAATAAAATTATGGCTCTGATAATAGTAGAACACATTGTCATGATAAACCTCCAAAAGAAGTGTTAAAACAGTTGATCTATAAGATGCCAAGGTGATGAGACCGATTATTTACATGCTTGACATACTTGGTTGGAATTTTCTCATTATTCCATGGAAAATCTTTTAATAGGTTTTAGAGCTTATTCTTTTGAAAACCAGATCATTTATGAAATTGAAATGTCATTTCTATGCCACTATGTCAAGCACATCATTTATACTAAAATTAAAACCCAAAAATGAGGATAGACCTCCTTTCAAAGTTCATGGTGAAATAGCCTGCAAAAATAACATATTTAATTAGTGATAACTATTTACTCTTGATACATTACGCTGCCTTAAAATGTGATTTTTGGATAAACATAGAAGTATTCCAAACACAAGGTTTTTTTTTTTTTAATATTATAAATAATTAAAAAAAGATCACTTTATCTAACCTTTCTAGTATGCCATACTTAGAACTAAACTTTAAAGCCAACATAAAAAGTCAAATGTCAGCATCAATAATGGGGATCGAGAGAGAGGGGTATAACCTTTATTCAGTAGCATATTTGGGGTCCTAATTGACATTTCTATTCCTACTTTGAAGTGATGCAAGATTTTTTTTTAAAGAATTACACTTTCAAAATAGGAAACTTTCATCATGTATTTCTTTTATACTAACTATAAGACTGCTACGTTGTTTTCTTATTTTTAACTGTCTTTATCAAAGGGATTATATTCAATAAGGAAAGGTAATTAGAGAAGACAAATTTTATAAGAATTCTCAGTTGATGAAAATTTTGAAAGAGTTGGGCTTTAAAAATTAACAATAACCCCATATATACATCATAATAGAGAAACTAAAGTTAAAATTATCATAATTCCAGTTTTCCATAATTTTCATATTCCCATATAAATACTCAATTATTCATAAATATTGAAGGAGAAAAACCGAATCATAACAATAGGTCCTCATCAATTTGCAAAGTAGGGTCTCCTAGCCTTTGATCTTTAGCTAAGACTCTAGCTCTTATTGGAGAGATCTTGGAAAGGATTTAGATGACTTATAACTTAAAATTCAAATTCCAAAAAAGAGGAGATATCTCTCTTCAGATTTTCATAAAGACTCGATTTAGTTAAATGTTATGGGCAAAAAACATGTATTTTATTTAAGAGTTTGATGACCTTAGTATATAGTAGAGAGATCTTCCTATGAGAGATGCTCTCTACCTTACTATGAGAGATAAGGTGGGGCCCTCACATCCATATCCAATGTCAACAACTTAAATGTGAGGGCCCCCACCCTATCTCTCATAGTAAGGTGAGAGATGCTCTCACTCTCCCTATATATATATATATAGTAAGGTGAGAGATGCTCTCACAGGAGCATCTCCCTATATATATATATATTTATATATGAGATCTTCTGTAATTAGGTGGGCCCGTAAGAATTGTTGAATGCTTAAAGAGTAGGATGACCTTAGAAGAAATCGAAACTTGCAACTGAAGAAATAGGAGATTAGTGAAGATTTTAAATGACATTGTGATTCTCTTGGATAGGTTAAGGGTCAAACTTAGATTGGCATGTCATTGACCTTCACCATCACGCCATACTTCCATATGTTCAATTTTGAACAAGCTTCATTTTTACAAAAAGTTCACTGATTTTGAGTTGAAGAAAAAGAATTAGATATTTTCTAGTGAGCTTTTGCATGCAATTGGGCCATCCAAGGTGGGCCAGATTATATGTATGATGTGGACCATTGCATAGAAAGCAATGGCATTGGAATACAAACAAAAATCCATGAAATCCAAACAAAACCAAGTTCTTCTATTTTGTTCACAATCAAAACTTTAGAGTCTCCATTCGAAGCCAGTGCTAATAGGTGGTGTTGTATATCGGAGAGTTTTATCAATGATCAAACCCAAGGTGGTCAACACTTTATAATCAATGGAGCAAGTGATAATGTGAAAGGAAATTACCATCAGGAGACGGATGATTTTTTTTTTTTTTGGCCAAGAGGAGAAGGATGAGACTGAGATATGCGTTATTTATGGTTTTCCATGGAGATGGATCAATCTCTTCATCATGGATCTGTAAGGGGAAGACTTGAAAGAGAGTAGATATTAGGTAGGGGTAAGAAGGAAAGATGCGAGACATTTTAGAAGTGTGAGAGATTTCAGGAGAGAGATTAATTAGAGAGCAGCAGAGAACAAAGCCTTAGGATTGGTGACCATCAGCAATAGGTAACGGATAAAAGATCAAGGAGGGTTTTCATAAGTCAGCACACATTAGGATTGGCTAAACATACGAAAAAGATAGGCTGTAAAATCTATTATAATTGAATGTGACTGTAAAAAGATTCACTATAAATATACATCAACAACACAAAAAAGTCGCTTTGAGATTGCTCATTGCGAAAACAACTGTTCACCATTTTCTTTACTATCTCCTCCAATTGATCACAAATATTTGTGAAAATCAAATACCCATAATAGATTGATAGTAAATAAAATGCAAACCTTTGGGTCAAGATTTGTCTTCCACATTGAGAACACTTGGTGTCATTAGATTCAATATGTTTTCACCAAATTATTGCATAGTGATGAGCATAGTGGCTCTGTACGATTATCTTTCATTGCAGAAACTCTCCACATAGATATTGTGTGTAGTTATTCTGCCTCTACAATAGTTGTTACTAACCATATATAAGCCCATGAAGTGGAAGGAGAAGAATTCTAAATGATTGTGCTGCTCATATCCATTTAAGAACCATCAATCTAACTTCATCTTATAATGTAAGAAGAGGAGAAAGGAAAGGTAACTATGAAGTAGATGATGAGAGCTCCAGCGGAGAAAGGGTCGTTGGGACATATGGGAGTTACGTCTCATAAGGATATATAAATTAAGAGGAGATGAGGAGTTGTCACGACCCGGGCCCGAGGACCCGGCAAACCCGAGCCGCGATCATCATACTTACTCCCGTAAACCCCGAATTAACCGAAGTTAAAATGAGATTCACAAGGGATATCAATCTCAAGTACCTGTCAAATATAAAACTTTTGCGGAAACAATATATATTTGACAACTACAACTTATCATTTACATGTATACAAAAGGAAGTTCTTATACATGTATCATTTACAATATACATTTGTCAATCGCTGCATATACAAAATACTATGCAGACAACCATTAATTACATTTCCAAATCATTAATTACATTCCCAAAATGAATTTATAATCAGTCCTCAAAATGTTGTCAAAAGTTCCAAACGCACTCGGATACCGAATCAGATGGTATCCCGCCGGTTCCACTCTATTAAACCTCCTGGAGGAATCGGAGCGGTTTCCTCCGCTGGCGCCGGGGGCGCTGCAATACCGGCAGAGGCAACCGGGCCTGTAATGCCATCAATAACACTAATGAACACAACGGTTCAACAATGTATAAACAATCTTGCAATAGTATATCAATACATTCATATTGCAATAATGACAATTCCAATGCTAGAGAAATCTAGACAATTCTACAATAACAATAATAGACAGTGACAGTCAGTATACAAGTACAAATTGGCAACTACCATAGCACTCATTGCATTACATTTCATTCAGTTCATTTCCATCTTCCCTCAAAGGAAGGATTATCATTTACCATCTCTCCTCAAAGGGAGGCTTCAATCAATACCCGAAGATATGATCGGAATTTTAGTGGGACTTACTAGTATCCGGGCCAGGGACAACTAGCATCACCACGGAGCTCCGGAACACCCCAATATCTATCTGCCGCAGCAAGATTAGTCATTCATTGAACTCACTTGGAGTTCTAATACAATCGCTAGGTAGTGCCAGACTCAACGATCATTAATAGTCAGTAAGAAACCCTTTTTATGGATCCAATTAAACTCAATGATTCCTTTCACGACAAAGGAAAGGAATGACAATAATATTAATCTCACCAGATTGATCACAATGACACAATGAGAGTAATACTAACCACTATGGTTTTACTCAATCCTTTTCCAATCCTATCTCAATCCTAAACAACCATTCTGGTGTAACCGTTGGTTTCCAAATGCACGTGTTATTCACGATGGACATCACATTTGTATATTTAATGTGTGCATTTCTAGTCCCCGTAATTAACACCCATGGAGTTTAGGCCTTATCCCATTATATGGTTCATCCAAGGAACCCCTCTTTCTTCTCTTTAAAACACCATTAATTCTTCATAATTGACTAACCCATGATTAGTTTTAAAAACTAATCGGGGACGCATTTATCTTTAAGAGTTGTACTCCAAATTTTCGTAAAAATCCTAAACCCAAAATTCACTGGACTCTAACAAAATAATGTCACTGGGCCAGTATAAGGTTTGCTCGAGCGGACCCACTATTCGCTCGAGCGGACCCAGGCAGAATGTTGGTCGCTCGAGCGAACTCACTGTTCACTCGAGCGAACCCACGCAGAACAATGTTCGCTCGAGCGGACTAAATGTTCGCTCGAGCGAACTCCTCAGAAATTCACTTTGCCCAAACAGAGCCTCGTTCGCTCGAGCGAACCCCCAGTTCGCTCGAGCGAACCGTGCAGAATTTCAACCCGAATTCTGTTCAGTTCACTCTTCTTCTCCTCTCCTTTCTTAATCACATTTCTACAACCTGCAAGATAAAATGGAACCTCCTGTTCCCCCTCATTCATCATCCAATCACAATAACACTTCTTAACACTTCTAAACATCCATTAATCACTTCATTAAACATTCATAATAATCTCAAAACTCAATGAAAATCCATAAAACACATAGAAACTCAACAAGCTTCTATTGTAATTAACACTAATCACAAGGGATGTTTATACTTGCCTTTTTGGAAGCTATTAGCCAAAACCCTCTTTCGTCTAACTTGGCTTGAGATTAAAATCCCCAAACTTCAAACCCTAATCATAAAAACATCCAAATGAACTCCCATGAGTCATTGGTGCTAGGAATCACTACTTAATCACTAATAGAGCTTGGAAATCACAAGGGGGATCCATTACTTACTTGTAGCTCAAAGTAAATGATTCTAGAGATCCCTCCCAAGCTTTATCACTTCAACAATGGTGGATTTGCTTGATGACGAAGATGAAGTTGAAGTCCCTCACTCCACAATCCACTTCAACCACTCACAAGCTCACTCTTAATCAAGAGGAATGGAAAAGGAAGGGAGAAAAATGGAGAGCTCTAGGGTTTTCTTGACATGGAAATGAAGAATGAGCTCCTCTTCACTCATTTGATTCTAATATAAAGCACCTTAACACTAAAACCCCCTCTCATTTAGCATATTTTCATTTTGAGTCAAATGACTCCTCACTTGGCCCATTTGATGTCAAATGGAATCGCGTTTATTATGAAAGTCGACATACTCTTCGAGATACACACATTGGTATCAAGAATTTCCGTATTTGACGAAATACGAATAAATTCGTATCTACGAAAAAAGTCCTTAGTTCATCATGTTTGAGTCTAAACTCATCTTAATCCATTCTATTTCATTTAAATCCATTTCATTAGGCTTAATGTGTCACTTGAGACTGATTTATCTCTCTTGGGTCATTAATCTTGATTAATCCAATTATTCATGCTTAATTAGCATTAATCTCAATTAATTAGCCTTAATTACGATTAGTTCGGGTAGGGGTGTAACAGGAGTTTAGCTTGCAGATGAGTCTATTGCAAAATTAGGGCAACGTTTAGACTTCAGTGGAGTAAAGAGGGACGGATGGTGGGAGGTCTAGATGGTTATAATCTAATTTAAAATTTCCAATTGGAATTCATTTTTCCATTAAGAGTTGGTTCTCCACACGTGGATATAAAATTGTTCTATCGATGGCTGATATTAGTAGGAAGTCAATTAATGGATGGATGATATTAGTATGAAGTAAAAAATGGGAAACGGTCAAAATCAAAATCAAAATTGGCAACGAATTTGGCAATCGAATTCATTTCGCTTCATATATATAATTGCAAATCATATTAAGCATAAATCAAATTACTTACATTCCTACGGTCAGATTCTGAAATTCCCTCCGGTGGTCTCAATTTCCCAAATGATTGCATATTAGCCATAGTTGTTGGATGCATGCCATTAAATTGGGTCTTCTTGCCAGATTTCTGTCATGGTGTATCTATCATTTGGTCACTATTGCATATATAATCATCCACCATTCCTATACTCTCAGTCGATGTTCCACTCGAAAACTCAGTTTCCTGAATGCATGTTTGGATGCAGCATACGCAACCATGTTCCCATTTGATCCCTGGAATGTGACCAAAGTCTGCGATCCAACTAAAAAAACTTTAAGATCAATTTCTTTAAAAATAAATGCAAAAGGTTTTAGTCTGAGAAAGAGGGAAAAAAAAAGAAGTCCATAAGAATTCAAAACCTAAAACCATATAATTAAAATAAAAAAAAACACAAGCCCATAAAAATTGAAGATTAATGATTAAGAAAACTAAAAAATAAAATCAAAACAAACAAACAATATAAACTATGAATAAAATCCAATGAAATTTAAAAGACATATAGAAATAAAACATAGAAATGAAAATCCATAATCAACTCAATAACATAAGAAATTTAAAAGAATCAAATACTCATAAGAAAAAAAGAAAAGAAAAACTAAAAAATGGAGCACAAAAGGGCAAAGATAAAAGAACCCACAACGTCATGAAAAACCGTCATTAAAAATAAAAAATAAATACCCATCACCAGTGATAAATTATAATAAAAAAATAAAAAATAAAATGAAATAAATTTTATTAAAAAGACTATAAAAATATATATAAATAAAGATCCATAGACAATAAAATAATAAAATAAATTTAGAAGAACCAAACCAACTTATAAAAATCTAATACTCAAAAATGAAAATATGAAGCCACAAAAGAAATAAGAAAATTCCATAAAAGGATTTCACAAAAAGAACTTAAAGAACCCAATGGAAGTAAAATAAATAATTAACTCATAATGATAAGCATTAAAAAAATACTACAGAAAAATGAGAATTCACAGAAAATCCCATGATAAAAAGTGAATTAAAAGAAAAAAAAAAAAAAAAGCCAAGGAGAACCCAATACCCAAAAGTTGAAACAAAAAAGGGGAAAAAAAGAAGCTCACAATCTATGAAAACCATACAAATACAAACCATACAAATATAGCAAATCTATAGAAATTTTAAACAGATGATTCTTTTGTATAAATCATATTAAAATGACATAATTAAAATTTCTCAAATAAAATATGATGAACTCAAAAGTAAATGAATTAAAAAAGGATTACCTCTCAAATTGAAATGTTTAATAATTGCACCAATCGTCTCAAGAAGCTTACATTTTAAAATGGGTTGAACACTGATCTAAACTAAGCAAGCAAATGAGACATGCGACGGTACTAAAAAGAGACACAAAGAAACAAAAAAAACTATCGAAGTTGCTCTAAAAAAATACAATGAACTTAAAAGTAAATGAATGGAAAAAATAAAAATTCTCTTGTTGACATAGAGAAATAGAATTATATTGGAGAAAGTTAAAATTGATGATAATAAAAGTTAAAATTGATGATAATAAGAATGTGCTTAATTCTTTATTTAGATGGACCAATATTAATGGAGATTCCTTTAATCATTAGTTCCGCATTCTTAAAAAAAAGTGTACAATCAAAATTAATAGATAAAAAAGAAACCAGACAATCTAGAACCGAGAGTGGATTAAATAAAAAAGACTAAGGACTAAATAAACCAGACAACCCATAAATTGGCATTTCACATTCTAATTAAAAATCATATAATAAAAAAAAACAAAAAACTTGAAATTCCTTAGATTATTGGCACTTAGACACTAGGACCTATTAATACTCAAATGCTATTGCCTTGATAGAAATAGGATGATATTAGGAGTTTCTTAATGGACAAAAGGCATGATGGAAAGTCCAAATCACACACACAAAAAAAAAAAAAAACTTTATTTGGAAAATTCTAGTATTTTGTATTTTTTATCAGAGAATCAATTTGATCGTGGAAATAACTCAGAATGAGGTGAAAATTTGAGGTATCCCATAAATAGGAAGGATATTTGTCTTAATGATTGTGATTTTTTATAGATGGGGTCTATCGTAGTGTTCAACTCTATTTACATCACGATTTATAAAAGTTAAAGCCACAAAAAAAAAAAAAAAAAAAAAAAGAAAGAAGAAGACTCCACCCCTTCTCCCTCGGCAAGCATGCATGGTAGCACATCAGTTACATGGAAAGTTTCACACTTCCTCTTTAGCTCCACGCTATTGTCGCGAGTTTCTCTTTTTTCAATAATATTATCATTTTCTTATTAATTATAAAACTTATTATTTTTGTTAATCAATTTCATATATTATATATTCATTTGAGTTTAGTTTTATTGTAAAATGGTTGTCATAGAAAATTAATGACTATATAGGAAATCATATAAATAGTTATTTCAAAAGTTTGATCATCTATGCTTAAAGTACAATACATAAGTATGAAAATAATAACAACAATATTTATAGTGGTCAATATTCTAAAAATATAGTTATTTTTATAAATACCTTATAAATAAATTTTAACTCCCAGTCAATATTCTAAAGTGGGGCTGGGTCCCTTCCTCATTAACTAATTTTAAGTTTTTGTTGATAACTATTAACAAAAATATGCTTTGTGGTGTAGTGGTAGGGTCATTCCTTTAAATTTTTACCATGTCATTAAAAATACACAGGTCGAATTGGGTCCAAAAGGTGTTCTTTATCTCTAAATTGAATTAGTCAAAATCAATTGGAGTGAATTAGAAGTGATTTCAATTTGAAATCACTTCGCTTCATATATAATAATTGCAAATCATGTAAGTGGTTGAATGAATTGTGTTTCAAATTGTAAGATTTTTCTTTTTAGAAAATGAAAATAAAAATAGTATTGATAATCCATTCATAGTTGGATCATTACATGCGTATGAGAGGTGGAAAATACTACCGGTAATGCCCACTGTCGTACATCGCTCTGAACTTACCAAACTAAGAAATCTCTTAGGGCACGTTTGGGAACGGTCAGAGGGTAGGATTCCTCGCCCAAAATC
This sequence comes from Camphora micrantha, assembly GCA_003546025.1. Classification (NCBI taxonomy): domain Eukaryota; kingdom Viridiplantae; phylum Streptophyta; class Magnoliopsida; order Laurales; family Lauraceae; genus Camphora; species Camphora micrantha. Next base: position 20,724,175 of record QPKB01000009.1, read on the forward strand.
CATGATCGCGCTGATTTTTATGTTTGGTTCAGCATGGATTTCACTAAGATGGACTGAAGACTTCTGCTCTTCTGAATATTTCAAGAGTCTCACCTCCCCCCTTAGGATCCGTGGAATCATCCCCATCAAGGATTTGCGGAGCTACAGTGTTCCTAGACGGTAATATAGGGCATACCGGTTTTTGCATTTTTTTGGTTTTTATGGGCCTCACAATCAAGATCTGAACCGATGATTGTGTTAAGAAGGTCCATAACGGCTATGTCCCAAAATTTCAACCGTTGATTCATCTTAGATCTTGAGATATTTGCAAAACCGTGAGGGACAGTGACGATAAGTTAGGGACAGTTATAGTAAGTGTAATATAGCCCTAATAAGTTTTTTTGCTTTGGGAATGTACCTTTTAGATTCCCTAATCAAGATCCAAACCGTTAGTCATCTTTAAAAACTCCAAAACGGCCACCTCACCAAATATCAGCCGTTAATTCATCTTATATCTCCAGATATGTGCCAAAACGTCTTACTGTGCATACTATTATTGAAAACAGTCCGTTTTTTCTCATTTCTGGGTTTATGTGGGGTCCACGATCAAGATCCAAACCGGTCATTAGTTCTAGAAGGTCGAACACGGCAAGGTGACCAAATATCATCCGTTGATTCCTCTTATATCTCGAGATATGTGCCAAAACATCTCACTGTTTATACTAATTTTAAAAAAGGGAATAAAAACAGTCACTTTTTCCAAATCTTATGGTTCATGTGGGGTCCAAAATCATTATCAAAACCAGTCATTAGTTCGGGACGGTAAAACACGGTAAGGTGACCAAATTTCAACCGTTGATCCTTACTGTATGTTGAGATATTTGTAAAAACATCAATTGGATTATACATTCTACAAATTGTAGGAATCCTCCCTCCATCCAAACATGGAACTTTCATTGGGAATCCTACTTGAGGATTGTGGCTTTCTTTGAAGGTGGAGAGAATCCTCTGAATAAAGGATTTCTCCCCCTAGCATGGACCGTTGCCAAACGTGCCCTAAAGGATTTTGCTTTGGAAACCTACAATTCAGGTCCCACAATCAAGATCCAAATCGTTTATCGTGTTAAAACCGTCCAAAATGGCTATATAATAAAATATCGACCATTGTTTCATCATGTATCATGAGAAATAGTCCACAAATCGTGACTGTTGATTTCACAGTTTATTAAAAACGGGATGAAAAAATAGTTCGGGTTTTTTGATTTTTTGGTTTCTTTGGGCCCCAAAACCATGATCTGAACCATGAATTATTTTCGGAAGGTCAAGAATGACTACTATATCAAATATCATCCGTTGATCCTTACTATATCTTGAGATATTTTAAAAAAAAGTCTAGATTCTAAAAAATATTTTTTTTATTTCTATGGGCCCCCTTTGCACGATCCGTACCGTTCAAATTCTCTAGATGGCCAAGAACGTCTTTGAGGTGAAAGTTGAGTCTTAATTTTTCATGGATTTTGAGAAATCTTCAAAAAACTTACAACCATGGGATCTTACGTCCTACACATGGTAGGAATCCTCTCTCAATACCAAACATAGAACTCTCCATTGAAAATCCTATATGAAGATGTGTTGACTCTTAAGAGATGGATAGAATCCCCTAAATAGAAGATTCTTCTATGTTTACCAAACTTGCCCTTATTGTTCAACAGAATTTTACATGCAATACAATAGAGAGTAATAGTTCCCTATTATAGGTATAATTTAGAGTTGTAATAATATGCAACTTGTTATGGCTATAAGAAGAACTCATGGTCGGCTCTCAACACCAAATAACTCGGCAACTCTATCTCTTTCTCTCTCTAGAGACCTGCTTTCACAGGTTAGGGTTTCGTAATTTGAAACCCTAAATCGCTTGGAATTTGGCGTGCGGAACCGTAGGTTTCGACCTAGGGTTCTAACTACGTGCGAGATTTTCAACTAACTAGACAATCAAGGTAAGTACTCAATCCGAAATAAACTAAACATGCATGAAAGTTCCTTACCTCTAATTATTTCAAGCATGGATAGCATTCATCATGTACTAGAAATTAGTGAAAGTCCAGAGCCTCAATCCGAAATAAACTAAACACACATGAAAGTTACTTACCTCTGATTATTTCAAGCATGGATAGCATTCATCATGTACTAGAAATTAGTGAAAGTCCAGAGCCGAACCCTAGAGTTGGGGGGGGGGGGGCGCGCGGCGGGGTGGGGGGTGTGAATAGGGTGCACTTAATCAACTTAGGCCAATTCTTTTTAAACCAATGTCAATTATGCTTTGTAAATTAATTAACTTGATTATAAGTGAAACTTCTAATACCAAGTAAGGAAACTATGAATACAATCAAAATTGACTTCGATAAGGAAACATTAAACATAAGTGCATCATCCACATAATCACCATAACAAGAAAATTTATAGTGGTTCGGCCAAACATGCCTACATCCACTATCAGTATTCCTACCGGTATTCAGCTATCAATTTTAAGGTTTAGGCTAACCTCCAACCTTACAACCACAAATGCTTTTTACACAAGGCTAAGCATTAACCTATACAATCTCATATGCTTTTCAATAGGCTAAGCATAAACTTTTACAACATGATTTTTATCTCAATAACTATGGCTAAACAAGCATACAATGAGATGCAAGTGAATACATATAAATGCCTCTTAACATAGGCTGATATGAAAGTGTTATCCAAACTAAGACATACGCATGATAAATGCAAAGATCAATAAATGATACATATGCCTTAAAAAAACTACTTCTATCTCTTTTGAAATTCAATGCTCATAAATGATGTAAATGAGAAGTTAGAGTAACTACACACGTTTTATAAAATAATGACAAACTTGTTTTAAAAAGTTTAACATGAAACTAGCAAGTTTGAATGAAACATTAAATGACTAACATGTGAAATACTATTCAAATGATGAAGTTAAAATGATAAACATATTTTAAAATCAAAGCATGTTTAAACACTCAATATTTGAACACTTTGGACACTTTAATCATGCCATTAGAAGAGCTCAAAGATTTAAAGACAAGCATGAATAAAATAAGTTAAGAAAAGCAAACCCATTAAAGAATCAAAGGTTTGAAATGATTGATTTTCTCTCCTAGCTTCCCTCTAGCCAAGCATGGATGTCCTACCTTCCTTGGCCCTCAAAAGTTTGAAAAATATTGGGCACAAATCCCAATGAAGGGTTCTTTTTATAAGAAAAACATCTCCAGCGGATCTATTGTCGGTCGACCGACAAATGGAGTTCGGTCGATCGAACTGAACGGTCACATTCCAACGATCATATATTCCGAAATTTGCAGACCGTTATTCAATTGTCGGTTCACCGAACTGGAGTTTGGTCGACCGACAACTAACCTAAGTTCCCTGATAACACATATTTTACATTATGGATTCGGAACCGACAGCTGACCGAACTTGGTTCAGCTGACCGAACTTTCCTTGATTTTTTAAAGACTTGAAAAATGATTTTAAAGAGAAATTTGGTCTTGGAGAACTAGGCTTGAATAGAGGCTAACATGTTTGAAAAAATGTGTTTTTTAAAATGCAATTCAAAACATGTTTGAGCATGCCTTTACAAAAACGTTTGATACTAAGCTTAAAAACACATGATGCATGAAGATTCCAATAATAAAGAAGTATGAGAGTTCAAGCTAATGAAAATGAATGTGTCCAATCTAATTGCAAACTAATGAAAACCCTAACAATTAGGGTTAAGTTTTTCTTAGGTTTTCTTTACCATATCAGTTGTTTATATCACATAAGAAAAAGATGATTTAATCGGAAAAAATACTTAATGTGCACGTGTTATGCGATCAAACAATTTAGACGGTGGTGCACCAATTAAACCAATTGGGTCAAATTTTCATTTTCTTTCTAGCTATTTGGCACATCGTTGGTGCCGACTTTAATTACACTGCATAAGGTCGGTGCCGACCTTATCCACAAACCATATTAGGGCTCGCAACCCTTGTTTCTTCTCATTCTTTAATTCTCTATTCCACTATACTGTCGAGACCGACCTTGGACGAGTGCTCCGATGTGGTTGGTTCCAATTCCAGTTGCTCCAGGCCTCAAACTTCCTCTTCAACCGCTTCTTTTTGCTCCTGATCGGTTTTTCCATCATCTATTTGACTCCACCTAGACTGCAGAGGTATCTATATCCTTCAATTTTTGAATCTTTCTCAATGTTTTTTTTTTTATTTTCCCTCCTGTTGGTTCTCCTGCCATCCCGCATATGATATCGAAGTGCATGGCAAGTTAGCTTGAATGTCGTTGTTCGATTTGTACATTGTTTGTTTGCATGGATTAGGGTTTGTAGGATTCCGAATTTGGGGTTTTTTGAGTTAAGAAGGACGATGGTTCTGGAGCAGTTACTGTCTTCGGCAGTTAGATTGAATTCATTCTGCTTGCTCGTTTTTCTTGTTTTGTGAAATGGATTAAGTTTAATTTGGTCCCAAAGCTTTAAGATAACAGATTAATTCTATTTTTGGTTTTTCAGTTGAATCTCAAATTGGGGTATCCTCCATTGGAGGCTTCAAAATGTAAAGTGAAGTGGCAGGATAGTTAATGATTTTGATATGTGATTTTCTTTTGTCCCCGAGCTATAGTGAAAAATGGGTCTCACTGCTCCAAGAGGAGGCTAAGAAGATAGAATCTCATCTGGGAGATTGCACCGGTGAGTAGTTTTTGCATAAAGATATTCCATTCCCTATTTCATCAATAACATTTAGTTTACAAACCAAGCAATTCAACGGCTATATTTCTAACCAACTGCTCCCACGATCACATGATCTTCAGAGGTTTTGACACACAATAGATAACTACCTACATGACACATTCACACAAATACTTATTGAAGAAAATACCCAATCAAGGGGACTCCTACTATTTAGGAAAAGAACAAGTCCAGGACCCTTGATCACAAAATACATGGCCCACCTTAAGATGATGTAAGCCAAGCATTGAATGTGAGTTCCAGAAATTGAGACGTATCAATCCACCCCCATTGGACAAACCTTGTCCACAAGGTTTGGAAATTTCTCTACAAAACACTTCTTAGGAGTTTGCCTCCCAGATGGGTGAAATGCTTCAGATGTTGAAGATACTGACCAATTTTCTCCACGTTTGTTTTTTATTCCATGCTAGGCTGCACCTCTTCATTTAGATAGTGCCATTTACTAATGCCCATGTCTTCAATGAGTGCTCCAACTACAAACACTAAGAAAAGAGCTAGTGCAATAGTGTGGATTGTATGCCATAGCTGATCCTTGAATTGCTCAACTCCTGCTGTTACCATATGAATTGGAGCACTAGCAATTCCAAGGACTCCATCTACTATGGACAGCCCTGCATTCCTCAAAGTTGAAAGTCTCACAATACTTTCTTCCTCTTTCGTTGCAGTAGCAATACCTCTCTGCAATGTCTTGAGAAATGAGCTTTCATCCATTTGATCAACCTTGAGTAGAGCTTTTCCATATTCATCAAGCGGTGATGGCTTAGAATGGAGTGAAGGCTGATCACTTTGTGCAATTTCTTCTAGTTTACAAGTAGTTGTTATCATAATAATTTGTTGTACAACGCCAAACAATCTAATAAGTTGCACATATTTCTTGGTTTTCCCTTCTCCACTGCCTCCCATAACCACTTGGCTTGTAGATATAAAAGAACTTGTAAACACCATACAAACTTGCTAATTAGTGCTCCATTATGTGATCAATCAACTTATTTAGTAACCTTCAAATTGCCTAGGATTGTACTTGCTTGATTTGAGTTAGATTAGTCTTCATTGTGACATGTATGAGGTATTATTTATTGGTCCTTTTAGGTAATCCTCTTTTAGCATTGACAATGAACAACTTGGAATTGTATTTGTTTTCATTCCCTATTTCAGTTCCTTTCTTGTTTCATATCCATTCAAGGCATTGATGAGCCTTGAGTCTCAATAAACCTCTTGATATTTAGTGAGTCACACGAGGCCTACATGAGGCATGCACTAGTTTATTTATACATGCAATTGCTTGTTACACTGAAAATATGGTTTGATACATATTAGTAAATATAAAAATCTTCTTATATGCGTGTCTGTAGAATGTTCATGTGCATCCATCCCTCACCATAGGATGAGGGACACGTGGCTTTCCCTCATGTTTGTGTGTATAGAGGGAAAGAGAGAAGGAGGGAGGGAGGGGGGGTTGCAGGTTCCATATTTTTTTGCCAAGATTGTCTTAGTGAAGTTATCTTGAGAAGATTTGATTTTCTTCTTTAAACTATAATGATTTCTTCATGTTATCATTCACATCTATATAGGATTGGATTGTTGGGATTTCCCAAAGCAACACAATGTTGTCCATGTTGTTTGTATGAGTATTTAGTATTCACTATTTCTTGTAAGCATGGAATTTTATAGTGTTAACTATTTCCGTCTTGTGAGCATTTTTTATGTATGCTTGTCTTCAACTTAGATGTACACAGATGTTTAAAGAGAATACAAGCAATGATGAATTGCCCCGCAACGAGGCTAGTACCTCAAATGCTCAACCAACATAACTTTTGTGCGAGCAAGAGCATCACATTTCCGCCGCTATCGAACATGGTTTGGTATACGCTTTTCCACACAACCACTAATCAATTGAACTTCTTTTCAATCTATGGCTAACGTTATTCAAACTATCATTTTTTGCAGGAGTTAGGTAAATACAGATGCTTTCCCACTAACCTCAACTAAAGGAAGTGGGACCCAAACGAGCATCAGATGTAGTGGGTTATGGACGCTGGGTTGTATCATTCGGCTTAGATGAGGTGGATGAGGATCAACCGTGCCTTGATTGGTTGAGAGGTGGAGGCCGGAGACAAAGACCTTTCGTTCCCTATCCAGCGACGCTACCATCACACTCGAGGACGTAGCTTACATCTACGGCCTACCTATAGATGGTCCGCCCGTAACTGGCCGTACATACACCCATTATGAGATTTATGATCTTTGTCAAGAGTTGCTTGGTGTGGTCCCCCAAAAGGGGGAAGACTACAATGGGGTTTCCCTTAAGTTTACCTGGCTGGAAAGCGTCTTCCGTCACACTCCGGAGCAGTTGAGGGAGATGGAGAATACCAAGCAAAAGGGAAAGAAGAAAAGTAAAGGACAGTTGGAGAAGATGACAGAGGCCAAGGAGAAGTGCAACACTTGGGCCTTTTTTTTTTTGTGGCGGGACAAATTCTTTGTAATTCTTCAGGGGCACGAGGCCCTTTTTATATTCTACACGGAATGCTAAACAAGGGAGTTCATTGGGAAGGGCTCAAGAAGGGTGAGATGCCCGACCCTACCGACAAGAGTGATGCTTTTGAGAAGAAGTTTAAGTCGCTCTCTAGCCCACTCCAGCTTCTTCAGGTGAGCTCCATAAATATTTTGTTCATACTTTCACTATTTATATCTTAATGTTCTAATGAATTCCTCTCTTTTAATAGATCTAGGTGTACACAAGAATGAAGATTGGTTGAGGTTTAAGGCCAAACCAACGTTTAAACTATAACATACAGTTTTCTCTGATGGTTACATGGGCCAACCAACTTCATGGATTAAACCATTTAACGATCGTGCGAGAAGTGCAGAAGCAACTTAATTACCTCACGTCATATAAGGTATAATTAGTTCATTTCAATTTTTCCATCCTTTTCATACTTGCTTTAATAGTGATAATTTACCCAATGCTTCAGGTACAGTTCAAGTGGCAGCCGTACAAAAGTACGGAAAGAAGTTTTTGAAGCACGTGTTGAAGGATGACAAAGCACTTTTCACCACAGACTCCTCCCTTATATCATATTGGGTGTTTGAATGTCACCCTTCCCCTAGGGTTATGAGGCAGTTTAGCTTAAAACAAATGGTGCCTCCACGCTTCATCAGGCCCATCGTTAGGAAGGAAAATAAGGGGAGATATGTTATAGACTGGAGTCTAGTGCACGAGGAGGTCAAGTCATGGGAAGCTCGGGCAAACAATGTGCTAAAGAGAAAAGGAAGATCAAAAGGTGGGAAGGATAAAGAAGCATACGGCAGACACCTCATTTGGCCCTTATGATAGCCTTAAATACTTGTTATATATAGCGGTGCCCCCATCTCACCCATAATTGAATGATTAATGGCATAATTCAGATTAATTAATGACGATGAAGATGCTTGTTGATAATTTCAGGCTTAGTTCGACGACTTCTAGAAATTCGTGAGAGAAAAGCCAAATCGCGTCGAGATTGTCGGATGTGAATTTTGACCCCTCCCCAAAGAAAGACATTTGGCTCAGGAAATCTCCATTCATCTATATCATGGTTTAAAGTCTTGGCTGATACCTGTTCATATCGGCCGGTATGAATCGGTATAGGCCCATACCGCGACGATATTTTGCCGCGATACCGAGTCATGCAAAATATCAGCAAAATATCGGCCAATATCGGCCGATATGGTCAAAATATCGGTTTAACCGATATCTCGGTTGATATTACCGATATCTCGGCAGATATTTTGAAAATATTGGCCAAGATGGAGTAATGTTCAAAAACCTTGATTTTTTTTATAATTTTTTCCCTATTTTTCTATTTTCTTTTGTTAGATTGTATGGACTCAATCCATTAGATGATGTAATAAATTGATTAATTTCTTTATTTATCAATAATATCATGCTTTCTTTTCATGAGATGAATGGTGTTTTACTACTTTATGCACATGACCAATACATATGATATTAATGGTTCATGAGATGAACTGGGTCCATTAGTATATTAGATGTGATATATGTGTATGGATGAGATCCACACACGGGAGACATGTGTCACAAATCTTATACTTAAACATCTTCACAACCAGTGATGAGACTGAGCATCTCATCTGATAAGGTTGCAGCACTTTGAACACTATGAGATAGTGTGATTTGTTTCGATCAACAGAATGTAAGATTCTGGATCACGGTGCTGGTACATTGGATGTATTGAAGGACCATAAGAAGCACCTTATGGAATACTGTCTCGAGTTTAAGGTTTGCTCTCATAATTTCCTAGCAATAGGCTCTCAATCCTGAGACATTTATGAACTCAAGTTTCTATCTATTCATTTGCTTTGAGTCACCAATGAGTGAGGTCAACTGTAGGTCAACACCTCGGTGTCTTGGGTACGTGGTAGTAGGACTGTGTGAACATCCAATGGTCAAGATGGAATCTATCTATATTATCCCCTTGTGCCAATTAATGGATTTGTTATTAGTAAGTGCACACCCATCTCGATTAAAAGTTAATTGGATGGTACTGATAATCACTGTGATTAATTAGGGCTCAAGGATAATAAGATGTGGATTTAAATTGGAGGGACAGTTTTAGTCCAATTAATCCATGGATATTGATAGAGGGGCCTACTTGTGGTAATCGGGAAGTTTAGGGTCTTCATTGTAATTTATTCTTAAAACTGGAGTGCAATTGCATTTATATAGTGATGTTATTTGCAATTAACTGTGAGCCCGAATTACATATGAGATGTGGGGTCGCGGTGTCCCAGTTGGAGCCAGCTGTCTATGGAATCCCTAGTGGTCCCCACGCTAGCCCAAGTTATTGGAAAGATACTAATCCTACTAGAACTCTAAGATGAAGGAATTAGAAAGTTACTATTTCTATTTGAAGTGAGACTTTTAATAGTGGTAATATTAATGTTACTATTTTGTGTGGAAGTAAGACTTCTATTTCAATTAATACAAGAGGAGGAAAGGAGGTTGCTTAATGCTATAAAAGGAGAAGCAAGGGGGCTGGGACGTCCATACTCTTGGAATTCACGCCCAGCCCCCTTATGTGCAAGAGTTGCACATCTCTCTTGATCTTCTAGTTCTCTTCTAGTTCTTTAGTTTTCTTGAAGGGTTTTCTCTTAAAGTTTCCACAAGTCTTCTTGAGAAAAGAGATCTGATTCGGGACATAGCGTGGAAGACTAAGAGGTCTTGGAGATCCTAAGTTGCTTACAAAGGAAACAGTTTCTTCAACCAGCAAGTCTTCTTCTCCATTAGATCACAACCAGGCTCTAAAGGTATAATCTGCTTCTCTATCTGTTGTAGATTATTTTGTTGCATGGAGTTGCTTGTTCTATTGCTGTACATGATATATGAGTATGAGGGATAGCATCCTGGATGTGGTTTACGGCCTTATGGGTGTTTGATCTCTGAGTCAAGTGGGTCAAAAGTTTTGAAATCCCATCCACGAGGCCCACCTACTTCCAACATCTTCTCCTCTTCCCTCATCTCCTTAGAGCAACCATGTCTCCATAGCTCATTCTCTAATATATTTCCAACTTCCAATACTATTTCTTGAAGAAATCATTTTATTTAGTAAGAGAAAATCAAATTAACTCCCTTATTTTTACTATTATGTGTTTTTTATTTTTTATTTTTAGATAAAGCACATAAATGAATGAAACGATCATTGGCATGTCATTTTTGGGTTTGTACTGTGTTATTCACTAAGATCTACACACTTTCATGCTAGATCTACTTATAAACATGATTTTGGGAGTAGAAAAATGGTTTTTTTTTTTAATCTTCTACTTTTTAAAAAAAATTGTTGGAGTATTTATTATACTAAATAGTAAATACTAATTGCTTATTAATAATGTATAGATAATTATTATGTTATCTTTATTTTCTTATATTTTACACTAATAAATTGATCATGAGCATCAATAATGGTTGCATTATATGAAATACTGGAGAAGACAATGAACTGTGATGTAGACATGACTGATAACTTAAGGTGATCGAGATTTTAATTTATTGTTGCTACTAATGGAAAAAAAAAATATTGTTTTCCAGTATTTTCTAATATTCTGGATTTTTTTGGATATTTTTGAGAATTTTTTTGGATTAAAAAAAATTCACATCGCGATGACCACGACGGACCGATATCCGCGACTGATATCGATATCATATCGGTTTTTCGGCCCAACCGATACCGCTACGGAGACCGAGATTTTAAACCATGATCTATATTTGCTATTTAAATTTTACATCAAAAATGAGGATTCCGACTACCCTCAAAATTGATTGATCACGATAACTAGCTATGGTAACGGCCGGAACACTGTTCTTCGACGAAAGCCAAAGAAATGTGGGGAGAAAATAAGTGGGTGGGTTCTTCCACTCGTCCGGCAACACACGACAATTGTCTTGTCACATTGAATTGGGTCTCTTTGGGTCTCTTTAATGTTGGGTCAATTCAGGGTCATGAATTAAAGCTCGAACCCCGCCGGGGGACACCCCCGGAGCCCCTCTGCGAAGCGCATGTTATATAGAAGTGGCAACATGATTTTGTGAGTTGTATGAGATAGTAACTTGCAGGTGATAATGTCCTCTCCATATGGTCCACAACTTTTACTTTCTTTTATATGGTTATTGGTTTATTTGTGGCTAAGTGTAAAGGGCATCATGGTTTCCTTGGTTTCCCGTGAAAGGGCAAGGCATTGTGAATTTCCCTATAGCCCTTTTATTTCCATGTTTAGATTACCATGTAAGTCTCATTCCTGAGGCATAGGAATTTATGTAATTTTCATTAATTTGTAAATTCTGGTGATGTCCGAGATGAAGAAGGAAAGTGAAGTTGGACTCCTAATCAAAGAGTTTGAAGATTACCAAAAGAGTTTTGGAGATGCCCAAAGAGTTTTAGGAATCCCAAAGTTTTGGAAAGTCTAGAAGTCCAAGAAGTCTATTCCGCTTGGGCCATGTGGAGGAGATGACTAGTTTCTAATTCTAGCACTTTCTATTTGTGGATGGTTACTTGTCTTAGAATGTTTCCAAATCTGATCCAAACATAGCAGTTTTCAAAATTGGTTAAATCAAATTAATTTTTGGAAAGAGTTCTAATTAGAGTTGGTGGGCCCATGAGATGGATCCATTGGTAACACTAATTTAAGAAACTGGACTTTCCTTAAAATAACTTGACTTGGAACCAATCACTGGTCATATCATGAGATGATTTGATGTCTATATATGTGGGCCCATATACCTATAAGGAAATCCTCAATTCTAAAATATTAAGTGGGAGCGGGGCATTTATATTTAAAAATCCCCATGGTTTTCCACCATAGGTCCATTGTAAGGAAAGTATTAGCCTTGCGCCATTTTGAGAATGGCCGTTCCCCACGGAGGGCTAGTATTTGTCTGGTTACTAGATATGGATCTCCTATGGATAGTGTTGGTGAGACGGGGCGGGGGCCCACTCCCTAAGGAGGAGCTGCCCGCAACGGTTGTCATGCAATGCTAGTTGGTGGGTCACACTTAACTAAAATAATGATGTAGTATCCCCAAGGACTTGCCTCATGTATTTTAGAAACCGAAGCCAATCGGGAGTCATACATTATTTGGTATGAGATACATAGATAATAATGAATGATGGGGATCATGGATAGTTAGTCATAATAATAATTTTGACCAACTTTGATCCGCACTAATCTAGGTGGTATTTGCACTCCCCAAGGAGGCATACCCCGGGGATTGGGATTCCGATGTATTCTGAATTTTGTGGTTATGAGGATTCCCACATAAATTTGGTAGAATACTAAACCCTAATGTCATTTAAATTCATTAATTGAATGTATGGTTATGTGCTACAGTATTTCAAGCATGAATTCGAACACTTTCAATCCACTTGCGACCATCCTCAACTAGAATAAGTTGGTGGGATCCAACTATGTAGACTGGAAACGGAACCTGGATATTGTCCTGACTGCTTCAGGATATAAATATGTCCTTACCAAACCCTCCCTTGATGAGCTTGGCCCGGATGCATCAGAAGAAGAAAAGGAACTTTACACCAAATGGGCAAAAGACGATGAGATGGCCAGATGTTACATTCAGGCATCCATGTCTAGTGTTTTGCAACACCAACATCAATCCTATAAGACTGCATATAATATTATATCAAACTTAAAGGAGATGTTTACGAAACAGGGCAGGCCTGCTAGGCAGGCAGCTATAAGGGTGCTCATTAGCACCAAGATGGCTGAAGGTACATCAGTACATGAACACATGTTGAAAATGATGGACTCATTAAATGAGTTAGATGTACTGGGGGCTACGATTGATGTAGAATCGCAGATCGACATAATCCTTGAGTCACTGCCAGAGTCATTCAATAATTTCATAGTTAATTACAATATGAATAAAATGAATCTGACTCTGGCTGAACTGTCCAGCCAACTGGAAGTGACTGAAGGGATTATGAAGAAGAAGCCAACTGCCCTAGTGAAAGAAAAGTCAGATGCCAAGTCCAAGTCGAAAGGCAAAGGGCGGAAAGGCAAAAAGAAATCAGTTCCGAAGGGTCCTAAGGTGGAGAATGATCCTAATGGTGGTGTGGCCAAGGCTAAGGGTACAGGGACAAAAGGAAAGTGTTTCCATTGTGGTAAGACAGGACATTGGAAAAGAAATTGTCCAAAATATCTGTCTAAGAAGAAGACCTCAGGTATGATTGAGTCATTTATTTCTGAAGCTAGTTTTGTAACCGGTACTTCAGAATCTTGGTGTGTGGACTCCGGGGCAACTAATTACATATGTAATACATTGCAGGGGTTCAGGGAAACTAGGAGGCTTAGTGACAGAGAAATCATTGTCAACCTAGGATCTGACGCTAAGGCAGAGGCTGTTTCAGTGGGAGTCATTACTTTATGTTTTTCAAATAATAAGTTGGTTTTGTCAGACACATTATATGTACCGTCTTTACAACGGAATTTAATTTCAGTTTCTAGTTTGGTAAATAAAAGATATTCCATTACTTTTGGTATTGAAGTTGTCATAAAGAGGAATGGTATTTTTGTATGTTTTGGCAAGGTAACCAATGGGCTTTATTTGTTAACTCCTACAACGTATGAGATACATGATACTGAAACAATTAATAGATCATCATTAAAGAGGAAATCACCTTCATCTAATCCAACAAAACTTTGGCACTTGAGGCTGGTCATATAAACCTAAACAGGATTGACAGGATAGTGAAAGATGGTATATTGCCTTCACTGGTGGTAGAACCAATGCCTGTCTGCGATTCCTGTCTAGAAGGCAAAATGACCAAGAGACCCTTTTCATCTAAGGGCAATAGGGCCAAAGATTTATTGGAATTAGTGCATACTGATGTGTGTGGACCCATTAATGTCAGGGCCAGAGGTGGATATAAGTAATTCATCACTTTCACAGATGATTACTCAAGATATGGATACATATACCTTATGCACCGCAAGTCCGAGGCTTTTGAAAAGTTCAAAGAGTTTCAAGCGGAAGCGGAAAAGCAATTAGGTAAAAGTATCAAGACTCTTCGATCAGATCGAGGAGGGGAATATCTCTCTGCTGATTTTATGGGATACTTATCAGAGAATGGGATTTTATCCTAGTTGTCTGCTCCTGGTATGCCTCAACAGAATGGAGTAGCAGAAAGAAGGAACCGGACTCTTTTAGATATGATCAGGTCTATGCTGAGTTTCTCAAGATTACCTATATCCTTTTGGGGATACGCCTTGGATACTGCGATGTACATACTAAATCTCGTACCATCTAAGTCTGTACCTAAGACTCCCAGGGAGTTGTGGTTCGGGCGAAAGCCTAGTCTACAACATTTACATATTTGGGGTTGTCCAGCACACGTGCTGAAGGTTAAGACGGATAAGTGGGAAACGAAGTCGAAAGTATGTACGTTTGTAGGATATCCTAAGGTAACTAAAGGTTGGTTATTCTATAATCCCAGAGAGCAAAAAGTGTTGGTAAGCACCAATGCGGTTTTTCTGGAGGAAGATTATATGATGAACCAGAAATCTTTAGAAAAGGTGATCTTGGAAGAAATTCAAGAGCAATCAATTCCAAATCCAATAGAGACCGAACTTGAGAAGAACCGCCCTTACCAAATCCAGTAGTTACACCGGTACCTCGTCGTAGTGGGAGGATTGTCAGACCTTATGACAGTTTCTCGTTCTTGGGAGAGTCTTACGAGGCAGTCCCGGAAGAATAGGAACAAGATCCCTGTAACTATGATGAAGCAATTAATGACATAGATTCGGGACGTTGGCAAGATGCTATGAAAGCTGAGATGGAGTCTATGTACTCCAATCAGGTCTGGACACTTGTGGATTTGCCTGCCAATATTAAACGTATTGGGTGCAAGTAGGTCTACAAGAGAAAAAGAGGACCAGATGGTAGAGTGGAGACCTTTAAGGCCAGGCTTGTTGCGAAAGGTTATACTCAGAAAGAGGGAATCGATTATGAGCAAACTTTTTTGACGGTAGCCATGCTCAAGTCCATCCGAATACTCTTATCCATTGCGGCTCATCTCGATTATGAGATTTGGCAAATGGATGTCAAACGGCATTTCTGAATGACCATCTTGAGGAAGACAACTATATGGTGCAGCCAGACGGTTTTGTAGCTAAAATCCAAGAGCAAAAAGTTTACAAGCTGCAAAAGTCTATTTATGGATTAAAGCAGGCATCCCAAAGCTGGAACATCTGTTTTGACTAGGCAATCAAGTCATTTGGTTTTTGTCAAAATCCATATGAGTCATGTGTGTACATGAAAAGTGAAGGTAACAGGGTAGTTTTTCTAGTTTTATATGTCGATAACATCCTTCTCCTCAGGAAAGACATAGGAATGTTGCCAACAGTAAAAGTTTGGTTGGCCAGACTTTTGATATGAAGGACTTGGGAGAAGCTAGCTACATCCTAGGGATCAAACTCCATCGAGACCGGAAAAATAGGATGATTGGCTTATCTCAAGCTGCATATATAGATAAGGTACTAGTATGGTTTGCTATGCAGGACTCCAAGAAGGGTATTACACCTTTTAGGCATGGAGTGCACCTTTCCAAAGACCAGTGTCCCAAGACACCTGAGGAAAAGGAGCAGATGAGGTCGATACCATATGCTTCAGCTGTTGGTAGCCTCATGTATGCTATGCTATGCACTAGACTGGATATCTGTCATGCAGTGGGCCTAGTCAGCAAATATCAGTCTAATCCAGGACCTGAACATTGGACTGCTGTAAAATGTATTCTCAAATACTTGAGAAGGACTAGAGATTACATGTTGATTTATAGTAGTGATGAGCTCATTCCAGTCGGATACACGGATTCTGACTTTATGTCAGATAAGGATTCCAGGAAATCCACTTCTGGTTATGTTTTTATGCTTGGTGGCGGAGCAATCAGTTGGAGGAGTATAAAACAGGAATGTACCACTGATTCCACCTCGGAGGCTGAATATGTAGCGGCTTGTGAAGCAGCTAAGGAAACAGTATGGCTCAAGAGATTCTTTATGGAACTTGGGGTGGTACCTTTGGCACGACAGCCGTTCACAGTTTACTGTGACAGCAGCAGGACAGTCGCTCAGTCCAAAGAACCCAGAAGCCATAAAAGCCAAAAGCATGTACAGAGGAAGTATCATTTAGTCAGAGAGATTGTGCAGAGAGGTGATATAGCTATTACCAAGATAGACTCTGCAGACAATCTGTCAGATCCCTTTACTAAGCCTTTGACTACTAAAGTCTTTGAGCAACATGTAGATGGGATGGGCATGAGATGCAACCCTGATTGGCATTGAGCCCAAGTGGGAGATTGTTAGATTGTATGGACTCAATCCATTAGATGATGTAATAAATTGATTAATTTCTTTATTTATCACTAATATCATGCTTTCTTTTCATGAGATGAATGGTGTTTTACTACTTTATGCACATGACCAATACATATGATATTAATGGTTCATGAGATGAACTGGGTCCATGAGTATATCAAATGTGATATATGTGTATGGATGAGATCCACACACGGAAGACATGTGTCACAAATCTTATACTTAAACATCTCGATTAAAAGTTAATTGGATGGTACTGATGATCACTGTGATTAATTGGGGCTCAAGGATAATAAGTTGTGGATTTAAATTGGAAGGACAGTTTTAGTCCAATTAATCTATGGATATTGATAGAGGGGCCTACTTGTGGTAATCGGGAAGTTTAGGGTCTTCATTGTAATTTATTATTAAGACTGGAGTGCAACTGCATTTATATAGTGGTGTTATTTGCAATTAACTGTGGGCCCGAATTGCACATGAGGTGTGGGGTCGTGGTGTCCCAGTTGGAGCCAACTTTCTATGGAATCCCTAGCGGTCCCCAAGCTAGCCCAAGTTATTGGAAAGATACTAATCCTACTAGAACTTTAAGATGAAGGAATTAGAAAGTTACTATTTCTATTTGAAGTAAGACTTCTAATAATGGTAATAGTAAGGTTGCTATTTTGTGTGGAAGTAAGACTTCTATTTCAATTAGTACAAGAGGAGGAAAGGAGCTTGCTTAATGCTATAAAAGGATAAGCAAGGGGGCTGGGATGTCCATACTCTTGGAATTCACGCCCAACCCCCTTATTTGCAAGAGTTGCACATATCTCTTGATCTTCTAGTTCTCTTCTAGTTCCTTAGTTTTCTTGAAAGATTTTCTCTTGAAGTTTCCACAAGTCTTCTTGAGAAAAGAGATCTGATTCGGGACATAGCGTCGAAGACTAAGAGGTATTGGAGATCCTAAGTTGCTTACAAAGAAAGCAGTTTCTTCAACCAGCAAGTCTTCTTCTCCATTAGAGCACAACCAGGCTCCAAATGTATAATCTGCTTCTCTATCTGTTGTAGATTATTTTGTTGCATGAAGTTGCTTCTTCTATTGCTGTACATGATATCTGAGTATGAGGGATAGCATCCTGGATGTGGTTTACAGCCTTATGGGTGTTTGATCCCTGAGTCAAGTGGGTCAAAAGTTTTGAAATCCCATCCACGAGGCCCACCTACTTCCAACATCTTCTCCTCTTCCCTCATCTCCTTAGAGCAACCATGTCTCCATAGCTCATTCTCTTATATATTTCCAACTTCCAACTCTATTTCTTGAAGAAATCATTTTATTTAGTAAGAGAAAATCAAATTAACTCCCTTATTTTTACTATTATGTGTTTTTTATTTTTTATTTTTAGATAAAGCACATAAATGAATGAAACGATCATTGGCATGTCATTTTTGGGTTTGTGCTATGTTATTCACTAAGATCTACACACTTTCATGCTAAATCTACTTATAAACATGATTTTGGGAGTAGAAAAATGATTTTGTTTAAATCTTCTACTTTTTAAAAAAAATTGTTGGAGTATTAATGATACTAAATAGTAAATACTAATTGCTTATTAATAATGTATAGATAATTATTATGTTATCTTTATTTTCTTATATTTTACACTAATAAATTGATCATGAGCATCAATAATGGTTGCATTATATGAAATACTGGAGAAGACAGTGAACTGCGACATAGACATGACTGATAACTTAAGGTGACCGAGATTTTAATTTATTGTTGCTACTAATGGAAAAAAAATATTGTTTTCCAGTATTTTCTAATATTATGGATTTTTTTAATATTTTTTTGAATTATTTTTTATTAAAAAAAAAATTCACACCGCGACTGATACCGATATCATATCGGTTTTTCGGCCCGACCGATACCGCTACCAAGATTTTAAACCATGATCTATATATGCTATTTAAATTTTACATCGAAAATGAGGATTCCGACTACCTTCAAAATTGATTGATCACGATAGCTAGCTATGGTAACGGCCGGAACACCGTTCTTCGACGAAAGCCAAAGAAATGTGGGAAGAAAATAAGTGGGTGGGTTCTTCCACTCGTCCGGCAACACACGACAATTGTCTTGTCACATTGATTTCGGTCTCTTTAATGTTGGGTCAATTCAGGGTCATGAGTTAAAGCCCAAATTAAGGTTAATCTTCACATAGCAAAATCATAGTATATCTAAGTAAAATAAAATAATTAAAATAAAGAAAATAAAAGAGGGAGGTACCAAATATTTAAGAAGAGGATCGGCCCTGTTCCCGGGTACCCCCTTCAGATGCCTTGGCAAAATAGGGTTTAAAGGCTGACTTTTCAAACCCAAGTGATGATGCAAATGAGTTTTTGACTTGTGATTTTTGTGTTTTTCATGTGCGATACACGAGTGATAAAAGTAAAAGGCCGATGGGCCATAATTGATTGGAGGTGGCCGATGGGCCAATATTTGTTTTAGGGTGGCCGATGGGCTGTGATTGTTTAAAAGTATGTGCGAAATCACTCATCTTATCTCACCATTCTCATTTATTCAATTTTAGAAACCAGTTCTTCGTTCCCTTTTATCATTAAGTTTGATTAAATATCTGGCACATGAGGTAGCGGAAGAAATAAAAGAAAAATATTTTAGGGTTTATTTTGTTGGTTTTATAGTTTTTATGGATTTTTGGTATTGGGGCTATAGGGGCCTAACTAGGGATTTTACTTGGATTTACGTGATTAGTGCTTTATTATTGATCATCGGATTAACCCTAACCTAAGGTCCTAGACCGCCCACATTAGCTTTTTCAATTCCCTAACGGAACAGGAAGAGTGATGGGGGGAAGCCTAATGCTCTAAGCTACCTAACAATGTTATCCAATCTAATCCTAGGGTGCAAATATCCTAAGTTTGATAGTTCCCCACCTAAGTAGCTTGTTGGGTAAGATCTTAATTGATTCAATTTGTTTTGAGTTATGGTTTGATTAAGAGTCAAGTTGAGGGTGTTTTAAGGATCTAATTAATGTGTTTTTGAATATTTTAAGGTTCTGTTATTTTCAATTTAAATCAGAATCCCAAAAATTAGTCGAAAACCACAATTCAAGATTAAAACAGGGTAGGCGCCGAGGGCTGGAGCCTATCCTGACCGTTTATGCTTTTCAGACTTTTCGATCTCTTTTCGGAATTTCAGGGGTTTTTGCTTGATGAATTTTAATGTTTAAGATTGTTTTAAGTCTCTGATGACCAAATGTCAAAGTGAATCGGATCCGGATTTGAAACAAAATCAAGGATTCTTGTTTTAGTTCAAGTGGGAGGATAGGAACCAAGGGGGTGGCGCCCAGGTGGATCTGGTAGGATAGGCGCCCAGGGGGCGATGCCCAGGTGGATTGCCTATAATTTTCAACTATTCCGGATGGGAGTTACTTACTGGTCTTTGGGTCTGGGGATTGTTTTAGGTTTTGGTCTTAATTAGTTTAAGTTATAAGGTGTTTAATTATTCATTTTTAGTTGAGTTGGTGGACTAGGGTGAAGTGTAGGCTAGGCACCCACAGGGTGGTGCCTAGGTGAATCTGGCAGGATGGAAGCCCAAGGGGTGGCGCTCAGTCTGACTATCTTGACGTTTGGGTTCGTTTGATGGTCTTTAAGTTAATTCAAGGTTGAATTGATACGGTTTCGGTTAGTTCGGATTTAAAGATGTTTTACCGTGTTGGTTAGAATTAAATTCGGGTTGTGATTAATTCGAGTCTCTTAGTGACTGGATAGGCTGGGCGCCCAGGGGGTGGTGCCTAGATGGATTTGGCAGGATGGGCGCCCAGGTGGATTGACTTTAGGTTTTAGGTTTCCTAGGTTGATTCGAGTCTAAATTGATTGAGGTTTCAAGTTTGTTAAGTTAGAAATGTTTTATTATGTTGATTGGGATTTGTTTGCGGTTTTAATTAATCGGACTAAGTTTTAATTGACGTTTTCTAAAAACGAGTAGGCTGGGCGCCCAGGGGGTGGTGCCTAGGTGGATTTGATAGGCTGGGCGCCCAGGAGGTGGTGCCAAGGAGGATTTGATAGGCTGGGCGCCCAGGGGTGGCGCCCAGGTGGATTGCCTTAAGGTTTTGTGGTTTTTTGTTCAGTTTGGTGGTTCTTCGGTTAATTCAAGATTGAATTTATATGGGACTTGATGTGTTTGGATGGAGAGTGTTTGTTCATATTCAATTAATTGGATTGACAGGCTGGGCACCCATGGAGTGGTGCCCAGGTGACTGTATTGAGGTTCGTGTTGGTTTTGTGCTTTTAAGATTGATTTGAGGTTGGGCCGTTTTGGTTTAATGTATTTGGATGAAAGGTATTTCTTAGTATTCAGTTGGGAATGAATTAGGTTTCAATTAATTAGGTTTAATTTTTAATTTATGGTTTCCAAGGGAATGGGCAATCTAGGCGCCCAAGGAATGGTGCCTAAGTGGATTGACAAGCTGGGTGCCCAGGGGGTGGTGCCCAAGTGACTGTCTTGTGGTTTGAGATGGTTCGGTAATCTTTACGTTAATTTGAGGTTAAATTGATTAGTTATCTTAAACTTAAAGTTGTTCAGATGTGTTGATTAGGAGTAAATTGGGGTTTAACATCGATTGGGCTTTCTTAATGATTGGGTAGGCTAGGCGCCCAGAGGGTGGTGCCCAGATGGATTTGGCAGGATGGGCGCCCAGGTGAATGTCTGTCTTGGTTTTTAAGGTCTTGCGTTTCTTAGGTTGATTCAAGTCCAAATTGATTATTGTTTCAGGTCTTTTAAGTTAAAAGTAAAATGTATTATTACATGTCGATTCGGGTTTTTGTTTCAATTAGGGTATCTTAGTGATAGGATAGGATGGGCGCCCAGAGGGTGGTGCCCAGATGGACTTGGCAGGCTGGGCACCCAGGGGGTGGTGCCCAGATGGATATTTTAGAGTTTTTATTGGTTTTGTATTTTTTAGGTTAATTCCAGTCTAAATTGATTAAGATTTCAGGTCTTTTAAGTTAAAAAGTATTTTAGTGTGTTAATTGGGGTTGGTTAAAGTCTTAATTAATTAGATTAAATTTTAAGTGGAGTTTCTTAGGGAATGAGCAGGCTGGGTGTCCAAGGAGTGGTGCCTAGGTGGATTTGGCAGTATGGGCACCCAGGGAGTGGCGCCCAGATGGATGTGGCAGTATGGGCACCCACGGGGTGGCGCCTAAGTGAATTTGACAGGGTTTTCAAAACTCTTAGTTATTTTTAATCCGAATTAATTAGGGTCTTAAGGTCTTTTGGATTAAAGGTTTTTACAGTATGAATTGGTGTGAGATTAGGATCTTAATTAATTAGATTTAATCCTTAATTAGGGGCTTTTAGTGAATGAACAAGCCATGCTCCAAGGGGGAGGAGCCTATCCTAACAGTTTGGGTTCCCTAATTGATTTTAGTGATTTCTCAATCCAATTTTAGTCCAAATTAATTAAGATTATCTGTTTTAGGGTTCTTAATGATTTGAGGATTCTTAAGTTAATTAATTATTATGTTTTAGTTAATCTTAGGGTTTACCCTACTTAGGCACGAGATTTGATAACGTAGACCATCTACCTGCTATTTTCGGATTTTCTGGGTATCTTTTAGTTTGTTTTTGGTTTCTTCTCTAATTTACTAAAGAGTAAGGAAAGAGAAGAAGTAATTTTATGTTTTATAATTTTTTGGGTTTTTATAACTTTATGGTTCAAATGATATGAGGTGCGATAGAAATGATAATTCAAAGTTCAGAACACATCAAACAACCAAACATATCATTGTTATGCAACTCATAAATGAACTAAATACAGAAGATCAGAAATTGTGCACCGAAGTGGAAAATTCCACTTGGGTGCCACCCTATGGTGCTATACCCTGTTCAGTAAGGGTTCTCAATGAACCGCAACGAATGCACAATAGTCTTAGGATTTTTCAGCACAACTCCCCGATATTCAGCAATTTATGCGAATGTCCTAATGCGAACTACTAATGATGCAACTAACGAATCTACAAGAAAATGATGCAACAAGTGGAGATCGAATGCCCAGATCCCTGTCTCAAAAGGGTAGGCGCCCAGCATGTCCAAGAGAGGGTAGGCGCCCAATGGGTGGTGTCCAGCTTTTTTATTGGGGGCTTTTTGCGATCTTCTCGATCTGAATGATGATGATGATGCTACTAATGAGAGATTTAACCTAGTTATGCAACTAGAACTACGAAATCAATGCAAATCTACTCTATTAGGATGAACCCTAAACATGTTCCTAATATGATGAGATGCTAATATCAGATTTATTATAACTAATATAGATCTATGATGCTTAAATGATCCTAAGCATGTTTCAAAACAAGGACGATGATAAAATGCAATAAAATGGAAGAGATCTAGAAATACCGGTTTGAATCGCGTTCTTTAAGTTCCTAGACCAGCGTTTTCGCGGAAATCCATGGCTCTAAATGATATCTTCCTTTTAGATCTTAAAGATATGAGAATCTCCTTCCCTCTTTCCTCTTCTTTTTCTCTAGATCTGAAGTCCTTCCCTAATGGTGGCTACCTTTCTTCTTCTTACTTATTTTCTATTATTCTCTCTTTTTAGGGTAGCTCCCTTGTAAATGAGGTTAAGGGATCCTTATATTGGGGTTTTTAGGTGTGCAAAAGGTGTAAGGGTTGCCTCTTAAACAAGTTTCTAGAAGGTTCACGCATCCCAAGGTGGATTTAGGGTTTAGGGTGATTTAGGGTTTGGTGCACAGGCTGGGTGCCACAGGGGTGGAGCATAGGTGGAATTGTACAGTCTGGGCACCCATAGGGTGGCCCCTAGGTGGTCTCGGACAGTGGGGGTGCCGCAGGGCTGGTGCCTATGTGGAATTGGGTTTGCTTTTTGGAACTTGGCCCCGTTTGGAGTCAGGATTCAATGAATAGGTGTTCAGCTGTGGGGGACCTATACAGGCACATAATTGGTTGGGTGCCACAAGGGTGGTGCCTACGTGGTATTCAGTAAGCTAGGCACCCATGGGTTGGAGCCTAGATGGATTTCAAAGCTAGGCGCCCATGGGGTGCAGCCCAGGTTGTTCGATTCGTTTTTGGAGCTTGGTCCTTATGTTTGAGTGGTCTAAGTCTGCTTTTAGGCCAAACTAATGGATTCGAAGGGTGGATGCCCATCATGGGGTGCCTAGGTAGTCTCAGATAGTGTGGACACCCAGCTTGGGGCGCCTAGATGGATTTCAGTAGGGTGGGTGCCACTTGGGTGGTGCCCAAGTGGATTTTCATTACTTTGAAGTTGGGTCTCTATTTGGAGTGGTCTCGGAATATTTTCAGGTCATTTTTATGAATTTGAAGGGTGGGCGCCCATCTTGGGACGCCTAGGTGGGTCTGGATAGGGTGGGCGCCTTTAGTAGCTTGGGCGCCCAGGGTGTGGTGCCTTGGTGGAACTTTCCTCTCGTCTTCGGGACAAACTTCAGACTTTCATAACTTTTGGCCCGCTTATCGGATTTGAACGTACTATATATCATCAGAAAGCTCTCTTGGGATGAAGAATCCAAGGGTCCAAATGTCCTGATGATTGGGAGCTAGAAAGAAAGGGGAACCCCTGGATCAATGGATCCAGCTTCCTAACTTAGGATAATCGGGTTGCATTTTGGCACACTAAGCATGATCTTTGTGGAAATTGGCCAAAGCATGTCTTAAGTGGTCCGGGATATGTATAATTAGTGTCGCGGTCTGCTCCTTGTGTGAATGGTGAGTTTGACTCGAGATCTTGATGCGATTTGGCTTTTCTCACACTAATTTTCTACGGATCGTCAAACTAAGTTTAAAATCATCAACAAGCATCTTCATCATCATTAATTAATCCGCATTTATACCATTAATTATTCAATTATGGGTGAAATGGGGGCACCGCTATATATGATAAGTATTTAAGGCTATCATATGGGCCAAATGAGGTGTCTATAGTATGCCCCTCTTTGGAGAACAACACTTGGAGAGTTGTGCTTTAAAGAAAGTAGACACACCACTCATGACTCACGGGAGCTTTTGAGCTCGCGGGAGTGGCCACCTATGGAAGTATGCAATTGCAAACTCATTCTAAAGGTGAAGTTCACTTTTCTAGGATTGATTCTGATTCAAGGGAAAAAGAAAAAAACGAAGAAGTTACATGCCTACTGATTTGATTGGAAACCCGAGATCTGTGCCTCGGTGCCCGTGGTATTGCCACATGGTGGGTTGGAAACTGTGCCCTGGTTGCTTAATTTAAGATGATGGTGGGAACTGTGCCCAAGTGTCTGAATCAGAAGTCGATCTTTCGATTGGCTAGGTCACTATTTAGAATTTCATTTGTTCTCGCAATAGGATTTATTTCAAATGGTCATATATAACGTCTTTTGACTTTCACCCACAGTTGAATGCTCAAGGCATAGTTGAAACTAACTAGCAATAATGGGGATCTTAATGGCAATCATAAATATTGTTCAAGCAATAGTGTGGTTTGCATGTGAGAATGAGATGCATTCTTGAAAAAAAAAATTCTTTTTTTTCAAACTCAGGTATGCATCGAAAACGTTAAATCAATGGAAAATGGTCACCGGAATAACTGTTACTCTCTAGGGATCTTAGTCTTCACCCAAGCTTAGACGAGAACCTGTGATAGATTCGATCATCTTTTTGTGGTTATCATAGAGAGCTTCAAAATACACGGATTCCATCCTCCAACATCAAAATCTGAGTCGGCGATGTTTCCTCTCGTCTTTGGGACAAACTTCGGACGCTCATAACTTTTGGTCCTCTTATCGGATTTGGATGTTCTATATATCGTCGGAAAGCTCTTGGGATGGGGAATCCAAGGGTCCAAATGTCCTGATGATTGGGAGCTAGAAAGAAAGGAGAACCCCTGGATCAATGGATCCGGCTTCCTAACTTAGGATAATCGAGTGGCATTTTGGCAAACTAAGCATGATCTTTATGGAAATTGGCCGAAGCATGTCTTAAGTGGTCCAGAATACATATAATTAGTGTCGTAGTCCGCTCCTTGTGTGAATGGCGAGTTTGACTCGAGATCTTGACGCGATTTGGCTTTTCTCTCACGAATTTTCTAGAGATCACCGAACTAAGTCTAAAACCATCAACAAGAATCTTCATCATCATTAATTAATCTAAATTATGCCATTAATTATTCAATTATGGGTGAAATAGGGCACTGCTATATATGACAAGTATTTAAGGCTATCATAGGGTCAAATGAGGTGTCTACAGAGATCTTGAGTCTAATTTACTACCAATACAGGGAGCGGACCACGACACTAATTATACATATTCCAGACCACTTAAGACATGCTTAGGCCAATTCCTACAAAGATTACGCTTAGCTTCCCTCAATGTCACCCGATTAACCTAAGTTAGGAAGCTGGGTCCATTGATCCAGAGGCCCCCTTCTTTCCATCCCCCAATCATCAGGACTTTTGGACCTTTGGATTCTTCACTTTGAGATCTTTTCGACAGTATGTAGAATGTCCAAATCCGATAAGCGGATCGAAAGTTATGAGTTTTCGAAGTTTGCCTCAGAAAAATGACGAGAATCCATCTAGGCACCACTTGCTACTGAATTCCACATAGGTGCCCCAGGTTGGGCGCCCACACTGTCTGGGACCACCTAGGCACCCCATGATGGGCGCCCACCCTCCAAATTTACTAAGATGGCCTAAAAGTAGTTTAGGATCACTCAACGTAGGGACTAAGATCCGAAAATGAATCAAACCACCTAGGCTCCATCCCATGGGCGCCCTGCTTGCTGAAAATCACCTAGGCTCCACCCCATCGGCGTCCAGCTTGTTGAATACCACCTAGGCACCACCCCTGTGGCGCCCAGCCAATTGTGTGCCTGTGGAGGTCCCCGCAGCTGAACATCTATTTATTTAATCCCGACTCCAAATGAGACCAAGTTCCAAAAGCAAACCCAATTCATCTAAGCGCCACCCTATGGGCGTCCACACTGTCCGGGACCACCTAAGCACCACCCTGTGGGCGCCCAGACTGCGCAAGCCACGTAGGCTCCACCCCATGGGTGCCCATCTTGTCTCAAACCCTAATTCGCACTAAAACAACTTAAGCCACCTTGGGATGCTTAAAACCTTCTAGAAGCACGAAATAATGAAGCCTTAGCCCTCCTAAACTCGTCCCAAACCTCTATATAATCCCTCTTAATCCTATTTGCAAAAGGAGCTACCCAAAAAGAGAGAAAAATAGAGAATAAGCAAGAAGAAGAAAGGTAGCCACCATTAGAGAGAACTTTAGATCTAGAGAAGAAGAAGAGGGAATAGAGGGGGAGGCTTCCATATCTTCAACTGGAGCTATGGGTTTTTGTGAAAGCTTCGTTCTAGGAACTTGAAAAACGTGCCATATACCGATATTCCTAGATCTCTCCCTTCTTTTATTGCATTTCATTGCCACTTATGCTTAGAAACATGCTTAGGATCATTTATGCATCGTAGATCTGCATTAGTTGCGATAAAACTGATAATAGCATCTCATCATAGTAGGAACATGTTTAGGTTCATTCTAATAGAGTAGATATGCATTGATTTCGTAGTTCTAATTGCATAACTAAATTAAATCTTGCATTAGTAACATCTGTTAGTATTCTTGTGTTGGTTAATTCATGGGTTGGACAAAACTCTGGGTCCATTGAGTTGTAGTTTCTAATTTATTTTAGAACTATGGTTGTGTCGCTGGAAGAGCTGAAGCGAAGAAGAGAAGAAAAAGAGAAGACCGGACGCACCTCCCCAGGCCCAATCGATCGGAGCCTCGGTCCGATCGATCTGACTGTTATTGCGCCCATTTATTTAGGTAGTCCAATCGATCGGATGCACTATCCAATCGATCGGATAGGTGCGCAAAAAACGAGAAAGTCTCTATTTTGATTCGAATTAGTTTCCCTTTGAGACTATGTTTCCTATTTTGAGTCCTACTTATGCACTAAGTCTAAGGCACAAATTTAGGGCTATATAAAGGGTGTTACTCTCAACCCTAGAGGTTACCACAGAGACCACAACTCTCATTAATCCGAGTTAGAGATATCTATTTGAGAGATTATTTTTTAGAGCCATTGAGAGATCATTTTGAAGGGCTGCTTTAGAAACTTGTTGCTGCTTCTACCTTTCTTGTAGAAGATTGATCACCTTGATTGACAAGGTGCGAGGAGATCATATAAGGAGAATGGGGCACAGTGGATTCTTTGCAAGAACAACTACAGTCCTTAGGTTGAGGTGCAGACTGAGGTAAAGGAGCTTATGGGTATATCTTGTAACTATTCGTGAACTCTTGATTTCTGGTTCGTGGTTTTTCTCCTTGGATAGGGTTTCCACGCTAAATATTGTGTATGTCATCTTGTAGTGATTGCTTAGTAGATAGCTATTTCTATATTGTCTGATTGGTTTATTTTCGCTACATTGATTGGTTAAATTAAAACTAGTGATCCATTCTCGTAGCCCCCAAAAACTTTTAATTGGTATCAGAGCGGGTTACACTATTTTACTATGTTGATCCATATTTTTGCTAGAATGGATAACCACTGTGATGACACTTCAACCAATAAGCCTCGTTTGCTAGATGGTTCTAATTATGCTTATTAGAAAGCCAGAATGGTTGCCTTTGTAAAATCCATAGATCTGAAAGTATGAAAATCTATTGTAAAAGGTTATTCCTTGCCCACTATCACTATTGATGGGATAACCAATTTTAAATATGAAGAACAGTGGACAAAGGATGAAGAATTGGCAACCACTTCCAACTATAGGGCTTTGAATGCTATTTATAATGGAGTTAGCATGTCTGAGTTTTGTAGAATTTCTACATGCACTATTGTAAAAGAAGCTTGGGATATTCTACAGGTTGTGCATGAAGGGACTGACACTGTCAAATAGTCGAAACTTCAAAAATTGTATATAGCCTTCGAAACCATAAAGATGGAAGATGATGAAACTTTTGATGAGTTTAATTCGAAGATGAATACAATTGTGAATGACACCTTTACTTTGGGATAGCCAATTCCAGAAAATAGAATTGTGAAAAAGATTCTGCTGTCTCTTCCAGAATGGTTTGATGCAAATGTTATGGCCATTGAAGAGAATAAAAATTTAAATATTCTCAAAGCTGAGGATTAGTTGGCAACCTTCAGACTTTTGAAGCAAACCTAAGGACTAATGGAAAATCAAAATCCAAAAGTATTGCTTTGAGAGCCTTCAAAGAATCATTCAAGAAAATTGCTAGTGATTCTGATTATGATTCTGAGGAGATTGATCCCCAAGTTGTTGTTCAGTTTATGAAGCAATTTTAGGCGTTTATGAAGGGGGAAAAAAGTGATCTGAAAGTCCCTAAAAATTTTGTAAAGAAGAAATCTTCTAAAGAGATTCAATGTTTTAAGTGTCATGGTTATGGACACATTACTAGTGATTGTGCTAACAAAAATTCAAGAAAGAAGGCTTTCAATTTGACTTGGGATGATGATACTTCCGAGAAAGATGATAAGAAATATAAGTCTGAGAAGCCTGAAGCTAGCAAAGAAAAATTCATGGCATTTATGGCAACTTCAGTGTCTGCTACTCCACCAGTTTCTAATAATGGGACTGATCAAGATGTTAGTAAATCAGAGATAGAACATGATTGGCAAGCTGAATATCATATATTGTTGTTACTTTGAAGATACTCTGCCACAACAAGCACCCACAAGGTGATTCAAGTCCCTTGTGGGGAGCCCCCTCAAGGCAAGGCCTTCTCTTCTCCTATTCAACATGGCTTAGATGCAGCTATTCAGCCCGTCTATTCGTTTTTTTATTGGATATAGGACATTCCCTTGGTCTTTATCCTCTAAAAAACTGAAGTCCAAGTCAAGCCAGAAGAATCAAAGCATCATACGTTCTCTTCTGAAGGACAATGGCGAAGTCCATATATGACTTGTGACCGTCGATCTGAACAAGTCCCTG
This sequence comes from Camphora micrantha, assembly GCA_003546025.1. Classification (NCBI taxonomy): domain Eukaryota; kingdom Viridiplantae; phylum Streptophyta; class Magnoliopsida; order Laurales; family Lauraceae; genus Camphora; species Camphora micrantha. The sequence continues at coordinate 20,753,813 of QPKB01000009.1, forward strand.
CAATCTCCTGAGAAGTCAGAATTCCTTTTCTCACTTTTCTATTGTATTTTGTATTTTTTTTTAAGAGACAAAAAAATCACAATTCTTGTCTTTCATTATTGATGAGATTTGTACATCGCCTTTTACGGTAAAATCTCCTTTCACGGCAAATAAAGAAAAATCACCTCTTACGACATCCAAAAATCTTGTCTCTTTTCTTAAATATATGTGCAATGGAAAGTTAGAAAAAAGATTGATTTCCTTTTCTACTTGTGAAGGTGGGTCTTTGGATCACCATTTCTAAATTCCAAGTGGGATAGAAAATCCGGCATACCCATACAAAAATGTTGATGCCCGCTCCCTTTCCACTCCCCCGGCCTCTCGGTAGCCTCGGGACGGGCGGAGGTGTGAGCGGAAACCAAGAGCCGGGTCCATCAGACCCTAAACTTCCCAATTACCACAAGTAGGCCCCTCTATCAATATCCATGGATCAATTGGATTAAACATGTCCCTTCCAATCTTAGATCCACATCTTATTATCCTTGAGCCCCAATTAATACAGTGATCATCAATACTATCTAATTAACTCTTGATCAAGATGGGTGCGCACTTACTAATGACATATCCATTTATTGGAACAAGGGTATAATATAGATAGATTCCATCTTGATCATTGGATGTTCCCACAGTTCTAATACCACGTACCCAAGACACCGAGGTGTTGACCTACAGTTGGCCTCACTCATTGGTGACTCAAAGCAAATGAATAGATAGAAACTTGTATTCATCAATGTCTCAGGATTGAGAGCCTATTGCTAGGGAATTATGAGAGCAGACCTTAAAATCAAGACAGTATTCCAAAGTTGCTTCTCATGGTCCTGCAATACATCCAATGTACAAGCACCATGATCCAGAATCTTACATTCTGTACATTCTGATAATCAAGACAAATCACACTATCTCATAGTGATCAAAGTGCTACAATCTTATCAGATGAGATGCCCAGTCTCATCACTGGTTGGGAAGATATTTTAAGTATAAGATTTGTGACGCATGTCTCCCGCATGTGGATCTCATCCATATACATATATCACATCTATTTGATGAGTGATGGCCTCGGTGGTTCTCGCCGCCGAGAAGCTTGATTTTACTACTCGAGTGTTTATGGAGGGTCAAACGTTGTCAGTTTGACTTGAAATTTGACACGGAGCCTTTTGGAGGTATTTTGGGACCATCAGTAGGCTCTGATCGAAGTTTTGATGTCTTTGACATTGTCGCCGCAGGGAGTTCTTGCTCAGCTGCTAGAGGAGTGAAGTTAGGCCAAATGATGTTGAAATGGCGCGAAACTTTAGGTGTACCCCTTTTTTGGCTGTTTTGAAGAATCTTACAGTTTTTGTTTGGTTCTGACAAGATTTGATGCTTGAGGTGGCATTGCCTGTTTGTAGTAGGATGCGGCTTCTTGTAGCTTTCGATGTCAAAGAGGCAAAATGACATTTTTGGTGTCAACAAACTTGCTAGGAGCACTTCGTACTCCATTTCATTGTTGGTGGCTAGGAATCTGACTTTGAAAGCCTTCAGTATTGCCACTCCTTCTGGGGATAAAAGCACTATCCATATCCATTTTCTACTTTGATTCAAGGCACTGTCAAAATACATTGCCCATGATTCGAGGTCCTTTATCTCCTTTATGTCTGCACATAACACATCCTCATCTAGAAAGTCAGTTTTGACCGGTTCATACCGTGGTAGGGGTAGATGTGCAAGGTGGTCAGCGATGGCTTGCCCTTTTATGGACTTTTGAGTCACGTAAGTTATGTCAAATTCTGCCAAAAGCATCTACCATCACGCCACTCACCCTGAAGTGATAGGTTTCTCGAAAATATATTTTAAAGGACCCATCATGGCCATGAGTCAGACTATGTGGGCTAAGAAGTAATGTCTTAACTTCTGAGAGGCCCAAACCATCGCCAAGTAGGTTCTTTCCATCAAGGAGTATTTTCGTTCATATGGTAGGAGAGATTTGCTCAGGTAATAGATTGCATTTTCTTTTCTACCTGTGTCATCAAGTTGACCCAGAACAACCCCTATTGTTGTCTCGGTGGTCGAAAGTACAAGATAAGGGGCTTGTGTTTGACAGGCGGTTTAAGAACTGGGGGATTCAACAGATATATTTTCAGCTCCTCAAATGCTTTCTAGCAGTAATCGTCCAAATCGTACTAAGCTCCTCCTTTTAACAATCTATAGAAGGGTTTGCATCTATGTGAATGCTGCGATATGAATCAGTGGATGAATTGTAATCTCCCCGATTAAACCTCTTAGCTCTTTTAAGTTCTTAGGCGGCGGCATTTCAAGGATGGCTTTCACCTTTGACGGGTCTACTTCAATGCCTCGATTATTGATCATAAACCCTAGAAGCTCTCCTGACGATACCCCGAAGACACACTTTTTCGGATTCATTTTCAACTGTATTTCCCTTGACCTTTGGAGAACTCTCCTCAGAGTCGTGGCATGGTCTGCATGAGTTTGGGATTTAACTAAGATATCGTCGACATATACCTCCATACAATAGTGCATCACGTCGTGAAATATCGCCATCATAGCTCTTTGGTAAGTTGCACCCGCGTTCTTCAATCCGAAGGGCATCACAACATAACAATACGTCCCCCAGGGGGTAGTAAATGAGGTCTTTTCTTGATTCTCTGTGGAGAGTTTTATGTGATTATACCCTGAGTATCCATCCATAAACGAGACCATTACATGCCCGACAGTGTTGTCAACAAGCACATCTATGTGTGGCAAGGGGAAGTCATCCTTAGGTGAGGCCTTGTTCAGGTTCTTGAAGTCGATGCATACCCTGACGCGTCCATCCTTCTTCTTGACCAGGACTATATTAGCAATCCATTGAGGGAACAACACCACCCTGATGAATTTGGCCTGGAGAAGTTTGTCAACTTCCTCCTTCACTTTCATTGCGATGTCAGGGAACATCCTCCTCAACTTCTGTTTGACCAGTTTCACATTTCCTTCCAATGGGATCTGATGTTCTACCAAAAGTGGGTCCAATCCTGGCATGTCGCGGTAGTCTGATGCGAATACGTCTTGGTATTCATTCAGAACTCTTAGGATATTTTCTTCTTCGTCGGGTTCTAAGCATGCACTGATCTGGAATAGTTTGGGCCTTTCCTTGGTCCCCAAGTTGATTTCTTTGGTCTTTTTAGCCGCTGCTTAAGTTTGTTCGTCAAATCTCTTAATGACTCTCTGGAACTCTTCCGAGACTTCATCATCTTCTCCTTCGGCATCTACTAATTCATAAACACCCATTTCGTCTTTGGCATTCTCGGCCTCTGAAGACGATTTCGGCTCCGAAATAATGGGCATCGACTCGTACCCTATCTCACTGATCTGGCTTATGATTTCCTCTAGCCGCGATTGCTTTACTGGAGGAATTTTCCAGCGCTTTGGTCTCCCTATGGTTTTGCAATAATCAGAGGTTTCTACTCCTAGGCTACCTATATTTTTGGGATTTTGGTATTCTAATTTTTTGAGGTTTTTTGGCTTTTTTATTTTTGTGGATTCTCTGGAATGATATGGTACAGGTTGGGTTATGGAAGGGCTATCTAAGGAGGAAGATCCCTGCCTCGGGCAATGCCAAGTTGCTGGGCGATACACCACTTCGTCGTCTTCGAGATTTTCGACCTCCCAGGTTTTGCTGTCTTCTTCCAAGGGTCCTGCTCTCCAGTGTTGCCACCTGGCCGGCCAGTATACAACTTCCTGGCTATCGGGGTCATCCATTTCCCATGTTTCATAGTCATTCCTTTTCTCAGGAATCGCCTTTTTTTTTTTTTTTTTTGGGCAATTTTGCCGAATCACTGGCACTAATCATGTTGCATTACAACATTCGGAATTTTTTCTCCAGGAGGGACTTGATCCTCTAGTTTCTTCGGATTCGGGGAATCCTTTCCAAGTACCAAAGATATCTTCGTAAGTCTCGATCTCCTCGTCCTCAGATGATGAATTGGTTATACCTTCTATTAAAAGTAATTTCCCTTTTTCCTCTAGGGGGGGACCTCATGGCATCCCCCTCCATCGGGAGGTTCGTTGCGGTCTAGGAGTTTGCTATGCCTGACGAAGTGCTTGCCTAGTTTCCAATTCTTTCTGGAGATCGTTACCTGATCATATGGGTCGAATCCTAACCCTTTTGTCCCTATCCTTGCTTCCGAGATGACGGGGTCAAGGATCTCGTCCTCGTTTTTGCCTAATCCTAATCTGGGATGATATTCGAGCTTTCTCATGAGGTTCCAACCTTGTATACATCCCTTTCTTAATGGCGGTTCAGGTAGAGGGACCAGATCGGGTATCATACTCCGGACGGGATTGAGATCCATTAGGGAAATAATAGGATCGATCTTATATCCATGCGCTTTGGTCCCAGGCGGGATAGGAGCCGGTCGCAGGGTGGGGAGTATCTAAAGTCCTTCCGGTTCAATTACAGGCGGGTCCCCTATTAGCTTCATGATTTTTCCTAGATGGGGAAACTTAATGCATTGGTGCCTAGTGGACATAACCGCCTTCATGTGATTCAGCCAGCGACGTCCCAATATCAAGTTAAAGGTCGCCGGGATATCCATGACGTAGAACTCTTCGGGTATCAAAATCGGGCCTGCTTGTACCAATAATATGATCTTCTTGCAAACATTTTTCTTATTTCCATCATACCCTGTCACCACCAACGGGGCTGGGGTTAGGTCCTTAGCGGTCAAATCCAACGTCTTGTATGTTTTAAGCGGACAGATGTTCAAAGACGTCCCCGTGTCTACCAGAGCACTAGATACTTCTTTCCCGACCACCCTAACCGTGAGATGTAGGGGCAAGGTTCTTGCTTCAGGTGGTATCTCTTTTAATTCCTTGTCGGTGAAGTTGAGGGTCAGCAAGAAAGTCTCTAGGGACAAGGAGGCGATGGACGTCCTTAGTTGTGTAAGTGGGTGATGACGTCCATCAATTGTTTTTGATGCATCGAGGAAGTCTTAAGCAGGTCAAGGATCGACACTTTGGCGGGTATTTTCGTTAGGTGCCCTAGGAGGTCATATTCTATCCAAGTCTCCAACTGAACCTGAGCTCTTTATTCGACAATTTCTTTACTCTGCTCGCCGGGGACTTGCAAGCCTGGATCTGGCGTATACATGATCAGAGGTAATCGTGGTGGGTGGATCCATCCTGATCGGAGGTGTGCTTGCAATGACTCTATTTCCGGAGGATGAGTCAACTAGGAGTAAGTGACGGTTTGAGACTTCCTGCAAGACCCCGACCCGAGTGATCGCGATTAGTACTAATTAAGTTGTGTTTTAGTTCTAAATGTGATTAATGGACTTTGGTTAAGTTGGGATTAGAAAAGCTTTTTACATAGCTTTGGGGAATTTTGAGGGCCTTTGTAAGTGATGGGACCCTTTGGGGGTTTCTTTTATGACTTTGCGTGTCCTTGGGGGATTACTCTAGACTCCAATAAATTGTATTTCAATCTCGTTTTACTCATCTCGTTATTCTCTACAGCTTTCATGTTGGTCCCGCGCCCGTTCGAAACCCCGGAACCCGACTTTCCCTACATTGAGGTCAAAATAGTCTTTTTACACTAAATCTGGACATGAGATTTGATATCCCCAAAACCCATGAAATTTATACTTTTTAGAAACTAAATATTTCGACGATCACTTTCCCCTTCTTCATCAAACACATCTGAGATCTTGAAAGCCATGTTCTTAGCCCTACAAGATTGCTAGTGGTGGAGCCCACTCTCACTTGCTATATAAAGGAAGCCCTTCCTCTCTTTTCTCTTTTCTAGCTCAAAAGATCAACCAAGCTAGGGTTTTTCTTCACCTGCTCCTTCTTCTTGCTATCCCATCTCCCAATCTCTACCAAACCTTTGCCAATGGAGAAATGCATGTCATCATCTTCTTCCTCTCCTTGAGAGCTTTCTAGTGACACCATTTGTGGAGGAAGTCATCTACTTCAAGATCTTCTTTGAGCCATTCTTGTCCATTTGAAGACCCTACAAGTAAGCTTCTCCTTCAATCTCTTAGATTGGTGTTCTTATAGCCTTGGAGAAACTTCATCTCCATTGTTACAAGTTTTCTCTTCCCCATTCTTGACTTTGACCATTTAGGGTTTGTTTTGGGGGTTTTTTGTTTGTAGCTTGGAACCTTAGGCTTGGAAGAGTGATTAGAGCTTGATTTGCTAAGCTTGGACCCAAGACAAGTGGATGAATAGAAATTTTGAACATGAAATGGACTTTACAAACTATTCTTGTCTTGCATTGGTTTTGAAATAAATGCTCATGAATGAAACTTATTGGTTTGTTTAACTTTTGGAAAATTTGGCATTCATTGTCTTTTATTTAGTACTTGATTATAGTACAAATGAATCTTTATGATTGGTGGATTTTCTCACCTTTTTTGTGGTTGGATATGGTTGAGAAGGAGGTGGATGGATGATTGTTTGTGGAAGATTTGATGGTATTTTGAATGGGGTTTGAAGTAGGTTTTGAGCCTCTCAATTTGGTGAAGAAATGAGGCTCAAAGGGGTTTGTAAGAAGAGAAAAAGGAAGGACTAAAAAGGAAGGAGCTAAACCGTCCCCGGAATCAGTTCCTTGACAGTTCGCTCGAGCGAACTTGATAGGTCACTCAAGCAAACTCACCCAGAGGACAGTTTGCTTGAGTAACCCTTGGCCCACTCGAGCGAACCCTCCCAGAACCTCTCACAGAAAGTGGTTAGCCTGAGCGAACTGATACTTCACTCGAGCCAACCTGAACTGGACAAGTCCGCTCGAGCAAACCCTTCCCAAAGACCACTTCGCCCGAGTGAACTTTATCATCCGCTCGAGCGACTTGTACTGTTCACTTGGGGCTATGTTAGAAGCAAGAATGAAATGTTTAAATATTTGGAAGAGGTTTGTTGGAAGCCCGTTTAAGAAAGAAATCCCACTATGAAGATTCATCGAAGTTTTGAAATTACCAAGTTATATAAGGAGCCCAACATGTCTCCAAAACTCAAGGAGTACCAAGTTTATACAAAATTGACATACGAGACCATAATCACCTTGAATAATTCTTGAATCCCGATACTTGTTCCGAAATTTCGAAAGTTCAATTGCATTTCATTGTTCCCAAATTTTATTATGCACTCCCGAGATTCATGATTTATGATTTGTCATTCCTAAAAATACTAAGATTACAATTATAGCATTTTGCTAGCCCCGATGTGCATTACCCAATATCAAAGTGACATTTGTGCCTTCAAGCACCCCCGCCCCGCCCGTTTATATATTTGCATCATATGTATTTTAATACATGTCCCGATTTCTATTATGTGTCCTATGAGTTGGCACCACTAAGTTTGGAAGACCTTGTCGGTTTTATCCACCGACTTGGAGATCCCACTCCCATCTCGCCAGCTACAGTTTGGATCCCGATACCCGGTTTACTACCGTGGTCCCGTCCCGATACCCGGCTTGCTACCGTGGTTCCCAATGCCCAGTTCGCTACCGTGGTCTCGTCCTGTATAATTATATGTATATGTATATTTCGTTGATTCTCCTCACCTTGTGTGATAGAGATCAACGTCCCGATGTGCTCTTATCACTCCAATGATAGAGGATTTAGCTTTGTATGGTTGCTATCTTGATAGTTTTCCGGTTCGTTGGTACCTTTACATGCTTTTATATTGCACATGTGTTTTGAACAAATAATTTAGTACTAGCATGGAAATTATTGTTTTTAACATATTTTCAATGTTTTTAAGGCAAATTTAGTTACGGTTTTATTGTTATATCATTTCACCCACCTGCCAGACTGTTGTATTTGACCCACTCTTTGGTACTCATGAGGTCCAGACGTTGTTTATCCCGAGGTGGAGCTTAAGGAGGCGGTCGGCGAACCGCAACATTTAGATGAGTGGCACGCTTATGATGTTGTCTAGACATTCGGTTGCCTCGAGATACGATACATTTTGGGGATTGTGATTAACTCATTCTTTTGGGAAGTTATCTTGGGTTGTACTGGCCTTTGTTGGCCTTTATTTTTGGGAATGTTAATTAAATGATCTTTTGTATAAACATTGAATATTTACTTTTGGGAAATATGCTATCATGATCATTGCTCACTCTAACATCAACTATTCTTATACATATTATCAGTCTTGTTATTTCGGAATGAATTATGGATTTGATTTGCTACACACTTCCACACTTAAACAAAAATATTATGTTGATGTGATATCCTCACCGCGGACACATGTGGGAAATCGCATGCGCGGATGAAACGTTCTTCCTAGATCCGTGTACGTATTAGCCAAGTATGCATATGCTTTAATGCATTGGCATTTTATCACCATCCTTTATGCGTCACGATCCCGGATTAGGTGGTAACTCGGTCCTAGGTCGCAACACCTCCCATGCATGAAGTCATCGTCAAAGTACACTTTGTAGAGGTCATGGGAGTTGACTACCATGTCGGTTCTGAGATTATTTAGTCTGAATTTAGTCTTCCTGTCCCAATTGACGTATTTCCAATAGTCATCATCTTAAAAAAAATCATCATAATGGGGTTGATTTTGACTAATGGTCTATTGGATCGGGAAATCATTTGATTGATGTGCAACAATTGCTGACGGTCCTTGCAACGGTTGTGTCGAGGTTGACACAACGTGTTGCGGCATCGGGTTCATGTAGATTTGCATGTTAGGCATCCGCTGTGTCGTACCGGCAGGTGGACCGTGGGTCTGTTGCGCTCTTTGTGGACAGTGGACTCCCATGGGTCATAGATCAAGTCTCTGGCAGTATAACAATGGGTTAAGTCATGTCCTGGCATTCTGTGATACGCACAGAATCTCGATCGATCAAGGTGGTCCGGCCATTGCTGTTGTCTTTTTGGTGGAGGCTGAATAACGTTCTATTCTAAGAGTGACTAGAAAACAGTGATCCAAGGTTGAAGGAAGGGCGCGTAGTTAGCCCTTTTTGGTCCAAGCCTTCTCTTGTTCCCATCATTGTTTTGGCCTGAAATGTTATTATTGTTGTACGGGACTACGCTATAGCTCGGCCGAGAATCGGCACCCTGATTCGGGTTTTGAGGCATCACCGGCTGATTCACAGGCGGTCATGCCGGATGTATGTTTTGTCTTGGATGAATGGGTCCCCCTTGCTCATGTGGTTGTTGACCATATCTTTGATCATTCCGAGGAGGGTCCCGGTAGTTGTGATCATTCCGGAAGTTCTGAGTATCTCGTTGAAAATTAACATCCTGATTTTGCCCTTGACTCCGGTGTTGATTGAAATTCATTTCCTAACCACGATTGTATGAGCGATAAACCACTTCTTGGGTTGAGTTCACTTCCGGGGTTGCTCGGTTTTCCACTTGATTGGTCACACGACGGGCAATCTTTTTTTGATCGAAGATGCCTAGGTTATTCAGTATCCCATCGTCTAGGTTCTGTTTCATTCTTGATAACCTAAGATGTTGGCCGCTCCAGTTCATGACTTCCCCGTTTGTCATCAGTGTCCTCATTGGTTCTTTCATGTTCGAAATGACCATCTTGACTTGCTCCTCTTCTTTCATATTGCAGTTGGACCTCGTGAATTGACTCAGCCATCTCGTCGTGAATTCTTCATAATCCTCATTGTTCTTTTGCTTTAAGTTGGCTAAGTTATGCCACAAGGGTATGTTCTTGGTCAAGTGCTGGTATCGCGCCATATATTTTTCTATCACATCTTCAAATGTGTTAATCTCATGTGAGGGCACGGATGTGTACCAGGTTAGTGCGTCTCCGGCTAGCGATTCTTGAAAGCAATTAATGAGGAGGGCATCATCGTCAGCGATCATATAACACTTGCTGCAGAATGACACCAAATGGTGTTGAGGGTCTGTAGTCCCATCATACGCCACAAACTTCGGGGCTTTAGTGGGGAAGGGTGACTTTTTGGTCTCTTCTTTCTTCATGAAGTCATAGAACCCTAACCATTTGCATTGTCACGACGAGGACTTCTTTCTAATCTCACTCTTTAGCCCCTTGATTTCCTTCCGCATCTCCCTAATCGCATGAGAGTCAGGGTTTTGATCTTCGCATGTCGGGCCACGTCATGGGGCTTCAACTAGGGTTTGATAATAAATCGGCTCCACAAAATCATATTGAAGTCTAGTTGATGTCCCGAAGGCGCATATTGATAACTCTCCCCGGCCTGTGTTCTCCCAGGGGCTTGAGTTTGGGCTTGATTCTAAGTTCGCTAATCTTGGCCACTTACTCATGTAAGTCGGTTGATGGGATGGCTTGTAGACTAGTCGATCCAATTGATGCTCTTCATAAAGCTCATGAGGATCTGTGGCATTCACAACTTCCTCATAATTGAGCGGAGGGTTCTACCCCTCATCTAATACTTCGTAAGTAGGAGTTAATTGATTTTGATACGTCGGGGGTGACCTCTTATATCCAGTTGGCTGGCGATAGGTTAACCTAATGCCATATGGGTTTGAAGTTGAGTGGCTCCTAGGGACAGTCGAAGGGGTCATCACTTGGAGTTGGGCTGGATAACCTCATGTTGGTATTGATGATGGACTCTCGGCGTGTCTCGAGTATCAGCATAAGTAGCAGGGCTCTGCCGTGGGACCCTCGGCGTGAATGATCTGGCCGATCCCACCTGTTCTCGCTTAGTTCGGAGATCCCTATTCTCATAAGGAATTGGGATTTGTTGCTACCTCAATTGTCTAGTCGTGGTCATAGTGGATGCATCAATAGGCGCTTTATATTGGGGGACTGTCGAGGTGATCAATTCGGTTCGGGTAACCATGGTTGAATGAGGGATGACATGTGAGACTACAGGTTGAATCACACGGCGGGCTCGTGTTGTGATGTTGGCGTAGGTCATATGTCATGTCGTTTGCCTACTCGACCCAACCAAATCCTTGTACGTGAGATCCAAATCAGCATAGTACGAATCCCTCCTTATTGGAGTTGGAGGACTGGAGTAACTCTTCCTCACGACTACTGAGTTCATCGGGGAAGGGACCCATTTGACAATCGATGGGCCTAATATGCGTGGGGAATAGCACGGTCCTGGTAATGGGGTGCCTAGGGCTCTAGAAATCTCGACATCCAATGGTGGGAGATAAGCCTCATCGATGGCTTGAGTTGCTCTCGGGGCTGAGATAGGAGGAATATCGAGCATTCCCCACAGGTGATTTTCAATAGGAAAGGAGGTGGGGATGAGAAGAGAAAGACTTTAGAAAAGATGAGAAGGGAAAGAACTTAGGAAAGAATAGAACATTTTAAGAAATTAATGCGAGTGATGGAAGGGGAAAGACTAATGGGGTTGTGCTCTTATGTTGTAGTGGGGAGAGCTTCAGCGAGCGGTCATGCGGACCCTAGTTCACATTTTTAATTTATACCCATAATGACCCTTAAATAAAAAGGACACGGACATCCGATCATTGATCAGATGTTCGTGTCCTAGAATGAAACCTTTAAGAGACCCAAATTTGTGATGAGACAACAAAAGATGTCCCATCACGATTGCCAGGCTGTCGGATGTGAGTTTTGATCCCCCCGGGCAGGGAAATCGCCATTCAGCTATATGAGATATTAATTTAAAAAGTTTACATCGAAAATGAGGATTTTGACTATCCTCAAAATCAACAGAACACGATCGCCAATTAAGGATACGGGCGTAACACAGTCCTTCAACGAAATTCAAAAGAGAGCGGGAGAAAATGGGATGGGTTCTTCTCTCGTCTAATGTACCGCCGGCGATACATGACGGTTGTCTTGTCACTTAATTTGGGTCTTTCAGTTTGGGTCGAATTGTGGGTCTCAAAATAGGGTCATAGTAAACTAGGCAGGGGAAATCAACATTTATGGGCATATGGGCTAATTGAGATTAAGTCCAAGTATTCTAAGGGTAATTGAAATAAAATATATATATAAACTGAGAAACTAGGGGGAAGGTGCCAAATATTTGGAAGAGGATCAGCCCCGTTACTGGGTATCCCCTTCAATGTTCTTTGATCACCTAGGGTTTAAAGGTTGATTCTTCGAATCGGAAGAACGATGCAAACGGATCTTCGAGTTGTAATTTCTGTGAGTTTGCTGCGATACGCAATTGATTGAAGTGCATGGCTGATGATGGGTCGAAAGCAAGTAAAAGAAAAATTGCCGATGATGGGTCGGGATTGATTGAGGGTGGTCGATATGGGCCGAAGGTAAATAAACTGATATTGAGGGTGGCCGATGATGGGCCGAAAGCAAATAAAATGATAGTGGGTGTGTGTGAAATCACTCATCTCGTCTTGTCATTCTCGTTAATTTGGGTTCTCGAAATCAGCCTCTATTCCCTTTAATTTTTGAGTTCAAACGAATATTTGGCACCGAAGGTGGAGGAAAAGAAAAGAAAATATTTTTGGGGTTGGTTTGTTAGTTTTATAGTTTTTTTTTTTTATTTTAATGATTGGGGCTAGAAGGGCCTAACTAGGAGATTTTCTACTTGGATTTAATCTAACTAATTCATTTCCCTGATGGATCTCTACCCTACCCTAGGGTCATGACCGCCCTCATCCGCTCTTCCGATCCCTTAGCGGGGCTCGGAGAGAGAGAGTGGGACCTAATTAGTTGGAATTAAAGAAACTATGGTAGTCTAACCTGGCTAGGGGGGGACCCAGATCTAAGTCTGGGGTTTGACCTAATCAGTCTAAAATATTACTAAATTTCTAATTCCAATTTATTAATATCTTTGGGTTTTTAATATCTTTTACTTTGTTTTTGGTCTTTTGGTTTTTTATTTTTTTTTTATTTTTTATTTTTGGTTTTAGAATCTAAAATTCCCTAAATTGATTTTCCTAATCCTAATGAAATGGGAGGAGAAGAAGATAATATATTACTACTTTTTAGTTAACCTAGCTGATTTAAAACTTCCTAATTCAATTCCCTAATCCTAATGAAAGGGAGTGAGGAGAAGTAAAGTTAATTATTAAACCTAACCTAACTGATTTAATTAATTTGACTAATGTCTAGGGTTCTATTTTTTTGTTTGTTCTTTTCTCTTTTTTTTTTTTTTTTTTTTTGTTCTTTTTTTGGTTTTTTTTTTTTTTATGAGTTATGCAATTCTAATTTTTAAAAGGGAAACAAAATGAACAGATAAGTGAAATGTAGTCCTAATTTTTATAAAGAGAACAAAATAAAGAAATAAGGAGGAACATGATTACAATGCATGAGCATATTTTAATGCATGAGCATGTTTGAACAAGTTGGAATAAACAGTAAAATGGAAAATTTACCTAGGTGCATGAGCATATTAGATGCATGAATGTGTGAAACATATATAAAAATAATGACTAGAGAATTAAATTTCAGCGCAAGAAAGAAAATGGCAGGGATCTATGCATGCATGGATTCGATGAATATACAGAGCTAGGCTTGATGGGCCAATGAGTTATAAGCGGGTTGACGAGTCAAGGATTAAACTGGACAGGTCGGTCAGCTAGCTTGACTGGGTTGGATAGGTGAATTCATGACCAGGTTCGGGTGCACGTTGGGTTGATACTTGGTATGGCGGGTGGTGAGGCTAGATGTGAATGGGTGAGCTGTGTGATGACTGGGGTGCAACGAAGTGGGTGCGCAGTGAAGGAGTGCGGTGAAGATGGGCACGGTGGGTGAGGTGTGTGCAGAATGATAGGTATTGCAGAGAAGTGGAGGCAGTGGGGGAAGAAGAAGGGAAGGAAAGAAGAAAAGGAAAATAAAAGGAAAGAGGGAGAAGAGTCTGAAGAGGGTGTGGATGGAAGGGAAGAAGAGAAGAGAGGAAGGAAGAAGAGAAAAACAGAGAGGAAAGAGGGAATGTGCAGTGGAGTGCAATGCAGTGGGGGTGTAGTGCAGGCGGTGCAGGGGTGGAGAAGAAGTAGATGGAGAAGAAGAAGAAGAAGAAGAGAGAAAGAAAACAAAGACGGCTCGGTGGGGGGTGTGCAGGCGGTGTAGGGAGATAGATGGGTGTGTGTGTGTGTGTGTGTGTGTGTGTGTGTGTGTGTGTGTGTGTGTGTGTGTGTGTGTGTGTGTGTGTGTGTGCAGCAGCAACGCTGCTATGCAGGGTGGTGAAGGTGTGTGCTGTTGTGAGGGTGAAGAGAGGTATCACGTCCCCAAAAATAAGAATTAGGAAAAACGTGAAAAAATTAAAATTTAAATTCAAATTTCTGTGTTTAATACAACACAAGCTTCCAAAAAGTGGACCCACAAAAAAAAATTTTCAACCTGTGGTGAGTCAAAATAAATTTCATTAAATGTAGCGGAAGCTTTATTCAATTGGTATTCAAAGTTCATAGATAAGATCCAACACGAAAATCACATAAACATTAATAGTTAAAGTTGCAAAATAAATTAAATAATTATTAGGAAAAGTTTATCATTAAAAGAAAGTTCATCTAAAGAATTGCTAAGATGACGATCTCTCTAATGCAGGCTCAGACGGCTCCGAAGCCATCTCCGGCATCCCACTCGGGTTCATCAGTTGGCTCAAACGTTTGAAACGTTTGACCCTCCTCCATCTCCTCAGCAAAGTAGGGCTCGGTACCTATGCACCAAATATTACAAAGTAAATAGCAAGTACATAATCATAATTTGAAATTAAATACAATAACGAGATGAGTAAAGGTAAGTGAGATCATATAGGAATAAAGACAAAGAATATACATGAAAGAACGTATGACATAAATATAAATAAAACAAATGGGGCAATATAATTCACACAAAGACAAGTGGCCCCGTTGTGGGTGGTCAGCCCTAAATAAATCGGGAAAGCGCGTCCACATAGTCGGTGGTCATAAACCGATCAAATAAAACAAATCAGGATAACCTGTTCACATTCAAAGCGGATTATAAGTGATCCGGACACATCGGTGATCAACCGTCCACATATCGATCTTCAGTCGTCCACAAATGACCCACATAAACATAAATATAAACGTAATAGACCTGAATTATAAAGCTTCGACACAAGAGTCCTAAGTCAAAGCAAAGTGCTGGCCATTACACATTCCATATCATAATCAAATCGTCATAAATAATTTGCCAAGCCACTTTATAGTCCATAATACACAAGAGGGTATGCATCTAAGAGAATACATAACCTAAACTAAGATATGCATGCGAAATTTAAGACATAAATACGAATCAATCCTAAGGTTAAACATAAAGTTTCGCACCCAACAACCACGGGCATCTCTAATAAATATAAGATCAATGCATCCCTTCTTCGTTAATGGTGCATAGACCCAGTTAAGTGTTTTCCAATAGAGATGGGTTGAACTCGAATCCATTAAGATTTGCCCGAGGTCATATTAGGCACTAAACCCCATGTTAGTAATATACCGTATGCCCAGACGGTATTTACTCAGGTCACATAATCCAAATATAACGTATAAAAATATAATTTTACTACATTAAAGTTCAAAGGTATCATTCAAACTTAATTTTTAAATAATGATTATGAATAATAATCTTTGTTAATAATTTTAAGAAAACCCGATGATTCCATCCCAAAACATTTTCCACATTCAAAATAAGTCAAAGGTCTAATTTGAGTTTACAAACAGCCAGGGTCTTTTTTTTTTTTTTTTTTCTAATTTCCATAAACTAAAAGGGCTAGTAAATGATTAATCAAACCCAATGTAAAATGGGATGACCTCACCAATCATCATCATTCTCTCTCCTATACTCCCATACCACATCAGGTCCTTTATTAATATCACATGGCATGACATATCAGTCGTCACCACTATTTCCCTCCTTTTGTATAAGTCATCCCTACATTATCATCATCCCATTCCCAAACCGTACCTAGTCAACACATATCCATACTTTACATACACCCTAGGATCACCGAAATTCTCCCTTCCTTTCACCTGCACATTACAGAACAGATTATCTTCAACCAAAACGAGCTTCTCGCCTGGGTTATGGAGGCTGCTGAAATCATGGGTCCCGTTAATCAAGGCCTAGATCAGGCCCCATCATTATGATCGCCCGGCCCTGTATGGAAAAAGGGTCGGCCCAGATCTATGATCAAACCAACTAGTGGGTCCCGCCACTGACTGATGTCCAAACTAGTTCTTTCCCCCTCAATCACGCCTTATCTGATCAATCTAATAGATGGTGGGCCAGGGGTGTCCATTGCCTATGGGACCAGCCCCTCTAGGGTCGCCCGTGGGTCCCCTTCCGGATACACGGACCGGATCATCATCACGTAGCCCACCTCGGCCCCACATGGGTACAATCTTCATGATTCCAAGCCTGGAACCTGTTGCAAGGTCGGTATTCCCTGGTTTTCAATGGGTATCTATTAACAAATCTACAGAATCATTAAAGTAATAATAATAATAATAATTAAATAAATAAAAAGTTTTGAAATCCAAATATGAGTGGGGTATATCGTCAACATAATGAGTGGAATATTGCTACAGTACACAGTCCTTAGAAAAATCAGTTGAACCAACCCAAAAAAAAAAAAGCATTATCATCACATGAAAGGGCATAAAAGGGGTATTTTACATGCATCCACGATCGAATCAAAAAGAAACACAAGTATTAAATTCACAAATTATGTTTAGGTACTTGCCTTTTACCGGGGTTTTGAAGAAAAAAGCACAGATCCTAACCAATACCCAAATCGAGATTCCCACAGCGCTCGAGGATAATCCTATCACCAATCTGCCAAAGAAGATGGAAAACAAATGCTCAGATGAGCAGATCTATGGTATTCCTACCCAAAACCTCACATTGGAAAGATTAAGAAGATAACCTAAAAGTACA
>QPKB01000009.1:20770675-20803404 GCA_003546025.1 Camphora micrantha
AGAAAGGAAGTTTGAAGATGAGCTCAACATTGCTGCAAGCTCATAATCAATGAAGGATTCTCGAAGAAGACTCGAATTCAAACATTGCTGCGAGATCAAGCCTTTCTTCTCAAATCTCCGCAAGATCAGAAAAGAGCTCAACATTGCTGCGAGCTCAAAATCCAAAACTCGCAAAGCTCCTCGAAATTCTGCGAGACTGGAGAAGTGGCTCAACATTGCTGCAAGCTCCAAAAATCCCAAGACTTGCAAGAAAATTCGAGGTATGCATCATCATGCTCCCAATTCCATTTACCAAAAATCATGCATAAAATCATCATGCATTAGATGCTAGGAAAACTTTGACGAAAGTTTGACCAATTCCAACCCAACTTGGTCAAAACCAATCAAACTTTGTCTAAGTCAAAATCCATGTTGACTTGACCTAGAAATTCTAGCCTTTTATCTTGATGCATTTTAAAAAAAAAAGAGAAGAAAAAATGCATGATCATCTTGAAATTGCATAAACCTCATATATGGTGAGCAAAAAGAAAAAGAAAGAACACAAAAAAAAACCTCTTCAAAAAAAAAAAAAAAAAGAGAGAGAGAAAAAGGGGCTGGCCCATGGGACGTGGCCCACAGGCCACGTGGGCTGTACGGCCAGGTCCGTATGGACCTGTCCGTACAGCACAAAAAAAAGAGGCGAAAAAAAAAAGGGGAAGAAATAAAAAAAAAAAAAGAAAAGAAAAAAGCAGAACGTGCACAAAAAAAAAGAAAGAAAGCACGTGAAAAAAAAAGAGAAAAAAAAAGAGGAAAAGAAAACACGTGAAAAAAAAAAAGAAAAAAAAAAGAAAAGAAAAGAAAAGAAGAAGAAAAAAAAAAGAAAAGGAAACTTTTCTACATCTACATGGGGTTTTTCTTGGAAAAAGAAGACCTACTTGAAGCCATAGAGAAGAAGAAGAAGAAACTTGAAGATCCTTGAGAAATTCTTGGAGCACTCTTGAAGGTTTTCGCAAAAAGAAAGCAACAAGAGAAAGAAAACCCATCTCCATTGCTTTTATAGAAAAGGCAAACCAAAAGAGAAAAGAAGGAGAAAAGCAAAGAGGTAATGCTAAAAATTAGCAAACTTCCTAAAAGAAAAGGAGATTTGAGATATTCTCTCCTAAAGAGGAGATTCTTGAGAAATTCTCTCCAAAAAGAAAGGGGATTTGAGAAACTTTGAGAAAATCTCTTCCAAAATCAAGGAAACTTGAGAGATTCTCTCCAAGTAAAGATATTTTTAGATATTCTCTACACAAAAGGGATATTTTTAGATATTCTTTACAAAATGACACCACATGAGATCTAAGCCATTCTTAAAAGCTTAAGGTCCCATGGGTTAGCCCATATGAGCCAGGTTTGACCACCTAGGCACTAAAAGTGGCTTTTAGTCAAAATTCCTCTTACCAAGAGCATACAAAAATGATTCCATGCCTCTCTTGAGTTGATTGGACCATACAAAAAATTCCAAGCTTCATGGGCTTCCAAAAGAAACCCAAACCATCCAACCCCATGCACCAAATCAAGCCACAATCTTGAAATTGACATTCCACGAAAAACCAAACCACTCCAATGGACCCAAAATTGTCCCAAAGAGTGACCAAAAACCAAACCATGGTCCCCTAACTTGCCACATACAGCTTGTTAGGTCACAAGGCCGAAACCAAAAACCAAAATCCCAACCCCCTAACTCGCCACATACAGCCTGTTAGGTTACAAGGTCAAAAAACCAAAAAAAACCTTCTTAACCGCCTAATGTGCCACATAAAGCCTTTAGGTTCACAAGGTTAAAAGGAAAACCCAAAACCAAAAACCCATATCCAAATGTCATTTCAAAATCCTTGCCTTGAGACGGTACAAGACCCCTCTCATTACCG
Organism: Camphora micrantha; assembly: GCA_003546025.1. Lineage (NCBI taxonomy): Eukaryota > Viridiplantae > Streptophyta > Magnoliopsida > Laurales > Lauraceae > Camphora > Camphora micrantha. The sequence continues at coordinate 20,772,568 of QPKB01000009.1, forward strand.
CGAAATCCCTTGGAAGCTCAAAAAAGCAACTCCATCAAAAGAAAAACGCTCAAGACTCTTGGTCAAGCAAGAAGATCTCCTTCAAATTCTCTTCGAGGCACACCGACTGAGCTGCACACCTCGTCGTTGTACCTCGAGGGGGCATTTGTTGACACCAAAAATGTCACTATGTCCCTTCAACACCAAAAGCTGATTTTTCCAAAATCTGATTTTTCATGCATGAAATCTGTCGATCTTCGTCAACATCACGGATTCGCCGCCGAAATCATTGGATGATCATTAGATGCCTCGAAATCGCCAACCGGCCGACAAAGAAAGTACACTTTCTGCCCGCCCGATCATGAAATCGACAGGACAGATGTTGCCGGCACGTTGACATTAATCAATGTCTGAAATTGCATCGCCATCCGACATCAAACAACATGTGGATCCACCGGCGGTCATCGCAAGAAGAATTCCAAAAGACGCGGCGCGGCCCGCGACTCTTCGAGCGACTTGGCGACCAATTAATGAGGTTAAATGACCCGTTTTATGACAAGTTAATGCGGTCATTAACTCATTATTTTGGATGGCCCAATCAAAAGCAAGCAAATGAGAGTTACAAGTCAAAGGATTTATGGCATTAAAGCCATGAAACTCCTCCCATGATGGGGATTAAAAGCAATTAAAGGCTCATTATTCTCCATCGGCCAATCAGATTCAAGGAAAAAGGAGTTACAAAACAAGTAATTTAAAAACTTGTAACTCCTCCCATTATGAGTATTAATGCATTCAATGCTCATAAACCCTCCTAAATGGCTACCAAAGGCCTATAAATAGGAGGGCATTCCAAAGGGAAAGGATCTAGCTCTCGCTCTCCCCCCGACAAAGACAAAAAAATCCAGAGAATTGCCCAGAAAATCCAGAGCCCCTGCAACTCTGCTGCAAAGACCACCAAAAGGTGATTGAAGCACCCTTGGGGGGCCACCCCCCCAAGGACCTCCCTTCTTCTACCAACATGGCTAAAACGTGGCTTTTCAGCCCGTTTACTTAGTTTTTTATCGGATATAAGACCTTCTCTTGGTCTTTGTCCTTTAAAAATCTGAGGTTGAAAAGCCAAGCCAAGAATCCAAGCATCGTGTTCTCATCTGCATGGACGATGGAGGAGCCCATACATGACTCGCGACCGTCGATCTGAACGTGTCCCCACAATCGAATGAGAAGTCAGATTCCTTTTCTTGATTTCTATTGTACTTTATTTTTCTTTTAGTGACAAAAATCACAACTATTGTCTTTCATAATGGATAAGACTTGTAAATCGCCTTTTACAGCAAAATCGCCTTTCACGGCATTCAAAAAAACCCTTTTGTCTCTTTTCTTAAAATATGCGTGCAATAGAAACTAGAAAAAGTTTCATTTCCCCTTTCTACTTGTGAAGGTGAATCTTCGGATCACCATTCCTAAATTCCAAGAAGAAAAGTGAAATTGGCATACCCGTACAAAAAAAAGAAAAATGTTGTTACCCTTTATCTTTTCTTCTCCTCCCCTCCGCCGTACCCCGAAAGACCCGGGGCGGAGGCAGCGGGAGAGAGGGAAGAATCGGGTCCATCACTTTCCCTTCTTCCTTTCCCCATTCCACAAATTCCAGCAATCTTCCTTGACCTAGGGCTGAAAACCCTCTTTTTCCTCTTCTTTTTCTCTTCTTGAATGCATGAGCTAGGAGTCTCCAAATGGAATTCTAAAACCATCATCTTCTTCCTCTCAAGCCAAGCTTTCCATTGATACCATTTTCTTGAAGTTTCTTGTTGGGAAAGATCTCCATTTCCTTCTTTGCATCTTGTTTGGGCACCTCTAGGTAAGAGCTTCAACCCATCTCTTTAATAGAGTTCTTTCTACTCCTAAAGATCATGTTTTTCTAACTTGTAGCAACCATTTCGAAATGGGTTGCTTGGTTGCATTTTTGGGTGAGTTTTTGAATGGATTTCATGGGATTTTTGTAGTTCTTGGTTTGGCTTTTGGTTAGGAGTGCTTGAAGAAGAGTCTTGTTTTCATTTGGCTAAGGCAAGTGATCTATTTAGGTTGTTTATGCATGTGGATTTATGGATTTGCCATTTGTAATAATGCTTTGTTTTACTAGGTTTTCAAGTTGTGATCTTATTTTAGAGAATGCAAGCATGCCAAATAGCTTTCCAAACTTTCAGATTTCATTACTTTTAATTAAGTCTTGCTTTATATCGTGCAAGCATGCCAAATAGCTTTCCAAACTTTCAGATCTATTTATCGTGTTTTGAACGTTGGTTTAATACCGCAAGTTATATCGTGTACTCGCTTTGAAATCAAGTTTATAAGCTCGTTCGAAGATGTGTTTCAAGTATTAAATGGGGATCACTTTTATAAGTTGTGAGCATATATATTATGCATTTTGCTAGTCGTGCATTGTCTTGTTGTGATAAGTGATTTCCCCTTTTATTTTCGATATGTTTGAATCGTGTTTTGCGTGTTTTGTGCATTCATGAACTCAAGTGAACACCACAGAGCTTGGACTGCCCTTTCAGTCTGATCCACTGTCTGGGGGTCCTTAAACATGTGAACTAACTGCAGATTAGTCGTGTATTTATTACACATCGTGCGTGTCCGGTTCCGCGGCCGGAATCCCGTATTTGTGGGAATCGTGTCGTGTTATACTATGTATATTCGTGCTTGTCGTGCGTGCTTACTCTTTTCATTATAAATGATAGAGAAAGGATGGGCTCTTTGTGGATTTACGATTCATGATATATATATATATATATATATGTTATGCATTCATGTTAGCTTGTCTTTGATTTAGAAAAGTGTTTCGTAAGTATTTGTTTTACGTTCAGTAAAGTATTTCTTTATGTTTTCGATTAAACAATGTTTTACATGCTTTCACTTAAAATGATTTCTTGCCAAACCGTCGTGTTTAATGCTTGTATTTTGGTGACCAGGTGCAGGAGACCATCCCTTTGAGGAGGAGTGCTAGGAGGAGGCTGTTGGGCCTACCTTAGCCCGTAAGTGGCAACCCGACGACGTCATCTAGACGTTGGGACGGGTCATGAGTTTCCGATGGATCACCTTTTTGGGTTTATATATACTTTTGGTATCGTATTGGCCTTTGTTGGCCTCTTATTTTGGAGATTGTAATAACTTAACATACTTTGTTAACTTTGTAACTTGAATTATCATGGAAATGCCTCGTTATGTCTTCATTCTGATATTTTAGTCTTGATGACATTATGTTTATATTCTGTCATGACTTGTTAAGATGTGATTTGCCACGCGCTTCCGCATACTTGATCATGTGAGTTGGTTGTTCCTTGTGATTTTTCGGAACCCTCACCGCGGGAACCTATGGGAGGTTTAATCATCTTTCAAATAATCTTACTCATCATCACCATTAAGTCGCGGCCTCGGTCCGGGGTCGCGACAGTTCATGACTTCCCCGTTCGTCATCAGTGTCCTCATTGGTTCTTTCATGTTCGAAATGACCATCTTGACTTGCTCCTCTTCTTTCATATTGCAGTCGGACCTCGTGAATTGACTCAGCCATCTCGCCGCGAATTCTTCATAATCCTCATTGTTCTTTTGCTTTAAGTTGGCTAAGTCATGCCACAAGGGTATGTTCTTGGTCAAGTGCTGGTATCGCGCCATATATGTTTCTATCACATTTTCAAATGTGTTGATCTCATGTGAGGGCACGGATGTGTACCAGGTTAGTGCATCTCCGGCTAGCGACTCTTGAAAGCAATTAATGAGGAGGGCATCATCGTCAGCGATCATATAACACTTGCTGCAGAATGACACCAAATGGTGTTGAGGGTCTGTAGTCCCATCATATGCCACAAACTTCGGGGCTTTAGCGGGGAAGGGTGACTTTTTGGTCTCTTCTTTCTTCGTGAAGTCATAGAACCCTAACCATTTGCATTGTCACGACGAGGACTTCTTTCTAATCTCACTCTTTAGCCCCTCGATTTCCTTTCGCATTCCCCTAATCGCCTGGGAGTCAGGGTTTTGATCTTCGCATGTCGGGCCACGTCATGGGGCTTCAACTAGGGTTCGATAATAAATCGGCTCCACAAAATCATATTGAAGGTCTAGTTGATGTTCCAAAGGCGCATATTGATAACTCTCCCCGGCCTGTGTTCTCCCAGGGGCTTGAGTTTGGGCTTGATTCTAAGTTCGCTAATCTTGGCCACTTACTCATGTAAGTCGGTTGATGGGATGGCTTGTAGACTAGTCGATCCAATTGATGCTATTCATAAAGCTCGTGAGGATCTGTGGCATTCACAACTTCATCATAATAGAGCGGAGGGTTCTACTCATCTAATACTTCGTAAGTAGGAGTCAATTGATTTTGATATGTCGGGGGTGACCTCTTATATCTAGTTGGCTAGCGATAGGTTAACCTAATGCCATATGGGTTTGAAGTTGAGTGGCTCCTAGGGATAGTCGAAGGGGTCATCACTTGGAGTTGGTATTGATGATGGACTCTCGGCATGTCTCGAGTATCAGCATAAGTAGCAGGGCTCTGCCGTGGGACCCTCGGCGTGAATGATCGGGCCGATCCCACCTGTTCTCGCTTAGTTCGGAGATCCCTATTCTCATAAGGAATTGGGATTTGTTGCTGCCTCAATTGTCTAGTCGTGGTCATAGTGGATGCATCAATAGGCGCTCTATATTGGGGGACTATCGAGGTGATCAATTCGGTTCGGGTAACCGTGGTTGAATGAGGGATGACATGTGAGACTACAGTTGAATCACACGGCGGGCCCGTGTTGTGATGTTGGCGTAGGTCATATGTCATGTCGTTTGCCTGCTCGACCCAACCAAATCCTTGTTCATGAGATCCAAATCAGCATAGTACGAATCCCTCCTTATTAGAGTTGGAGGACTAGAGTAACTCTTCCTCACGACTACTGAGTTCATCGGGGAAGGGACCCATTCGACAATCGATGGGCCTAATATGCGCGGGGAATAGCGCGGTCTTGGTAATGGGGTGCCGAGGGCTCTAGAAATCTCGGCATCCAATGGTGGGAGATAAGCCTCATCGATGGCTTGAGTTGCTCTCGGGGCTGAGATAGGAGGAATATCGAGCATTCCCCACAGGTGATTTTCAATAGGAAAGGAGGTGGGGATGAGAAGAGAAAGACTTTAGAAAAGATGAGAAGGGAAAGAACTTAGGAAAGAATAGAACATTTTAAGAAATTAATGCGAGTGATGGAAAGGGAAAGACTAATGGGGTTGTGCTCTTATGTTGTAGTGGGGAGAGCTTCAGCGAGCGGTCATGCGGACCCTAGTTCACATTTTTAATTTATACCCATAATGACCCTTAAATAAAAAGGACAAGGACATCCGATCATTGATCAGAAGTTCGTGTCCTAGAATGAAACCTTTAAGAGACCCAAATTTGTGATGAGACAACAAAAGATGTCCCATCACGATTGCCAGGCTGTCGGATGTGAATTTTGATCCCCCCGGGTAGGGAAATCGCCATTCAGCCATATGAGATATTTAAAAAGTTTACATCGAAAATGAGGATTTTGACTATCCTCAAAATCGACAGAACACGATCGCCAATTAAGGATACGGCCGTAACACAGTCCTTCGACGAAATTCAAAAGAGAGCGAGAGAAAATGGGATGGGTTCTTCTCTCGTCTAATGTACCGCCGGCGACACATGACAGCTGTCTTGTCACTTAATTTGGGTCTTTCAGTTTGGGTCGAATTATGGGTCTCAAAATAGGGTCATAGTAAACTAGGCAGGGGAAATCAACATTTATGGGCATATGGGCTAATTGAGATTAAGTCCAAGTATTCTAAGGGTAATTGAAATAAAATATATATAAACTGAGAAACTAGGGGGAAGGTGCCAAATATTTAGAAGAGGATCAGCCACGTTCCCGGGTATCCCCATCAATGTTCTTTGATGACCTAGGGTTTAAAGGGTGATTCTTCGAATCGGAAGAACGATGCAAATGGAACTTCGAGTTGTAATTTCTGTGAGTTTGCTGCGATACGCAATTGATAGAAGTGCATGGCTGATGATGGGCCAAAAGCAAGTAAAAGAAAAATGGCCGATGATGGGTCGGGATTGATTGAGGGTGGTCGATATGGGCCGAAGGTAAATAAACTGATCTTGAGGGTGGCCGATGATGGACCGAAAGCAAATAAATTGATAGTGGGTGTGTGTGAAATCACTCTTCTCGTCTTGTCATTCTCGTTAATTTGGGTTCTCGGAATCAGCCTCTATTCCCTTTAATTTTTGAGTTCAAACGAATATTTGGCACCGGAGGTGGAGGAAAAGAAAAGAAAATATTTTTGAGGTTGGTTTGTTGGTTTTATAGTTTTTTTTTTTAATTTTAATAATTGGGGCTAGAAGGGCCTAACTAGGAGATTTTCTACTTGGATTTAATCTAACTAATTCATTTCCCTAATGGATCTCTACCCTACACTAGGGTCATGACTGCCCTCATCCGCTCTTCCGATCCCTTAGCGGGGCTCGGAGAGAGAGAGAGTGGGACCTAATTAGTTGGAATTAAAGAAACTATGGTAGTCTAACCTGGCTAGGGGGGGACTTAGATCTAAGTCTGGGGTTTGACCTAATCAGTCTAAACTATTACTAAATTTCTAATTCCAATTTATTAATATTTTTGGGTTTTTTTAATATCTTTTACTTTGTTTTTGGTCTGTTGGGTTTTTATTATTATTATTTTTTTTTTGGTTTTAGAATCTAAAATTCCCTAAATTGATTTTCCTAATCCTAATGAAATGGGAGGAGAAGAAGATAATATATTACTAATTTTTAGTTAACCTAGCTGATTTAAAACTTCCTAATTCAACTCCCTAATCCTAATGAAAGGGAGTGAGGAGAAGTAAAGTTAATTATTAAACCTAACCTAACTGATTTAATTAATTTGACTAATGTCTAGGGTTCTATTTTTTTGTTTGTTCTTTTCTCTCTCTTTTTTTTTTTTTTTTTTATGAGTTATGCAATTCTAATTTTTAAAAGGGAAACAAAATGAACAAATAAGTGAAATGTAGTCCTAATTTTTATAGAGAGAACAAAATAAAAAAATAAGGTGGAACATGATTACAATGCATGGGCATATTTTAATGCATGAGCATGTTTGAACAAGTTGGAATAAACAGTAAAATGGAAAATTTACCTAGGTGCATGAGCATATTAGATGCATGAATGTGTGAAACATATATAAAAATAATGACTAGAGAATTAAATTTCAGCGCAAGAAAGAAAATGGCAGGGATCTATGCATGCATGGATTCGATGAATATACAGAGCTAGGCTTGATGGGCCAATGAGTTATAAGCGGGTTGACGAGTCAAGGATTAAACTGGACAGGTCGGTCAGTTGGCTTGACTGGGTTGGATAGGTGAATTCATGACCAGGTTTGGGTGCACGTTGGGTTGATACTTGGTATGGCGGGTGGTGAGGCTAGATGTGAATGGGTGAGCTGTGTGATGACTGGGGTGCAACGAAGTGGGTGCGCAGTGAAGGAGTGCGGTGAAGATGGGCACGGTGGGTGAGGTGTGTGCAGAATGATAGGTATTGCAGAGAAGTGGATGCAGTGGGGAAGAAGAAGGGAAGGAAAGAAGAAAAGGAAAATAAAAGGAAAGAGGGAGAAGAGTCTGAAGAGGGTGTGGATGGAAGGGAAGAAGAGAAGAGAGGGAGGAAGAAGAGAAGAAAAGAGAGGAAAGTGGGAATGTGCAGTGGAGTGCAATGCAGTGGGGGTGGTGCAGGGGTGGAGAAGAAGTAGATGGAGAAGAAGAAGAAGAAGAGAGAAAGAAAACAAAGACGGCTCGGTGGGGGGTGTGCAGGCGGTGCAGGGAGATAGATGGGTGTGTGTGTGTGTGTGTGTGTGTGCGTGCGCGCACGCAGCAGCAACGCTGCTATGTAGGGTGGTGAAGGTGTGTGCTGTTGTGAGGGTGAAGAGAGGGTGGAGAAGAAGATGTGCTGTGCAACAGGTGCGGAGGTTGATGTATTCAGTTATTCTTCGATTACTATTTGATTCGATCGAGTCGGCACTACTTAGTTTCGACCTTGTGATACCCGACGGGGTTAAACTCGGTTTAGTTATTCGCAGACCACTGCAGTAAGTCAATTGGAGCACCGGAACTCCAAACCCGGGTAGCCAGTTAGCCTTTGGCCGTGCAACTAGTGACATCCCAACTAGATTTGCTCTCATTGAGAGGATGAGCTTAAAATAGTAGCCAATTTTGTATGCTTTCATTATACTTGGTTCACAATGCATGAATTAAATTACTTTTGCACAACCTGTCTAGTTTATACATATTATTGATCTCCGATAGTTTATCCGTCTTGAATTCAAGATTGATACATTATGTATTTCCTTATTATTGCCTATACTTGCACATTCGTCGTATTGATGATACTACTTTTGGTGTTACAGTCATAGGTTCAGTCCCTGGTCCTCAAGAGACCAAGAAGGGAGAAAAGGTTACCTCAATGATACCTTCAGGATTAGAAGAGTGGCCAGAGCCTGAGGCCAAATAGATCTATCTTTCTGGAGAGCGAAGTCAACTTTTGGAGAACTTTTGAGCGTGTGGCTAGCCCCTTTTTTTGTCGGCCACACTTAGGTTCAATTATTCTTTTGTTTATACTTTTGGTAGTGATATTGTATAGGGTTCCTTATATATCATTTGTTAAACAATGTAAATAAATGTATAATTCTTTTGTATTAAGCTTGAAATATTACATAGACTGAATGGGAATTTGATACCTCACAAGAATGGATTATAGTTTCCGCTAATGTTAATTGTCTTAATACGTTTTATGAGTTCTAACTCATACATGTGGAAAGTTGTTATCTCTCATTCCCGTGTTGTATTTGGCTCGAGACAGGTATAACACAAGAGAGTACGTGTGACACACCTTAGAGATTACCCTAGGCCAGGGTGATTCGGGACCGGGATGTGACAGTCTGCATAGAGAGATGGGACGTGGGTGGTGAGTGATGGCTGCTGCGTGCTGATGGGAGGCGATGGATGGTGTGGTGAAATCGGGAGAGGAAGAAAGGAGAGGATGATGGTCTGTGCTCGAGAAGAGGGGATCTGGGAGAGAGTATGTATGCGTGAGTAGATGGAGAGCCTCAACCCTAGAGATAGGTCGGTTCTTTTCAAGGGTTGTGATGAGATGGGTCTCTCAAGTGGGCGAGAGTTCTACGCTGGGAGGAGAGTGAAGGAGGGAGTTGTGGTGAGATGGGTGTCTGAGATGGGCTCTAGGGGGACTAGAGATAGAGATCAAGGAGTTGTGATGAAATGGAGAGAGTGATCTCAGGCGGAGGGGAAAGTCTAGATCTCGTGGACTCTCCATCCCTTATCCAGCGACGGGCCATGCTGCCTGGGTCAGGTCAGATGGGCTCGGGTTAGGTTATGGGTCAGGTGAGTTTGGGCTAGGCCTGGTGGGTTGGTTTAATGGGTTGGATTGGGTCAGGTTCAGCCTGGGTTGAGTTTGGATTCAAAAGAAACTAGTTTTGGCCCAGAAGGTGGGGTCCGGTGGAATTTGGTCAGGTTAACATCGCTGGGGCCCAGGCTTCGTTGATTTTGATCCGCTCGCCAGATTTTGACATTCTACACATTGGCGGAAAGCTCTCAGTGAGTAGATCATGATGAACAAATTTTCAGGGCGATCAGAGGTCTAGAAATGATAGGTGAATTTTCATGCAGGTGCCTTTGGAGTGTGGGGACTAGATGTTGTTATTTTCAATCCGCCCGTCAAATCTCGGAGTTCTTTGTATGGACGGAAAGCACCCAACGAGCATATTGCAATGAGTAAATTTCCAGGGCGATCAGAGGTCCAAAAATGATATCATTAAATGGGGCGGACTGGATTACCCCTCATAGGGTGCCAAAATGAGGTGTCTACACCAATGTTCTTCACGATTCTTCTGGTTATATCGGGACTCAACTTCGCTCAATCTTGAACGGTATGGGACAATGGGATACCCTTCTTTATATCTATTTACGAAGATGAATTGTTCAGGTATCACGAACTCTAATTCCTTTCGTTGACTGAATGGGGTTGTACGATGCTTCGGGAATGACTTTGTACTTAGGTTTGGATTGTTCATCGCTTCTTATTTCGAATCGTACATTCTGGTACTTGTCTACATACAATATCGATGTTCCCTGGCTTTGTTTACTTTTTTTTGTTTTGGGATCAAATGAAGAACTTAGAAGATGAACTTAGGATCCTTTTCGATGTTCCGTTCATTTTGAAGTTTGATTGAAGTGTTTAGACTATTTGGCTTTGATTGTCAAGGCTTAATGAGGACTACTTTGTTGACAACAAAAATGTCATTATGTCCCTTCAACACCAAAAGCTACATAGAGCCACATCCTGCCATAAATAGGAAGGCGCCACTTCAAGCACCAGATCTTGTCAGAATCAAACAAACACTGCAAGATCCTTCAAAGCATCCAAAAGAGGGGTACACATGAAGTTTCGGGCCATTTCGACGTCATTTGGCCTAACTTCACTCCTCCGACAGCCAGACAGGAGCTCCCGGCAGCGACAGTGTCGAAGACTTCAAAACTTCGATCAGAGCCTACGGATGGTCTCAGAATACCTCCAAAAGGCCCCATGCCAAATTTCAAGTCAAACGGACAACGTTTGACCCTTCATCAACTCTCGGGAAGCAAAAACATGCCTACCGGCGGCGGAGCACCCCGGAATCATGGCATCCAAATTGGAGCTAATGAATCATCTCAAAATGACTCCAATAGGTCCCCTGTCAAGTTTTAGGTCAAACGGACATCGTTTGGCCTAGTTTCAAAGCTCGGCATTTTCCTCGAGGTGAAATCAAGGCGAGCATTTGCGGGACCCCAAAAGGCTTCAAAACTCAAACCAAAGCCCATGGTTGGTCTTACTTACTACTCAGGAGGCTCCCTGTCAAATTTCAGGTCAATCGGACATCGGTTGACCACAGGTCAAAGCTCGGCATTTCTCTCATGGCGAAATTAAGGCAAGCATTTGCGGGACCCTGAATGGCTTCAAAACTCAAACCAAAGCCTATGGTTGGTCCTATCTACTGCTCAAGAAGCTCCACGTCAAATTTCAGGTCATTCCGACATCGTTTGGCCTAGTTTCAATGCTTGACAAAAAAATCGGCAATACCGCACAACAAAGTCTTCGGCTTTCCAGAAAAATAGGAAACTTTGTGCTCCGATTTGCGTGGCTTCTCGTCGGGTTTTCTTCAAGAGAATCAGGCCAATAAATGAGGGGAAATGTCAGAAAAAATACAGAAGAAAGCCGGCGAGAAGCCACGCAAATCGCCGGAAGTCGCCGGAAGTCGCCGGCGACCATGGAGTTCCAGCGACCCAAAAGTCGCCGGAAGACCCCTTTTTCGAGTCCTTTTCGCGTTTCGAGTTGATTGGCCCCTATGATTTTTCCAAAATCTGATTTTTCGTGCATGAAATCCGTCGATCTTCGTCAACATCACGGATTCGCCGCCGAAATCATTGGATGATCATTAGATGCCTCGAAATCGCCAACCGACCGACAAAGAAAGCAGATTTTCTGCCCGCCCGATCGTGAAATCGACAGGACAGATGTTGCTGGCACGTTGACATTAATCAATGTCTGAAATTGCATCGCCATCCGACATCAAACAACATGTGGATCCACCGGCGATCATCGCAACAAGAATTCCAAAAGACGCGGCGCGGCCCGCGACTCTTCAAGCGACTTGGCGACCAATTAATGAGGTTAAATGACCCATTTTATGACAAGTTAAAGCGGTCATAAACTCATTATTTCGGACGGCCCAGTCAAAAGCAAGCAAATGGGAGTTACAAGTCAAAAGATTTATGGCATTAAAGCCATGAAACTCCTCCCATGATGGGGATTAAAGACAATTAAAAGCTCATTATTCTCCATCGGCCAATCAGATTCAAGGAAAAAGGAGTTACAAAACAAATAATTTAAAACTTGTAACTCCTCCCATTATGAGCATTAATGCATTCAATGCTCATAAACCCTCCTAAATGGCTACCAAAGGCCTATAAGTAGGAGGGCATTCCAAAGGAAAAAGGCGAGAGAAAAAAAATCCAGAGAAATCGCCAGAGAAATTCACTCGAAGTCCAGAGAATTGCCCGGAAAATCTAGAACTCCCGCAACTCTGCTGCAAGACCACCAAAAGGTGATTGAAGTACCCTTGGGGGGCCACCCCCCAAGGACCTCCCTTCTTCCACCAACATGGCTAAAACGTGGCTTTTCAGCCCGTTTACTTAGCTTTTTATCGGATATAAGACCTTCTCTTGGTCTTTGTCCTTTAAAAATCTGAGGTTTAAAAAGCCAAGCCAAGAATCATGTTCTCATCTACATGGACGACGGAGGAGCCCATACATGACTCGCGACCGTCGATCTGAACGTGTCCCCACAATCAAATGAGAAGTCAGATTCCTTTTCTTGATTTCTATTGTACTTTATTTTTCTTTTAGAGACAAAAATCACAACTCTTGTCTTTCATAATGGATAAGATTTGTAAATCGCCTTTTACGGCAAAATCGCCTTTCACGGCATAAAAAAAAAAAACCCTTTTGTCTCTTTTCTTAAAATATGTGTGCAATGGGAAACTAGAAAAAGTTTCATTTCCCCTTTCTACTTGTGAAGGTGGATCTTCGGATCACCGTTTCTAAATTCCAAGTAGAAAAGTGAAATTGGCGTACCCGTACAAAAAGAAAGAAAGATATTGATACCCTTTACTTTTTCCTCCCCTCCGCCGTACCCCGAAAGACCCGGGGTGGAGGCAGCGGGAGAGAGGGAATAATCGGGTCCATCAAGCTGGCATACCCGGTGGGACACGTTCATTTGAGAACATGAACTTAGATTCTTTGGCACCTTTCTAGTTGGTGGCCAATGTTGAATCTTGCATAAAAAAAAAAACATGGGATGGGATTTTTTTGGAAATTTCTTTCTTTAAGTCTATTTCCAATCTTTCTCCTTCTCGAAAAAAAAATCTTCTCTTGTTCTTTGAATTCAGATATGAGAAATCTCGATCTCCTCCCTTTTGGACTCAGTGCCCGCAGAAATGTTTGAGCACGTTTTCAGATAGGGAAAGGGACCGTTTGCTCTCTTTAACGAGTTCGGAAAAAAAAATCTGATTTCAAACTTGTCAGATTTTCAAAAAAAAATCTTCTCTCTTTTGGATCCAAATTTGAGAAATTTTGGTTTTCTTTTCCTTTCTGACTTAGGGCTCGCAGAAATTGTTTGAGCCCCTGTTCAGATTGGAAACGGATCATTCGCTCTCTCTGATGAGTCCATAAAAAAAAAACGGGGGGAAGCATTTGAGAACACGAAAGTTTTACCGACTGCGTTCTTTAATCGAGGTTGATCTAAGAAAAGCCTTGTCCAGAGTTTGGAGACAGCTAGGCTGTTCTAGGTAAGGGTCCTTCAAACGGGTTCATTAAGTAATCCTACCCTTACCTGGGGGCTGGTCTATCAACATTGGTTTCATAAGAACGAATCATGAGAACTCGATGTATTCTCAAACCCTAAAAAAAAAAAAACTTCTATCACGTCTGGGTTCAAAGTCGAGAAATCTTGACCTCTTCCTCCTCGGATTATTGTGCTCGCAGAAATGTTGAGCACGTGTTTGGGTTGGAAAGTCATTTGCTCTCTTTGATGAATCTGATCCTGACTTTTCTAAAAAAAAACTTCCGTCATTGTTAGGTCCAGATTCGAGAAATTCTGGTTATTTCCTTTTCGGACTCTATGCTCGCAGAAATGTTGAGCACGTGTTCGGATCGGAGTGCCATTTGCTCTCCTTTATGAACCCAACCTTGACCTTTCAAAAAATCCCATCTCGTGTCCATTTCAAGGATGCGATTTACAACATCTGTGCCTAGCGGTGCTAGTACGCCCTCTTGGGTCTACTGTATTCGCGACCGACACATTTGTACTCCCAACCTTATATCATTTTTACCTCGAGTGAGCCTCGCTCCTCGGTAATCTGAATTAAGGTTCACAATTGCTTCTAGCAGTCACTGGAACGCTCACTCTGAGCCTTTCATACTTGCGTTTAGAACAATTGTATACTCTATGGCTTTTTGCCTTCTTCATCTTGCTTGGGCCGGGCCTTGTCCCCTCGAGCAAATTGAAAAGAAAAACCATAGTTTATTTCCATTTATGATCACCACATTCTTGTGATTACTAATGGATCCGGTCTTGTTTCAGAAAGGTTTTTCAAAAACTAACATGGCAGCTTCGTTGACAATCACCTTCGACGAGAACAAGTACCAGCTAATGGTTCAAGAGAAGCAAAACAAAACGCGCTCCTAAGCGCCTCGCCAGCGGCCGAAGTGTCACTTCTTCGGGTCGACCTCGCTGGTCCATCGTCTTCGGGTCGCTGAGAACTTTCCCACTTCCGCAGAAGAAACAACTCCTGCCAGAAGCAGAGAACCGCCCTGGGCGTGTCACTACGTGACACCAAGGGCAACCGCAAAGAAGAATGAAAGCCCGCGACAACCCGCGAAATCAGCCTGCAAGAAACCAGGTCTACCTCAAGACTTGGTCTCCAAGACCTTCTCCAAAACAAAGAAGGTCCCAAAGATCTGCAAGGCCAGCATACCTGGCCCCGCTCAAGGAGAACCGGTTCTACCCTCTCTCGTACACGAAAGAGGAGAAACCAGCCCTCCACCAAACAAAATCCACCCAGCACGAGCCGGCTTATTCCTATAAGCCCAGGATCAAGTCGTGCATCATCAGGCCTCAGCGAGAACCTGTCAAGGCCTGTATTCCTGCAACTCGGCCCTTCATCTCAACAGGGGCCGAGCTCGCCAAATTTAAAGCTTCGCTGCGACAGGCTAAGGACCGCGTCCAGATCCTGTCCTTGCCAAATTACAAAGAAGACAAGCTCGGCTGCTGCGCGCGAGGGACCACCTCCTTCGTGGCTAGAGCACAGCCCGAGCTAACTGAAGCTCAAATCGCTCGTCGTATGCGTCGCCGCGCGGCGTATCGGCAAAAGAGACTAGAGAAGCAAAGAGCTCAGCACTCCACGCTCCAGGTCTCTCAAAAATGGGTCGAAAAAGAAGCACCCAACCAAGTTGCTACTGTCCATATGGTTGGCAAAACCAGAAGGCGCCAGAAGTCAGCAACAAAAATCCATGTCAAGCGACCGGTGACTCGCAGCGTCTCCCGGGCGCGAAGACATAGAGAAGATTCTCCCACTCCTTCAAGTCAAGGACACCGGAGCAATCACTCTTCGAGCTCTTCATCCAAAAGAATGAGCTCCAGCTCAGTCACCAAGACGATATCCTCATTCGACTCTCGAAGGATGAACGTCTTAGTCACAAATGCTGAGCAGCCTCCGCCGCAAGATGACGTAGCCACACGCATCCAGCAGCTGGAGCAGGGACAACAGAGGATAGAAGCTCTCATGGAGAACTTACTTCTTACCCTCCAACGTCCACCAAATAATGAAGCTCCTCCAAGTCACCACGAAGAGGAGGTAAATGAGTCACGCGCCCTTACCAAAAAGGACGTTGACGATATCCTCGCCAAAGCAAAGGAAGAGGATTCACTAAAGGAACACGGAATCAAGCCGCCATATCCCTTATGGATGGACTCGGTACCGTTTCCTACCAAATTCAAACAGCCCACTCTCCAAACATATACGGGGAAGGGCTCGGCCAGACAACATGTCATCCATTTCAAGATCCTGACGGGAGCCATCGCGGATCAAGACGCCCTCAAGATCCGTCTCTTCGCAAGTACCCTAAAAGGTACGGCCTTTGATTGGTACTCCACTCTTCAGGAGGACTCTATCCAAAACTGGGCCATGATGGAGACACGCTTCCTAACTCACTTCAAAGGTGAGGATCATCCTGTGACTATGGCTCAACTCTGCAGCGCCTAAAACAGGGAGAGAATGAGTCGACATACGACTACATTCACAAGTGGAAGGCAATGGCGTACAAATGTTCAGACGTACTGCCACAAGCGTCGCTGGTCGACATCTGCCGTAACAACATGAGAGCAAAGATACGCTCCATGATTATCGGCAACAAATCAAAGAATCTGGGAGAACTCCTAGAAGCATCAATGGAGGCTGAGACGGTGATCAAAGACCTCAGCAGTCAGAAATCATCAAAGAAGGAGCCGACCGCCATTGCAACCTCGAAGCAAAAGAAAAAGGAGGTTCTCAATGTGCAAACCAAGTCAGCTCCGCAGCCACCAAAGAAAGCTGAAAACAAAGGTGCAGGTAAGAGACCTGAACTCTCTGATGCCTTCAAAGAACGAGTAGAAAAGAAATACCCGTTCGATGAAGATGTCGAAGAAATCTTCGAGGCTCTCTTGGCAAACGGGAAGCTCACCCTGCCTGAACCCAAAAGACCAGGAGATGTTGGCAAAACCAACGATCCCCGGTACTGTCCATACCACCAGATGATCTCGCATCCTCTCAACCAATGCTTCGTTGTGAGAGAAAAGATCAACGAGATGTGGAAAAACGGAGTCATCACCTTTGACAAAAACTATGGGTCTGCCTCCGTCAACATGGTGTCTATGGACAAACACAAAAGTCACCAAAGAAGAAGGTCACTACTTCCTTCAAGGTGATAAAAATGGCTCAAACATCCCAAGAGCTAGTCCCGTGCCCAACACCAGATGGACAGCCCATATGGGTACATCCCGATCTCCTGGAAGATGAAAACTGGGAGATCGTCAAAACAAAGCCGACCGCTCGACAGCGAAGGCAAGCCAGGAGACAACTCCGCAAGCTTAAACAGCAGGAGAAAGCTCAACCAAAACAAGAAGTTCCTGAAAAGACAGAAACTTCCCCTACCCCTTCACTGGGGGCAGCAGAAAAGTCTCCTTCCGAGACTTCGAGGCCGGCAAGGAAATTCACCCTTCGTGATTTCATGCCATTACTACTAAAGACTGAAGACATGCAGGGGGCATTATACTCTTGCAATTCAGTAGTTGGATTCCCCATGGATGGGTACGAGTCCAGTGACACCGCCAGTGACACCGATGAATGGGAGGAATCCCTCGAAACAGGAGAATACCTCTCCGACGAGGAATGGATCCCCGAATCCCACCTCATGCCGGTGATCTGGTATAACCCTTTACAACCACAGGGATCTTGGTCTGATGATGAAGGAGACCAAGAGGTTGTTCAGGAAAATGCTGTTGACACAGCACCTGCCAATGCTCCGGTAGAACCCGATCAGGAGGAACTACAAGGAGTAGATGAAGAAGAAGATCTGGCTCCTATGCCTGATCTCGAAGAATATGCAAGGATCTTGCAGCGTCTTGCCATAGAGCAAGGACAAGATCACATCAATCAGCTTCATCGCAATCCAGAACCGGTGGTCCCGGAAAATCTACAGGAGTCCCCTCCAGTAACTCCTGAAAATGAAGAAAACTGCTGGGTGGATGATCCCCTTACATCAGAGGATGAATCTGACTCCCAACAATCCGTTCCGGAGACGTTTCCTATTGCTTGCAATGCGATAGTTCGAGACGACAGCGCCTCTGGAGCTTCATCTGCCGAGGCCACAAACTCCCATACTACATCAGGTAGTATATCCTCTGATATTACTACCTCGGAGATGGCATCTTCTCAACCTTCGTCTTCTGAGACTGTCACATCAGAGTACAGACCTCTTCTGGCTGACTACCTTGAAGACGTCTCTACCGATGAAGTCTACCCAGTCAACTGGTCCCAGATGCCCAACCTCATGGGTGATGTCTGGACCGATGAAATTGTAAACAAAGAAGACAAATTGCTGGACGCTGTTCAGGACTTGTTCCCGGAAAATGCTCCATGCAATGCAATCACTGAGGATGGTAAGGTTGACACGGAAGCATCTTCAGCAAATGAAAAGGATCAGCCCCTCAATCCCGAGGGTGGACTTCCGAATGAAGAACCGTCTCCAGAAGCTCTCGAAGTTGGTAAAGGTACCCGCTCTGGCCGGGATTACCACAAAAACTACAATCTAACTTCTTCTTCTTATGTAAATCCTTCGGGACAGAATGTAAGCGCCCCAAGTGGCAACATTAATGAGAATGCAGGCCCTAAGGAGGCTTTCAAGTATGACTTGATTGAGCACTTTAGACACATACCTGCACGTCTGCACATCCTAGACTTATTACGAATGTCTCCCCAAACTCGTGATAGTCTCATTTCAGAACTGCAAAGACTGAATGTGGATGTCGACAAGCATGCCCCACAAGTCCTACAAATTGAAATGGACTATAGGGTTAAAAAATCAAAAAAAGGAGAAAAGAAGAAGACTGAAGGATCTTGCAATGATTGCCTCTCAGTTCAAAAAGCAGCAAGTGCAACTATCGCCTTCACTAAGGAAGACCTCCTACTAGGCGAAACAAAGCACAACCGGCCCTTATACTTTACAGGGTACATCAAAGAGATGCCGATACACAGAGTACAGATCGATCCGGGTTCTGCCCTCAACCTCATCTCTACTTCGGCACTCGAAGAGCTGGGCATCCCGCCTAGCAAGCTGAGTCACACATCCGTGTCTATCTTTGGATACGATGGAAGCGCTCAGAGGCCTATCGGCAAGATTAGGTTCAAGTTGCAAATCGGTGATCTTATCTCTGAAGTCACTGTATATGCAATAAAGACCCCCTCATGCTACAACATCCTTCTCGGACGCCCCTGGATACACGAGAGTGGTGTTGTTCCTTCAACTCTTCATCAGTGCATCAAGTTTGTTGGCGACGACGGCTTGGTACATCGGGTATTTGCGGACAAAAAGCCTTTCAAAGGCAAAGAAGTCCATTTTGCAGACTCGCAGATGTACAAAGATGAAAACGAAGAAAAGGAGAAAGAAATAGCATCCTTTGCCGAAAGTCTCCAGAAAGATAAAGGCAAGGCTCCTCAGCAATCACCGGAAGAAAATCAACCATCCGGCAAAACCAGGAGATCAACCAATCTCCTTTTGTTGTCTCCCTCAAGTCTTCAAAGCCGCTGGTGATCACTACCAAGGCAAAGAAGACCAAACAAAAGCCTGGGGGCAAGTTTGTCATCTCCTTTGTGTCTATTATGCAAGACACAGATTCGGATTCAGAGACAGAAGACGACACGTCGTCAAGCCAAGCTGATACTCAGCAAGCTCAACCTGCTCTCACTCCATTGGAGGCACCTGCTGGCATAGGCGATCCAGCATCAGCTTCCTTCGTTGTTCCGACAACCTCAACAAAAGAAAAGCCGATCTTTTTCCACAGGTCGGCGGCTTCTTCATCAAACTCTTCGCTTGAGCCTTTCCAAAACGAAGGTATGCCACAACTATCCTTGTATAGTCCAATGGCGCAAGCTATCATGAAGAAAATGGGCTATGACGCTCGAAATCCAATCGGCTTGGGAGGTGGCCACGGTATTCTCGTACCATTGGAGCCCACCCTGACAAAAGGCCAGCAGGAGGATTGGAAACTCTATCGTCATATAGAAAAGTCTTCATACGGACTGGGCTACGACCCTGATGCTCCCATGAGACAGTTGACCCAAAGGCTACAAAGTCGTCTGGCCGACGAAGCCTCAACATCTCGTGTCTGTGAAGATATTGATCTCCCTGGATATCTCTTTGAAGAGTTACCCGTCAAGGATCCAGGAAGCTCCTCCAATTGGTACGATTTCTCTGATGATGAAGAGGAATTGTCCGATGATACAGATGCACAGTCTTCTGGTCCAGAAGAACCATCATCTCCAAAAGAAGTGCCATACTTCGATCCAGTTTCAACAGGTGATTGGGACCATCTCATAGCAAGTCTTGAGAAGAGTGCCGATCAAGAAGACCCATGGTCAGAAGCACAGCCTTGGTCTGAGAATACCTTTGAAACTCCGGAAGGTCTTGTTGAGTTGGAAGCCTCCGAAAATATTATGGAGGAACCACCTTCAAGTCTTCCAACAGAAGATTCTGTTCAAAAGATAGACTTGGGAACGCCAGATAGCCCACGTCCTGTATTCATAAGCAAGAATATAAAGGATGATGAGTTACCCGAGTATATCGCTTTTCTTCGTGAGTTTGTTGATTGTTTTGCATGGTCTTACGCTGAAATGCCTGGTTTAGACCCCAAAATAGCAGTTCACAAACTCAATCTACAAAAAGATATCAAGCCTGTCAAACAAGGCCAAAGAAGATTTCGTCCTGACATAATGGACAAAATTGAACAAGAAGTTCAGAAACTCAAAAACGTTGGCTTCATCCGCGAGGAACAGCATCCTGAATGGTTGGCCAACATCGTCCCAGTGACAAAGAAAAATGGGCAGATTAGGGTCTGTATTGATTATAGAGACCTGAACAATGCATGTCCTAAAGATGAATTTCCGCTCCCCATACCGGAGGTGATGATCGACAACACCTGTGGATTCGAGCGGATGACATTCATGGATGGTTTCTCTGGGTACAATCAGATAAAAATGCATCCTGAAGATGAAAGACACACATCATTTCGGACCCCATTTGGCGTGTATTGTTACACTGTAATGCCATTTGGTCTGAAAAATGCTGGTGCGACATATCAGAGGGCTATGATGAAGATATTCCAAGATATGCAGCATAAGACGGTCGAATGCTACGTTGATGACCTCGCCGTCAAAAGCAAAAAGAAAGAAGACCATCTCAAAGATCTTCGAGAAGTCTTCCTCCGACTACGCAGGCACAAACTGCGAATGAATCCCCTAAAATGCTTCTTCGGTGTATCATCGGGTAAGTTCCTCGGATTCGTAGTTCGGAAAGCGGGAATAGAGCTTGACCCTATCAAAGTCAAGGCTATCCTAGAAATGCCATCCCCAAAAACCCTGAGACAGTTAAAAGGGCTTCAAGGAAGATTGGCATACATTCGACGGTTCATCTCCAACCTGTCAGGGAAATGCCGTCCATTCTCCCGCCTAATGAAAAAGGGCGTGGACTTTGTCTGGGATGCTGAATGCGAAACTGCGTTCCAAGACATCAAGTCATACCTGACCAAACCTCCAGTACTGGCTGCCCCCACAACTGGAAAACCATTTATCTTGTACACAAGAGCCCTCGACCACTCTTTGGGAGCTCTACTTGCACAAGGAAATCACGAGGGAAAAGAAGCTGCTCTATACTATCTCAGCCGCATGCTGGTAGGTGCAGAGCATCGCTACTCTCCAGTCGAAAAAGAATGTCTTGCAGTGATGTTTGCTGTACAAAAGCTACGTCACTATCTGCTGTCCAACACAGTATACCTGATCTCGAGGATCAATCTCCTGAAGGTCCTTGTCACAAAAGCAGGTTCCCTCAATGCCCGACTGGCAAAATGGTCTATCCTCCTGTCACAATTTGATATTAGGTATGTACCACAAAAAGCAATCAAAGGTCAAGCTCTGGCAGACTTTCTTGCAGAGCATCCGTTGCCTGAAGATTCTCCACTCAGGGATGATCTCCCAGACGAGTCAGTCTACAACGTGGAGGCTTCCTTATCAAATGCTTCCTGGGATATGTACTTCGACGGTGCAACCAGGACAAGTGAAAAAGGAAATCAAATATCAGGGATTGGCATCCTCTTTGTTAGTCCCGACAAATACATGATTCCACACGCCTTCTCGCTACTGGAACCATGTTCAAACAATGCAGCTGAGTACCAAGCCCTGATTGTAGGATTGGAACTCGCCCTCGAATCCGGCATCACAGTGCTAGAAGCCTTCGGGGATTCTCAACTGATCGTCAACCAGATGAATCAGAAATTTGAAATCAGGAAGCCTGATCTGTTGCCTTACTACAACAAGGCGCAATCACTTCGGCAAAAATTTGACATCTGTCATATCACCCACATTCGTAGAGGCGAAAACATCCGTGCAGATGCCCTGGCTGGACTCGCCGCCTCTATGGCGGTCCAAGAAGGAGAACACATGCAAGTTACAGTGTGTGAGAGAAGGATTCTCCCTCCCCTCAATACACACCAAGCAGTTGCTGAGTGCCACCAACTGGTTGGAAGTCGGATCTCCATCCTCAGACCTCCGATCGGCGACTGGAGGGATCCGTTCATTGATTATATTATGTTCGGAATCCTGCCTGAAGATCCAAAAGAACGGGTAAGTGTTCAAAGACGAACCCCAAACTTTCATCTGGACATTCCTTCAAAGATGCTCTACAGAAAATCCTACAATGGAGTACTTCTACGCTGCTTATCACAACAAGAAGCTAAAGAAACTCTCAAAGAGGTGCATGCTGGTCTTTGTGGAGCTCATCAGGCTGGTCCAAAGCTCTACGATCAGATAAAAAGGTTAGGTTATTATTGGCCTACCATGGTAGCTGACGCAATGCAATTTGCTAAACGCTGCCAACAATGCCAAGTTCATGGAGACTATGTCCACATGCCTCCAGAATGGCTACATCCTACAGCAATTTCATGGCCTTTCGAAGCCTGGGGTATGGACATCGTAGGTCCTGTCTCCCCTCCGTCAAGCAAAGGTCATCGCTTCATCTTCGCCGCTACGGATTATTTCTCCAAGTGGTCAGAAGCTTTTGCGCTCAATGAAATGAAGACCTCATCAGTCCTTCAGTTCTTGCGCACCAACATCATTTGTCGCTTCGGCATACCTAAAAGATTCGTCCATGATAACGGACCACAATTCCGTGATCACAGATTCTACAGGTTCTGCGACAAATACAAAATCCAAAGTTGTCCTTCAACTCCGTACAATCCGGCGGCGAATGGACTGGCAGAGGCCTTCAACAAGACACTCTGCAAAATTCTCAAGAAAATGGTCTCTAGCCACAAAAGGGACTGGGGCGACAAACTATCCGAAGCTTTGTGGGCCTACCGAACCACCGTTCGAGGACCGACCCATAGCACGCCATTCTCCTTGGTCTATGGATGCGAAGCTGTTGTCCCTTTAGAGGTACAAATTCCTTCCTTAAGGGTATCTCTACAAAATGACATGACGCAAGAAAGCAATGTCAAATTAAGACTCCAAGAGCTGGACAATCTCGATGAGAGACGGCTCGAGGCACTCCAAAGCATTGAGCTCTACCAAGCACGCATGGCTGGATCTTTCGACAAAAAGGTCAGGCAACGCGCCCACAAAAAGGGTGACTTGGTTCTTGCGGTAAAAAGGCCGATGGTTTTCGCTCACAAATCCAAAGGCAAATTTGAACCAAAATGGGAGGGACCCTTCGTCATCGACCAAGTCTTCTCCAATGGCGCATACGCACTTCTAAACATGGAAGGTGATAGATGTATGCTGCCCATCAACGGCAAGTTCTTGAAGCGGTACTACCCTTGAAGACTTCCTCCACTGGGTCAGAGCGACGCCTGCAAGGCCAAAGCCTATTTCTAGGTACTTGCTCGTCAAACCCACTCCTTTTGGAATTTTCTTTATGTTGAACTTTCAAAACAATGCTTACTTTCATCGTTTCATTGTTCAAAAGAAAATCAAAATCCAAAAATCTAAGTTTAGGAGCCTCTTCCCAAACTTAACCAAAATTTTCGATCCTTGAACCCAAAATTCTTGGTTTGAAACAAAAATCAGGACTTAGGAATTTCCACCCTAGTCCGCCTTACCTTTTACCGCCAAAAATGGTTTTAGGTCAAAATTTACGACCCTCGTGTCTAAAAACAAAAATCGGGAAAGCGATGTCAAGTCGATACTCGCAAAAACCCATTGGAAGGATGCGAACCCCATTCGATACTTCCAAAACCTCAAAATCGCAAGGAAGCAACACCTCGTTGATACTTGCAAAATTTCAAAAATCGTGGAGACGCAACATTCCAGTTGATATCCACAACCCAAATTTCAAAAGAAAAACAAAGGTTCGAAAAAACCTCAAATTTCAAAAATCGTGGGGAGGCGACATTCCATCGATACCCGCAAAACAAAATTTTTGAAGAAAAAGCAGGGAAGCGACGCTTAGTCGATACTTGCACCCAACTTCGCGAGGAAGCGACATTCCATCGATACTCGCAACCGAATGAGCAAGGAGGCGACATTCCATCGATACTTGCAATACCATTCAGCAGGGAGGCGACTCTTAGTCGATACTTGCATTTTTGAAAACCAAAAACCTGGCTTTTACGCCAAAAACTCGGCTTCTACGCCAAAAATCGGCTTTTACGCCAAAAAACTCGGCTTCCACGCCAAAAATCGGCTTTCACGCCAAAAATCAAAACAAAATCTGGCTCTCATGCCAACAAAACAAAACTTGGTTTTCAAAAAATCCGGCTTTTACGCCAAAAACAAAAAATCGGCTCTCATGCCAAAAATCCGGCTTTTACCAAAAATCGGCTCTCATGCCAAAATCCGGCTTTTACGCCAAAAACAAAAAATCGGCTCTCATGCCAAAATCCGGCTTTTACGCCAAAAACAAAAAATCGGCTCTCATGCCAAAAATCGGCTTCCATGCCACATTTGGCTTTCACGCCACCAAAATCGGCTTTCATGCCACCTCAAAATTTTCGGCTTTCAAGCCATCAAAAACCAGGCTTTGTGCCACAAAATCTGGCTTTCATGCCAAAACAACACTTTTGACAAAAGATTTTCACAAAATGATAACCTTTTGATCAAGATTTTCAAACAAACATTCCCATTCAACTTTTGCTTATTTTCAACAAAAAGAATTTAAGTAGAACAAGGGGATACAAAAAAATAGAGTGCCAAAATGTTTATACATGGAGGTACCAAAAAAAAAAGAAAGAAGAAAGTTTGTCAAAAGCTCAGTCCATCATAGTCTTCAACCAAAGACTAAGGTCCTCGAGCAGACTCTTGGCCTCAGCCTCCAAAGCTTCCAGGCCACGCTTCTTCAAGATGCCGCCATAAAATGCGGCAGAAAACCGCGATCCATCTTCAGCACGAGGGAATTCCTCCCAAAGAAGTTGCCATCGCTCATGCTCCTGAGTCTTCCTTCGGAGATTCCCGTCAACCTCTTCAACCTGACGGATCAGAGTGCTTTCTCTGGCACGAGCTTCAAGAACAGCAGCCCATTTAGCAGCAGTCTGTTCTTCCAACAACTCGAGACGCTGCCTAGTCTCGTTGATCTCCTTATCGAGGTGGCTCAGGTCTTTTGATAGCTCGATAATAGCCAGTTCGGCGACGTTCCTCTCCCGAACGAGCTGCTTCCGAGCCTTGAAAATCTATTCACTTCCGATTTGACCTCGCTGGAAGGCTTCAGAAACATTTCGTTGAAAAAGTCATCACTTGGGGAGTTCTTAGTCTTGCTCCACTTATCGCCCAGTGCAATGACTCCATCAACGAAAGCCTTGGCATTGGTGATATCCAGACCAACCTCTGCGCTGTCAGCAAGGATGTCTCGCACGTGCTTGACCATGCCAAAGCCAGCTTCCAAGTGACCAGAAGAAAGAGTCTCAACCCAGGAGCTCAGTACACTCTTCAAGACCTTCTTTGCAAACTGAAGAGAGGGCCCAGATGAAGACTCGCCATGCTCCGCTGACTGACTGCCCATGTCAGGCCGTAGTGGGCGATAAATCGAAAGACTCTTCCCAGTCGGAGCGTCAGAAGATGGGATATCATCATGTGTTTGCACTTCTGCCGCATCAAAACTGGTAGAAGAAGCCTCTACTTCTGGACCAGCCGCTGGTATTTCCTGTTCCGGCTCCGAGGAAGACAATGGAACCTCTCCTGTCGCCTCACAACCTGCCAGAAGAGGAAAGGTATGAACATGATCTTGTCAAAAAAAAAAATTTTATCAAGACTATTGCTGTGAAATACCTTCTCCGACGACCGGTGGAGCGCTTTCTGTCTCCATAAACTCGTCCGAAGTGTCGCAGAAAGCTACATCCATGGATGGCTCGAAGTCGTCAGAATCCTCTGGCAAATCAGCTGAAAAAAGGGGGGAGAAACGTCAGCAAAATTTAGCAAAGAAAAGAAAATGCCAAAAAAGGGGGAAGTAAAGAAGTCGTACCAGGAGAAGATTCTGGTCTACTCCAGAGTCCCTTGGCTCTTCCTCAGATGCCGTAGTCGGATCCGTCGCCGCCTCATCGGCCGGGGCCTCAGGCATCACCAAGTCATCATCCTCTGCAAAAAGAAAAGAAAGCAGTGGATCTAAACAAAAATCTCTCAAAGAACAAAAAAAAGAGAAGCAGAAAAAGAAAGGGAAAGGATCATACCATCGTCGGCTTTTTCCTCTCGACTCCTCTTCTCTGGAGGCTCTTCAGCATCCCCGAGACCTCCTCATCAATGGTAAGAGGGACTTCCACGTCAGGAGAATCTTCGCACTGCTTCTTATGACGGTACTGTCCTCTCTTCCTCTTGCTCCTGCGGGTCGGTTTACCTGAAGAACCTGCCCCGCTATCAAAGTCAGGCTTCTCACCAGAGTCCTCACTGGATGGTCCGCTCCTGCCAGTGGACCCCATGGAAGTCTTCATTCGTTCCGCTTGCCTCCAAGCGTCGATTCAGCTTCCTCCTCCTCCAGCTGTCTCAGGACCTCACCAGGTACCTCTTGCACAGCTCCAGATCTGACGACATCCCGGTCCTTGAGAAAGCCTATCCTATGCTTCTCTCCAGAAAGGAAGGCCAAAACCTCCTCTCGCCGGACGCCGTCTGATCTACCAAGACCCTTCCCGGAAGATTGCTTGACATTGAGCTCCTTCTTGGAAAGCCCCCGGTACACTGAGAAGCTCTCCGCGAACCATTTCGTGAAGCCAGCGGTCCGGAAAGTGGGCAGCTCAGGATAGGAAATCATGGCGGTAGTGTCCTCCGCACTGTAAAAAGCCCATGCATTCCTCCCATCCTGAAGACCCCCAAAACGCTTCACCATGCTCGAAGGCGCCCCTACAACGCCTTGGGAGAAGCCCAACTGCAACGCAAAACGAGAAGGAACATACGGCTGGATGTCAACAAAAAGATGTCGACGGTACACCATCGTACCAACACGTATGTTAAAAAGCCATCCCTTCTCTGCGTTCGTCAAAGAATAGTGTCTTCCCGACCCTGCTCTGGTGGAATCGCGGGAGATACCAAAATCAAAAGCCTTCTTCCGCAGACCGGGAGAAAGCTTGACTGAAGACTGCCCCATCTCGACGTCCCTGAACCGTCGGATCCTCAAACGGGCAGACAAAAGAGATTCGGAAACGGCTTTCCCTCTAGCCAACTGAATCATAAACGGGTCATCATCCTGTGCAGCGCCTAAACAGTGGAAGCCCGGACAGTGGTACACAAACCACGGGCTGAAAATACCCTATTCATAGGGAGCCCAAGCCGAACCAAGAAAGCAGCAGCCTGCAGTTCGGTACACAAATAGGAGTAAAGAGCAGGCACCAAAGCAAGCTGCTCTCCGAACGCCATCTGACAAGCCGGAAAAATACAGTGCGGCCTGATGTGCGTTCCATCTCCTCCAGCAAAAACTGCCTCACCCAGCCAGTAAGTGAGGTAAACAGCAAGATCTCTCCGCAGCGCAATGTCAGGACAAATGGCGTCTGTGCTTGTAAGAAAATCCCTCAAATTTTCTCGCATAGCGGAGATCTTCTTCGGGTTCTTAGCCCTGGCTTCCTGGGACATACTCTCAGAAGCATCCCCACCGTCAAAGAAGTTGGAAGACAAAGAGCTGAGACTCCTCCAACTACTGCATCGGACTTTCGAGCCCTCCTTCTCCTTCAAAAAATCATAGAAGGCGACGAGCTGAAAGTACAGGAGCCTGAACTCCTCCGACTGCTCCTCAAGGACACTGTCAATAGGCATAAACTCCTCATAGAGTTTGCCGAGGATAGGCAGCCCGGTGGTAGCGCTCAACTCCTTCAAAGAAAAACCAATTTCACCGTTCGCGACAACGAAGGTGTTGGTCTGTGGAAGGAAAGACTCCAACATGGCCATGAAGGCCTCATCGGAGAAAACGACGGTTTGCCGAAAAGCGCGAACCGCATCAAAAACTCAGCCTCCTTCAGAATGGCGCCACCAATCTGCAGGATGTGATCAGTCCATGACTCCCAGCCTGAGTCAGCACTGAAGCGGCCGCGAAGCCGAAAGGGGTTCACCCAATTACTGCCGTCACCGCTAAAAATGCCAAGGCCCACCGGTCTCAAATCGACTGATGGATGATCAGAACCTTGGTAGCCGCTGGCTGGCATCAACATGTCCATACGGACAGGCGACTTCTCTGCATAACAGGAGGGCCGCCAACAAAAATCCCGGTCTTGACCGCATTGGTCCTCTTCACCCAGCTTGGAGGATCTTCTCTTTTAGAGCATGTGGGAGAAAGACTCATGATCGAGATAGTGCGATCAAAAGTCGATCGGGTAGAAATAGTTCTCTCCTCACCATCAGCTGTGTAAGAGAACTGAAAGCATCTCCTTTGGAATGACGAGTCATCAGGGACAGCGTCACCAAAGAAAAAGGTAGGCTTGGGCACAACGCTCTGATCGTCCATGACCCAAGGACGATTGCTTGCCATAATTTTATAAAACTCCTCATCCTTGAGAGCGATCAATCGCTGTCTCATCTCATCTCGGTTGAGCGAGTCGCATTCTTCCAAGTTCGTCTCCACATAACGGACTTCTTCCCAAGCCTGTTGAACGGCCGCATTGGAAGATCTGGCAGATCGGCGAGGTGCATCAGTAACAAGGCCCTTACCCTTGTTCGTTCTGGAGGAACCACCTGCAAAAGTCAGAAAGGAAGAAATCAAACACCAAATGACAGAATTTTGCTAAAAAAATCCTAGCGAAATTTTGGCATGGTTCCGGGGCAATTTCGAAGAAAAGGGAGGCACCCCGAAAAAGAAAGGAAGCTTGAAGATGAGCTCAACATTGCTGCGAGCTCATAATCAATGAAGGATCTCGAAGAAGACTTGAATTCAAACATTGCTGTGAGATCAAGCCTTTCTTCTCAAATCTTCGCAAGATCAGAAAAGAGCTCAACATTGCTGCGAGCTCAAAATTCCAAAACTTGCAAAGCTCCTCGAAATTCTGCGAGACTGGAGAAGTGGGCTCAACATTGCTGCAAGCTCCAAAAATCCCAAGACTTGCAAGAAAATTCGAGGTATGCATCATCATGCTCCCAATTCCATTTACCAAAAATCATGCATAAAACCATCATGCATTAGATGCTAGGAAAACTTTGACAAAAGTTTGACCAATTCCAACCCAATTTGGTCAAAACCAATCAAACTTTGTCTAAGTCAAAATCCATGTTGACTTGACCTAGAAATTCTAGCCTTTTATCTTGATGCATTAAAAAAAAAAAAGAGAAAAATGCATGATCATCTTGAATTGCATAAACCTCATATCATGGTGAGCAAAAAAAAAAAAAAAACAAAAAAAAAAACCTCTTAAAAAAAAAAGAGAGAAAAAAGGGGCTGGCCCATGGGACGTGGCCCACAGGCCACGTGGCTGTACGGCCAGGTCCGTACGACCTGTCCGTACAACACAAAAAAAAAAAAAAAAAAAGGGGAAAGAAAAAAAAAAAAAGAAAAAAAAAAAAAAGAACGTGAAAAAAAAAAAAAAGAGAAAAGAAAACACGTGAAAAAAAAAGAGAAAAAAGAAAAGAAAAGAAAAGAGAAAAAAAAAAAAGAAAAGGAAACTTTTCTACATCTACATGGGGTTTTTCTTGGAAAAAGAAGACCTACTTGAAGCCATGGAGAAGAAGAAGAAGAAACTTGAAGATCCTTGAGAAATTCTTGGAGCACTCTTGAAGGTTTTTGCAAAAGAAAGCAACAAGAGAAAGAAAACCCATCTCCATTGCTTTTATAGAAAAGGCAAACCAAAAGAAAAGGAGGAGAAAAGCAAGGAGGTAAGTGCTAAAAATTAGCAAACTTCCTAAAGAAAGGGAGATTTGAGATATTCTCTCCTAAAGAGGAGATTCTTGAGAAATTCTCTCCAAAAAGAAAGGGGATTTGAGAAACTTTCTAGAAAGATACTTTGAGAAAATCTCTCCCAAAATCAAGGAAACTTGAGAGATTCTCTCCAAGTAAGGATATTTTTAGATATTCTCTACACAAAAGGGATATTTTTAGATATTCTTTACAAAATGACACCACATGAGATCTAAGCCATTTTAAAAGCTTAAGGTCCCATGGGTTAGCCCATATGAGCCAGGTTTGACCACCTAGGCACTAAAAGTGGCTTTTAGTCAAAATTTCTCTTACCAAGAGCATACAAAAATGGTTCCATGCCTCTCTTGAGTTGATTGGACCATACAAAAAATTCCGAGCTTCATAAGCTTCCAAAAGAAACCCAACCATCCAACCCCATGCACCAAATCAAGCCACAATCTTGAAATTGACATTCCACAAAAAACCAAACCACTCCAATGGACCCAAAATTGTCCCAAAGAGTGACCAAAAACCAAACCATGGTCCCCTAACTTGCCACATACAGCTTGTTAGGTCACAAGGCCGAAACCAAAAAACCAAAATCCCGACCCCCTAACTCGCCACATACAGCCTGTTAGGTCACAAGGTCAAAAACCAAAACCTTCTTAACCGCCTAATGTGCCACATAAAGCCTTTAGGTTCACAAGGTTAAAAGGGAAAACCCAAAACCAAAAACCCATATCCAAATGTCATTTCAAAATCCTTGCCTTGAGACGGTACATGACCCCTCTCATTACCGCGAAATCCCTTGGAAGCTCAAAAAAGCAACTCCATCAAAAGAAAAAACGCTCAAGACTCTTGGTCAAGCAAGAAGATCTCCTTCAAATTCTCTTCGAGGCACACCGACTGCTAGAGCTGCACCTCGTCGCTGTACCTCGAGGGGGCATTTGTTGACACCAAAAATGTCACTATGTCCCTTCAACACCAAAAGCTACATGGAGCCACATCCTGCCATAAATAGGAAGGCGCCACTTCAAGCACCAGATCTTGTCAGAATCAAACAAAAACTGCAAGATCCTTCAAAGCAGCCAAAAGAGGGTACACATG
>QPKB01000009.1:20804404-20903553 GCA_003546025.1 Camphora micrantha
ATCTGTTGCCTTACTACAACAAGGCGCAATCACTTCGGCAAAAATTTGACATCTGTCATATCACCCACATTCGTAGAGGCGAAAACATCCGTGCAGATGCCCTGGCTGGACTCGCCGCCTCTATGGCGGTCCAAGAAGGAGAACACATGCAAGTTACAGTGTGTGAGAGAAGGATTCTCCTCCCCTCAATACACACCAAGCAGTTGCTCAGTGCCAACCAACTGGTTGGAAGTCGGATCTCCATCCTCAGACCTCCGATCGGCGACTGGAGGGATCCGTTCATTGATTATATTATGTTCGGAATCCTGCCTGAAGATCCAAAAGAACGGGTAAGTGTTCAAAGACGAACCCCAAACTTTCATCTGGACATTCCTTCAAAGATGCTCTACAGAAAATCCTACAATGGAGTACTTCTACGCTGCTTATCACAACAAGAAGCTAAAGAAACTCTCAAAGAGGTGCATGCTGGTCTTTGTGGAGCTCATCAGGCTGGTCCAAAGCTCTACGATCAGATAAAAGGTTAGGTTATTATTGGCCTACCATGGTAGCTGACGCAATGCAATTTGCTAAACGCTGCCAACAATGCCAAGTTTCATGGAGACTATGTCCACATGCCTCCAGAATGGCTACATCCTACAGCAATTTCATGGCCTTCGAAGCCTGGGGTATGGACATCGTAGGTCCTGTCTCCCCTCCGTCAAGCAAAGGTCATCGCTTCATCTTCGCCGCTACGGATTATTTCTCCAAGTGGTCAGAAGCTTTTGCGCTCAATGAAATGAAGACCTCATCAGTCCTTCAGTTCTTGCGCACCAACATCATTTGTCGCTTCGGCATACCTAAAAGATTCGTCCATGATAACGGACCCACAATTCCGTGATCACAGATTCTACAGGTTCTGCGACAAATACAAAATCCAAAGTTGTCCTTCAACTCCGTACAATCCGGCGGCGAATGGACTGGCAGAGGCCTTCAACAAGACACTCTGCAAAATTCTCAAGAAAATGGTCTCTAGCCACAAAAGGGACTGGGGCGACAAACTATCCGAAGCTTTGTGGGCCTACCGAACCACCGTTCGAGGACCGACCCATAGCACGCCATTCTCCTTGGTCTATGGATGCGAAGCTGTTGTCCCTTTAGAGGTACAAATTCCTTCCTTAAGGGTATCTCTACAAAATGACATGACGCAAGAAAGCAATGTCAAATTAAGACTCCAAGAGCTGGACAATCTCGATGAGAGACGGCTCGAGGCACTCCAAAGCATTGAGCTCTACCAAGCACGCATGGCTGGATCTTTCGACAAAAAGGTCAGGCAACGCGCCCACAAAAAGGGTGACTTGGTTCTTGCGGTAAAAAGGCCGATGGTTTTCGCTCACAAATCCAAAGGCAAATTTGAACCAAAATGGGAGGGACCCTTCGTCATCGACCAAGTCTTCTCCAATGGCGCATACGCACTTCTAAACATGGAAGGTGATAGATGTATGCTGCCCATCAACGGCAAGTTCTTGAAGCGGTACTACCCTTCAAGACTTCCTCCACTGGGTCAGAGCGACGCCTGCAAGGCCAAAGCCTATTTCTAGGTACTTGCTCGTCAAACCCACTCCTTTTGGAATTTTCATCTTTATGTTTGAACTTTCAAAACAATGCTTACTTTCATCGTTTCATTGTTCAAAAGAAATCAAAATCCGAAAAATCTAAGTTTAGGAGCCTCTTCCCAAACTTAACCAAAATTTTCGATCCTTGAACCCAAAATTCTTGGTTTGAAACAAAAATCAGGACTTAGGAATTTCCACCCTAGTCCGCCTTGCCTTTTACCGCCAAAAATGGTTTTAGGTCAAAATTTACGACCCTCGTGTCTAAAAACAAAAAATCGGGAAAGCGATGTCAAGTCGATACTCGCAAAAAACCATTGGAAGGATGCGAACCCCATTCGATACTTCCAAAACCTCAAAATCGCAAGGAAGCAACACCTCGTTGATACTTGCAAAATTTCAAAAATCGTGGAGACGCAACATTCCAGTTGATATCCACAACCCAAATGTCAAAAGAAAAACAAAGGTTCGAAAAAACCTCAAATTTCAAAAATCGTGGGGAGGCGACATTCCATCGATACCCGCAAAACAAAATTTTTGAAGAAAAAGCAGGGAAGCGACGCTTAGTCGATACTTGCACCCAACTTCGCGAGGAAGCGACATTCCATCGATACTCGCAACCGAATGAGCAAGGAGGCGACATTCCATCGATACTTGCAATACCATTCAGCAGGGAGGCGACTCTTAGTCGATACTTGCATTTTTGAAAACCAAAAACCTGGCTTTTACGCCAAAAAAACTCGGCTTTTACGCCAAAAAAACTCGGCTTCCACGCCAAAAATCGGCTTTCACGCCAAAAATCAAAACAAAATTTGGCTCTCATGCCAACAAAACAAACTTGGTTTTCAAAAAATCCGGCTTTTACGCCAAAAAAAAAATCGGCTCTCATGCCAAAAATCCGGCTTTTACGCCAAAACAAAAAATCGGCTCTCATGCCAAAATCCGGCTTTTACGCCAAAAACAAAAAATCGGCTCTCATGCCAAAAATCGGCTTCCATGCCACATCGACTTTCACGCCACCAAAATTTGGATTTCACGCCACCAAAATCGGCTTTCATGCCACCTCAAAATTTCCGGCTTTCAAGCCATCAAAAACCAGGCTTTGTGCCACAAAATCTGGCTTTCATGCCAAAACAACACTTTTGACAAAAGATTTTCAAAAAATGATAACCTTTTGATCAAGATTTTCAAACAAACATTCCCATCCAATTTTTGCTTATTTTCAACAAAAAGAATTTAAGAAGAACAAGGGGATACAAAAAAATAGAGTGCCAAAATGTTTATACATGGAGGTACCAAAAAAAATGAAAGAAGAAAGTTTGTTATAAAAGAAATTCAAAAGCTCAGTCCATCATAGTCTTCAACCAAAGACTGAGGTCCTCGAGCAGACTGAGGTCCTTTTGGCCTCAGCCTCCAAAGCTTCCAGGCCACGCTTCTTCAAGATGCCGCCATAAAATGCGGCAGAAAACCGCGATCCATCTTCAGCACGAGGGAATTCCTCCCAAAGAAGTTGCCATCGCTCATGCTCCTGAGTCTTTCTTCAGAGATTCCCATCAACCTCGTCCCACGCCTGTTGAACGGCCGCATTGGAAGATCTGGCAGATTGGCGAGGTGCATCAGTAACAAGGCCCTTACCTTTATTCGTTCTGGAGGAACCACCTGCAAAAGTTAGAAAGGAAGAAATCAAGCACCAAATGACAGAATTTTGCTAAAAAAAATCCTAACGAAATTTTGGCATGGTTCCGAGGCAATTTCGAAGAAAAGGGAGGAACCCCGAAAAAGAAAGGAAGCTTGAAGATGAGCTCAACATTGCTGCGAGCTCATAATCAATGAAGGATTCTCGAAGAAGACTCGAATTCAAACATTGCTGCGAGATCAAGCCTTTCTTCTCAAATCTTCTCAAGATCAGAAAAGAGCTCAACATTGCCGCGAGCTCAAAATTCCAAAACTTGCAAAGCTCCTCGAAATTCTGCGAGATTGGAGAAGTGGGCTCAACATTGCTGCAAGCTCCAAAAATCCCAAGACTTGCAAGAAAATTCGAGGTATGCATCATCATGCTCCCAATTCCATTTACCAAAAATCATGCATAAAGCCATCATGCATTAGATGCTAGGAAAACTTTGACAAAAGTTTGACCAATTCCAACCCAATTTGGTCAAAACCAATCAAACTTTGTCTAAGTCAAAATCCATGTTGACTTGACCTAGAAATTCTAGCCTTTTATCTTGATGCATTAAAAAAAAAACAAAGAAAGAATGCATGATCATCTTGAATTGCATAAACCTCATATCATTGTGAGCAAAAAAAAAAAAAAAAAGAAAAAAAAAAAAAAACCTCTTCAAGAAAAAAAAAAGAAAAAAAAAAAAGGGGTTGGCCCATGGGGACGTGGCCCACAGGCCACGTGGCTGTACGGCCAGGTCCGTACAGACCTGTCTGTACAGCACCAAAAAAAAAAAAAAGAGAAAAAAAAGGGAAGAAATAAAAAAAGAAAAAAAAGGAGAACGTGTGTAAAAAAAAAAAAGAGGAAAAGAAAACACGTGAAATAAAAAAAAAGAGAAAGAAAAGAAAAGAAAAGAAGAAAAAAAAGAAAATGAAACTTTTCTACATCTACATGGGATTTTTCTTGGAAAAAGAAGACCTACTTGAAGCCATGGAGAAGAAGAAGAAGAAACTTGAAGATCCTTGAGAAATTCTTTATCTTGGAGCACTCTTGAAGGTTTTTGCAAAAAGAAAGCAACAAGAGAAAGAAAACCCATCTCCATTGCTTTTATAGAAAAAGCAAACCAAAAGAGGAAAGGAGGAGAAAAGCAAGGAGGTAAGTGCTGAAAATTAGCAAACTTCCTAAAAGAAAGGGAGATTTGAGATATTCTCTCCTAAAGAGGAGATTCTTGAGAAATTCTCTCCAAAAAGAAAGGGGATTTGAGAAACTTTGAGAAAATCTCTCCCAAAATTAAGGAAACTTGAGAGATTCTCTCCAAATAAGGATATTTTTAGATATTCTCTACACAAAAGGGATATTTTTAGATATTCTTTACAAAATGACACCACATGAGATCTAAGCCATTTTTAAAAGCTTAAGGTCCCATGGGTTAGCCCATATGAGCCAGGTTTGACCACCTAGGCACTAAAAGTGGCTTTTAGTCAAAATTTCTCTTACCAAGAGCATACAAAAATGGTTCCATGCCTCTCTTGAGTTGATTGGACCATACAAAAAATTTCAAGCTTCATGGGCTTCCAAAAGAAACCCAAACCATCCAACCCCATGCACCAAATCAAGCCACAATCTTGAAATTGACATTCCACAAAAAACCAAACCACTCCAATGGACCCAAAATTGTCCCAAAGAGTGACCAAAAACCAAACCATGGTCCCCTAACTTGCCACATACAGCTTGTTAGGTCACAAGACCGAAACCAAAAAACCAAAATCCCGACCCCCTAACTCGCCACATACAGCCTGTTAGGTCACAAAGTCAAAAACCAAAAAACCTTCTTAACCGCCTAATGTGTCACATAAAGCCTTTAGGTTCACAAGGTTAAAAGGGAAAACCCAAAACCAAAAACCCATATCCAAATGTCATTTCAAAATCCTTGCCTTGAGACGGTACATGACCCCTCTCATTACCTCGAAATCCCTTGGAAGCTCAAAAAAGCAACTCCATCAAAAGAAAAACGCTCAAGACTCTTGGTCAAGCAAGAAGATCTCCTTCAAATTCTCTTCGAGGCACACCGACTGCTAGAGCTGAGCACCTTGTCGCAGTACCTCGAGGGGGCATTTGTTGACACCAAAAATGTCACTATGTCCCTTCAACACCAAAAGCTACATGGAGCCACATCCTGCCATAAATAGGAAGGCGCCACTTCAAGCACCAGATCTTGTCAGAATCAAACAAACACTGCAAGATCCTTCAAAGCATCCAAAAGAGGGGTACACATGAAGTTTCGGGCCATTTCGACATCATTTGGCCTAACTTCACTCCTCCGACAGCCAGGCAGGAGCTCCCGGCAGCGACAGTGTCGAAGACTTCAAAACTTCGATCAGAGCCTACGGATGGTCTCAGAATACCTCCAAAAGGCCCCATGCCAAATTTCAAGTCAAACGGACAACGTTTGACCCTTCATCAACTCTCGGGAAGCAAAAACATGCCTACCGGCGGCGGAGCACCCCGGAATCATGGCATCCAAATTGGAGCTAATGAATCATCTCAAAATGACTCCAATAGGTCCCCTGTCAAGTTTTAGGTCAAACGGACATCGTTTGGCCTAGTTTCAAAGCTCGGCATTTTCCTCGAGGTGAAATCAAGGCGAGCATTTGCGGGACCCCAAAAGGCTTCAAAAACTCAAACCAAAGCCCATGGTTGGTCTTACTTACTACTCAGGAGGCTCCCTGTCAAATTTCAAGTCAATCGGACATCGGTTGACCACAGGTCAAAGCTCGGCATTTCTCTCATGGCGAAATTAAGGCAAGCATTTGCGGGACCCTGAACGGCTTCAAAACTCAAACCAAAGCCTATGGTTGGTCCTATCTACTGCTCAAGAAGCTCCACGTCAAATTTCAGGTCATTCCGACATCGTTTGGCCTGGTTTCAATGCTTGACAAAAAATCGGCAATACCGCACAACAAAGTCTTCGGCTTTCCAGAAAAATAGGAAACTTTGTGCTCCGATTTGCGTGGCTTCTCATCGGGTTTTCTTCAAGAGAATCAGGCCAATAAATGAGGGGAAATGTCAGGAAAAATACAGAAGAAAAAAGAATGAAAAAAGATCGAAAAACGGCGAAGAAAAGGCGATCGAGCGGCGGCCGAAAAATGGGCCCAAGGCCCAAGGTCGCCAGCCCCATGGTCGCCGGCAACCTTGGGTGCATGGTGGCCGGCGACCATGGAGTTCCGGCGACCCAAAAGTCGCCGGAAGACCCCTTTTTCGGGTCCTTTTCGCGTTTCGAGTTGATTGGCCCCTGTGATTTTTCCAAAATCTGATTTTTCGTGCATGAAATCCGTCGATCTTCATCAACATCACGGATTCGCCGCCGAAATCATTGGATGATCATTAGATGCCTCGAAATCGCCAACCGGCCGACAAAGAAAGCACACTTTCCGCCCGCCCGATCGTGAAATCGACAGGACAGATGTTGCCGGTACGTTGATATTAATCAATGTCTGAAATTGCATCGCCATCCGACATCAAACAACATGTGGATCTACCGGCGGTCATCGCAAGAAGAATTCCAAAAGACGCGGCGCGGCCCGCGACTCTTCAGGCGACTTGGCGACCAATTAATGAGGTTAAATGACCCGTTTTATGACAAATTAATGCGGTCATTAACTCATTATTTTGGACGGCCCAATCAAAAGCAAGCAAATGGGAGTTACAAGTCAAAGGATTTATGGCATGAAAGCCATGAAACTCCTCCCATGATGGGGGTTAAAGGCAATTAAAAGCTCATTATTCTCCATCGGCCAATCAGATTCAAGGAAAAAGGAGTTACAAAACAAATAATTTAAAACTTGTAACTCCTCCCATTATGAGCATTAATGCATTCAATGCTCATAAACCCTCCTAAATAGCTACCAAAGGCCTATAAATAGGAGGGCATTCCAAAGGGAAAAGGCGAGAGAAAAAAAATCCAGAGAAATCGCTAGAGAAATTCACTCAAAGTCCAGAGAATTGCCCGGAAAATCCAGAACTCCCGCAACTCTGCTGCAAGGCCACCAAAAGGTGATTGAAGCACCCTTGGGGGGCCACCCCCCCAAGGACCTCCCTTCTTCTACCAACATGGCTAAAACGTGGCTTTTCAGCCCGTTTACTTAGCTTTTTATCGGATATAAGACCTTCTCTTGGTCTTTGTCCTTTAAAAATCTGAGGTTTAAAAAGCCAAGCCAAGAATCA
Source organism: Camphora micrantha (assembly GCA_003546025.1). Classification (NCBI taxonomy): domain Eukaryota; kingdom Viridiplantae; phylum Streptophyta; class Magnoliopsida; order Laurales; family Lauraceae; genus Camphora; species Camphora micrantha. Next base: position 20,811,878 of record QPKB01000009.1, read on the forward strand.
TGTTCTCATCTGCATGGACGACGGAGGAGCCCATACATGACTCGCGACCGTCGATCTGAACGTGTCCCCACAATCGAATGAGAAGTCAGATTCCTTTTCTTGATTTCTATTGTACTTTATTTTTCTTTTAGAGACAAAAATCACAACTCTTGTCTTTCATAATGGATAAGATTTGTAAATCGCCTTTTACGGCAAAATTGCCTTTTAAGGCAAAATCGCCTTTCACGGCATAAAAAAAAAAAAAAAAAAAAAAACCCTTTTGTCTCTTTTCTTAAAATATGTGTGCAATGGGAAACTAGAAAAAGTTTCATTTCCCCTTTCTACTTGTGAAGGTGGATCTTCGGATCACCGTTTCTAAATTCCAAGTAGAAAAGTGAAATTGGCATACCCGTACAAAAAGAAAGAAAGATGTTGATACCCTTTACTTTTTCCTCCCCTCCGCCGTACCCCGAAAGACCCGGGGCGGAGACAGCGGGAGAGAGGGAAGAATCGGGTCCATCATACTTATGATATTGATGTTTGAAGTTAGTTTGATTGATTGGCTTGATTTTGACGATGCAAAGTAGTCTCTCTTTCGTTTGAGGAATATCTTGTTCACACAAAAAAACCGAGTCCATTACTATTGTATGTTTAGGACTCTTGTGTCAGGCACCACTCAGCTGTTAACGTCCAACACAGCTAGGGCACCACCTTGTGTAAGGGCTTTGGAGTTTTGACGTCTGCAGTATGGATTTTTATATTTTAGATGGATATACACCATCAAATACCCCTTTGAAAAGAAGTATTGAAGTTTGGTTTTGAATGGTATCCATTTTGCTTGCTTGCCGGGTTTTTATTTCGTGTCTTGAATATCTCTACCACAACTCTATGCGAGTAAGGGAGGGCAATGTTGAACTATCCCGTGGTGATTAGCATATGTGGACTACCTATTTGCTAGATGTTTATGTTAGTTTGTTTATGATTCTTAGTTTGTTTATGATTCGAATGCTATGCATTTCATATTATCTTGTCTATTATCTACTCTTATTCATACTGCATATCTTGATCTTATATATATATATATATATATATTGCTTGCTGACCGTCGCGTCTGATGATGTTACTCTTGGTACAAAGGTATCAAGCCTTTCTATCCCAAAGAAGAGACGACGAAGGAGATTCAGACTGATCAGTCTGATGACCTCCTAGACTATTGTACAGACGACGTTGTTTTGCCGTATCGACCCCGTACTCGAGAGTCTTCACGTTATACTGGACTAGATTCATCTTTTGGGTTCCTTTTGTTTATCTTTTGATTAGGCCATGTTTTAGTGTGGCCTTTTGTGTAATTAATACTTTTGGTTAAATTGTTTCAAACTTGTACTCTAGTTAATATATTTCAATATTTGCTCTTAACTATACATCTTGAGATACCACTTGTATTTATGAAACTTCCGTTATTGTTTTAAGTATTCGAGGAAATGTTTGTACCTCACAGCAGTCTTCGATCCATATGCGACATGATTGGGGCCATGTGTTCTTATTAATGTTGAAAAATTTTTAATTGGCCCTAATCTCACGCTTAATCCCCGGTTTCACGATCCGGGGCGTGACATATACAGTCTCATGTACTCATTCCTTAAAATTCCATACACCCCTCAACCACATGTACTCGAGGAGGCTAAAGAAAGACATTTTAAGGAAACCGGCTCATCTATCATATCCTTTTGGCTGCATTGGTTAAACTGTTGGTATATTTTTTTATGTTGGCTAATTCATAGGTTGGACAAAATTCTGGGTCTATTGAGTTGTATTTTCTATTTATTTTAGAATGAATTGTGGTTATGTCGGTGGAAGAGCTGAAGCGAAGAAAATAGAAAAAAAAGAAGATTTCAGAAGATACCATCCATAAGGCCCGATCGATCGGATGTGGGGTACTCGATCGATCGGATTCTCTGTCCGATCGATCGGTCCTCGAAATTCTAGTTTTGGGCTATGCAGATTTAGTTTCCTATTACAACTGGTGTTTCCCACTTTGAATCCTATTGGCGTTCTAATTACAAGGCACGAATTTGGGGCTATAAATATGTATTTTTTCTCAACCTTAAAATACACATCAATTAATTCTCTCATTGATCTAAGGTGAGAATACCCTAGGAGAGATTCTTTGATTCTTTAAAGCTATCGATAGGTTGTGCTGAAGAGAAAACTCTAGAAGGTTTTTGTTGCTTCTACTCTCTTGTAGAAGATATTTCATCTTAGTCGACAAGGTGCGAGGAGATCAAGTAAGTGGAACGGTGCATGGTGAGGAAGTTGTAGCAGCGGAAGTTATACAAGAACAACTATAGTCCTTAACTTGAGGTACTGACTAAGGTAAAGGAGCTGTGAGTATATCTTGTAACTGTTCATTAGTTCTTGATTTCTAGATCGTGGTTTTTCTCCTTGGATATGGTTTCCACATTAAATATGATGGAAACGTGTAAAAACTAGGATTCTAGACATTGCGTACAGATCACTGCGGAAATAACTTTGAACTAATATGATTAAATCATACCTGCGAGATCTGTCTGATTTGATCTCGGTCTTACAGCAAACCGAAAACCTCAAGATCTTCTACTGTATTCCTATATGCTTGAACTCGCACTAGGGAGCGGGCCTCTTCTGCGAATTCTCCTCTGCTCTCCAAAAACCGAGATTTCTCACTTACTATTCTTATTATTAACCTAGAGAGCAGTAGCGCATATTTGTAGGCTACAATAGGGACCTTAAGAAGGAAATAAGGGTAGGCTCCTTATGGAAACAGGAAACCCTAATTCGACCCAAATTAGAATCCTAGTTCCATAAATTATAATTCAGTCCACTAAAGAATTATAATTGCACTCCTATCCTTATTCTCAAAAAATATTTCAAGCTTCTTGTTATTAAATGCTTATCAATCTCCCCACGTTAAGATTCAGATATCTATCGATTAAATAATTACTGACATCTATATTTAATCGATATCTTTATAATTCCTTGAGACCTTACATTTATTTGATATGTCGGACACAAAGTTCACCTGCAGGGTTTGACATAATCAAAACTTAAAAGCTTCATCAAGGGGATATCATCAATCCCTATTACGGGATGTGGATTCCGTCAATAAACTAATATCCACCATACACGTAGTGTAGTCATCCAATTCACTGAGATTATTTACCCATAAAAGATCTCACTCCTTTGTAAATCAAAATGCCAAACACTAAATGTATGTGTCTATTATTTATGCCAGGAGTAAGAGTATAAGCACTCATAATAACCATTTGGGTGTTCATCATCTTATATAGTCAGTATAAAGACAATAAACCCAAAAACATGGTCCTGTTCCATACACATAGTGTACTAGTATAATAAGTTGAAACTATATTGTTTCCCGCAGTCAAGACAAGCCTGTTGAAACATCATGATATAATCGTACCGATGGTGTGTCCAAATCCATCTAGATTGTGAACAACAACTTATATTCTGTAAGAACCGACAAATAAGTCTTCCATGTATAAGTAAAACTCTACACACCAACTTGTCTACTTTATAGAATAAAAGACACTCACATGCATAATAATGCAACTATTTGCCCATACAAAATCTCAGTTAGATGAGAAGACAAAATATACTAAAAATGAATCAGTGAAAGACAAATACATAAAGTATGTTTTTAGTATAAATTTCCAACAAAATATTGTGTCTGACTTCTTGTGGTGTGTGATTGATAGATTGATTGGATTACTAGTTCTATCTTGTTTATTAGTTTATGTCCGTTGCATTGGTTAATTGGAACTAGCATCCAATCTTGCACCTTATGAGTGCGGTTTGTCTCAACCATCAGAGTGTAAGACTCTGGATTGTTGTGCTAGTATATTAGATGTACTGAAGGACCATGAGTTTTACCTTATACAAATCTGCCTTTGATTAAGGACTGCTTTCATAATTCCGAAGCAATAGGCTCTTAATCCTAAGAGATTAATGGACTCAAGTTTCTACTATACATTTACTTTGAGTCACCAATGAGTAAGACCAATTGTAGGTCAACACCTTGGTGTCTTGGGTACATGGTAGTGGGGTTGTGGGAACATATAATTCTCAAGATGGAATCTATCATCTAAAAGAGAAATATCTCCTTTTGCCAATTAATGGAATTTATCATTGGTAAGTGCGCATCCATCTTGATTAAGAGTTATTCAAATGGTACTAATGATTACTGTGATTAATTGGGTCACAAGAATAATAAAAGATGTATCCAATTTGGTTGGTAAGATTAAATCCAATAGATCCAAGGAAATAATTGATGGAGGGGTCTACTTGCAGTAATTGGAAAGATTAGGGTCTTTTTGTAAATATTTCTAAGACTGAAGTTCAATTGCATTTATATAGTGACTTATTTGCAATTAATTGTAGGTCTGGAGTTCACATGAGATGTGTGGTCTAGATTTCCAGTTGGAGTCAGATTCTAAGGAAATCCTAGTGGTCCCCATGCTAGCCCTTAAAAGCGAAAGTCACTAATCCAATTGAAACTCTAAGGAAAGGAGTAGGACACATACTAAGAATAGATATAAGACTTCTAATTCTAGACAAAGAGGAGGTGCTCCATAAATTATAAATATGAGGAGAGGGTTATAGATCTCTACACACAATCTCATAAGCCCCCCTCTCTCCTTCCTCCTTTTTCTCTCCTCTGGTTTTCCTCTAGAGTGCCTGAGGCTTTTTTCTCCTCAGAGATCCAACCATTCTCTTTGGGAAGTTCTCTACAAGATGGTCATAGCGTGGAAGAACATGAGGCAAAGGAGATCAAATCTATGAGAAGGGTTCGTAGAGAATCAAGTTTTTAAGTTCTTGATTTGAGTATAACCAAGCTCCAAAGGTATAGATCTACAACTAGTTTATATTTTAGTAGTTCTTCTAGCTTGTGCTTGTTTGTTTTTCTTGATCTGTCTTCTTGATAGATTTTTTATCTTAATGCATGAGATTAAGGTTATAGATCTTGGGATTGGGTTTTTAGCCTTTTGGGTATTTGATCCCTACTTTAAGTGGGTCAAAAGTTTTTTAAACCCATATAGAAGGCCCACCTACTTCCAACACTAACATCCTAACAAGCTGATAATCTCCAACATCTCCCCTCAATCACATGTTACTTTCAAAGAAAGTATCTATGATTGTGAACATAAAAAATTAAAACCCTTTAATCTCTAAAAAATAGACAATAAAATATTTTAATAGAAACGATCTTCATGTCTTCTTGTGATCACTATCTGTCCGTGGAGATCCATCACCGGTCGCAACCCATTCCTTTTTGAGTCTGTCGGTGCGGGTGGCCCACTGGATCAAATTTGTCGCAGTTTCTTCCAGAAGCTTTGATTGATCTTGATAAACAATTTTGATGAAGATGATGAGATCGTAGGTCTTAGATGGATGGATAGGGGAAGATGCTCAGTTTTTTTTGTATTAAAATAGAAAAGTCAACGGTGATAATTGCTGAAACAGGATCATACCCGGCTTGATCGCAAGATCATCACCGGGCCCGAGCTTTGATACCATATAGAACTTTAAGAATCACTTCTTTCCATAATTTCACCGTAAGTTTCATTAATTGAAAACATTACATTTATAAGCAAATACAAACTAATCTTATCCTTGAGGATAAGGTTAACCTACTAATATTACTAACGTCCTAACATCTTAACAAACTGATAATCTCTAACATCCTAACCAGCTTATAATCTCCAACACCTTGTGTATCAGGAGATATGAGAGCTTCATCAACATGCAGTTTCTAAGGAAACTGTACTTGCTTCTCATTAGAAGTAGAGGTAATGGAGTAAATTTTTTTTTTAGAATCATGTTTATTTGGAACCCAAATCTATTTCATTACTGCCGAGCAGGGTTGCAAGCTTCACTGTGGTTAAAGGTGCCACAAGGCCTACAATCTTGGAAGTCTAAACATCAAAATTCCAAGAACTTTCCTCCTTTTGGGAGCTTTGTACCATTTGGGCTCATTTGAAACTACAGTAGCATAGTTGGAAGGTGCTCATTGTCGTAGTCACGAGAGGCTGCAGGCATATAAACATCAGGGATTTCGATTTTCATAAATCAACTAGGTATCTTTTCATCAAGAGAAACGTCATTTTGGTAGAGTAGTGATGAAATAAAGTAAGATGGCATCTTCCTTTCATTCTTTTGATCACATTAACCCTTATATTGGTGGATGTCTTGTCAAAAGGTCTATCGTGGAGTCTATGCCCAGCTGTAGAGCCTATCAATGCCACATCTGACTCCTTTTGAGTATGTAAAGAGCCAGTGGACCGCTTTTATTTTTATTTGGGTAACCTAGCTCCCCAAGTGGGGGCTGGGACCCCTATAGCCTCGCACATATGAGGAGAAGAAGCCGCAAACATGGGAGATAACTCGTACATGCGAGGACACGCGAACTCACACATGCGAGAAGAGGGAAACTTGCATATGCAAGAAGAGGGGGGAAGCCAGGGTTGAACCATGATTCTCCCTGTGAGAACTAGAGTGACTTATCACTTGAGAAACTCACATATGCAAGAAGAGCCGATGGACCACTTAGATCAGATTTCTTCATTAAGCATACAGAAGATCTGCAGCTTAACCATAATAGTATAAAATAATATGTATAATATTAACCAAAATGGGGCGGGCCGGGCCCTTGTCTATTAATATCTAAAATAAATAGTATGTATAATATAATATATATATACAGATTTTTACCAAAAAAAAGATGAAATAACCTCTCTATTTAGAAAGTAATGATAGGGACTTGATATTTTGTCAAACAAAAATATCCAAATCTTAGGTAATTTTTTTTTATGGATATCCCCACATGGTAACCCATGTTTGATTCTACGTTTGCCCAACAAGGACATATCCTTGAATGAAAGGGAATTTAAGTTGTTATTGGTTGGACTGATTTTCACTATTAATGTAAACTACTGAAGTTTAAGAGTTTAGATAGATGACCATCAATATCATCATTAAGTGGGGTTGACCTTCAGTCACTAGCCATTGATTAATGAGAATTTCTTCCTATCTCCTTACTTCCATGATTGATGTTTCGTTCAAGTAGACCCCACAGTTGAAGATGAAAGGTGGTGACTCTGACCCATGTTCAGATGCATCAAATCATCATCGCTATTCATCTTAAATAGTCAAAGTTTAATTGCTTCATAATAAGATCTAATGGTGACGTTTGAGTTACAAGTTGGGATTAATGCTATTTCAAAGTGGTCTAATGTCTATTTGAACCACCCATACTAAATAATTTATTTGGAAACAGTCTAATGCTTATCTGAAATTTATCTAATTGAATCAGATTAAACTTGTCAAACAAGCTTTGATGGTCTATATTATTGCTTTATATAAAAAAAAAGTAGTACATGAACAAATAAAAAAAGTTACAATTAGAAGACCCCAACTCTAACATTCTTACTAATAGCTTGGTGACAAACAAAGCTCGGTACATTACTTAAACCATATAACTACTAGTAGTGTGCTAGTGTCTTTCATGACCTAATTTCATGTCACAATACTATTAGATTAGCTTATTTCATTTAATCCTAAATAATATTTTTATATGAGGACAAAGTAACTTATTCCGTGTATTCTTTTAAAAGTGGCACAAAATGATTGTCTTTTGCATTTTACCAATCCTTAGCTTAAATAAAGGAGAGTCAACATCGTGGTATAAATAATTGGGTTTTGACATATTAGTCCTCCTTAAACCCATTTTTTCCAATTTCATGACCAAACTTCAGATAATGTCACCAGAATCAACTTGAATCTGATCAACCTTTTTTTAAACTTTTTTGCCCTGAAACCCATGATATCATGGGAATAGTGTATGTCACAGAGACTGATAAATCACATGATATCATGCGACTGTCCCATGATGTCATGACTTTTATGTAGTAGGGAATTTTTTTTCAAATGATAGCACCCGAAAAATGGTGGTCAAATGTGTATTTATTTTTTACAAAATGTTATTTTTTGTATTTTATAAAAATGAATTCGTTTAATAGTTGTAGAAAAAAAAAAAGTAATATTAACCAAAATCAAGCGACTCTGGTGACAATATCTGAATTTAGGTCATGAAATTGGAAGAATCTGGTTTAAAGAGGACTAATATATCAAATAGAAAACTTATTATATAAAATAATAAATTAATATATTTCTGCTTTAACCCGACTCTAGCATGGGCCTCACCCTTGAGGGTAGAGTAAGACTTCGATATTGTATGGGTCAACCCTTTGGCTCGACCTAGCCGAACCGTGGGGGACTGGTGGAGAACTTAGAGCGTCTTTGATGACCATTGCACCTGTCTAAAACCCCATTTCCTCTCCCTCTTTCATTTATAAGCCGTCCAGGGTTAGGGTTTTTCTAGGGTTTCAAAACCACTTCCAGAGCTTCTCTTCTGAGGTTAAAGAGACAGTACATGCCATCTACTGTCCACCTTGACAAAGCATCGCTTCGTCTTGGCCCTCTCTCTCAGTTCTTGGGTTTCTTTCCCTTACTTCTAGGTTTTTTTTTCTTCCCCTAACAACTTCGACTTCTCAGGAAGAAATGGCAGTGAAAACATCAAAGGCAGACAAGAAGATCGCATACGATCAGAAGCTGTGCCAGCTTCTAGATCTGTACAGTCAGATCTTGATCACGGCAGCTGACAACGTCGGATCGAACCAGCTGCAGAACATTCGAAAGGGTCTGCGTGGCGATTCGATCGTCCTCATGGGGAAGAACACCATGATGAAGAGATCCATTCGTCTCCATGCCGAGAAGACCGGAAACAAGGCCTATCTCAATCTCATCCCTCTCCTTGTGGTAATTCTGCTCTCCCATTCTCTCTTTGCTCCTTTCATTCTAGGGTTTTGATTATGAGCATAATAGAAGAACTGGGGTGTATTTAGATTTCATGGATTTTTTAGAATATAATGGGTTTTGCGCGTGGATCGGCCGTCTATTAATGTGTATCAGTTTTTTTGTTAAGAAATAAAATTGAAACTGGAACTTGCTTCTTTTAGGACTGATTACATACTTGGTGTTGAGTTCTTGGATATGATAGAAGTGAGGGGTCATGAGGTGAAGATGTAGATGGGACTCTCACTTTCCCTATAGTTTGATTATGAAGTTGATTATATGTTTGAACACTTGAGATGGATTGCCCGATAGGTTGAACACTTAAAGATTGGTCTTTATAAAATCATGGCTTTGGAAGTGCACGTTTTCAGGTTTTGAAAGTGAATTGGGATTCCCCCAGTACAGATGGTGCCTTAGTTATGAATTGTGGTTGGGGTAATGTATATATGCAGCTTTATATTGGTTTTTAGTTTGAATGTTTTAAAGAAACTTTGGTTTAACATGTTAGTTTAATTGTTTTCATTTGTGTCGAATATAGGGAAATGTGGGATTGATTTTCACCAAGGGAGATTTGAAGGAAGTGAGTGAGGAAGTTGGCAAGTACAAGGTATGAGATTTTTTTATAACTTTTTATGAATATCGTTTTGTATGTTGGTTCTTATGATCAAGCTTGTTCATTTTTGTGTAGAGAAATATTATATATATTTATATTGTAAATATAAAATATACTTGTATTGTTAATGCATTAATTGACAATTAGAAAAATGTATTTAATTGATTTGGGCCTTGAGTCTGGAGGATCTCTGTGATTCATTGACTTTATAGTTTCTTTCTTTATTTCATTGCCACATCCTTTGGTGTTTTAAAATCAATTTTAGGGTTATTTTGGAAGCCATTGTCCCAGCGCTGCTGTTTCTCGTGTAGCTTTAGATATCCACTATCCAGTGGGATGTGTATGCATCTGGCTATAAATTGTCAAATCCAGCCTCACAGTTTTATTCTTAGTTTCATTATTTCTCGAGTTATTTTAGTCTATAAATAGTTGGGAAATGGACTAATAGAGTCTCATTTGATCTAATGGTTGAAATAGTCTAATTCATAATGGGTAATACATGCAGCAGTTAGTTTATGAAATGGTTTTATCGATTATTCTGTATTCACAAACTCACTCTTTCAATCCTTGTTTTCTAGCATGGGTTCCATAGACTATTCAGTTTTTACGTTCATACTTTTGCATGGGTGGTTTTGGAGCAGGAACCTTTTATGGACGATCGGAATATTGAGATTTTACCTTCCTCTTGTTCCTTAAGAAAACTATGATATTGACACTTTTGAGAAAGCAAATATTTGAGATTTACATGGGCAGATACTAGTAAATCCTCTTGCGGAAAAATGAAATTACTTCATTCTAGTTGTGCAGTTGGTTTGTGCTCTTGCAGGTTTACCTTACACATCTTTGTTGCCTTTATGAAATCAGGTTGGAGCTCCTGCACGTGTTGGACTTGTTGCACCAATTGATGTCATAGTCCCCCCTGGCAACACAGGATTGGACCCTTCCCAGACTTCCTTCTTTCAGGTTGGATTTTGGAAGGCCAGCTTTTTAATCTATTATTTGTATCTTCTCCATGTTTTAACACTTCATCCTATTTTTTCCAGGTGCTTAATATTCCCACCAAGATTAACAAGGGTACTGTTGAAATTATCACACCAGTAGAACTGATCAAGAAAGGAGAGAAGGTGGGTTCATCCGAGGCTGCGTTGCTTGCAAAGCTTGGGATAAGGCCTTTCTCATACGGTCTCGTCGTATTGACTGTGTACGACAATGGCTCTGTTTTCAGCCCAGAGGTGCTTGACCTTACAGAGGATGATCTTGTTGAGAAGTTCGCAGTTGGTGTCTCAATGGTTACTTCGTTGGCACTGGCCCTTTCCTACCCGACACTGGCAGCGGCACCCCACATGTTTATCAATGCCTACAAAAATGTGCTGGCCGTCGCACTTGCCACCGAGTACTACTTCCCACAAGCTGAAAAAGTGAAAGAATACCTGAAGGTCAATAGGAGAATTTTCCATTTTTTTTTTCAATTAATTGCTTCTATGAAAGGGGCATCTTTGGTTATTTTAAATGATGTAACTGATTTCGTGCACCGCAGGATCCGAGCAAGTTTGCTGTTGCTGCCACTCCAGTTGCGGCCGCAGATAGCGCTGCTCCAGCTGCAGCTGCGGCTGTGGAAGAGAAGGAAGAACCAGCAGAGGCGTCAGATGATGACATGGGCTTCAGCTTGTTTGATTAGAAACTTGTAGAAGTGGAGGTTGCTATCTTTTGTTTTGGAGCACTAATATATTTTATATTTCAGTTTTGAAATAGAAAAATTGATAGGGATGGATTGCTTCTATGATTTGAGTTGATTACCTTTATCCCAACGATTCAGTCCTGCTTGTGAGTGGTACATAAATTGTGTGTAGAAAATAAAATCATATATGGTATGCATGATTGGTCAGATGGGGCATTTAGAACGTGATATGATTGAGTTGAATCAATCAAGTTTGTCAGGTGCATAAGCTGTGCATTTAGCACCATACAGGTATACATCCGCCGCAAATGTTTGAATAACTTGTGCTGCAGAAACTCATTTTCGATTCATCAGGCTTCGAGTCCAACCTTCGACCGAGCTTTCTTTTAAGGTAGACAGACATCTGAGCACTGATGATTCTTTCTTCCATGTTTAAGGATAGGGGGAGCAACAATGGAAAAGCTGGTAGTGACTAGCTTTAACAGGTTGCAAACCATTCATCATCTGATCAGACCATCCCAAGGTCTTTATTTTATGACCCCTGAGAATAGAAAATGTCGAAATAGGGATATTGATCCTCCATTTTATGGTTTAGGACTTGCCCAATTTATTATTTTTGAACTAATGGATATGGTTGCAAATTAGTTATAGCATTTTGTTGAAAACCATGTTGTGGTGGATGGGAGAATGTCTTATAAAGGTACTCGTCCAATTAGAATTCTGTCACGTGGACTACTCAAATGAAGGATGCAATGAGGTTACCTTCTCCGAACTCTAACACTGCACATTTTTCATGTCATTCCTAGCCTATCATGTATCTTTCATCACCTCACTACCATTTCTTTTTTTCTTTTTTTTTTTAAATAACGAGGAGCAATTTTAAGTGTGGGTTGGGTAACAATCATATAAGATGCATTGGATGTTTCATTTTGTTATTCCACAGCCAAATCTAGTGAGTTTGAGGTAGGTCGGTGTGGTGGGTGGATGGTTAGATGGATTTTCATCAATATAGTTTGTTGGGTATGGTGGTTCCATATGGTTTGTTTGAGGTGGGTAGGTGTGATGGGTGGAATGGTGGTTCCATATGGTTTATTGGATGGTTGATCTTTTAATCTAATGGATTCCACGTAATTTGATATATATATATATATATTTATATTGGTAAATGGATCCCACATAATTTGTTCGATCTGGTTAATCTACAAGTACAATAGGATGAAAAATCTAACCATGACTCTGTGTACTCATCCTACCCAACATGCCTGCCAACCTCAAATTCACTAAATCTAATCAATCCACCGTTATACATCTACCAGAAGCCACTAGATAAATATCACATGCATCTTAAATATCCTATGCATCTTATATTTAATGGGACCTACCATATCCAACCAATATACCCATCTATTTTTATCTAGGTGGGACTCACCATACATATTTCACATATGAGCTTTCTCATGAGACCCACTTAATTGGTAAATGGTCAAATATTTCATGTAGTGGGTCCTATATAGATGGATGGATTAATTTGATCTAATCCCATGTTCCACAGAGTTATGTAGATAAGCTTTATTTACAGCGTCCACCGTCATGACATCATTGCACGATCATATTATGTTCTGTTATTTATATGAGCCTTAATCCTTTATTAGGTGGGCCATACTATTACATCATTAGTGGGACGCTCAAATCTCACTTTCCGCATAGAAACTACTAAAATGGAGAGATAATGAGAGATAGAGTGCAAGGGCAAATTTGGAATAAAAAATGTGCTGTGCTGGGCTTGAGAGCTTCTAAATGCACCCCTAATTTTCTATGCACCCCACTCTTTCTATCTGCACCCACCATAATACCTAAACTAACCTCACCTCAAACCCTACCTCCAACCCAGCCACCACCGTTAGGGTTACAAACGGGTATCCGACTCTCCGATTACCTGGAAGTTCCGACCCGCAAAAAATCGGGTCTAGAACCTATTTTAAGTTCCTATTCATAATGGGTCTAGGTTTGGAACCTAATTTAGATTCCGATTGATAAACGGGTCCGGTTGTGGGTCTATATAGGTTCTGACCCGTGGACCCAGCATATAAGCCTTTGATATAGCAAATTATACCTCAAAATCAACTTTTTTTTTTTTTTTTTTGACATTTTTATGTATAATATTAGAAATAGTAGACTTTGATGCACTCTTATAAGCTTAATGATATGCTTATTTTAAGAAAAATGATGAATAAAGATAAATTAGAATTGATTTTGGAACTAGATTTCAGTCCTTTAGGCGGACCCGAGTTTTTCGAAACTGGGTCTGGAACCAATATAACAGATTCAAAGTCAAAACCGGATCTGGAACCGGAATCGTTATTTAGAAACCGGTCCGGGTCCACTCTTGTTCCGATCCTGAACTGTTTTGTTTGCAACCCTAACCACCGTCCCCTCCGGGGAGGGAGGGAGAGGGAGAGAAAGGGAGCGAGAGGGAGGGAGGGAGGGTGGCGGAGGGGGGTGATGGAGAAGATGGAGGTGAAGGGTAGTTTGGGGATTTACCATAAGGGTATATTTGTAATAATTTTCTTAAAAGAGAGAGCCGCTAAATCCACAGTCTTTTTCTTTCCCCACACTATTTCTCTCTACACCCACCATAAAAGTTAAGAATTTAACAAAACCACTCTCCAAAGACTCTATTTTTCCTAAACTACCATAACCTATATACTCTTTCAACTTTTCTCTACATTCTCTCTCCCTCTCTTCCTCTCCTTGCCTGCCTTCGTCCGCCCTCAATCTATCCCTCTCCCTCCCTCCTTCTCCCCCTCCGGCTGTGGTGGCTGGAGTGGCGATGAGGGTGCGTGAGTGAGTGTAGAAAGAAGTTGAGGAGAGAGAGTTTTGATAGATGTCCTTTTAGTAATTTAACACAGGGATATATTGGTCATAAAAAAGTGTAGTGTGGTGAAAGAGAAAAGAGAGCTGCTAAAGCCACATACCAACCTTCTCCTTCCATGTCTCTTTTTCGCATGACCAATATATCCCTGCATAAAATTATTTAAAGGACATCTATCAAAAGTCTCCCTCTTCAACTTTTTTCTATACTCACCCACTCCCACCCCAGCCACCACCGTCCCCTCCGGTAGCACTGTCAAAGAGGGACAAGGAGAGAGGGCGGTGGGCAGAGGGTGACGACAAGGAGGGGAGAGAGAGGGAGGGGAGAGAGTGAGGGAGGGAGGGAGAGGGATGGAGAGAGAGGGCGGCGGGCAGAGGGCGACGATAATGACAGGGCGAGAGAGGGAGGGAGATAAGGAGAAGGAGAGGGAGAGGGAGAGGGAGGGATGGCAAGAGAGGGCAGCGGGCGACAACAATGACAGGGAGATAGAGGGAGGGAGAAACAGGGAGAGAGATAGGGAGAAGATGAGGGAGAGGGAGAGGGAGAGAGCGGGAGAGGGGGGTGACAGTGACTGGGAGAGAGAGAGAGAGAGAGAGAGAGAGAGGGCGGCGGGCATGGAGAGGGGGAGGGAGAGAGAGCGAAGGGATGTGAGAAAAATTTTGGAAAGAGAAGGGATGTGGAAGGAGAATCTTGGTACATGGTCTCTCTATTTAAAATGATGGAAATGAAAATGTGTGTGTGTGTTGGTTTTTTTTTTTTGGTTTTTTTTTTGGGGGGAGGGTGGGGGGGGGGGGGGGGGTTGGGTTTGTTTTGTTTTGGGCGTTTTCGTTTTTCTTTAATATGCATCTCTTTTTGGGCAGGCCACTTGGTCGTTTATCTCATAGGCAGAGCCAGGCGCTGCACCGTATTAAAATGCAGCACCGCTGCAGCGTAGCCAAGTCCAAGTTATTGATCCATAATTACAAGCCTAATAGTCGCTTCTTGCAAGCTACTTTTCAGTTCCCTTCTAACTACCATAAAATTTTGCATAATTTTTACCAATAGAGTACCCACACATAAAGGGAAAGAGAGCCACACGTGGGAAGAGGTCGCCCGCACATGTGGGAAGAGCAGCGTACCCGGGGATTTTGCCTTTTAGCATGTCGACAAAGGGGCTTAAAACTTTCCACAGGGAAACCTCAGATCGCTGAGGCCCACCTGATGGCTGCAGACGAATACCACTTGGCACAATAGTATATCTGGGTCGTTCATCATATAATTTCCAATCCTTTGGGAAAATGTTAGGACACTCACCCATGAATCAAACAGCAAACACGTGCAAACTCTGAGATAAGTAACAACTGGTGTTCACTCATCCAGCAGAAAAATGTTTCATTTTGTATTGTCCCACATAAGTGTTATTGACTAACTATTCACCCCTAGTATAAATGTTGAACCCTGAGCAGACTTTCAGGAGAGACCTAACAAGCGTGCCCAACAACCGGTTGAATGATTCAATTTTGCACTATTTTTGCCAGGTGGGGCATACCCTGGAACATGGAGATTCTGCAAGTAAATTCCGCATTTAAAATCTACATGCAAGTATTAAATGGATGACAATGCCTAATAGAAGAAGCTATTGGAAGTCCAGTGTATTTTTTTGCTCTATATTTAATGTCATTCTCTGCAACTAAACAATTTTGCATCTCTTTTCTTGTTACTTCATCAAAGCCATTTTATTTTGTCTCTAGCCTACAGTTTTCTGAACTCTTATGTTTTTCTGTTCTGTATGTGCCCAAAACAATCTCAAAACAATCTCAAATAACCCCCCTCACTTGCAGGCCCAATCGATTTTATGGACGGGCCTGCTACATGGGCTATACAAGAACGACAAGAGCCACATGGACTACATAGGAACACTAGCATCGAAACCCACTATGATACCATGTTAATAACCGAAAACACCGGAAGCTTGAGCTGATAGTGAACTGCATGACAATGTATATCAACATTCTCTTCAGTTAAGGTTACCATGGATTTCCTTTTATTAACTTTTTCTCAACTATCTTCTTTTTTCCTTTTTAATATTTATTACACATCCATCTTAGCATCTCAAGTTCTATAATCTTTTTTACAAAGCATAATCAGAACTGCTGTGCTGCTTTTTATGCTAAAAGCTGCACAACTGGGGCAGCCTACTTGATTGCATGCCAATCACTGAGGGGACGACTAAAAGTTGTAGTAGGTATAGGCTTAGGGCGTGCCAAAAATTTAGCCATCTGATTTTCCCAACCCCAGAATAAGGGCCTCAAAATCAAACAATTTCCCAACCTTTGTTGAAATGCTTTATTGGTATGTTTTTTGCATGATCAATCCATTGGTGAGGACAAGTTGGATGCTATGATGCCTGGATACGGAATAGATATGGCAAGGACATGCCTTGGACACGGCAGTGACACAGATATTACACAAAAAGTGAGTGGATATGACACGACACTATGCGTAACCCATTTTAAAGTATCCGTGCATCAGAAGTTGGATGAATCCCAAATGGGGTGCCAAGTGCCGACCTCATTGGACATCTTTGTTGCTATAAACACTGATAACCTACAATAGTGTAAAAAATGCAAGCAGACATTCTGCACTGACAGAGAGCTTGTGATACGTAGAATATTTGTAACAAATGATGGGTTATTTTAATTAAATCAATGCATTACATAAATGATTTTTTTTGGTAAAGACATTACATTAATGATTATAGAATTGAATCAATGCTTTCCTTTTTGGACAGAAAATCAAAGGCCAAAGCTCATAAACCATTTAGCTTCCACAAGCCCTTCAATTAAATTGCCTTTCACAGAAAAATCTGGTCACTTTCAAGGGATCTCCAGTTACTAGATTTGTTTATCCTGAGAAGCTTTGTGGACAGATCTTACCAAGCTCCAATTGCACTCTCAAGTTTATCCATTTTAAGTAGCGACACAGGAGAAGCCATGAGAAAACAGGAGGTATGGGCAATGGAATAATTAACCTACAACCAAAACAGCTTCAGGCGTTTGAGTAGGGAAGGAAAAACACACACACACACACACAAATGGCTGGGTCATTGGAGAAAGCCCACCAAAAGTACTAATGGAAGAATCTGACCAAGTCTGCTCAAGTCGGTGGGATTTGAGGACCAGATCTTTATTTATCAGAGAAATAGCTAATATACAAGTTGACTCACTCAATGTATGCAGAAAGCTGAAAACAGGGCACTGACCTTTTAACTGTAGCCCCACATTGGTGGGGTAAACACCTGACTTTATGTTGGAGTCAATCATTGGTTGCGGTTAAACTCATAAAGGAGTCAAATTCATATGCAGTCAAATCAAGGCATTATAGGAGGAAGTTTTGGAAGAATCGAATGCCCTGCATTTAATGCAGACTCATCAGATTTAAGTATCCGTAAAATTACAATGAGTATGCTAAACCGCTAGAAATTACAGGAAACATGGATAAACACAATTAGGCACAGTATTTTTTAGATTGAAAAATGAGATCATAACACGTTATAAGGCTTTCCGACAATTAGGCAGCAAGTACAACAAAATTTTCATGCCCTCACCTGCAAGGCAAAAGTAATGTCTCCTTCATCAACCTTTAGTGTTACTCTCTTCTGTCTTTGACCCAGCTTGAGAAGACCCTGCACCATGAAACAACTGGAAATTATTAGTCAAGGATTTTGCTATGCCCACGATGCAGTTCTTCAACCGCACATGCACCAAATGTGCAGGTGTTACATACGTGCCGACTGCAAGCCAAGCAAGCAGGGCGACCATATGACATGGTCCAAAAACCAGGACTGGTCAGTGAGTGTAAATTTAATATGAACCAGCTAACCTGCACGGCAGTCAACGGCCCGGGCCGGCACGGGATATTTAATCTTTTTAGTGATAAATATAAAAAATATAGTCTTCTATAGTTTGATTTTTTTATTATCCAAAAAAATTGTAAAGGTTTCAAAGGATTGAAAAATTTTCAAATAGAATAAATCCAAATGGTTCTCTTCTCAATGGAGTAGGTTGAATTTGATAGAACCAATTAAATTTGTGTGCCATACTCTTCTTTGCGTGTATCTTTTAAATTTTTTAGCGTAAGACCTTTGTTTTTTCAGCCAAAAAGGTAAGAACCACACGAAGCCCATGGCACGATAGGCACGACACGGCACAGCACAACTCCGGCACGGCCCGGCAGGCCGTGCTGGGCCTACCCCCCGGCCAGCCAGGCCGTGCCAGCACAGCCGGGCCATGATTTCGTGGGCCGTGCTGTGCTCTACCTACATTTGTTTCGTTCATGGGTGGCCCACTTGATGAATTGGCTAACCTTCTTTAGTGCCGGGTCAAAATGATTGCTTGGGCTGTTGCATGGTTTGAATGTGGCATACTTGAGCCATGCTAACATTTTGCCTTGCGTGGATTGTTTACATCTACACTTCTGTGGGCTTAGAAAACCATTATTAATAGAAGCAGATAATGGAACTTCAAATATAAATGAAACCTATTGTATTTGTTTGAATGACCTGATCACTAAGAACTCTGCACATGTTTGAGAACTCCAATATGCTAGCCGGAGGAATTCGAGCTGATGTGCAGATGTCGGAGTAGGATTTGTTCAGCTGTACCCATATAATGCACTTGACTATCAGGTTCTGCATTCTAAATATGGTATCAGGATAAATCAGATAACTCTGTACAAAAAGTAGCATACCTCTCCAATAGTTGTATCCTTCTTTCCCCGGCGAAAGAGTGTTACTGCAGAGCAAAGTATCATCTGAAATGGAAATAGAGATAAAATGACTGCTGTTTCCTTTACTCAAAATTAACTACTTAACTGCTTAATACTTCAATATATTAAAAACTCACACCATATAGCTTTCAATATGAGAAGGTACAATTCCACTTGTTTATTCACTGTAATGAGTATTTGGAATTTAGGATCTATGGCGCTCCAGAAGTCGATCACAATGATATTTTAAGTTCTATTCTTCTTTGACTAAAATACTCGGTTGTTTTAACTACAGCTGAAAAACATTTACAATGTGCATATTTAACTCACCCACTGCCTAAGCACATACATGCACTTGAAATTTCCAATATTCTGACTGGTCCCATCTAAGGTTCATTTTCCATGTAGATGACCCAGGCAGCCTGTGGTGTGGTTCTGAATCTGAAGCATAGAAGGCTTGTGCCTTAATGAATACAAAGAATAAAAGGCTAGCAGCAGCATACAATTTAATAAAATAAATAGCATAGTAAAACTTCAGCCAACATGTGCTACAAATAGGGGTGTACAAGGATCGGATTGGTGCAGATTGGGCCAAATCCGTCACCAATCCGTTACCTACGGATTGACGGATTTGGAATCCGTCACCAATCCGTGGCTATCAAAATCCGATCCGATCCGATCCGTGGAGGACCGGATCGGATCGGATTAATCCATTCAATCCATTCACTCTAATGTTAAAAGAAAAATATCGAACATGTTGATAAAAAAATTACATTTTGACCCCTTAAATTTTTTTCCTTATTTTAAATTCAGACATCTTAATTTATATTTAGACCCCTTATATTTATTTTATTTATATTTAATGTCAATGGATCGGATTGGATTGAATCCACGGATTGAGGATGAAATCCACCACCGATCTATTGCTAACGGATTAAAAAAAATTTCATCCGTCACCAATCCGTTTACCTTCAGATCAGATAAAAATCCGCGGATCGGATTGGATTGGATCGGATTTACGGATCGACGGATTTTTTGTGCACCCCTAGCTACAAATAAATTTTTTACCAAGGACACCAAACTATCCTGGAAGACCTAAAGAAAATTGCGGCATCATCTAGGATCTCACATCGAGTCTAGGTTATGAAGCACTGGACAAGTAAGGTAAGACTGAGAATAACTGTTATGCATGAACCAGGTATTTACTGTAAAAGCTGTCACCAAAAAAGACACCACAAGTAACATTCAAGCTGTAGAGTGCTTAAGAGACCAGATAACAGTATTCAACCATGACAGCAAAAACACTACCTGTTGATGTTGTGGAAGAGACTGGATAGTGTCTACTACTGCCGACTTGAATGCTTTTGAACAAGCAAGCACCATATGATCAAACCTTACCTGCAATGAGTTCAACAAAATGCTGAGATGATACAGTACAAAAAGAATGCAGAAAAACTGACATCAATGCATGGAAAAATTTCTTTCAAATGAAAATTCCAATATCCATAGCTTTTTGATTGTATCATTTTCCCTAAATATTATCCACCTCTTCCGATTGTTCATTCATAGCATTAGATTGGACAATTGAAAACGCCTATTGATCTTATTATCTTGCAGATGGCTAAATCCCAAAGCAGTCTTATATATAATATGGCTAGTGGGCCCCATCACAACTTGTCACTTTTCTTATAATAAAGAATAGTAGTAGGGAGAGCATCATTTAGTCCAATAGTATAGGATTGGCTCCAATGGAAACGAACCTTAATCATAATTCATTCCCAATAGAAAAAGGAAGAAGGGAGGGGGAAGAAGCCACAATAACTCTCTCTCTCTCTCTCTCTAAAACAAAATAAAGTCGTGTAAAGAAACCTCAGCCTATATCAGTCACATTGGCCAATATATGTGATATGGGCCTGTTAGATTATATGTCTCAATCCAGTGGATGATGTAATAAATTGATTTATTTCATTATTTATCAATATAATCATGCTTTACTTTCATGAGATGAATGGTGTTTTATTACTTTCTTGTACATAACCAATACGAATGACATGATGGTTCATGAGATGAACCTAGGCCACAAGTATATTAGATGTGACACGTGTGTGGATGAGATCCACATATAGGAGACATGTCACAAATCCTATACGTATATTGATTCACAACTAGTGATGAGATTGGGCATCTCATCTTATAAGGTTGCAGCACTTTGATCACTATGAGATAGCGTGATTTGTCTCGATCATCAGAATGTAAGATTTTGGATCATGGTGCTGGTACATTGGATGTATTGAAGGACCATGAGAAGCACCTTATGAAACATATACTTTAAGGTCTGCTCTCATAATTCCCTAACAATAGGCTCTCAATCCTGAGACATTAATGAACTCAAGTTTCTGTCTATTCATTTGCTTTGAGTCACCAATGAGTAAGGCCAACTGTAAGTCAACACCTCGGGGTTTTGGATTCGTGGTAATAGGACTGTGGGAACATTCAATTGTCAAGATGGAATCTATCTACATCATGGATATAAATATCGGTCGCTACGCTACATCGGTCGTGGCGGCCGTTACCGCCACGATACAGGAAGTTGGCGGCTGCTATGCATGTGTAGCGGCTGCTACGTTTCGGGTGGGGGCTATTTAACCCCCCAGCCGGCCCTAGCTCTTCCTTTCACCCTTTTTTTTCATCATTCTTACCTCCTTCACTGTCGTAAAAGCCTCCCAACTCCAAAGGTTTCAACTCATTTTCAAGATTTTACTACAAGACTGTACAAGTAAGTGAAGTAACATCAAATTTGAAGGAATCAAACACAAACAACTACAAGATCCAAGCTTCCATTCCATCTAGGTATGTTTTTCTTTTGGATTTTTTTTCTAATCTTTTGAGATCATCTATAATCTATTCATCTCTTTCTAAGAGTCTTAAGTACTATAAAATGCTTCCTTGTCTTGTAATATGATGAGAGCCATGTTTCCCTTTCATCGTGCATACATATTTCTTTTTTTTTTTTTTTTTTTTGCTATTTTTTATTTTCAGATTTATTTATTTATTTTTAAAAAAAGGTGAATACTCATGGACAACCCATGAAACCACTTGGAAATTGCTTGCAAATGATAGATCTATGTTTCTCATAGATCAATCCATCACATTTTGAATGTTTATTAATTTTTCTCTATTTTTTATTTTCGGATCTATTTATTTTTTGAAAAAAAAAAATGTGAATACTCATGGACAACCCATGAAACCACTTGGAAATTGCTTGTAAATGGTAGATCTATGTTTCCCATAGATCAATCCATCATATTTTGAATGTTTATTGATTTTTTGCTATTTTTTATTTTCGGATTTATTTATTTTTTGAAAAAACAAATGTGAATACTCATGGATAACCGATGAAACCACTTGGAAATTGCTTGTAAATGATAGATCTATGTTTCCCATAGATCAATCCATCACATTTTGAATGTTTATTGATTTTTCTCTATTTTTTATTTTCGGATTTATTTATTTTTTGAAAAAAAAATGTGATTACTCATGGACAACCCATGAAACCACTTGGAAATTGCTTGTAAATGATAGATCTATGTTTCCCATAGATCAATCCATCACATGTTGAATGTTTATTGATTTTTCTCTATTTTATTTTTGGATTTATTTATTTTTTGAAAAAAAAAAAGTGAATACTCATTGACAACCGATGAAACCACTTGGAAATTGCTTGTAAATGATAGATCTATGTTTCCCATAGATCAATCCATCACATTTTGAATGTTTATTGATTTTTCTCTATCTTTTATTTTTGAATTTATTTATTTTTGAAAAAATAATAATTTTTAATATTTGAATACTAATCAAATGTCTTGAAAATGGTTCCTAGATTTGATATTTATGTTTTACACAGATCATTCCAACATATATTGCCTGTTTTTTTTACTTGTTTAATTATTTAATTTCGGATTTTTGTTTTTTTTGGGAAAAAAAAATATTTTTAATAATGGAATGCCAATCAAATGTATTGAAAAATCCTCCTAAATGTTATATCTATGTTTGGCATAGATCAATCCAACATATCCTTGTCTTTTCCTAATTCTATTTTATTTTCTTATTTTTGGATTTTTTAAATTTTAGAAAAAAAATATATACTTTAAGCAATAAAATACCAATTAAATGTCAAGAGAATGATTCCTACGCGTTCGATATATGTTTCCTCTACATGTTTCTTCATTTTTTTAATTTTTAACATACTACTTGTTTATATTTATAGCCAGCCAGGTATTCAGTTTATCTGTCTCTGCCAATTGATAAGTTAAAATGCATCGTGATATTGATCCCACATGGAGCTTTGGTCAGGCAGTTGAGAATAATAGGTTGAAAATCAAATGCAAGTTTTGTGGGAAAGTGACCAATGGGGGGCATTACAAGATTCAAGCACCACTTGGGCTACATATTTGACAATGTTGCTGGCTGTACCGAAGTACCAAGGGAAGTCATGGAACAAATGAAAGCTTTGGTTGGCCAAAATAAAGCTTGAAAAGTAAAGATAAAAGAAAAGAGGCGACAAGATGTTGATGCTGCCCGTTATGATGTATTTGGTGATGAATACTTTGATGAGGAGGAAGATGCACAGATGGAGGTTGCACGCCGAGAGTCTTTGATGAGTCAACAAGAAGAACATAAACGTCGTGCATTTGCTGAAAGCAAATATTATGATGCAGGGGGCTCATCTACTATTGTGCCAAGCAGGGGTAAGGGAATAGCGGGGTCCATGCGTAGAGCATTTAGCACCCGGGAACGGGATGTTGATGTAGAAATTATCTCTACGAGAAGAGCAGTTCCTCCCCCTGTTGATCCTCTTAGTACATAGAAAAGAGGGAGATAAACAGCCAAAAATATCTAGTGTTATGAAAGGGGTAATGAACGCAACAAGAGATAGATTGGCCAAAGCTACGACAAAATGGCTAATTCACAAGAACATACCACCTACAGCAGTAGATTCCCCATATTTCCAGAATATTCTTGATGTTGCCGCCGAAGCTGGGCGGGATATACAGGCGCCCTCCATATTGTAGAAGATAACAAGCCTTAAGAAGGCCCAGCTCATCAAGGCCCATGTAAAAATCCCACACGTGGGATATGGTTTAGATTTACATCTAATGTGTATAGTTCTTTTCCTTCTTTCCTTGTATAGTCTAGGATATATTCTCTCATTGATTAGCTGATTTATCTCTTTATGTTTTCCTTGTATAGACTAGGATTGATTAGGATTGATTCTTTCCATTCTTTCATTTATTCTAATTTGTAATCTTAACATACTTAGTGACTTGATTAAGGAAACAATTGATTATAAAACAGAACAGTTGATGATCCATTGATCATTGAGTTTTCTCGCCAATATTGTCTTCTTCTTCTTCCTCTCATCTCATTACAGACTCTATCACATATATGATGCGGGCACTAAATATCTTGAAGAAGAATATATAAAAATAAAGGCTTGGGTGGAAAAGTTCAGGCCCATGTGGCAACAGAATGGTGTTATCATCACGTGTGACGGGTGGACCAGCGGCACCCAAACACAATTAATAAACTTTTTGGTGTATTCAATCGCTGGGACCGTCTTTGTGAAGTCCATTGATGCAACTGAACATAGACGGACAACCACATATATATACCCTCTTATGGATAAAGTTGTAGAAAGTGTGGGAGAGGAGTATATTTTACAGATTGTTACAGATAATGGCACCAATTTCAAGGCAGCAGGTTTGAAATTAATGGACAAGAGGCCCCATTTATTCTGGACCCCATGTGCAGCACACTACATAGATCTCATATTGGAAGAGATTGAAGGAGACAAAAGTGGCTTCATTGATCAAGGAGGAATTACAAGATTTATATATGATCATTCATGGGTGTTAAGCTTGATGAAAAGATACATAAATAACCATGCCTCGCTGCGTCCAGGATTAACTAGGTTTGCAACCCATTTTCTGGCTATAGAAAGCCTTGTAAGGTTTAGAACGGAGCTCATTCAGATGTTTGCATCAGAAGAATGGCTTCATTTGAAATGGGGCAATGCAACTAGTGGTCTGGAGTTTGAAGTCCCGAACCTGATAAAGGACAATAAATATTGGAAGAAAGTGAGGAAGGTATTAAAGGTTTTTGAGCCTTTAGTTAAAGTGTTGCCGCTTGTAGATGGTGATGACAAGTCGACAATGGGCTTTATATATGAAGCAATGGATCGGGCAAAGCAATCCATTATGGAAAATGTTAGATATCACGAGAAATATATAAAGATTATTGATGCCCGTTGGAACGATCAATTGCACCATCCATTGCATTCTGCAGGTAATTAATATATATCTTTAAATTTGATACTCTTTTGTTTTCCTAACTAATGTATTTATTATCTTGTTGCTCACACTACATTCTACATATTTATAATGTAGGTTATTTTTTTAATCCCGAATTCTATTACCGCAATGTCGAACTAAACACCGAAGCAATAGATACGGACTTGCGGGTAGGATTACGAGAGGTATTGAAGAGATTGTTAAATGAAGATGATCAAATTGATGCCATACAAGAGGTGAGTGGGTGGTTACTTAAGAGAATTTAATTATGCTGCCAAGTGCTAATTGTCATGCATGCTGTAGGGGTTTACTGACTTATATTTAATTTTCACATTGTAGATATCTATGTATACACAAAGGAGAGGAACCTTTGCTGACCCTCTTGTGATACGATCGATTGGAAGGATGCCACCTGGTATGACTATGAACAAAAGACCCCACCCAATAGTCTCGAATCTTGATTTATTTATCTTAATTGATTAGAAGAACTTGAGGGTTATGAATATCTAATTTTCTTTATTTATTTTTTGCATTTCAGCTGATTTGTGGATGAATTTTGGAGAGAGTGCTCCACATCTAAGGAGCGCAGCTGTTCACATCTTTAGTCAAACTACTACATCTTCCAACTGTGAAAGAAATTGGAGCACTTTCTCTTTGATCCACACGAAGGCCAGGAATCGGCTTACCATGCAAAAACTCAACAAGCTTGTAAATTGTCATTACAATCTGAAGTTGAGAAACAGGATTAGGGAGAGAAGGGCAAGGGATGATCCTGCTTATTATCCTATTAATTTAGATAACATATTCAGAGAGGACGATCCCTTACTCCCATGGCTAGCCGAGATAGAGGATCCATTGCTAGATTCAGATCCGGGGTTTCAGGAAACGGTTCAAGAGTTGATAGATGAGGATATGGGCGAGGCACCTGCAAAAGGTCAGCCACCTCAAGGAGAAGGTACAAGGTCCAGTAGGACTAGGAGGAGTGGGAAAGAACATGCTTCTGAGAAAGCTTAGTTCCACCACCGTCTCTTCGAGTAGCCATGGTGGAGGAGATGGAGGAGACAGTGGAACAGGTGGTACTAGTGAATACTATCAATATGATCAAGACGATGTCGTTCCTGTAGAGGAAGTATAAGAGTTACTCCATCTGGAAGATTTACTCAAGCCGTGGTTATCAACAGCGCCGAAGAGATTCACCAGCTGGGGTTGGAGGTAGTAATGAGCAAGGAAATATGGGTGGAGATGTT
The DNA here is from genome assembly GCA_003546025.1 of Camphora micrantha. NCBI lineage: Eukaryota > Viridiplantae > Streptophyta > Magnoliopsida > Laurales > Lauraceae > Camphora > Camphora micrantha. The sequence continues at coordinate 20,838,270 of QPKB01000009.1, forward strand.
GGAGGACAACAAGCGGCATCATGGACTGATTCGTGGAACCCTAGTTACAGTGGACAAGGACCTTCACAATATTTTGACTATTTTCCATATGATCAAGTACAACAAGGAGAATAACAGTCTTCAGCTTCGGGGTCCTACTCATTTGGTGACTATGGTGAGACGCAATATGGTAGATATCCACCTCCACCTCCTCCAAGTTCCAATGATGCGGGTACGGCTGCCTTCTTTGGATTTGTGGATCCCAATGCTCATCAATATCAAATTCAACATGGTGCCAATAGAAATGATAACACTGATAGAGATGAGGATAACCATAGCCCCTTATATCTTGGTAGACATTCCTTTTGGTGGTGATTAAGGTATTCATATTTCCTTCACTAACTCTCTAGTCTCTACTCTTTGTCATTTACTCATTTCTAAATTAGTGTTGAATGTTGATCACTTCATAGTTCATTCACTAGATTGAATTTGAACCTTGAATGTTGAAGTATTGATATTTGATTGTTCAATGTTCACTAATGAGTAATGACCTAACTCTTAAGTCTTCTTAATTCTTATGCTTTTATTTCATGTTCTAATTGTTTCTTTTTTTTTTTTCTATGAGCTTTCCATTACTTTTTAAGTTAGCATGACTAAGAAACATAAATACATGTGAAAGAACTAATCATTACTATTATTTTCTATTTATACAGCGAATCAGCGATACAGGACCTCATATATTGAGGGCACCGCTACACCCCCTTTTCTTACTTACTTTTGCAAAAGAACCACATATTCTTTCATTTTATAATTTTCTGGATTTTCTGGATTTTTTTCAGATTTTTTATCGATTTTTTCAAATCGCACCGCTACGCCACTATGTATCCCACTACGCTACGTATCACCCGCTTCGTAGCGGTTTGGCGGCCCACCGCTACCGCTATGTTCATCCTTGATCTACATTATCCCCTTGTGCCAATTAATAGATTTATCATTAGTAAGTGTGCACCCATCTCAATTAAGAGTTAATTGGATGGTACTTGATGATCACTATAATTATTTGGGTCTCAAGGATAATAAGATATGGATCTAATTTGGTGAACAAGTCCAATTGATCCATGGATATAGATGGAGGGGCCTACTTGTGGTAATAGGGAAGTTTAAGGTCTTCTTTGTAATTTATTCCTAAGATTGGAGTGCAATTGCATTTACATAGTGGAGTTATTTTCAATTAATTGTGGGCCCGGATTGCACATGAGATGTGGGGTCGGGGTGTCACAGTTGGAGTCAACTTTCTATGGAATCCCTAGTGATCCCCACGCTAGCCCAATTATTAGATCATTACTAATTTTACACGAACTCAAAAGGAAAGGAATCAGAAAGTTAGTATTTCTACTTGAAGTGAGACTTCTAATAGTGGTAATAGACTGATAGTAAGCTACTAATTGTTATGGAAGTGAGACTTCTAATAATAATTAGAAAGAAGATAGTTACTAATTCTTATGGAAGTGAGACTTCTATTTTAATTAGTAGGAGGTTGCATAGGGCTATAAATAGGGGAACCAAACCCCTTGGACATCCACCTTGGAATTCAATCCTAATAGTGCAAGAGTTGCACTCCCTCCTTTCTCTTCTTCTTCTAGTTTCTTCTTCTAGTTTCCTTAGAGCTTCTAGTTGATTCTCTTGGAGATTCCACTATTCTTTTTGAGAAAAGAGATCTAAAACGGGTCATAGTGTAGAAGACAACAAGGTTTTGGAGATCCTTAATTCGCTACAAGAGTAGTTCTTGTTCAAGATAATTGTCTTCTTCTCTATTAGAGTACTACCAAGCTCCTAAGGTATAATCTACTTCCTTGTATGTTGTGGATTTATTTTGGTCGCATGGTGTTGCTATTTACTATCCTAGAGATAGTGTTTACTGATCTTGATCATGAGTTTGAGGTTCTTGAATCCTAGATTGGGTTTTGTAGCCTTATGGATACTTGATCCCTACGTCAAGTGGGTCAAAAGTTTTTAAAACCTATCCACGAGGCCCACCTACTACCAATAGGGCCAATACTGATAAAAGATAAAGGATATTGCAAAGGTTTGGACCTATAATTGGTAAGCATCAACTTATATTTTAAACCATGTATGCATGCCCTCCGCGTTCTAGAACAACTCAAACTTAGTTTCTTTTTTCTCTTTTTTATCATCTTTACATAATGATGTTGATGCATCACAACAGAGGAATCATATATATCTTCAAAAAAGAAAAACTCCAAAGGATTATATCAATAGCTAGCTACTATTTTAGTAACAAAAGATAATAAATGTAAGGATGCATCGATTTTTCTTTTAAGGATTCCATTTTTCCCCCCTCATAAATGACATGCAGTACCATTACCAGACTTTGTGCTAACAATGTGCTATAGCAATTATGCCTGTTTTTCTAGTTGCATATTCAATGCAAATCATGTTAATGGAACTGAATTTACAATCATATATGAAAAAGTTAATGTGAAATAGTATTTATACAAAAGAAAAGCTGATGCCCTTGATCATGAAGGACTTAACTGTGCAAACAAGAGGATTCTGCACTCCACTGATTTTTGTTTCCATGGGAGAGGAATCTTACATTCCTACCCATGCCATAGGAAATCAAAATCCTGTCTATCAAGAAATCAGTACATTTCCCCCCTTTTCTAAAGGAAATGTGTTGCACCAAACAATAAAACAATGGGCAGCATGAAAAATCAGAACAATTTTTCTTTTATTAAGAAATCCTCTTATCGCATGGACACACTATATGTAAACGAAACAAAACAACAGTCCTTTGGAGGGGGAAGGGTTCAAGAGATTGTGATGCTCAAAGTTATAGCCTATGGTGTGGCATCAACAGAGAAATCACTTACAATGTTCATTTCTTGTTTTGTTTGGATTTTTTTGGCAAGAACAAATGTCTCAGTAGGTAATGTTTTCTCTGGTGAGGAAAAACCTAGCGTTCCAATGGTATCCGTCATCTCTGCCTCTAGCATCTCGATAGCACTCCTGAAACAAAACAAGAAGTGATCCAAGTGGAGTTTCTCTTTCATGCTAGTGCAATGCAAGATTTAGAAGCATAAAAGAAGTAGAAGAGAAAAACCAGAACCAAGGATAAAAAACCGCAGGTGTTTATGCATAAGAAAACTCAATGCATGTAGTGATTGAAGTTTATAACAGGTTTTTTTTTTTTTTTTTATGATAATCGAGTTTTTTAACTTGGAAACGTAAGTGCAAAAATCAGCAACAATATATCAACCAAGAGAGAAATGAGTCTGTGAAACATGTAAAATTCCCTTGCACATCCATGGAAGCATTTTTTTTATTGTCTGGATCACTCTTGCAAATTTTTTCTTGACTATTTCCCTTGTTGGAAATTGTGCACAGATTTTCACTATTTGAGCTTTTTTCCCCTCTTAATACATATGATAAATTTTCTCTCAAAAAGTAATTATAAAACTTAAAAGGTAGCAAAGTTTCTAAAGATAGAAAATAGATGCAATTCAATGTAAATGGCTTTGGATAGGTCTGATGAACTAATAACACTGTTGTTTTAATCCACCCTTCTTTTTCACTATGAGATCTTTCCCTTGTTATACTTGTTTATACCTGGCATCCCATAAGGGAGGCATGATTGCATGTGATGTTATGAAAGGTTGTTTATCCACTGAGTTTTCTTATAACTTATCCTAATACATGGAACATTTTTCTAGATAACGAGGTAGAGCCTGAACCTGTTGGTGATGTGTATGTGGACAAACCACAAGGGGAAAAAGAATGGAGTGTCAATGACATTATCTAGGCAGCTAATTTAGACAGTCGAAAACATTTATTTGGTTTAGTAGTTTTGGATTGGAATGAGACCATTGAATTGGTCAAAGTTTATTATTCTTTTATTTAGTTAGTTGGATAGTTTAATTTTGTTATATAGTTCTAGATTCAATCAATAAATTAGGATTTGTTAATACCTTGTTCTCTGTTGATTGATGTTTAAAATATATAGTTTGTTGCAACTAATTTGACCAATTCTCACATTGTGGAAATTACCTATGAACTTCAGATTTCTAGGAAATCCTGGGTTCAGGTAACGACATACTGTAGGTGTATCATAGCAAGCAACTCTTTACTAGATCACCATGCCATTGTTCCCACATATGATAATAGGGATGATGTGCTGGCACAACTGATGTGGGTCATGACAATTCCCATGATGCGCTCGTTTATACACAGCAAAATCACGTGTTTTAACAAACAACATGAGTTTTGTGTTAGTAAGGCACCTCCCACTAGGGGAAGCTGCTGGGTTGCTCATCGCTTCATGGGTTTTGCATTGCCAAAATTGATTATATCCCACCTAAAACTAAAGGAAAAAAACTAAAGGTTTTACATAATGTGACTTTATGCATTAGTAGCCAGCACTCACCTGCACACACTTAGGGCTTTTCTCATATCTCCGGATGCAGCAGCGACTTTCTGGTATAAATGCCACCCCATTAGAGTTTCTTCCACATAAACTAAAATATCATGTTCAAAATGCCATAACTTCGTCGATATACATGGGTTTCATAAAATGGTATCAGGTTAATGTACTAATGTTAGTCCAAATGTATGGTGTCTACAACATCCATGCAAGAAACATACAAAATTACAAAAAAAACTGTCTCCAAAGATGACTAGTATATTCAAATAAAAAAATTAAAAAAAGATCTATTACTATTATTATTATTTTTTTCTTTGAAAACATAAAAACAAGATTTATTACACAATCCGAACAGAAAAAAAATGAAACAAAATTTAGAAACTCACTCTTTTTTTGCATAGAACTCATAAATTTAATAGTATGATGGGAAGACTTCACAAGAACCCGTAAAAATTAGTATCTTATGATTTTGCCTTGCATATTAGTTACAGATGATAGGTGGACCATGGATAACACATCGAAGCAATGATAGAGCATCCGTTTTATCTCTAACACTTTTAGGGGCAACTATGCCATTAATCACAATGATGGAATGATATTATCCATCCTACATATGTCCCTTTTTCCTAGCCATCCATTTTCAGTGCCATATATGAAATGGTTACAGATAGATTATCCAGAGCACAAAACCGGAAGCATACAAGAGAGAGAGTTTGCAAGAGAATATCTTATCATTGTATTGATGATGGTTACATATATAACACTGTAGCCTAAATTAGTGGATCTGATTACAAGATTACAGGCATAGTTAAGGAAACTAATATCTATCTAATATCTAGTGACAACTCATACAATGTTGACTTGTGGGCTGACCCAATACATGGGTTGTGGGCTGACCCATTGGTCGAGCTGACCTGTTGCTAACCTGCTTCTTTACACCCCCTCTCAAGCTTTGGATGGGAGAAAGTGACCATCGAGAGCTTGGGAACTAGCTGCGAAAAACGAGATGTGGAGTGGCTTTTGGTGAAAAAAGTCTACTATTTGGGCAGCTGAGGAAATCTGAAAGAGCTTTATAGTACCACTCCGAACATGTTGACGAATGAAATGACAGTCAACTTCAAGATGTTTGGACCGTTCATGAAAGACATCAATTGTTGCCAGTTTCCGTGCACTTTCACTGTCCGTAAAGAGGGGTAGATTTTGGAACTAGAACTCCTAAATCACGAAATAACCAGCAAAGCAAAATAATTTCAGTAGTAGTGTGAGATACAGCACGATATTCAGCTTCAGTGGACGACCGTGAGACAACTTCCTATTTCTTGCTCTTCCAAGAGATGAGAGAGGAGCCAAGAAAGATGGAGAAGCCTATGGTAGAGCGCCGATCATTAACATCTCCTGCCCAGTCGGAATCAGAATAGCCAAGTAGAGTAAGATTCTGGAGGAAAGAAGGAGGGCGCGGTTGGAACTTCCTTGTAAGTATCTCAGTATGCATAGTACAGCAGCCCAGTGAATATGAGTGGGTCGCACAACAAATTGGCTTACCACATGTACCGCATAGGTGATATCTGGTCTGGTAATGGTCAGATAAACCAAGTTGCCAACCACCTCATGATAACGAGTTGATAAAAAAGTAGATCTCCATCAGTAGTTTGAAGCTTCAGATTATGTTCAATCGGAGTAGAGACAGGCCTAAGATCTGTGAGTCCAGCTCGTTAGAGAACTTCATTGCAGTATTTCGTTTGTGACAAAAGATATCTTGTGGGAGAGTAGGCAACCTCAATGCCCTGAAAGCACCGCAAATGACCCAAATCTTTCATCTCAAATTGTCGATGAAGAAAAAGCTTTAAGGATAGAACACCAGAAGCATCATTGCCAGTGATAATCATATCATTGACAAAGAGTAACAAGAAAACACAGCCAAATCGCGAATAGCGAGTGAAGAAAGCGGAGTCATGAGCACTCTGAGAAAAAGCAATGCTGATAATGCTGGTGCTAAACTGTTCAAACCAAGCACGAGGGGCTTGTTTGAGTCCATATAAAGCACGTTTGAGACGACACACATAATGAGGAGGTCTCACGACGCCTGGAGGAGGATGCATATAGATTTCTTCCTGAAGGAATCCATTCAAAAACGCATTCTCAAATTGATAGAGTGGCCAATGTCTAACAGCGGCAACAGAGATAAAAGTACAGACAGTTCTCATCTTAGCAACTGGAGCAAAGGTCTCCTCATAATCTACCCCATATTCTTGTTGTAGCCTTTGGCAACCAAAAGCAAGGATGAAAATAGCAGCTATGCCCGCCGCCAAAACGCTACGTAGCGTAGCGGTGCGATTTGGAAAAATCGTCAAAAAAATATGAAAAAATTCTAGAAAATCTAGAATATTGGAAAATGAGAAAAAAATGTAATTTTTTTTTTTTTTTTGCAAAAGTAACTAAGGTAAGGGGGTGTAGCGGTCCCCTCACTGTACAAGGTCCTGAATCGCTGTATAAATAGAAAATAATAGTAATGATCATTTTTTTCACATGTGTTCATGTTGCTTAGTTATGCTAATTTAGAAACCAATGAAAGACTTATAAAAGAAAAAACTATGTGATGAAGTCAAGACTTAAGAGTACCTAGAGAAAAAAATAGATCTACTAAAGGGGGTGTCTAATAGGATGTACTTAGAGAAGAATCATTGAGAAGAACTCTTTGTATCGACTGTAATTCGACAAGATCATGTGCTTTTTGGTGTTCTTTTAAACATAAAAGAGTAGAAGAGTTGTGTAGAAATGTTATTTGGAGAGAAGAAGAAAAAAAAATAAGTCTTATTATGCATTTTAAAAAAATTTGAAAAGTAGGAATTTTTGTCACCTCGTAACGGCCCCGTAGCGGTCCCGTAGCGGCTCCGTAACGGCCCCGTAGCGGACGTAGCAGCCGCTACGGGTGCGATGGCCGATAAATCGACCGTAGCGTAGCGGTGGCAGCCGCTACGGTCAATATAACGGCCGCTACGTAGCGCTATTTTCATCCATGACCAAGAGAGCCTTGTAACGATCAACAGATCCATCAGATTTGGTCTTGATCTTAAATATCCATTTGCAGCCGATAGCCCGTTTCCCGAAAGGAAGAGGAACAAGATCCCATGTTTGAGTTTTTTGCAGAGTTGCAAGTTCTTCTGCGATGGCAGACCTCCAGTTCGGATGAGCAATGGCCTCTTTATAGGATTGTGGTTCTGCCAAGGTATGAATTGCTGCAAGGAAGGACTTATATGATGGAAAAAAAATGATCAGTACAAACAAAGCCAAATCAAGAGGGAGGGATTCTGGTGCACACCGGATACCTTCGAGTTTGAGGAGGATCCTGCACATCTGGAGCAGAGGAGATAGGCCCAGGGTCAGGAGTAGGAGGTGGTGCTGCAGAGTCCGAATGAGCAAATGGAGTTTTGGGCCGACGATGATAGACCTGCAAGGGTGGAGGAGAAGGTGTATCAGAGGGAAACAGGTCTAGAAAGGGATCAAGAGGGTAAACCGTAGGTTGCTCAGGAGAAGGGGATGGAGTAGGTAGTGTGTAGAAAGGTATATGTTCCAAGAAGCTGACATTACGAGAGACCTGTAACTTATTGGTTTTAGGGTCATAGCATCGATAGCCTTTTTATTCGATGCCATACCCTAAAGAATACACAGACAGTGGACTTAGGGGAAAGTTTGGTTCTCTCATTGTCATGCAACAGAACAAAACAGGTGCAGCCAAATACCTTGAGATGGGACAAGTCAGGTTTACAAGAGAACAATTTTTCATATGAAGATGTGCCAGATAATACAGAGGATGATGTTCTGTTAATCAGATAGATTGCAATCAGGACTGCTTCCCCCCAGAATTGTAGAGGAACATGTGAGGAATAAATCAAGGATCTAGTAGTCTCTAGGATATGTCTGTGTTTTCGTTCTGCTGCTCCATTTTGTTGTGGTGTGGTAGGACAAGATAATTGAGCTAGAGTCCCTTGACTGGTCAGGTAAGAGCGAAATTTGTGGGACATGTATTCTCCCCCTGAGTAAGACCTGAATATTTTAATCCTTGTGTCGAATTGAGTGGAAACCATGGTGGAGAAAGCAGTGTAGATAGTATATAATTCAGAACGATTTTTTCATCAAATACAACCATGTATATCTAGTGAAATCATCAATAAACAACACATAATAAATGGAACCGCCTTTCGTTGGCTGAGAGGCCGATCCCCAGACATCAGAATGCACTAAAGCAAAAGGAGCAATAGAAAGAGAAGTGCTTTTATTATAAGGGAATGCATGTTGTTTACCAAATTGGCACCCAAAACAGGTAGAAATGTCTGATACTAAAAATGTTTCCAAACACACCACTAGAAAATAAAAACTTCATTTTATTTAAAGATAAATGGCCTAAACGAGAGTGCCAAAGAGCAAAGGGTGATGTAGATGAAACAAGGGCGGCACGGGATATGCTAGATGATGGAAGCTGCAGCGAGCGGAGATAGTAAAGTCCTCTTGACTTAAGGCCGGTCCCAATCTGTCTCCCCGTGCACAGATCCTACACAAAACAGCCAGTAGAAGAAAATGAGACAAGAAATCCAGAAGAAGTCAATTCACTAACAGAGATCAAGTTGATAGACAGGTGAGGAACACACAAAACATTAGTAAGAGAGAGCAACTTATTTGAAATGGAGCCAATAAGGGAGACTGGTAGAGGAGTGGCATCAGCTGTATGGATAGTGAGAGAGCTAGCAGGAGTATAACAATTATGAAGTTTGGAAACATCATTTGTCATATGATAGGATGAACCATAATAAAAAAAAAATCCATGTAGTATCATGAGTACCTGAAGGACCAGAAATGGTCATGGCAGAACTAGAGGCTGAGGGGGTAGTGGCCATCTAAGAAGCAAAACTAGTGGAGGAAGTCAGAAACAACTGTTGCATGCGTTCATCAACCATAGCCTAAATCTGAGATGCAAGATCTATTTGTGGAGGGACAAAGCTATCATCTTCAGTAACATTGGCCGCATAGGGTCGCTATGGATAAGATTGCATGGGACCACGATTGGGCTGTTGACCAGAGTGTTTGGTCTTATTGTTCGGCCTTGGAGGTCAAGTTGGGCAGTCCTGTTTCCAGTGTCCTTTCTTCTTACAATAATTGCAGAAGTCATTGGTACCAAATGGAAAGGAGCGATCATGTTGTAGGGTACTAACATTTGCCGAAAGGACATGTGTGAGCTCCATATGTTTCTTCCTTGTAAGAGAAAGTTGAGTTTGTTCTTCCGCCAGAAGTTCCGAGAATACCGTATCAACGAAAGGCAGTGGTGACCGACGAAATAATTGACCACGAACATGTTCAAAATCAGGGCGGAGGGCCATAAGAAATTGAACCAGGCGAGTCTACTGCCTATAGACTTCAAAAGTATGAGCATCATCAGTTGTTTTAAAAGTGGGTTCCATTAGAGCCACTTGATCCCATAAGGCAGTCATTTTGATGAAGAAATCATGAATGGAGTCATTTCCTTGGTCAGCATTTTTAATGTCTCATTCTAACTGATACCGTCGAGTAGCATTAGATTGAGTATATAATCGTGCTAAATAATCCCAAGCGTCCTTAGGATAATTGAATTTAGCCAATTGATTTCCAATAGATGGATTGACTGAATTGGCAATCCAAGAATTTAATTTCCCAACGAAAGCTTCCCATTCTTCAAACTTAGCATCCTTACTATCTGGTGTAGGGATCTGCTGAGCAACATATTTCCACAGTTTTTGACCTTTTAGGAAATTTTGCATTAGGTGGGACCAATAGGGATAATTGGTGCCATCAAGTTGGACAGTAATACCCGATACAGTCCGATCAGAAGACATTTAGAACAAACCAAAATGATCATAGACTGTTTAGAATTAAGTTAGATCTGAAATCCAACCACAAAAATAGTACCCAGATCTGAAATCCCAGTAAATGAGGTCCAGCTGACCTTGGATTGAAGCAAAGATCACAGAACTTAATTTGAGATGAGAAGTAGTGAGAATGCTTCAAGTAGAATGACTGTTTTCAATTAAGAAGAAAATCAGAAAAAAAAAAAAAAAAAGTGCCTAGGCATCCAAAAATTTTGTGCAGAATGACCATATCTTCTCACAGAGTGATTTATGCACTAATCAGTATTCCAGGTTATCATCCAGATGGATTTTCTACCCTATTGGAAGAAGAATCAGTCTAATCCAATGGGTGGATGTGATTCTGATGAGAAAAAGGAAAAACTGTCGATCCAAAAACATAGGTAAATCACTGACCTGATGAAGCTGATAAATCTTGAAAAAATGATTAAAAAAACAAGGATAAATGGGCGACCATGGTGGTACTGCTTGCTGGTGTGATCACTTATCTGAGATGGGGCCCACTGCTGATCAGATTGACAGAACAGTCACAGCCGAACAGGACTGTTTCGAAATTCCTCTTATGCTTGAATGGATAGAGTATCGGGGCTCTGATACCATGATAGATTTTATCCAAAACAAAACCAGAAGCATACAAGAGAGAGAGTTTGCAAGAGAATATTTATCATTGTATTATGATGGTTACATATATAACACTGTAGCCTAAATTAGTGGATCTGATTAAGATCTGATTACAAGATTACGGGCATAGTTAAGGAAACTAATATCTATCTAATATCTAGTGACAACTCATAAAATGATGACTTGTGGGCTGACCCAATACATGGGTTGTGGGCTGACCCATTGGTCGAGCTGACCTGCTTCTTTACGGTTACAACAGTAGCCGATGCTAGTCTCAATCAAAAGGGGCAAAAGTACCATGTTTATGCAGCTATTGGTTAAAGAGCATCTTCCATGGCTCAGGTGGTGACCACTTTCTAGTAACAATGGGCAACGGGATGCACTGTGGTAACTAAAACAGAAGCATTCACCAGCTACATTACAATGCCTCCCACATTCATAGGAGGAGCCGGAGCCGAATATTTTATTTACCTTGAGCGACATTCTTCAATAATTTATGATAATCCCTCTAAACAAGCACAATCTTGCCATCAAAAGACTGCTCCGTTGCTAAGCTTATCCAGGAGATGTCTTTTTTAGTTGCATTCATTCGTTTTGGAAAAGACACAAGTTCTTGTTTAGGTAAGGGAAATAGGATTGTCCAAAAGAAGAATAGGCAATCTAAACTGCAATCCATAAATGGATGTTTCAGATTGTTCTCTTTTTCTAATCAATAACTGTTCAAATTGATTTCTTAGACGTATCATTCTATTAACAATCATGTGTGTTCATTTTTGACATTTGATCAGATGGATGTGCGCACTACCAAAAAATTGAAGTGGTTTTTGCTTTAGTTGACCTATGAACACTGGGACAGAGGAAACAAACGGTCTTTATTAAGATTGAATGCATTGCACACAAAATCAAAATGCAACTCCTTCCAAAAGCAAATCAATTACAAGGAAAACGTATGGTAAAATCTGTTCCTTGTATACAGGTGAAAGAAGTGTGAATTTTAAGAAGGCAAGTAAAATCTGCACTGTTTGGTGCAGTTGATGTGAAACACAGACCGTTAATTTGAACAAATTCTTGTGATTTGCAAATGTCAAAATAGCACTCAAGTCAAAAGAGATATTCAGTGTTGATTCCAAGTCGTCTTCATATAGTGATCTCAGAATAATTTTTGTGCAGTTTGGGTTAATAAGATGCTTACAGAACAGCAATGTGCCATGGTCAGCAAAATGTAGATTTTATCCGCTTGCATTAAAAACACTGGACCTATTTCCTCTATAGAATCATTTCAAAATACTGCTGTATAAAACATATCAACGATAGCTTTAAAAAGGTAGGATATGGCTCAGTGTATCCCCAGTTGTATCTAGCCATATCTTTTATGTATTTAGTATCATCTAATTGCTGGTACTCAAGGCTCATATAAGTATCCAGGCATCACAATTCAAACATAGTCAAGTGTTGTATGTGTAGAAGCACAAGCAAAGCAGGGCCTGCAGAAGGCCCATGACCAAGAGGCCCAAAGCTCAAACATGGACACACCCACGTATGGGATCTCTTAGATTTGGTCAAACAATATACAGTTGTATAACAGCAATCACAATTATATTATTTCCTTTCTTACTTGTATACACATGTAATTAGGAATTAATCATAAGCTGTAATTAACAATACTTTGTGTATAAGAGCAACAGTCGATCCTCTCTTTGGGATACGACAGATTTCACAATTTCTCTCTCTTTTGATCTTCTTCTTCTTTCAATACAAGGATCTGTTGATCCTTACAGTATGTGTAGCCCAAATAAAGTGAAAGAAAGGTTGCAACCATTAAGCAAGCTAAATTTGGATTAACAAGGAAACCGAGGTGAGAGGAACTTGTAAATAGATCCCGTGGTCATTGGACAGAAAGGACCTGCTTTTATAAAAAAAAGTCATGCTGCTATGCAAAGAGAGAATGCAACTGGAAGAAAACGTGAAACTGAACTTACTCTGGCGCATAATTCCAATGCTTGAGGTTGAAACACATCATATCCAAGAGCCTGGTGAAACAATATAAGAATTAGCAACAAAAACCTCTAAAACACTCTCTTTTAGACATTAGAGATTCAAGGATTGCATCAATTAGCTGTTTCCACATTGGCAATTCAAAGCGAGAGACTTAAGAACATTAAGAAAAAGAAACAAACTATGAGTGTTATCCATTACTAGGAGTGATCTGTTAATAAGGACCATCACCATATATGAAAGCCATTCAATTGAAGAAAACAAGTTTCTCAAGTATTGAAGTACAAGCACTGTGGATAAAAATGTCAGCAATGTTTGTGGATGGACATGAGCCATAAATGTCATAAATAAGAAAATCTGCCACCCGAGTCAATACTCCAGCATTGCAATTATATAGGACTTAGTGACTGCCGATGGAAATAAAGAGTTATATATCCAAAAGAGACATCTTTACTCCTGTTTCTCCATTTTTGTTGTCTAATGGAGTTCGTGCTTCACTAAGAAGCATGCTAACACTCATTCTTCATATTGATAAACATATGTTGATAATATCTTGATTGGACTCGTTATTTCCGTACGTGTGTGTGTATATATATATATATATATGTAAGTGTCTAAAATAATACGGACTTGTTTCAGTGGGAGCTGCTACGGAGTTCCTGATGAAGGGGAGGATTTGGAATGCCTGAAATAAGAGAGAGAGATGGGTTAGAGGCCCTGGCTGTGGTGAGCCGAAGGCACTCCGACGCCTAAGTTAGTACTGTTACTGAACAAAGGGTGAGTGAATGGAGAGGGAGAGAGGACTTAGGATTGCTTACCCTCACTTGCTCTGCCTTGTGTAAATTTATAGGTGTTGGTTTCCTCAGACTCTTCCTTAGTGGGAGTTGGTGGGAGTGTGGTCCATCGGACGATACTCTTTCTCCTTAGTGGAGATTGGTGTGGGTACTGTCTCATCAGTCCATACCTTGATCTCCTGCATGATTGTTGAGGTGATGGCCAGATCAGGTCCACGCTTTCTGTATCCGGCGCCCATCTTGTCTGTCAGAGTGCAGCCATGTCCTCATTAATTATTGATTGACATGATGCCCACCTCGGCTGTCCGAGCCGCTCGTGTCTACCTCACCTCGGCACTACCGCCGAGCTGCGCGGACGGATAGTGTTCACTTCGAGGCGAGCACTCCTCCAGGGGCTGAGATCGGGACGGGACTAGCCGGATCACTTGCTGGACCCTGTGCTTATGAAATATCCCCACACAATTGCCCCCCAAGCTCTGGGTCTCTGAGTTCGGCTTTGAGACCGAGAGCTTTAAGAGAGGAAATTTCAACTCGGTGCGGGCCTTTGGAGAATACAGATGCCTTATTTATGAGGTCTTTGTCTTGGGCAATTAATGAGGCGATTAAAACCACAGCCACTTTGTCTGCCAAGGAAAATTGATTAGTGCACCGCCATTCCGTCTGCCCAAGACAATTTAATGAGATCAGTAGGCGCGGCTCTTCGCTCCATGTGGGGAAACAACCATTGGTGACACGTGTCGCCGTTTGAAGGATCCTCTAATCAATTTCGGAGGGGCGCTTCATCCGATGGAGAGTGAACCGTCGCCGCCACGTGTCGTTGCCTGGTGGGGCTTCCAGCTTCTTCGAGGAGGCGCGTGGAGCGCTCAAGGCGACGCTCCATGTGCGCGTCCTCGAGATTCGAAAAGACCTTGCTTATTCTTATAAAAGGGGGCAGTACTCCTTCCTTTCTTCATTTTAGCACTTATTCAGAAGAGAGATTTTCGCAGAGTAAGAATCAGGAGAGGCGCTCTGTTTTTCGTCAACCACCCCTCGTCTCAGTTTGCTGTTTCAGTCTTCGTGAGTTTCCTTTCTTCGCCTCTTCTTCTTCTTTTTCTGTATTCCCGTCCTTTTAGGGTTTTCTATCTAGGGTTTTTGTTTTCTTCTTTGGGGAAATGGGGGCTTACAGACATTGGGTAGACACCCCTAAAGCCATGGCCAACTTCAAGGAGATGTACAGCATTCCGAAGGACGTTCTGTCTAGGTTAGATGACCCTGACGACATGTTCGACGGCTTCGCTTTTACGGATGGATGGATGTCGTTTCCTCTAGTTGTCGTAGTCGAGGGGGGGTCAGTTTCCTAGTCCACCCGCTCCTGAGAGCATGTTTGTCAGCGTGGCAACTCAGCCCGTGTCAGTTGATGCCCAACGGTTGCAAAATAATAATGGGAGCCGTAGAGCTTAATAAGATTTTAGGGATTGACCTCGGTGTTCATGACATCGAGGATGCATATGACTTGTGTAAATCTGTCGGGGACGGTACCTGCTTCTATCTCCGAGGGAGGCCAAGGAAGGAACAGTTCGTTACCGACCTAGAAGACTCCAGCCGACATGCCGGGGATGATCGCCTATTCGTCTCTGGTAATTGGGAGTGCGGGAAGGGCGAAACAGCGGTGGAGAGGCGGTATAGGATACCCCGGCATTACAAGATTCCTCCAAGTAAATGCCGAACTCCCTTGTACCAATTTTCCCTTTTTCCTTTCTTTTGCCGATCTGAGATTCTTCATGATTTGTTTGTGCAGAGATCGGGCAGAGGAGGAGTGAAGCCATAAACTCCGATTGGAGACCAAATAGCGACTGGCAGAGGGCGGTGCGTAACTACAAAGGCCACAACACACGCGTTGCCTGGTCGCTCCTCGGCTACGAACTGAGGTACAAAATATACATAAAAAGGAAAGCCAAGGACCGAGGGCACGCTCCCTGAGCTCAAGCGACGAAAAGCTTCAAGGGCCGAAGCTACCACTTCTCAAGCCGAGCCGGGGGCCGAGCTGCAACAGATAGTGGAAGCCTATACCTCCCCAAGCTCCGAAGAGGGAAGGATGCTGCCTCGCCACCCCCCGTTGGTGACGAAGAATTTGGGGAACAAGTTTTTTGGGGGGGAAGCTACTACCCCCAATCCCCTGTTATCAACAACCAACCGAGCCCCGCCGCTCAGGGCGCCATCGGGGCTCCTATACCAGCCGGTGCTCCGAGCCGAGAGCGCCCCACCGAGGTTCCAAAGGAAAAACCTCCTACAGAGAAGGGGTCTAGGCCTGAGAAGCCGAGCTCGTCAAGGCGGGAGCGCCCAGCCGTGGAGAAAGAGAAAGCCCCGGAAAAGAGGCCTAGGATCGAGGGCCCAGCTAAGAAGGCCCCTAGGCGAGGCACTAATCAGGCCCCGGCGGTGGGCTCGGCTCCTCCCCGGGAGGGGCCGGCTATTTGGAGGCCGTCCCTGTTGCTCGGGCCGGGGCGTCCAGTTATGGTGGACGACCGCCTCCACGGGAACCCCCTTGTTGCAGCCACGTTTGCAAACATCTGCGCTCTGTCGCAGGACGTAGAGAGGCTGCAACGTCAGGAGGACGCGGCGTTGCTAGTTGGCACCTTGCAATCAGCTTTCTCGGTAGGTCTTTCAAGACTCATTGATTATTTCTCCATTGGGCTTCTGTTCTTGATGTCTGGGTCTCTCTTTTCGCAGATCATTCAGCGGGCGAAGGTGACACTGGACAGAATCCAGCACCGAGACACCCAGGTCGAAAAGCTAGAAGCTGAGAGGAAGAAGCTCTCTGAAGCCCTGGAGGGCAACTGCAAAAGGTTAAAGGAGGAGGAGGAGGAAAACTTCGGCCTTGTGAAGGACCTTGAATCTACTATAAACGAGGTCTGCAAGGTAAAGGAGGAATGTCTCGCGCTGAAGGGAGCGGCCGAGGTCAAAGCGAAAAGGGCGATCCAACTTGAGGCCGAGTTGGCAGAGGCGAAGGCCGAGGTGGAGAGGAAGAACACCGAGCTTGAGGTCGTCCGTAAAGAGAAAGCTGCTATTGAAGCCACGACTCAAGCAGAGGCAGACGACGCTTATCGCGACGGGGTGGAGGAAGCCACTAAGGACTACGAGGCACAAGTCAAAGCCCTAGGTCCGTGTCTGTTCGAGTTTGGGTGCAGGGCTGTGCTGAAGAAGATGGGGTCTCTGAGGACCATCCCATATATCGAGACCTGCCCAAACTCGGGGCCCAGGCTGCGAAGAAGAGTCTGGTTCCTCCCCCCAGTCCTGCTGCTGCTGCTCTTCCTCCCCTGGAAGCCCCTTCCCAGGCCCCAGTAGCCGAGACTCCTTCCGATGATGCTCCCTCCAAGACCGTTTGAGCTTCCTCTTGTATTTATTTATTTTTATTTTTATTTTTTTGTATAATTGTACTAGTGACAAGAGGTTGTTTACTTTATACTTTCATCAATAAAAGATATTTTTGTATCTCTGTACACTGTAAAGGAAATTTTCTCATTAATAAAATCTTTTCCTTCGTTACACTCTTTTGAGAATTGTATGTATTTTTCCAATTTGATTCAAGTATGAACCCGGAAACATGCATTAAAAGCTCTGCTGGAGATGTCTGATCTTAGTAACTAGGAATGAATAACAAAAATGGCCGATTTTCTAATCAAACCATAATGTACAGCTGGTCCAACGATCGAGCCGGGGTAATGACAAAAATTGACATAAATGGGTCCTGTCGCCGTCCCTGAATAACGGTTAGCCTTTCAACCAAGCTTAGGAAGTGGCTGGTTATATAACCGGGCTTAGGGATGGCTGGTTCCGCAACCAAGCCGAAGTAGTTAGTTAAGTAACAGAGCTGAGATATGGCTGGTTCCGAAACCATGGCTGAACAGCAGCTGGTTCCATTAACCGAGCTGGGAGGTGGCTGGTTCCTTAACCATGCCCGAATAACAGCTGGTTCCGTTTAACCGAGCTAAGAAATGGCTGGTTCCTTAACCATGCCTGAACAGCAGCTAGTTCCGCTAACCGAGCTGAGAAATGGCTGGTTCTATAACCGAGCCAGAGTTAGCAGCTGGTTCTGTAACCGAGCTGAAGCATGGTTGGTTCTATAACCGAGCCCGAGCAGCTGGTTATGTAACCGGGCTGATGTATGGCTGGTTCTGTAACCGAGCTGATGTTATTGAGTCTTGTGATTGTGTGTTCCGAAAATGGAAAAACTTGACATTTGGAAAAAATCATCTTTTTATTGTCTGTAGTGAGTACAACTTCAAAAGTAATATTTCTTGAGATGCGTGGCATTCCAAGGGCGTGGGAGTTCCCTGCCGTCCATGTCTTCGAGTATGTAAGCAGACTGTCCGGCAGTCGAGACAATTTTGAACGGTCCTTGCCAGTTCGGTCCCAGCTTGCCTTCACTTGGATTTTTGTCCGCGGGAAGCACCTTTTTCAAGACCAGTTCTCTAGGGGAGAATCTCTTTTCTCTAACCTTCTGATTGTACCCCTTGGCCAGCTGCCTTTGGTAGGAAGCTAAGCGGATGGCCGCGGCCTCCCTCCGTTCTTCGGCCAAGTCAAGCTCTTTGGCCAGGTTCGCCTCATTTTGTTCTTGGTCAAAGAGGTCTAACCTCAGGGTTGGGAGACCGACCTCAAGAAGGATAACGGCCTCCATCCCGTAAGCCAGGGAAAACGGTGTTGCAGAAGTTGAGCGCCTAGGTGTAGTCCTGTATGCCCAGAGGACGCTTGGGAGTTCTTCTACCCATCTTCCCTTTGCTCGGTCGAGTCTTTTCTTAAGCCCGTCGAGTACTACTTTGTTTGAGACCTCAGCCTGGCCATTACTTTGCGGATATGCCGGGGTGGAGTAGCGATTTTGAATACCGAGCTCCTGACAGAAGTTTCTAAAGAGGTTTGAGTCGAACTGGGTCCCATTGTCCGATATTAGTGTTCGAGGAATACCGAATCTTGTGACGATATTCTTCCAGACGAAGTTCTTTGAATCCAGCTCGGTAATGGAAGAAAGTGGCTCTGCTTCTATCCATTTGGTGAAATAGTAAGTAGCTACTATTAGCCACCTCTTATTCCCTGGAGTTCGACGTAGAGGCCCCACGATATCCAACCCCCATTGGGCGAAAGGCCAAGGGCTTGAGAGCGGACTTAGATCCTGGGCTGGCTGATGGAGTGAGTGTGAGAATTTCTGTCATTTCTCGCATTTTTTGGCGTAGAGTTGTGCATCCTTCTGCATGTATGGCCACCAGTAGCCCTAACTGATGGCTAGGTAGGCCAGTGATCGGCCCCCGATGTGACTTCCGCAAACGCCCTCGTGAATCTCGTAAAGGAAATCCTCGACCTGGCTTGGGTGAATGCACTGTAGGTATGGTCCTGAGAAGGATTTTTTGTACAGCTTACCTTCCTGAGATAGCCAGAACCGAGCTGCCTTCATTCGGATTTTGTGAGCCTCGCTCTTATCTTCGGGGAGCTGGTCGTCTTTTAGGTAAGCAATGATTGGATCCATCCAACTTGGACCGAGGCCGAGATGCAGGACCTGCCGAGGTGGAGGGAGCTCTATGCTTGGTGTGTCAAGTGTTCCTACCTCGACCTCTCTCTTCTTTCCAGCTTTAACGGCCGAGGCCAGACTGGGGAGGGCGTCGGCATGGGAGTTGGATTCTCTGTTGATCTACTTGACCTTGGCCTGTTGGAAATGTGAAAGGAGGTATTTTGAACGAGACAAGTAGGCCATCATCCTTTCATCGCGAGCTCCGTAATCCCCGTTGAGCTGGCTTATCACCAATTGAAAGTCGCTAAAGACCAAAACTTTTTGTGCCCCCAGGACCTTGGCGCTGTTGAGTCTCGTGATCAAGGCTTCGTATTCAACTTCATTATTAGATGCTTTAAAACCAAGTGTCAGAGCTTGTTCGATGACGAGTCCTTCTGGAGACTGGAGGACTATTCCAATGCCGGCTCTTTTATTCGTTGATGACCCGTCGACGAAGATTTTCCAGGCTGAATCGAGGAACTGCCTCCAAGATCGTTCATTCTCGGCTCTGGTATCGCTGTCGTCTTTGTTTGTAGTATCTTTCCCCTTATTGCCCCCCAGTTCGGC
Source organism: Camphora micrantha (assembly GCA_003546025.1). Lineage (NCBI taxonomy): Eukaryota > Viridiplantae > Streptophyta > Magnoliopsida > Laurales > Lauraceae > Camphora > Camphora micrantha. The sequence goes on from QPKB01000009.1 coordinate 20,858,076, forward strand.
GTCGGGCTGGCTTGGCGTCAGACTTGGAGAAACAAACTCTACGATGAAAATCGGCCAATACCTGAGCCTTTATTGCCATTCTGGGTTGGTATTGGATGTCATACTGTCCCAACTCGACGGCCCATTTTGAAATTCTGCAGGAGAAGTCTGCCTTTCTGAAAAAGGACTTAAGTGGGTGCTCTGTAACAACCACCACAGTGTATGTTTGGAAATAATGAGAGAGCTTTCGAGAGGCGCAGACCAGTGCCAACGCCAGTTTCTCGAGCGGTAGATACCTTGTTTCAGCATCAAGCAGAATCTTGCTCGTATAGTAGATGGGCTTCTGCTGTGTGTCTTCTTCTCTTATCAGAGTACCGAGCTCACAGCATGTTCCGAGACGGCCAGGTACAAGTAAAGTATCTCGCCGTGTTTTGGGGTAGACAGTAGAGGAGGCGAGGACAAATAGCTCTTGAGCTCTTGGAGCGCTTGGTCGCACTCTAGAGTCCACTGGAATTTGGAACTCTTCTTTAGGAGTTGAAAGAAAGGGCGGCGTTTGTCCGAAGCGCGGCTAATGAAGCGGTTGAGTGCGGCCGCCATTCCGGTAAGCTTCTGGACCTGCTTTGCTGTGGTCGGGCTCCGAATTGCCTATATCGCCGACATCTGCTCTGGATTAGCCTCAATTCCTCGTCTGGTGACTAGGCTGCCGAGGAATTTGCCGGAGCCGACTCCAAATGCGCACTTTGATGTGTTCAACTTCAGCTGGAATTTCTTCAGAATGTCGAAAGTTTGACGGAGGTCGGTTAAGTGGTCCTGTGATTCCTTGGACTTGACGACCATGTCATCGATGTAGACTTCCATGGATTTGCCGAATTGCGCTTGGAACATCTTTGTCACCAGCCTCTGGTAGGTCGCCCCTGCGTTTTTCAACCCGAAGGGCATTACTTTGTAGCAATAGATGCCCCTGGGCGTTATGAAAGCAGTTTTTTCCTCATCGGGTCCATACATTGGAATCTGGTGATATCCTCGATAAGCATCAAGGAAACTCATCCTATCATGCCCCGCGGTAGCGTCAATCAACAGATCGATCTTTGGGAGTGGGAAGCTGTCCTTGGGACAGGATTTGTTGAGGTCGGTAAAGTCGACGCACTCTCTCCATTTCCCGCTCTTTTTTTTAACCACCACGGTATTGGCGAGCCATTCAGGGTAATGGATTTCTCTGATTGCTCCAGCTTCCATTAATTTATCGACTTCCTCCAGCACAGCTTCGGCCTGTTGGATCCCTGTCCTTCGGGCTTTTTGTATGACGGGTTTGTGTTTGGGGTCTACATTCAGCTTGTGACTCATAACTTCTGGGTCAATGCCTGGCATCTCATAAGGGGTCCAGGCGAAAACCTCCTTGTTCGGTCCTCTCTGGCTCGGTAAGCTGGCTGCCGAGCAGGAAGTACCTTTCGGGGTCTTGCGGATCGATTCTGATCTCGGCCAGATTCTCGACGCTCTTTTGCTCAGGGGTTCGGCCGAAATCCTCCATTTCTGCTTCAAGCTCGGCCATGTGTACTTGTGACGGCTTCTTTTCGCCAGACGCTACGGCCATCAAGCATTGTTTTGCCATCTCTTGGTCACCTCTGACCGTCACTACCTCAAGTCTGCCATTCTCTTTTTCTAATGGGAACTTCAGTTTTTGGTGATGAGTGGAGGGTACAGCTTCCATGCCATGCAGCCAAGTTCTCCCCAGTATTGCATTATAAGGAGATGGCACATCCACTACCAGGACATCGGCCTGCATGCTGGCTCCTCCGACCTGAACCCTCAGGGAGACCTTTCCCTTGGGGTAAATTGGCTTCGAACTGAACCCTACGAGGGCGGTGCGATGTTCCTGCAGGTCTTCTGTTTTGAGACCCAGTTTTTTGAAAGCAGTCGAAGTACAGGATCTCCGATGAACTGCCAAGGATCCACAAGCACCCTCTTGACCATGAAATTTTTGAGCTTCAGGGTGAGCACCAGTGGGTCATTGTGAGGCAAGTGGACTCCTTGAAGGTCCTGGTAAACTTACTTTGATCTCGGGTGGAGGGATCACCCCTCATCGGCTGAGGTGATGTAAAGAATGGTTGTGCCCTGATCTTGGTGAGGATCTTGTAGATTGGCTCTTTGAAGATGGTGTTCACCGCCTCGTACGAATCCGATGACGGTTTGAACTTCTTCTTCCCTTCTAAGGTGGGGGGCGAGATCATCACCGGGCTTGCTGGGGTCTTCTGGCATCCCGTTTCCTTTTTCGAAAACGGCTTCTTGTCTTTCCTGGGAAATCTGTCTCCGCGGTGGCTATCTCCGCGCTCGAGACCAAAGTTCTCTCGAGCTCTGGTCTCGTCTTCCTCCTGCTCAACGAACTGGTTTACCCGGGTCATTGATGCTTTCATGGTGGCCACGGGGTACCGAACGAGCTCTTTTCGGAGGTCGATGCTTGGCAGCAGTGCCTCTTTAAAGCACATGACGGCCAGTTCTTCGTTGGCATCCTCTATCTGGCTGTAAACAGTCCAGAACCTTTTGGCGAATCGGGTCACGTTCTCGTCCCGCCTCATCCTCATAGCCATCAGGTCCTGGTTGGTCTTTGGGATGACCCTGTGTGCCTGGAATTTTTCCAGGAAGGAGCCTGTGAGTTGCCGCCAGCTTAAGATCGACCCTCCTGGGAGAGCGCAGAACCATCGGAGAGGGAGATCGCCTATGCTGGAAGAGAACACTCTGCAGTTCAGGTGCCCGATGTCGCCCCATACTGACATTCGCTGAGTGAAGTGCCTCAGATGGGCTGCAGGATCCGAGGTCCCATCATAGAGGGTAAACCTCGAGATGCTGAACTTCTCGGGAAGAGGGAAATCTCTTATTTCCCGTGAGAAAGGAGAGACGCCAAGATCCCCAGAGCTGTAAACGTTCAGCCGGTCTCGGGCGAAGCCAGCCACCTCCATATTTTCCTGGATGGTCTGCTTGATATGGGGGTGGAGCCACTCTGGCATATTGCCTTCATCTTGTGACTTCGGCCTCTTTTCTCCTCGGGTGTCGTCGGGGCTGCTACTAGAGCCTTCTTCATAGGTATGATGGCGTTTTTTGTTGTCTAGTACTCGCCTCAGATCCTGCCCAGCTGAATGAAACCCGGAGGGTGGAGGCTGGTTCGCCGCTCGCAGCTGCTGCTGAAGTTGGCGGATCAGCTCCACCTTCTCAAGGATATGGCGTTCTGTGCTCTGATTTCTTCAGCACGTGGATCGTAGTCAGGATTACCTTCCTCGGTCGGTCGGGACATGACGGCCGTCGGAGATTTGTCCTTTAGGGGCTCTTTTTCAAAGCGAGTTTTGCCCGTTGCTGGGGACGTTTGGCAAAATGACTATCTTGCCGAGGAGGAGCCGCTGGATGAGGTTCCTTCCCGGCCCTCCTTTGACGAGGGGGTCGCTCTTGCAACATCGGCGGTGGTCGCGTCGGCGTCGCTGCTCGTTGCTCCGTGCGCGCCTGTGAGATTAGTATCTCTTGTAATACTGGTGACGACGGCCTTAGAGGCCTTTCCTGCCGTGCACCAGACGGCACTACTTCTTGCAGCACCGGAGATTGCGGCACTGGCACGGCTTGCGATGTTTCGCCAATCTTTTTTGCTTTGGGTGGCATACTGTGTTATCCTCTCCCCACAGACGGCGCCAATTGTAAGTGCCTAAAATAATACGGACTTGTTTCAGTGGGAGCTGCTACGGAGTTCCTGATGAAGGGGAGGATTTGGAATGCCTGAGATAAGAGAGAGAGATGGGTTAGAGGCCCTGGCTGTGGTGAGCCGAAGGCACTCCGACGCCTAAGTTAGTACTGTTACTGAACAAAGGGTGAGTGAATGAAAGGGAGAGAGGACTTAGGATTGCTTACCCTCGCTTGCTCTGCCTTGTGTAAATTTATAGGTGTTGGTTTCCTCAGACTCTTCCTTAGTGGGAGTTGGTGGGAGTGTGGTCCCATCGGACCATACTCTTTCTCCTTAGTGGAGGTTGGCGTGGGTACTGTCTCATCAGTCCATACCTTGATCTCCTACATGATTGTTGAGGTGATGGCCAGATCAGGTCCACGCTTTCTGTATCCGGCGCCCATCTTGTCTATCAGAGGGCAGCCATGTCCTCATTAATTATTGATTGACATGATGCCCACCTCGGTTGTCTGAGCCGCTTGTGTCTACCTCACCTCGGCATTACCGCCGAGCTGTGCGGACGGATAGTGTTCTCTCCGAGGCAAGCACTCCTCCAGGGGCTGAGATTGGGACAGGCCTAGCCGGATCACTTGCTGGACCCTGTGCTTATGAAATATCCCACACAATATATATATATATATATATATTTCTTTTTTCCAATAAAATTTTGCCTATTTTGTCAACAAAGAATATAGCCCCATAGGAGGTGGACAAGTATAACTCAAAAGGCCAATCCCAAATATAAGGGGTAATGCTTTTATGAATTATAATGACAATGATTACCATGACAACAGTGATGATGGAAGCGGACATTTTGTTTTATTACTTTCACAAGAAATCTCATATTCCAAAATAAAAGGGAATTCAATTTTATACAACACCACCATTCCAAAAACTCATTTATAGTGATGTTGTCCATTCCAAAAACTCATTTATAGTGATGTTGTACATAAAAACTCTCTCTTTTACCAGCCCATTCTCTTTTCTTTCACTGTTCAATAATCCCTCCCTCATCAATCGTACACAACTTCGTAGTTATGTGCTAATATACAAAGAAAGAAGGCCATTGTTAAAGAAATGGTATAACCTTAAAATACAAAGCAGGTTCTGCTTCAAAACGGGGCAAGCACCACTCAATTCCCCACCGGAAAAAAAAAGGTTCTCCAACAACGGCCTTTGCGCAAGCGGCAAATAGTTGATATAGCATTGCAAACATCGCCACATTGATCTACTCCCTTGAGATAAATCCAAATTACTGTTTGGTGGCATCCCATAGGTAAATATTGAGTAGCATTCACTGGGAAAAAGTCAGTGACAACGGCCTTCACGCCGAAGAAAACTGGTCTGAATGATTAACTCTGAGGCAAGTTCAAACTCAATTGAGATGAGTATGACCAAATCCTCATTGAGGGGCAAAAAGTTGGTCAACAACAATGACTACAGGGCTTGGGAATATTTAGCCCAAATTGGTTAATGCGCCACCAGGTAAATGCGGTTCAACCCTCCTGAACAGTCAAAACCAACTTAACCCTCTATGGATATAAGTAAATGCATACAAGAAAGACAATCATGATTATGGCCAAAAGAATTAAGGAAATATAAAAACTACCAGAAGCCTCTGTTGAAGAATCCTGAGTATTTGATCTTTGGAGTAAGCTTGAAAAGTCACAACCATAGGCTTGCCTGAGATCAGAAAGAACGTAGAGGAATACTAACTACCAGTTCTAGAAATCATACAAAAAGGTTTTTAGATTTAAAGAAAGAACATAAGAGGAAACATTTCACAATGAATTTTGATAGTTCCTAAGCAGGTATTGACATCTTAAACTGGCTTAACCAACTTTCTTTTTCTTTTTTTTTCCCCCTTTTTGAGAGAAGATTTAACTAGATATTGAAAAGTTTTGGGGTAAGTGTAAGGTGCAACCCTCATCATAAATGATTTTTGAGCATCAGCTTTCATCTCCACATCCAACGAAGTTGACAAGTCTAGACATATATTTCAATAGCTACTGTTTACAATACTTGCAAATGCCTAATGTACTAGAGTGGACTAGATATGATAATGATAATAATGGTACGTGACATTTCACTGACATATGATACAATTTCATTGCATCATAACATATTGAATTTCATTAATTTTCTTTAAAAAAAAGAGTTCCATTAATTTTATAGTTCCCATTTTTAACGCAAAATGTTTAAAATGAATGTAAATGGTAGTCACTCAATCTATCACATTTAGGAATCTCTTAAGTAACATATAATTGTTGTTTCCTTTGGAATTCTTAGGAAAAGAGACCTAAGGAGACTACAACGGGGGATGGTAATGAAGCTTATGGTGGCAAGGAATTAGGAGTACATTGGACCTTAAAAGGAACATAAAACAACTTTAATGAAACTTTGCTAGAACATTGTAGTGAAGAATCCTTCAATCTAGGCCAAGTGAGAGAAGATTACCTTAAGAGAAGAGTTGGACTTATCTATAATTTTGGAAAAAAAGACTGTGTTGTAAAATAGGAAAAGTGAGGGGTTTTTGTAATTCTCAGAAATACAATAAAGTATATCTAGGTGAGGTCACCAAGCCCTAAGCACCACAACTAGAGATGGTTTTCCCCAATTCAGTTTACTTTTGTAGAAACTTAGGGTTTTCTAGACCTATGAGAGAAAACCCTAGAAATCATCATAACATGTTATCAGTGCCAAAAACAAAGTTCAAAAAGCTCTCTTTTCCATTTTCAAGTAGTCCGGTTGGCTCAAATCTTGGCCCATATCATCTTTAGCCCAACATTGTTTGGCATTTTGCTTAGGTTCTATTCAGAGGAAGACCTTCACTTGCAGAATAATTCCAAGATATCTATCCTGATTTTGGCTTCTTCCAATGGGCCTCGCAACGATTACATCTTTAGCATACAGGTTATCTACTCTATATTTCCCAATCTGTAGCCGAAAGGACATAAAACCTTTCCAGATTAGATCTGGACTTCGATCCAAGCACTGCTTCCTAGACATTTTGATCCAAACTCTCTTCTCCAACCTCTTATCATCTCACAGAAGGTATACAAGCCAGAAATTACCTGTTGTTGTTATATATCAATACTCTAGAGCATCAATTCCTTTTCAACTCAGTTTAGACCCTATTTTTACAAAATAATCCAATGGTGGGTCTCACTTTTGCTAGCCTTATCATTGCCAAGTTACAGGCCCTGGATCACTCCTTCCATCAAAGGATACAGGAGATTTGGGGTCAATCCACCTTCCAGAATTTCAATTCTTTTGGTTCTGCTTTGGTAATAAACATCTATTTAAATATGACCTATGCTTTTCATTTGGTGGCCCCAAAGGCAGCAACCTCATCAGCAAAGACACTGTCACGCTATTTGCAAGGTGATTTTTGGTGAAAATTAGGGGACTGTTTCTTTAATAGTCAAGGTGCTTTAATTCAAAGCTTAACATGGAACCTAAAATAAGGGGAGAAAGCCCTACGGGGACCCATGTATGGGGAAATACAAGCTTTAATTCCGAAATATCCATAAATCTCCTTAATGAGATTACAGCACTTCATCAAAAGTTATAAGTGCTTGAGAGTATTGCTTCATTATCCACTACCAATATGGCCACACACAAGATTATGAGCCACTCCATAACGTAAATCTGGTGCACATGACATCTAAGTTCTCTCCTAGCTCTACTTAGGTAATTGACTGCAGAACCCCAAATCATATGATATGTATACGATCAGAATTTAGACCATATAGGCCCCTCAATACATGGCAACGTTTGTGTTACAGAGAGAAATTATACTCTGGTTATGGACAATTTTCAGTTCACGTTTCTCCTAATTTATTCTTGCCTTGTGTGTGATCTATCCCACAAACTGCTCATAATCTTGTTTCAGACTATTCTCTCACCAGATGTCAGAGCAATAACATCATATTTTATCCAACATATTATTAAGGGAATTTCTACAAACAATTAATATGCAATGTGATTCTCCAACACCAACCACCAACTAAATGTTATGGCAATGCAATGAAGGCAAACATACATCAAACCACCATCATGTAGAGAAATCAAACAAGACAAGAAACACACAAGGCACAAAATTTACGTGGTTCGGTCACAAAGTGTGACCTACATCCACGGGAGAACAATGCAAAGCTTTCTCTATACCTTTAAAGGAGCTTACAATCCAACTACCAAGTGAATCTCTAAGAACCCACTTACAAGTTACAAGCTTTCAAAGATCTCTTTCATCCCCATTTTCTTAGTCTTCTTGGAGAAACTCTTCTCTCGACGCTTCTCCCAATCTCTACACTCTCTCTATCAAGGAAGGCAAAAGGATACAATAGAATGCACCCTCATTTTTCTCTTAGGGTCTTCTTAAAAGAAAGAAGCTCCACAACCATTGGATTGACTCAATCTAATGGCTCATAACAAAAGAGCTAACAGAGAGTAAAAATAGAATAAAGAAAAGTCCAAGGGGGGAAAGCAAATAAAGGGGATTTGGCTTCACACGTGTTGCACAAACACACAACACATATAAAACAATCCCGCACTTGAAGGCAAATCACCAACCCTCAAGCCAACGACCACGCATGCATTGTCCTCCAACTCCAAGCTCATGTCCTTTCCATGCTCAGATCCTTTCAGCACATTCCTTTTGGCACATTCGATTCTTTTCAGCTGGAGGAACCTTCATCAACATGCTTGTCAGTGCGGATTTTGTCTACTTGCAAATCATTGCGTTCCAACGCCAATCGAATGAAATGATAATACCGAACTTCTATATGCTTCGTCTTGAAGCAATAGACTGCATTCTTTGAAAGATCAATTGCACTTTGACTGTCACAATGCACAACATAGTTTACATTAAACTACCCACTGCAGAAGTATACGGAGCATTGTGCATGTTGATTCTGTCTGCCATATTCTTTGGAGAGTCTAGTTTGGACAACTTAAAATGATCAGTCAATGGTGTGGAAACTGGTTTACAATCATTCATATTGAAATGTTCAAGCACTTTATAAATGTGCTGAGATTGGCTTAACCAAAGCTTACCGTGCTTTCTATCTCTTTCAATGTTCATGCTTCGGATCTTCTTGGCTGGTCCAAGATCCTTTATAGCAAAGTATTTAGACATGCGGAGCTTCAAGCTGTTTACTTCATTCACATCATTCCTTGCAATCAACATATCATCAACATAAAGCAATAAAACAGTAAAAGTAGTGTCATATGCTGATCCCTTAAAATATACCACTGTCTGGATGCTTGCCTCAATCCATACAACCCCCTTTTCAACTTGCAAACCAAGTTAGGATTAGTTTTGTACACAAAACCTTCAGGTTGAGACATAAATTTCTTCATCCAAATCACCATGCAAAAATGTAGTATTAATATCAAGTTGCTCAAGAACTAGATTCAAACTTGCAACCAAAGATAAAACAACTCTAATACAGCTATGCTTAACAACAGGAGAGAAAATCTCACTGAAGCCAATAGTATTAATATCAAGTTGCTCAAGAATTAGATTCAAACTTGCAAACAAAGACAAAACAACTCTAATACAGCTATGCTTAACAACAGGAGAGAAAATCTCACTGAAGCCAATACCTGCTTTTTGTCCATAACCTTTCACCACAGAGGTTAGCATTATGCCGCTTAGAGCCGTCAGCCTTCCACTTAATGACATACACCCATTTATTCTTCAATGCTTTCTTTCCTTGTGGAAGTTCAAACAACTCCTATGTGCCATGCTAATGCAAAGAGTCAATTTCATCTTCCATTGCTCTTATCCATTTATCAGCGTCACTACAATCTGTAACCTCCTGAAAAGATTCAGGTTCATCAGCATCAGTAGATAAAGCATAATATAATGATTGAGAATATCTTTGTGTAGGTTTACGAGGCCGTGTTGATCTCCTTAATTCTTGCATAAGTCTATTCGATGAGCATTCTCCATCTTCAATGGAATTATCATGGTCATGTTCCACTAATTTTGTTTATTCATCATGAACAGAAGGCTGAATTTCTTGCACTTGTTGTGGAGGAATGGATTAAGTTTCAACTTGAAATATCAACAAGTTTCTCTTTCTTTTCCTTTTCATGCTCATTTTTCGCAAACATCACATCCTCATTAAATCCAACATCGCGGCTCCTTATTGTCTTCTTAGCAATAGGATCCCAAAGCCTATAGCCTCTGTCATCACCACCATAACCAAGAAAAGCACATCTTCTTGACTTAGCATCTAGCTTAGTTCGATTTTATTTTGGTACATGAACATAAGCTTCACACCCAAATGTTCTCAAGTGGTTGTATGAAACATTCCTACCACGCCAAAGAACTTCTGGTACTTCACCATTCAAGGGTGCACTCGGTGATCTATTAATCAAGTATACAACTGCATTTGTACCTTCAACTCAAAATAGCTTGCTAAGGCCCGATTGTGACAACATGCTTCTCACATGTTCCAAAATGGTTATATTCATTCTTTCAACGACACCATTTTGTTGTGGCATTCTAGGAACCGTCTTTATCCTATGAATTCCATTTTCTTTGCAAAAACAAGCAAAAGCCACGGATCAATATTTACCACCATTGTTAGTTTGCAATCATTTAATATATCTCTTTCAGTCTATTTCTCCACTCCACTTTCAAAGATTTTAAAAGTATCAAAGACTTCGTCCTTAAATGCCGAAGGATACAACCAACACTTTCTAGAATAATCATCTAAAAAGGTGACCATATTGAGCTCCTCCAAGAGATCTAACATCTATAGGGCCCAAAACAACAAAATAAACCAATTCTAATGTTTTACTTTTCTATGGGATTCATTTCTTTTGAAACTAACTCTTCATTATTTACCCATAATGTAATGATCACAAAACTCAAGAAAAGAATGCACAAAAGTAGAAATGCCACGCTCATTAAGGTGACCAAGCCAAAATTGAATATCCTCGCATTTACTAGTCGTTGCAACCATGTCCTTAGTGCCATCATTCTTTTGAGTTGTGCCATGAAGAACTAACAGACTTCCATTTTTTTGCCCCTTCAAGATTGTCATGCAACCTCTTGAAATCTTCCATGACGCTTTGCCAAAGGTCACTGTCAATCTAGAGTCATCCAATTGCCCTGTTGAAATGAAGTTCTTGGTCTTTTAGGAACATGTGTTACATCTTTTAATGTGTGCTTCTTCCCATCTACTTGTTTTATCACAACATCACCAATGCCATGAATTTTACAAGTACGATCATTACCAAGATAAACAGTCATTTTCCCCATTTCTATATGATGAGAAACACAATTTATCCGGACAAATACAGAATGATGCACCCAAGTCTAAAATCCAAGTGTTTTCAGTAAAAGAAACCGAACATGCAACACTTAAAGTCACCCCTTCTCCATTGGAAATAGAGTGTGCATCTCCATGGTCAATCTTGCCTTCGTTCTTTTGCTTGTTTTTTGAAGTCAAACAATCCTTTCTTGTATGCTCATCCTTCTTGCAATACCAACAAGTCATTTTTCTTCCTCGTGACTTTGATCTTCCTTTGCTTTGTGATCTATACCTAATAAATCCAAAAGATTTGTCTCCATGTTGTGAACTTCCTCTATCCTCAATTGCCAAAGCTGGCTAAACTCATCAAACAATTGTCACGATGCCTTTCTTGTTTCTTCATTCACCAATGAAGCAATAACATCTTGCAATTTAAATTTGTTTCCAATAGTATTTGATACCACAGTGACAAGGGTATCCCAACTAAGAGGTTAAGGAATCAACAAAAGCAAACACAACACTTCCTCATCAAGAATGATCGTCAAAGATCTCAATTGTGTTGAAATAGAATTGAAATCATTCACATGCCTTCGAAATGTAGTACCTTGCTTCATCTTCAAGAGAAATAATATCTTCATAGCATGCATTTTGTTAGCACCAGAGGGTTGCTTATAAGATTGTTGCAAAATTTTCCATAATTCAACAGAGGTCTTGCATTGACAAACATCAAATAAAATTGCAGGGGAAATACAAGGCCTAATGGCCTCCAAGTATATTCTATCAAGGGCATCCCACACCTTATCTTCCATTCCTTCGGGTTGGGCTTCATTCCCCTTAAGTGGTTGCTCCAGCTCTTTCCCAACAAAGAAATCTTCCATCATAATTTTCCATATGGGCCAATTACTATCATTTAATTTTTCGAACTCCATTGCCTTCTCCAGTGCTTTTTCCATTGCCTAAAATATAGTAAACCAACAAATTCCCCTTTTCTCACACAATAGTGAAGCAACAACCCAAGCTCTGATGCCAATTGTTGTTGGGGAATTTCTACAAACATGTAGTAGGCAATGTGATTCTCCAACACCAATCACCAACTAAATGCTATGGCAATGCAAGGAAGGCAAACATACATCAAATCATCATCATATAGAGAAATCAAACAAGACAAGAAACACACAAGACACAAGATTTACGTGGTTTGGTCACAATGTGTGACATACATCTATGGGAAAACAATGCAAAGCTTTCTCTATACCTTTTATGAAGACTAGAAGGCAACTATCAAGTGAAGCTATGAAAACCCACTTACAAGTTACAAGCTTTCAAAGCTTTCTTTCCTACCTTGTTTCTTAGTCTTCTTGGAGAAACTCTTCTATTGCCTCTTCTCCCAATCTCTACACTCTCTCAACCAAGGAATGCAAAAGGATACAATAGAATGCACAATCACTTTTCTCTTTAGGGTTGTCTTAAAAGAAAGAAGCTATACAACCATTGGATTGACTCAATCCAATGGCACATAACAAAGGACTTAAAAAGAGAGTAAAAATAAAACAAAGAAAAGTACATGGGGGAAAAGCAAATAAAGGGGATTTGGCTTCAAACGTGTTGCACACACATAACACATACAACACATTGAATTTTTAAGACTTGAAGATATGATAGACAATAGATTTGCTATTTTGCTCAGCATTTTGTAATTTGTTCTATCTTGCCATACTGGTTCTTTTGATTATGTAACTCTACTCTTGCACCTAATCTAGCATTGTTATCCTTGCCTTGATTTCATACCATCATTATTTGTCTATACTCCTATTTGCATGATTGTGTATGATATTTTGAAGGCTTGTTTACTTGCTAGGTTTTCGTAAACCTAACCCACACTTTATGGGTAAGGAAGTAGTACTTGATCCCGAGGATCACACACACAAACAAAGGCGAACCTCAAAAGGTTAAAGAGTAGAGTGTGGATGACATAATCTAAAAGTTAGTTTTGGACACTTTTCAAAAAATTAGTTTTGCTTTGGTTTCTTTTAAATTGGATTATTGTAATAAGACCCTAGAATTGGTCAAGGTTTATGATGGTTAGATTTAGTTTCATATTTGGTTCGACATTGAATTTAATTAATAAATTATGACTCATTAATGTGTGCTCTATTATGCATGCGATTTGACCTAATCTCACAAATGCAGAAAAATTAACTTCGTGACACAAAAGGACTTGTTTCAGGTTGTGATAATCACGTTGTCTATTGATATGACTATGCTTTGGCATGGGCTTATCCTCAGACTTGAAGATGAAGTCCTAGAGTGGGGCTTCATTGGTCCAAATGTTTTGATACTCCCATGTGACACTACAAGATAGTGGACAAATAGGTACTATTGAGTTCATCGCAAGTGGATGTAAAGATGCCCAGATGTAGTCCAACATGAATGGGAGCAAGTTCTCCCTTTAGATAATTATGAAACAATTAAGTCCTGCGTGCATGCAAATTTTTCTTCAAAAGAATTGTTTCATAAAAAAATATATTTTGCATCTACTTTTAAAAGAAACCTAGAACATTATGTAAGGTTAAGCTTCAAAAATTATATTTTGAGCCTTTGTTTATAATTTTTTAAATGTTTTTATTACTATTTGATTGAATTTCTATGGCTAAATTTTGTGATTTTTTGCAAGTAATGATGCGAGTTTGTCAGCCTCAAGTTGCGAACCAATGCACCCAAAATGCCTCGGCGTTAAGATGCGGCAAATTAACTACTTAGGCCCACCACCCCGGCTGGACGCCGCCCGAACTCAAAGCAAGTGCCCGAACAAAATGCTTGACGTGGCATGGGCCCTTTTTGCCTTGTGCACACGCGCCTGCACATGACAACGATTTTAACACTCAACGCAGCATAGGGCCTTTTTTTTTTTTTTTTGCCCTGCGTGGATTTAAACCCTAGACGTGTTGGCTTTGATACCATCTCAAGTTACTAACCAATATACCCAAAATGCCTAGGCATTAGAGGTGCGGAAAATTGCTACTTAACAGTTAGGGGATGGATGCGAAAGACACTTTGTGTGGCTAAGATAAAATGTCATCAAGGCTTCTTTATCACCTAATGTTGTATAGTGTATTTCATCATGTGGGACTTATTGTAGATCCTCTTTAAACATAGACCCAAGCATTATGGGACTTGTTGAGATTCACATTATTATCTTGGGGAGGTTCTTACATTTTCTGCAAAATCTCTCTCTCTCTCTCTCTCTCTCTCTCTCTCTCTCTCTCTCTCGGTTTTGTTGGAATCCTTTTCTTCTATTTTTTTGAACGGGTTTTGCGTTTGCAGTTTGATGAGGGATTAGTATTTTAATGCATGAAAGGGTTCTCCCTCTATCACAACACTCACTTTTCTGTGGATGGATTTTGTAGCTTGTGTAAAAGAAGAAAAAGGGGGAATTGGGTTCTAATTTAGAGTTCTTCTTCTAAATATTCCTCTCCCTCTTTTTCTAAATGGATTTTTTTTTTTTTTTTTTTTTTTTTTGATAGAGAGATCATAATTTGCAAGAAGAGTTGGATCCCCCAGAGTCCCACATCGACTATAGAGAGCAAAGTGAATGGGATTATATGTAGAGCTTACATCATTACCTTGTATGAGGCCTTCTGATGGGTTGAGGCGCACCAAAAAAAAAAAAGAAAACTGAAAAACATGGGCCAAAGCGGACTATATCATGCATGCGTGTAGGGTGGGGCGCTACAAATAGTATCAGAGCTGACTCTCGACTAGTTCGAGTGTGGGTCCCATGTTGTGGTCTGGTGCAAGTGGGCGGGCCAAGAGGGCTGGCAGGCTACTGCACAGGGACGTGCAGCCTTAAGGGGGGTGGATTGTGACGCCTCGGAGTCCCACATCAACTAATCCTAGGAAAATGAAAGTGTTTGTGATTGCTAGTCATGGAAAACGGCCATGTGATGCAAGACAAAATGAAATCTAACCTACTAGGGTATGATGAGATCAGAGTTAGAAAAATCAGTAATTGATCCGAAAACAGGCTTGCAGTCGTGCAGTAAAGGTCCCTCTCAGATGAATGGGTAGGATCCCAACGGAAGATAGAACTCCCAAAATGCTTAGGGAAGGCCCAATTGTGCATAAATCCTTGTGATTATTTGGAATAAGAAACGGAAAAGAGGGAGGGAGGACTTGTCGCACGAATCCCGAGGCCATTTTCTCTTAAGTGGTGGCCCCCCCTTATTCTTTATTCTCTTCTTTAATGAACATGGGCCCCTTTTTATGACTATTCTTCATTAAATAACTTGGGCCCCTCTCAACTTTAAAAACCCTTTTATTTCAACCCATGTGGCACTTCCCAAAGTGGGGCCTTCTATGTGATTGCACACATGGGGCCTTCTCTCTATCAAATGGTAGATCCGTCAAAATCCAACTGTCAGATATCATCGTAATGGTAATCCAACGGTGGATTTCTGACATCTTGGCGAACAAAGTCATGATACACATCATCCATCCACATCATAGCTTGATCTGCCACCCTACAGTTCCTCCTTTGATAGACTTTGAAGGAATTGGGGGAATTAGGCATGATGTGTTGGAATAAGGGAGTGTGGCCCAACTAACCACATGGGCTCACTTTTTTCTAGAACATCCAATAAAGGATATTTTTCCCATGGTCAAAGGATTTAAAAACTTGCCTTTGTAAGTTGCTCAATTAGGGAGATATGATTGGAGAGATTTTATATTACTTACCTTGATGGGAGGATCCTCTCTCTATAAAAGAATCTCTTGGGTTACTTCCTTGCCCACAGTCAATTTTCTTGGCTTCCATCAATTTGCTAGAGAGAAAAGAAAAAGGGTTCAAGGAAGTGGTAAATCCATCCTCTGTTTAGCCCCAGCCATGGAATCAGGTATGATCTTAATTACATTTAGTATTAGTTGTTTGTATCCAATGAGATCTTGGCATCATAGAAATTCGAACATTTGGTATCAGAGCATGGTTTTTGGGTATAACAAATAATCGTTTACTTTTTTATGTTATTTTGGGGTTTCCTGGTTTCTCCAAGAATTAAACCCAGGTACCCAGAGTAAAGAGATTTTGGGTATTTGATAAACGATATTCAAGTAATTGAATAAAACTCCTCAGAAAATGAGGATTACAGTGCCCAACCCAATCTGAAAGAGAGGGGAATGAAAGATTTATTTTCATGTTCATTATAAATTTATTGATTTAAGAAATTACAGTGAAGTTTGAACCTCAGTCAATCATTGTTCTTTGGTTTTAGACATGAAAGAATATAATAATAACAATATTAGTGACTTTTTATTATTATTATTATTATATGAATTGAATAATAATAAATTATTATTATAATAATAGAGCCGCCGGACAGAAAATGACCAGCGAGGCGGGACAGAAACTGTACAGCGCAGCCAGACAGAAACTGTCCAGCTCGCTGTACAGTATGCTGCCCAAATCCCAGCACTGGGCTAGTGGGCTGGGCCAGTAGGTTGGGCCAACCCAACCTGCACCTGCCCAGCTCGTTAGCCTGGTCCGGGAATGGGTCAGATCAGCCAGATCTAACCTGGTCCGGCCCACTCACGGGTTGGATCAGGTATAGTCTCGGACTGGGTTTAAGAATGGGTCCATTAGGGGTGGGCTTGGACTAGGGCCCACTAAGCTCCTTTTTCAATTTTGGGTAAAACTTTTCAGATTGACCCACTTGTTAGATAGTGCCTATTTGTACAATCAATTGGCACAAAAGAGGTCTAGATCTGACCGAATTAAAGCTCAGAAAATGACCCCTACAGTAGATTAATGTACATATTGGTACGGACCGAAGCTTCAGTGTGACCTGTTGGCTTGATCATTCTAGATATATCCGTAGTCCATGTAAGGATATAACAAGATATATCTAAGTGTAAATTAAATACTGGTAACATGAATAGGTCCCTGATCTGATCAAATCAAGGGGGTATAATTGATCAAGTAAATGTCAAATTAATCTTAGACACTACTTAATTGATCAGATCAGAAGTGTTAAACAATTATAATAATTTCTGTATGTCATTGATCAAAATCTGAGTTGATCATGTTGGCCAGGAATGGATGGTCCAGAACATACTGTTGATCATTTTGGACTCATACGAACTCAGAATTGCATTGTGTTTTCTCCTATGGGTTCGTATCGATTAAATCTTTAATCTAAACGGTTCGGATCACCTCTCTAATATTTTGGCACATTTCTTAAACATGTGAATTAGATTCTTAAAATATTTTTTCCGCATCAAGTTTGATATTATAATTGTTTATTATGTAATTGTTATTTGCATATAATGTTATTTCTTTAGCAAAACTAATAATAGTTTATAGATCCATCGATTAAGTTTGGTTTAATTTTCGCCATATTAAGGACATTTTGACCATTATAACCTTAACTATTGGATCATGATGGGCAACCTTTGAATGTCAAATGAATTTTTTTTTATGACACTAATTTGGTGTGATTTAAGGATTTCTCCAAATCAGTTTGTCATACTTTTATTTGACAATCAAATGAAAAATTAAGTGTTAATCATATATATCAATTGGAAATTAGCTTTTGATTAACTCGTTAGCCGCCAAAGCGACACTAGTTATGAAAATGTATAATGTCTTGAATTGAGTTTAATGAATCACCTCTTATTTGAGTGATTATGATATCACTTGAGATTGCGATTTCATTAATGGAGGTTCACCCAAAGGTGAGATCATCCGAACGGTTAGAAATCGGAATTTGATATGTTTATGAATTTGATATAAATTTTTGAATGATTTACACCCAAAGGTATGATCTTCTTAATTTACATCACATTTGTTTGCTTGGACAGATTAATTATGGAAAGCAATATTTCACATGTTCTTTATCCACCCAAAGGTAGATTTACATTAATGTGCCCATTGCTTTGTTTTAGTTACTGAATCTTAACATATAGCTATTTATTGTTTCTTACAGTAACCAGATCATTAGCCGCACTTTCCACCTTAGGCACCATACCCACTTTGGATGGTTCTAATTTCGTTGAATGGTTGGATGCTTTAATGATTGCTATAACATTCTTGGACTTAGAAATTGCCTTCGAAGAACCCATGCCTGAAAATCCCACTGAAAACTCTACTGCCGAAGAAAGGACAATCTATGAAAAATGGATAAAGCCAAACAAAGTGGGAATAAAGATCATCTTAAACTCTATTTCACGTACTATCCGAGGGTCATAGGAATAAAAGATAAAGCCAAGGACCTCTTAGATACGGTGAAAAAGCAATTTACGATAACTGATAAGGCAGTAGGTGTTTCGTTGAGAAGCCGCCTTTCAAGTATGAAATATGATGGAACCCCGGGAGTAAGAGAACACATCCTTGCAATGGTGCACATAGCGTCGAAATTGAAAGAAGTGGACATGAATGTGTCTGATCTATATATAGCATGGATGAAAATAGCGGCCGCTACGTAGCGTAGCGGCCGCTAAATCGGCCGTAGCGGCCGCCACCGCTACGCTACGGCCGATTTATCCGCCGCCGCACCCGTAGCGGCCGCTACGTCCGCTACGGGGCCGCTACGGCCGCTACGGGCCGCTACGGGGCCGCTACGGTCCGCTACGGCCGCTACGGGGCCGCTACGGGGTGAGAAAATTCCTACTTTTCAAATTTTTTTAAAATGCATAATAAGACTCCTTTTTTTTTTTTCTTCTCTCCAAATAACATTTCTACACAAGTCTTCTACTCTTTTATGTTTAAAAGAACATCAAAAAGCACATTATCTTGCCGAATTATAGTCGATACAAAGAGTTATTCTCAATGATTCTTCTCTAAGTACATCCTATTAGACACCCCCTTTGGTAGATGTATTTTTTTCTCTAGGTACTCTTAAGTCTTGGCTTCATGACATAGTTTTTTCTTTTATAAGCCTTTCATTAGTTTTTAAGTTAGCATAACTAAGGAACATGAACACATATGAAAAAAATGATCTATACTATTATTTTCTATTTAGACAGCGATACAGGACCTTATACAGTGAGGGGACCGCTACGCCCCCTTACCTTAGTTACTTTTGCAAAAAAAATACATTTTCTCTCATTTTCCAATATTCTAGATTTTCTAGAATTTTTTCATATTTTTTTGACGATTTTTCCAAATCGCACCGCTACGCCGCTACGTATCGCCGCTACGCTACGTATCGCCCGCTACGTAGCGTTTTGGCGGCAGGCCGCTACGCCCGCCGCTACCGCTATTTTCATCCTTGATATATAGTCCAATTCATTTTCAATTCTCTTCCTCCCGCTTTTGGAGCTTTTGAGGTAGCTTATAACCAAAGCCCAATGACATGGGATATAAATGAATTAATCGCTAGAGCCGATCAAGAAGAAAGAAGGTTGAAGGCAGAGGGACAAATGATGGTTAATTTTGTCTCTCAATCTATAGTCCAAGAGCAAGGGTAAAGGCAAGAAAAGTGCAAATGCTCAAGCCACATAACCAAAAAAAATGCTCAAGCCACAAAACCAGAAAAGAAGGACAAAGGGATAATGAAGAAATGCTATTTTTGTGGAAAGAAAGTTCATTTTAAAAAGGATTGCCTGAAACGAAAGAATTGGTTTGAAAGTAAAGGTAAAAATCAAACTCTTGTTTGTTTCGAAACCAATTTAACAGATGTTCTATCTAATACTTGGTGGATTGACTCTGGTGCAACCATTCATGTTTCTGGTTGTATGCATGGATTTCTTTCAAGCCGGAGACAAATGATGGGGAAAGGACGATCACCATGGGGAACCGAAAGGAGTTAAGAGTTGAAGCTATAGGCACATACAGGCTAGTGTTGGACATCGGATTCATTTTGAATCTCCACAATACTTTCTTCATTCCGGATATCTCTAGAAATCTTATTTCTTTTTCAAAACTTGATTATGATGGTTTTAAATTTGGTTTTGGTGATGGATGTATGGACGTTATTAGAAATAATAAAGTTGTTGGAAATGGTGATTATGTGATGGATTGTATAAATTAAAGTTAAATTCTATGTATGAACAATCTCTTCACACACAACACATTAATTGTGGCATGAACATGGGAGTTAAAAGAATGGCCATTAATGAGAACTCATCTATGTTGTGGCATAAAATGTTAGGCCATATTTCAAAAGAAAGAATGGCAAGATTGGTGAAAGATGGATTGTTACCTAGTCTGAATTTCACCGACTTTACAGTTTGTGTTAATTGCATTAAAGGAAAGCAAACCAATACAAGTAAGAAAGGAGCCACAAGAAGTTCATGTTGATTAGAAATAATCTATACAGATATTTGTGGAGAAATCCACAGACCCTATTTTACAGGTGAGGAATACTTTATTACTTTTATCGATGATTTTTCACGGTTAGGTTATGTCTATTTAATCAAAGAAAAATCCGATGCTTTAAATGCCTTCAAAATATTTAAGACAGAGGTAGAAAAGCAATTAGATAGAAAAATCAAGGTTGTGAGATCAGATAGAGGTGGTGAGTATTACGGCAGATACACCAAATCAGGTCGTAACATGGGCCCATTTGCTAGATTTCTACAAGAGGAAGGAGTTGTTGCCCAATACACAATGCCTGGTACACCTCAGCAGAATGGTGTAGCTGATAGAAGAAACAGGACGCTTATTGAGATGGTAAGGAGTATGGTCAATAACACTAATTTACTCGAGTCCATGTGAGGTGAAGCATTAAAGATGGCAATGTACATCTTAAACCGGGTTCCTACAAAGGCGTTTCCAAAAAGCCCTTTTGAGTTATGGACTAATAGGAAGCCCAGTTTTAATCATTTTCGAGTATGGGGATGTCCATCTGAAGTTAGAATCTTCAACCTACATGAACGAAAATTGGACCCTAAAACAATTAGCAGATATTTTATTGGATATCCGGATAGGTCCAAAGGGTATAGATTTTACTGTCCTAACCATACAACTAGGATGATTGAATCGAGAAATGCCAAATTTTTGGAGGATCATTTGAATAGTGGGAGTGGTCAATAGAAATATAACCTATGAAGAAATTCGGGTAGATGATCACTTGATCTACCTAATATAAGAAGTGAGTTTGATGTCCCACTTGATATCGTGATCAACGACAATCAAGTGGAACAACAACCACAAAATGAACAAGAAGCACAAGAAACCCAATTACCCATTATTGAACCACTTCCAGAATAGAATAATGATCCATATCCTGAAATTTTAAGGAGGTCAACTCGTACGAGAAGACCCGCTATCTCGAATGATTATGTTGTATACTTAGAAGAAGCCGATATTGGGGTAAAAGATGATCCTAAGACATTTAAAGAAGCCATAGAATGTAAGAATTCTGATAAATGGTTAGATGCATGAAAGATAAGCTAGAGTCAATGGCCACTAATGATGTTTGGGACATCATTGAACAACCTAAGCATTCCAAGACCGTTGGTTGTAACTTGTAAGTGGGTCTTTAAGACCAGAAGAGATTCAAAGGGAAAGGTTGAACGTTTCAAAGCCAGACTCGTGGCCAAAGGTTTCACTCAGAGAGAAGGGATTGATTACAATGAAACTTACTCTCCGGTGTCTAAAAAGGATTCATTCAGGATAATTATGGCTCTAGTAGCTCACTTTAATCTTGAGTTACATCAAATGGATGTCAAAACAGCATTCTTAAATGGAAATCTAGAAGAAGAGGTGTACATGGAACAACCTGAAGGATTTGTAAAATAGAGTGAAAAGAAATTAGTCTGTAAATTAAAGAAGTCGATTTATGGCCTTAAACAAGCTTCCCGACAAGGGTACCTCAAATTCAACTGTGTTATTACAGCATTCGGATTCATCGAAAATGTGGTTGATCATTGCATCTATCTCAAGATTAGTGGGAGCAAGTTTATTATCTCGGTGTTGTATGTTGACGACATTTTACTAGCTAGCAATAACCTTGGTACGAATCGTGAAACCAAGGAGTATCTAAGGAACAATTTTGATATGAAAGATATGGGTGAAGCAACCTTCGTAATAGGAATCGAGATTTATCGTGATAAATCTCGAGGATTACTTGGGTTATCACAAGAAGCCTATATCAAAACTGTTTTGAAAAGATTTCGTATGGAAGAATGTAAAGCTCAGAATACACCTATGATCAAAGGTGATAAGTTTTGTAAGGCTCAGTGTCCAAGAAATGAGATCGAAAGAATAGAAATGGATAAATTTCCATATGCCGCCGCAATCGGTAGTCTAATGTATGCACAAACATGCACTGGACCCGATATAAGCTTTGCAGTTGGCATGTTAAGTATATATCAAAGTCATCCTGGTATGCCCCATTGGGTGGGAGTTAAAAAGGTCTTGAGACCCATTGGGTGGGAGTTAAGAAGGCCTTGAAATATCTAAGCGGGACTAGGAATTATATGCTCTCTTACAGGTGATCCGATCGTTTAGAAGTGATGGGATATTCGGACGCAGACTTCACAGGATGCCCCGATTCTAGAAAGTCGACTTCAGGATATATTTGTTTGTTAGCTAATGGGGCAGTTTCATGGAAAAGTGCAAAACAAACCCTAGTTACCCCATCCACATTCGATGCAGAATATATGGCATGCTTTGAAGCTACAGGTTACGCTCTATGGATATGTGATTTTATTTCAGGGTTGTACATTATGGATACAATCTCCAAACCATTAAAGATTTATTGTGACAACGATGCAGCTAGAAGATTTGCATATAATGACAAGGTTGCAAGCAAATCTAAATTTTTGGAAGTAAAATACCTTGTGTTAAAAGAAAATGTACGGAATCAGTTGGTGTCTATAATTGGAACTCCAACAAGCATGATGTTGGTAGATCCTTTAACGAAGGCACTGGCACAAAAGCCTTTTCAAGAGCATGTCAGAAATATGGGCTTGAATGAATTGTCCTATTAGAATTTGTAAAGACACATCTTGATTGTATACATTATAGTTTTGTGATTTCGTATATTCTTGCTTTATTTATATTCACGTGTTTTAAAGATTTGTAAAGTGAGAATAGTAAGGTGAATGACATTAATGAACCCATTAAATAGGATTGTCATGAAAGGTATCTTATTTTACCCTTATTAAAGACTTGGTTAAGTGAATATGGAGATGCAGTAATTATGGAAGGGAGCATGTCATTTAAGACGTGTAACCGCCATAGTTCTCATCAACAGACTAACTTAATCAGTGGTTAAAGATTGAGCTTAAAAGTTAACATGGCAAGTGTTATGAAAAATGGTGCGCACCAGTCAGAGTCTTGTTTTTCAAAACTTTTTCAAAATATATATATATATATATATATTTATTTTATGTGGTCATTGGACCAAGTGGGAGAATGTTGGAATAAGGGACTGTGGCCCACCTGACCACATGGGCTCACTTCTTTCTAGAACATCCAATAAAGGATATTTTCCCCATGGTCAAAGGATTTAAAAACTTGCCTTCGTAAGTTGCTCAATTAGGGAGATATGATTGGAGAGATTTTAGATTACTTATCTTGATGGGAGGATCCTCTTTCCATAAAAGAATCTCTTGGGTTACATCCTTGCCCACGGTGAATTTTCTTGGCTTACATCAATTTGCTCGAGAGAAAAGAAAAGGGTTCAAGGAAGTTGTAAATCCCTCCTCTGTTTAGCCCCAGCCATGGAATCAGGTATGATCTTAATTACATTTAGTTTTATTTGTTTGTATCCAATGAGATCTTGGCATCATAGAAATTCTAACAAGATTTTCCCATCACCATGGCTCCATGTGATCGCCTCCAAGGTGGAAGAAAATGGTTTACCACTCATCGCAATGCCTCCAGCGACGCACAATAGTCTCATCCTTATAAATTTGGGTCATTTTAGGGGGTCAATCCATCTTAAAATGTTGAGACGGATGAAAAACATTAAGTTCCATACTTCCATGCATGGAGAAGAAAGAAAGAAAATGCACACAAGAAACCAAAAATGAAGTAGGTAATACAATCCTGAATCTTGTGAGTGAGTTGCAGGCATACTCACTGCCTGAATTTTCATAAATTATCTATGACTCCAATTGGTCTCAGATTTTTATGGGCAATTAGTAGACATAATGCTAGATTCCCATATTTAATTCTGGATTTTTCTGACGGTTGGAACCTTATGGAATAGCACACATAAATCCAACTAAACATGCTGAAATTTCTGCACTGCAGAATTTTTTTTCATGACACAGGCCCACTGTCTGAATTTTAATAATTTTTAGAAAAATTGAAATCAGTTGAAACCATAGCTCACTGAAAGGTTACTGGCATGAGAATATTGATAAAAATCAGTGAATTTTAATTCAATCTGAAAATCATTAGAACAGATTTTTGAAAACAGGGGAGAGATTTTAAAATTCTGCTGCAGTGCAGTCTGTAGGTTTTGACTGGCTCATTCCAGAACTTTTAGAAAATTTATTTTAAATCAAAACTGTGTGATTCTGGAATCATTGGAAAGACAATTTAGAGATGCATGGGGCCTACAATGATGCCATTATCCCTAGAATGTGCATGATGATGAATTGACCATTAGATTTTCATTTGTTTATTCAAAATTGTCCAAATGGTGAAAATTTAGCCATCAACAGTATCGGCATTGGAACTTGTGCGTGCACGGGGTGGGGGGTGGGGGTGGTGGTGGTGGTGGTTTGGGTTGTGCCAAAATGGGATGTCTACAAGAGGAAGAAGGGATATTTTGAACATGATATCTCATCAGGGGTCCGATATGAATATTGAATACTACACCAAGTGTAGACATCATATTCCATACTGGGTATTCAATACTAGATCAAGTGTGGGCATCATATTCCATACCCGTGTGGGTATGGGTACGGATGTGCATTATTCAATTCAGTTACATGCACAGGTCTACTAGGATCCGCCCTGAACCCAACCAATTTTCATCTTAACAGCATAAATGGGCCATTTGGCCAACCTGAAGAATAGACGCCCTTCTATCCCTCTATTCGTTAATAAAATGCTTAAGGATATATGATTAAAACATCTTTATCCATGGTTTTGTTAGATGAATGGCATGGATGTAAGCGAGGGCTCATAGCAAGACTATTATCATATTTAATTATAACATCACAGTTTGCCAATGTGGAATTGAGTGTTCCCAACTTTCGAAGAGAATATCTCTGCTTTGAGATTTGTGCTAATGAGGTGGGTTTGGCCTTCCAGAGTGATTTGCCATAGGATTGTGGTGATTTTTGTGGTTTGTCCTCTTTTTGCCTACTACTTTCTCCAGGAGATCTAGTCCTCTAGCTGCAACTCAGTAACTACACAGTAGCAGTCATGATGCAGGCCAGATCTGTGATCGGCCAGCCCTTTGGGCCCAAGCCCACTAAGGTTCATAAAGAGAATCTTCATATTGTGCAAGACTTTTCCTATTTTTAGTAGTAGCTGAATTTTAGGGATAGCTATGAGATTAATTAGAAAGTTTATCTTATTTGATTTAGAGTTTATTTTAATTATAATTATTTCCAAGAATAGATTAGGGTTAGCCTTTATAAAGAGACGTAATTCCTCTCATTCACTTAAGTCCATTCACCAATAATATTTCTTCTTAAGTTTTATCTCGGTCTTGTGTCTGGTGTGAGACCATGACATTTCCGATCCTATGGATCCCTATCCCGAAGCCATTGGCTTGAAGATTAGCCCGTTGACTATCCTTCCCTACCCGTGCTGCGTCAAGTCAGACTTCTACGTCTTTTACTACATCAGAACAAGTAGTTTCATCTCCACTCACTGTAACTGGTCCAAATCAGACCACCACTGCCTATTGGCACTCCAGGATTGAAAAGGAATCATGTTTGTTCAGGTTATCCCTATTCCAACCCCTACACCCTTCTATTTTTTAAGGTTCAGATTTGGTGCAGTTTGAACTGAATTTAGAAAATAAGACCTCAAACTTGAACCTGAACAACCCTGTCTCTCTTGTGACGGTTAAGGCATTCTATAAATGGTTTAGATAAGAACCAAATGAATAATAATATTATTGTTATTAGAATTATTTGCAAATAAAAATACAGAAAATATTGGTAAATTAAAGTATTTAATGTGCAATGTGAATAATCAGGTCCAGTCATGTAGCAACTAGCAATTACTATGAGGGCCTAACCCGAGTCTGTCATTGTCTGAATTTGTCATTTAAACTGAAACTAGAACCCAAAACTGCATTGCAGATTCTAGGGTGGTGCCGGAAACAAAAGGACAATGGGTGTTGGACAGCGAATTTGAGAAAGAATTAGAAATTTTATTAGACTATACCTCAAAAATGTTATTACATTGTAATGGGTATAAAAAGTTATGGACTAGTTATTACATTATACCCCAAAAATATTTAAAAAAAAAAAAAGAAGATAAATTTAGATTGCTCTTTATATCCGACAATGATAAAAATGGGTACGAAAGAGTAAAGAAGAATTGTAAATTGCATAATTTTAGAATTTTTACTCATGAGCACGTGATTTTAATTAAAAATTATATAATTGTCTAGATCGTATCATGGGGTTGATGTTTATAAAAAGTCTTGATCTTTGGCCCATTGTTTAGAGGCCAAATTATTTCTAAAACGTCAATAAAATCAATAGCCTTAATGGAACATTTGATATGTAATTAGTATAAAAAAAAATTAAGCACCTCTATTTAAAGAAAATTGGAATTTCTTAATTAGAAATTAAGTTAGATTTAATTTAATCCAGATTTTGAAGTAAAATGTTAAAAACTCAAAATGTGATAATAAATTAAACCAGCTATGATGATTGTGAATTTCAAACTTTGAGACGATTAGGATTCTAGGCTCAATCATGGGAAAGAAAAAGAAATAATAAAGGGAGAAAAACCACAGCATAATGCATACCATATCAGTGATTTGATGAGCTGTCTTCTATATGAGTAAAATACCAAAATCCCCTAATGTGTTTTAAAAGTTCCACTCTTTACTAAGAGGGAAAAAAGATTGTTGAGGGGCAAAAATGTGAAAAAGAAAAGTTTAGGAGGGCAAATGGATAGGATCAAAATATATCTTTCTCC
Organism: Camphora micrantha; assembly: GCA_003546025.1. Taxonomy (NCBI): domain Eukaryota; kingdom Viridiplantae; phylum Streptophyta; class Magnoliopsida; order Laurales; family Lauraceae; genus Camphora; species Camphora micrantha. The sequence goes on from QPKB01000009.1 coordinate 20,885,089, forward strand.
TAATTTAAAGGGAAGGAACAAGTTGAGAGGGGGCACAACTCTATGTACCTCCATCCCTGGTGTTGGACCCCTAAAACCTCAATGATTACCAACCAGTTTTTACCATCAGATTAGCATTATGCGGTTTCATTGAAACATGAAATAAATCAGGCAATATAGCATTCATAAATTTATAGAAGCTAAATTCAAAATGAAGAGAAGTTAGTAAGCTTACAATTCAGTGATTGAAGTTTTGGAATAAAACGATCTGCTAGGTCTATTGCATTTGCTATCCCTGCAAAGATGAAAATACTCTTCTAGTGGTAAGGTTGGAGCTACAAATTCACTTTTTTTTCTCAAAGCATTTAAATTAAGCAAAATTAAATGCCAACGTGGTGACCCTTAGACTGTATGAGAAAAACTGATTCTAGATTCTTTGAAACTCATACCTATCAATATAAATCTGGAGAATGGATAAGTTGTAAGCATGAAAAGATTATGAAGCACGGCCCTATCTTTAGTAATTAAGTAATCCATCTCATCAATAATGATCAGCCTGCACTCAGAACAATTCTAGATAAAGAACCCATAAAACAGGCACCCTTCATATCAGAAAATACGCATATCATGGTTCAAAAAGATTAGGCAATACTGCCAACATCAACAACATTAGGAATTGAGAACATATTATTTGAGACAAAAAGGTTCATTTCAAGAACAAAGCTTTCAAAGATATATGAATGCACATAGCGCAAGGAGAGGTTTTATACATCATCTTTCTAACCGACAGCAGTTTCTCTTGCGACAAAATTTTCTGCAGGTGCAGAAGAGGCAAGCAATTGCTATTTTCCTTCTTTCTTGGGCAATATCTTTCAAGTATCTGGAAAGGAAAACAGTAGCAAGTCAAAATATATTGTTCTGAAATTTACTACTCTGGGAGAATTCGGTGAAATACCTTGCTGAAAATTTCAGAAGTGCTTGCAAGTAAGGTACAGTTTATAGCTAGCACATCTGGTGGCTGCAATCCCTCCTGGCCAAGGTCATTACAGCAACCTCTGTAAGTGTGTGAATGTGAAAATAACTATAGATCAAGAGAAATATAAACCTGCATGAATAAATAAATTAGACCAACTGAGGATAATACAACCCGACAAGCTAGCATGATTACACATTCTATCTATTAGTTATTTACTATATCAAATCTGTTCTTCCAGAGTAGCTTCCTCATTTGGAGGAAAGGATGGTAATCACCAAACATGTATTTCACATTGCGAACAAGTATTTTGCATTGTTTCTCATTATAGTAATTACCTAGCATGTTTTGCATGTATAAGGGCAACAATGATGAACCACTAATGTCACAGGAAGTAGTCACAATAACACAAATAAAACTGTTATTTATGGTCCTCAGCTGTTGCTTAACTGATTAGCCCAGGATACACTGGAATGGCAACACAGAATTCAAGTAGCTGACCCAATATAGTTGGGACAAGACTTTGCTGATGATGCTGATCAGTTGTTTGATTTAACTGGCTGGGGACATGTATTGTGCATGGGTGCATAAGCTTGAATCTCCTTAAAAGCAAAAGAAAAATTTGCTATTTATGATCCCTGTTTACTTTATTGTGGATGGTGAAGATGCATCCTGTTTGATACTGATAAGAAACCTAAGAAATTCAGAGTGCAACTTTAGGCACTCATGAGTAATCCTTCTCCAACAGGAATCAATAGCAAATGGTAGAAGGTTTTTCTGTGGGTAATTAGTATTGTTAATATCTCAATGACTTCAAAGCATTTCCTTAATTCTCATGTCCTTCAAGAACTTGTAACTAGATAAGGTCCTTAAAGACACCACCCACGGAATCTACATGGGTTCATTCAGGTTCTTTTTGGAGAGCCAAACTGTCAAGACCATTTGATATACATTATTCTGTCGTTCACTGACAGCTCCAGCTTTTGGTATTTCTGGTTATTAACATGGTATCGGAGTCAGGGGTTATGTGTTCGAATCCCCGGGGACTTGTTTATGTCCACGTAGGTCATTTGGCTTATTTTTTCCCACATACAGAACCCCACACGTGAAGGGGGCTGTCAGGACCCTTTGACGTACATTGTTCTGTCATTCGCTATCAGCTTGAGCTTTTGGTGTTTCTGGTTTTTAACACAAACCTCTCAACAATCCATTAACTGAATAATCAATAAGCAGTTCTCTAAGGACTGTCAACCCATGCTGTTCAACTTCTTGGGATGCATGTCAAAAGGAAGAAAAGAAAATCATAAGGACTCTTATCTCCAGTTCGAAGACCACAGAGAAGCAATTTACTTACATCTTTTGCCCACTCCACCAAGGCCACTTTAACTTTATCTATTGACAACGTCTTCCCAGTCCCTGGACATCCGCATACATACAAACTCCCTGCTTTATCCTGTTCAACACATGCCTTGCAAAATTCAAACACCCTTTTCTGCTCCTCTTCTCTACATAAAATAGAATATGGTTCCATGGATACATGCAATGCTTCCTTCACAGCATTAATCTGTACAGAATCTACATATGAAATAAAAGGAGAATTTAAATTGTAATCAACTTAACTGATCTCCTAAATATCATAAACTCAAGAGAGAGAAAGAAGAGGGGGGGGGAGGGGGGGTGGTGGGGTGTGTCTACTTTCACATTTGATCAAGAAGTATAATCTAACATTGGCGAAATTTAATTCATAGAGATAACTTCTTGGATAGTTTGCACTTCTTCAGATCTATCCTTACTACTGCCATCCATGTGCTCTTGTGCCTACCCCTTCTCTACAGTGAGCCATCAACGTGCAAATTTTATGGGTTTTTGAGCTCCAAGGTAGGACTCGGTTCGACTCATCTTAGTCCCATGCGACTTGGCCAGACAACTCAGCTCAAGGGGGACCAACTGACCGAGTAGCCCCCTTAGTCCTAGTTTTAAAACCTTCGTCTAGAATCTGGACTACAGGACCATATGCATACTGTCCATATCACAGGCCACAGGCCTAGACTCATCCATTTATATACATGCATTGAATGTAAGCATGGGCCTAGGCATAAGACACCTAAGTGATGAATCCTATTGCAGGCCCATACACACAACAGTACGACTACCACATCCAATAAAAATCTGGCTAGAAGATGCATGCAAGCCACAGGCCAGAAAGATGCATTCGGTAAAAATACAATCGAATAAACTGCATAAAATCATACTTCAAATAGCTATGATCATTAAAATTGATATGGCACTTGCTTTATAGGGCCCGAACCATCAATCTAAGCCGATGTCTCTCTTATCACTCAAGTATAACGCTTGAGATGATGAAGCCTATAGGGGATCTATGTATGAACCAAGGGAGGGGCCCTATAGAACTCCTTATACAGACCATATGGTGATTTCTATCAAATCCTTTCTCTGAGAAACACTCATAGTTGTGAGCACTTCCAAGCAGATTTGCGTGATCCCATGAGTTTCTAAAATGGATCAGAGGGTGAGCGGGTGGATCAAATGAGCCCCACGATCCTAATGGCCAGACAAGCCCAGATTATTGGCCACTCCATGCAAACAAAGCAATCAGAGAAACTCATAAACTCATTCAATCAAAGAAAATCTCTTTCAAGAGAGGACACTCTAGATTAGGCATTAGATGGATGGATGGGGCTTTGGCATAATAAAAATGATGGATAGAGATCGGGACAATGACAAAGTTACTAGCCAGTAATCCCAAAACCAATTGGTGATAGGGAACTACACAATCAACTACTTAACACCCCCCTTTGGGCGGGACACCACCCGGATCCAACACCCCCCTTTGGGCGGGACACCACCCGGATCCAACACCCCCCTTCGGGCGGGACACCACCTGGATCCGAAGCTACAACGCGGCATGGGGCCTTCTTGCCCTGCACACTTGCACCCGCACAAACACACAAAGCGGCGTGCAGCATTTTTGCCCTGCATGGTTTCGAACCTGGGATGTGTTGGTTCTGATACCATGACAAAGATGCTAGCTAGTAATCCCAAAGTTGCTGGACAGATTGGTGTGCTAATCAAATGATGGGTTTATCAGTTTGGTTTTGTTTATCATTTTAGTTTGGGCTAGCAGAGACTGAGCACAGTTTGTGTCTACAGCTGAATGGATGGCCATTGAAGGGCAAGCAGCCAGCCATTGTAGGTCAAGGAGAAAGTCAAAGGATACATATGAATCAAGGATTAGATGATTGAAGGTCTCAAGCAGCTGCTGCAGTTGCGGGATTCTGCCAGCAAGAAGATAGGGACTGCAGTTAGGTTAGGAAGAGACAGGCATACTCTACCCATATGTACGCCCTTTCTGTTTCTTTCTTAATCCTACACAAAATGCCTTAGAACAGGGATGTAGTGCAACCTTTTTACAGATAAAATAAAGGAACTGCACTTACAGAAAGTCAACATACGGGGGTATAAGAGAACACCAAAGATCCATTGACAGAATATATACCCCCATATGAATCAAAATAAAGATTAACTGTTTGAATCGAAATAAAAGTTAACTGTATCAAGAAATGAACATAGCAATGCAATAAAGAGAAGCAAAATAAAAGAAAACCATGCTTACCTCTGGGATTCCATTTGGGTTTATGAGGGAATTGGTCCAACAACCTCTTCCGTGGAGATTTAGGTGACCTCATGACTCCATTCTCAAAATCTTTATGAGGTCCCTGCCATCATGAAAATAAGAAATCTAATGAAAGTCAAATTGACAATGAAAAGGAACAGAGTTGGGAAATTATTAATATAAAACTCACACTTCCATTGCTTTTCTGTCTTTCATTCGAGCATCTGCGAGGCGACCTCCATTTAACCGGAGACTGTGGTGGCGTCTCACCTTTTCGGGTTTCATTTGAGCACCTGCAAGGCGATTTCCATTTTACAGGAGACTTTGGTGGCTTTGGCGGATGACACCGCAGACTCTCTGGGATTGCTTCACTATCTTTACAAAGTCCCTGCATTTAAAAGCATCAATCAATCAAATTGTAACCAGATTGAGATGGAAAATAAACAAATTTAAGAAATGACAGGTCCAAAACTCACATTTTCATTGCCTATATTCAAGCACCTACGAGGCGATCTCCAATTTACTGGACTATCTGGCATCAATTGGGTATCTTTAAAATGTCCCTGCAATCACAAGCATCAATCAACCAAAAGAAAAACAGATAGAGATGAAAGAAGACACAGTAAAAATCGTTTGAAAGCTCACATTTCCATTTCCATCTTCTTTTTGGCTTTTATTCAAGCATCTCCGAGGCGATCTCCATTTTACAGGAGTCTGCAGTGGCGACTTCGGGGGATGATGGGGCGGACTCTCCCGCATTGCTTTATCAACTTTACAAAGTCCCTAAAATCACAAAGCAAGCATCAATCATCCAGATGAAGATAAAATGGTGATGAAAGAAGAAACAGATTCAAAGAAATGAACGACTGAAAACTCACAAGTTCTTCATCCATTTGGCTTTCGCTCGAGCATTTTCTGGGAGATGTCATTTTCACTGGAGACTGCGGTTGCTTCGTCAGAGTATCTAGCATTGATTCGGATCTGCTTCTCTTTTGGATCATGGTATCTCTATTACCGCCGGAATTTGCAGACGATCCCATTTCGGATCTCCTTGTCCGCATTCTAAGATTAGGGTTTGAGGAAGGTAGCGTTTCAGATGTTGGGAGTTTTGTATGACTTTGGGGTTTTTTTAGCGGGAAAAGACTGAAATAACGGAAGGAGTTCGCGCCAATTCTCTTCTTGTATAAATCTCGTGGGAGCCACTTATGAGGCTATCTGCTGGTGGGACATAAATTCTTAATAAAAATCAAGAGGACTTTACCCAAAATACCACTCCATTTTTTCGGTAAAATCATCAACATCGACCATCCCAAAAATAGAATAGGTCAATATCGATCCTTTGCTCTTTAGTTTTATACCTGAAAACCTTAGTTTCTTCATCATCTTCTCTTCAAGTTCTTCTCCTCCTCGGTCAGCAGTAGCCCAGGTGATCCTAGACCTTTCGTTTTAGTTTGTGGTCTCCCTAGTCCATTTCGTTTTCAACTTTTGAAGCAACGTAATGTTATTTGTCGTCATCTTCTTTCCTATTGCGCCTCACATGGGGTTTTTTTTTTTTTTTTTTAACCCAGCAAAGGGGGCTGAGATCCAATAGAGAGCCCGCAGAAGCTAGAAGAACACCCACACAAGTGGAAAAAGAACCCGCAAAAGCTGGAAAAAAGCTGACATGAGTGTAAAAGAAACTCGCACGAGTAGGAAGAAAGCTCACACAAGTAGGAAGAAGTGGCATACCCAGGGCTCGAACCCTCGATAGCCAAGTGAGAACTGTTGCCATTTACCAGTGAGATAAGTAGCCGTTCTCCTCACATGAGTTATTTTATGTTTTTTTTTTCTCCCTCTTCTGCCATGCCTAATGCGATATCGAAATGGAAAGCGCAAGTTAACGTTGCTATTGAGTAGTATTGTACACTCATTTAGTCTATGAATCCAACAATTTTATTTCACCCTTTTTTTGCATTGCGATGATCATTCATTTATTAGTTGTAAAAATTTTGATTTTATGTGTGATTGCAATCCTGTTGATATGGAGAGAAAATAGGTAAAGTGAAACACATTATGTTTGTGAAGTTAGAATACAGGTTGAAATTGGAGAGAACCTCATTTTGGTCATGTGAAGATCATTTGATGTTTATATATTTTGTCATGCATTGTTGAGAACCTCATTTGGTCTCCCCTAGTCTCATTTGAGTAGTTAATGTTCGAATACATGATTATCATATATTATCTCCATGCATGTTATAATTTTGCAATGTTTAGATTGGTATTATTCGGGACAAAGTGTTGGGTTGGATTGAGAATGCATTGAATGGTCTGTGTTGTAATGCGAAATGCATTATGCTATTTGCAATGTATATGGTTGTCCACTTATACATTCTTAAGGTAATTTCCATATGTTTGAAGATAGCAGCGAAAACGCCGGTAACAAACCTCTTTTTTATCAGAAGCATATATATCATCAGCCTTTGAAAATGAAGTGGTATTGTTGGAAATAGGTGGGCCTCGTGGATAGAATTTCAAAAACTTTTGACTCACTTGACTCAGGGATCAAGTACCCATAAGGCCATAAACCATATTCAGGATGCAATCCCTCACACTCATCTATCATGTATAGCAATAAAACAAGCAACACCATACAACAAAATAATCTATAACAGATAGAGAAGCAGATTATACCTTTGGAGCCTGGTTGTGCTCTACTTGAGAAAAACGCTTGCTAGTTGAAGAAACTCTTTCTTCGTAAGCAACTTAGAATCTCCAAGACCTCTTAGTCTTCCACGCTATGTCCCGTATCAGATCTCTCTTCTCAAGAAGACTGGTCGGAATTTCAAGAGAAAATCCTTCAAGAAACTAGAAGAGAACTAGAAGAGATGTGCAACTCTTACACAAAAGGACTCATGGCTCAATACATCCAAGTACCAACACCGTTGATCCAGAATCTTACATTCTGATGATCGAGACAAATCACACTATCTCATAGTGATCAAAGTGCTCCAACCTTATCAGATGAGATGCCCAGTCTCATCACCGGTTGTGAAGATATTTAAGTATAAGATTTGTGACATGTCTCCCGTGTGTGGGTCTCATCCATACACATATATCACATCTAATATACTAATGGGACCCAGTTTATCTCATGAACTATTATGTCATATGTATTGGTCATGTGCATTAAGTAGTAAAACACCATTCATCTTATGAATGGAAAGCATAATATTATTGATAAATAAAGAAATTAATCAATTTATTACATCATCTGATGGATTGAGTCCATACAATCTAACATGTATATCCTCAATCCACATATCATATACATTGATATGAGAAAGACTTTGCGTTTATTTGAATTGCTTTTTCATTGCACAAGAACTAGGGACCTATCGATGCGTACCTATTAACCCTAATAATGATAAGTGATCATTGAATGAAACTTAAATGGGTTACGTAAGACAAACGAGATTACACTGTTTGGTAGACATGGAGGATACTAGAATAGACCACGCCTTACAAGCCAGGTTGGTAGAAAGGTGGCGTCCAAAGACCAATACTTTTCATTTTTCAACCGGTGAGGCGGCGGTTGCATTAGAGGATGTAGCATACATTTACGGCCTACCGATTAATGGCCCGCTTGTACTTGGTCATACTTATTCCAGAGGCAGTGATGGCCGAAGTGTATGAAGAGTTTTTTGGGAGATCCCCCTGATCGGGACTAGATTATAACATGATTATAATAAAATCTACATGGTTAGAAGAACATTTCGAGCCTAGTTGAAACAATAAGAAGAAAAGGCTAATAACAATGGAAGAAATATACAACACTAGAGCATATTTGTTTTTGTTTTTTTTTTTTTCGGGCCAGATGGTGTCAAATGCTTCAGATCCTAGAGGACTCGCTTACCTTTTAGAGTTATATATTTAGAGAATTCAAACCTTATGTATGGGCCCTACGTATTGAGCCAACTTGTACAGGATGTTGGCTAAGGCAGTTAGGTGGGCCGCCGATAAGAAAGATGAGGTAGGAGAAGAGGTTGAACTTGCACGGGTTGAGGAGCTATATCAGAGTAACGCTCCCCTAAAGAAGTTCAGGACATTGACTCGCCAACTTTTACAGGTGAATCATTTGTTTTCATTAAGTAGCATCAATTATATCTTTGTAGAATGTATGGACACTAACATGCCATTTACGTGAATGATTGCAGATTTGAGCCTATTGTAGGATGGCAATAGGCCGATCACTAAAGCCAAGTCAATATGGGAACCAAGACATCTAATTCCCACTAATGAAGACATAGCAGAATAGGCTGCAAAGGTTGAGGTTCTTGACAACAGTGAGAGCTATTTGCAAACAACTTAATAATTTGCCAGTGGATGGAGTATTGTCTTCTACTATAATTTTCTAAAATACATTCATTTTTTCATGCACAATTTGGGCTTGCTACGTAAATTTAAGCATTACAGTTTAATTGGCAGCCTTATATTAAATTTGGGAAGCCATTTTTTAAATAGGTTTCTAAAGTCGATCATAATCTTTTTACGTTATCAACTGATTTAGTTTTTTATTGGGTGCTTGAGCGTCACAACACCAGTCGGGTGATGAAGCAATTTGGGCTTAAACAAGTTGTTCCTCCACCCTTTGTTATGTCGTTTTTAAGGGAGGAGCGTATTGAAAGAGTGATTGTAGATTATAGCTTGTGCTATATAGTAGAATAAGAATTGTGGGAGGCGAGGTTGAACATAGTAGAATAAGAATTGTGGGAGGCGAGGTTGAACAGTGTTGTTAGAGGAAAGAAATCCTCTAGTGAGAAACACGAGGAAGAATACATGGCCGCCTCCACCAACCGACGACCCAGCACGACCCCCCCCCGACCCCCCCCCCCCCCCCCAACAACATGATTCTTACATCGCATAGAAACTGGTAGGTAGTGAGTGATTCAATTATGATTTATATTATTAAACTTATACTCTTTGAATGACAATTGTTTGGTGTCAATCGTAGGTTACCAAATTGTTTGAGCACGTCGATAGGTCATGTGACCGAGCATTGAGTTCAAAATTAGGAATTGAGAAACTTATCTCATCTTTGCGGAACAAAATGCGAGAATTCAAAGCTGCATTTGGGAATGCATTTGATCAGTACATGGAAACATGCAATAGTTTATAGTCAGATGATGATAGGAAGTCGATATGGACCATTTTAATTGCGCATGAAATCTCTCTTTCCTTTACGAAACATTTAATAGCAGGCATTTAACTCATCGTTTCACAGGTGCTTACACCAAAACGAACGAAGAAGCCTGCGGTTAAAAGTCCGACAAAGAAGAAAAGGAAACAACCGATGCCTTTACTAATTGAAGGTTCTCCCAACAAGGCATCATCTCCATGCATCGGAATTGAAGAACTAAACCTACCACCAATTAAAGAATCAAATCTTCCACCAAATGAAAAACTATTCTTGACTTCCCCAAGTTACAACATGCTTTCAACTCCACAACCATACGGAAATCAGGCCATTGTTGTAGCATCTCCACCGGTAGATATCGCATCTTTCATTTAGAGGCTAAAGCACTTACCACGAATGAGGAAAGTCCTGTAGGAGTACGATGACTTTGAACATCCCATCGTTCAATCAGAAATGCTCTTTCTGACTTTGACAGGGAGATACTTAAAGGCTTCTAGAACTACTATAATAAGGTAAAAAATCTTATGAAATGTAACTTCACAGTGGCTTGCTCACAATCAGCAGTCCCAGATTGTAATTTTATATGCCTTTCACTTGTGCATAAGAAAGCCAGATGAGTTTGATTCCATATGTACATTGGTCGGTAGTGAGGTGCTACACCAAGCACTGGAAGAAGGCACCTAGCTAGACACAAATATCTTATACTACTGGTTTGATGTCCTGAGGAACGAATGTCCAGACGCTTACATGGCAGATCCAAGCATGTGCGCGTAAGTAACAACCTTACATACTGCACTTATTTTATATGGGAAAGCTGTTGCTAATTTAACTTAGATGACATATATACATGGATTGTTTCAGAGTTGGTGGAAAGCAAGGTGTAAATCTGGAGAGGAAGCAACATTCGGTCCGGATGGGTCAAGAGTTTGGGATGTGAAGGAGTGCAAGACACTCGTATACATTTTACACCAAAGCAGTCGCTTACTTTGTTGGTAGGGTACACATATGAGAATCGATGAGAATTTTATAATAGCTCAAAGAGTGAGCACTATTCACTGACAACTTATCATGCTTTTGTAAGCACCCATACAGCTTGTTCATCAAGTTTAATAGCTGAATTAGACGATATTGTTATTCCATGTGATAAGTCCCTAAAAATGCATATTTTCATACACAATTTGGACCGTTTTAAGGACTCGTTAATTCAACGGAGCTTCAATTAGTATGAAACTATGTTTTTATGCATTTTGAAATCATTGTAAGGTTTTCATGCATAGCTCTCTCAAAATTCACAGTTTTTGCATAAAATCATAAAATCTGCCATTTTTAGAACTGTATTTTTGAAAAGTTTTGTAAAATTATATATTTCTCATGAAAACAATTAAATTTACATCATCATTAGTTCATTCAAATAAAATTATGAAAAACAATGTGCATGTTCACTCTCATTTCATGAGAGATGGGCCCACTATCATGCATTTATGACTTTCTATCAAAAAAATATTATTTTACATGAAATGTTGCTTTTTGTTTGCAGATAGATGATGAAATGGGTCCCACGATTAAGGATTGAAACAATTTTTCAAGAGAAGAAAGGAGAAGAATAAAGAAAAAAACAAAATTCAAAGAATTTGCAAGAAAAGGCCCCACACATGCACATGTGTGCTCACACACGTGTGGGACATCCAAGGCCATAGGGCCCACCTCCTATGCATATTTTGGATAATTTCAAGAGAATCTCAAGTGAGTTTGAAGAAAATACAAAAAAAAAAAAAAAAAAAATTTGTGAAAAGGCAAGTCAAGGAAGAAAATCTCATCCACATGTGGAATAATTGCAAAAAAATAGAAAGATTTGTATACGTATGGGACGTACCATATCTTGGACTATTTGGGCTAAATCTTCTCTTAAAAATTATGGAAATTTTATCTCAATTATCTTTCTCAAAATTTCAAGTTAACAAGAGATATTTACAAGAATGGAAGAAGGCAATAATCTCTCTTCAAGAACCTAAAGTTCTTCAAAATTTGAGATAAAGAAGAGATGTGTTAAAAAGATAGTGGTTGCATGGCTTCAAAAGAGGATCTATGGAGAAGATTTAGGGTCACCCAAACCCTATTTAAGGGAGGCTTGGACGTGCACTTCTCCCCATGAAAGGCGACACCACCTTCAGGTAACTCTCTCTCTCTCTCTCTCTCTCTCTCTCTCCGAAAATGCTTTTTCTACAACTTGAAGCTACAACTAGAAGGGTCCTTTCATCCTAGTATGTGATTGTTTAGTATTTTTAGTTCATTATTTCTTTTATGTAAAAATATCATATATTAGTGAAAGTGTTTCTTACTCTTTTCAATTTTTTCTTTTATGTCCTTGGGTGATTGGTTCTTGTTTTATGTTTCTTTTCTTGTTGGTGCTTGGATTGACAACCTAAAGGCCCTAAGAGCATGAATCAAATTATGAACCCATTTATAAAAGAATTTTGAAAGAGAAGAATACACTTCCACACATTTGAATTTATACGCTTTCACACATTTAAACTTATATTCTTCCACACATTTAAATTTCTGCTAAAGCCACACTTTTACTTTTCTTTGCGTTTCCACACATTTAAATTCCTGAACTTTTGTATATTTTTATGTTCAATTCCATTTTATGTTTATTTTTGCATAGATAAGTTTTGAACTAATTAGCATTGCATGTATATTCATATTGGTAGAGTTTTGACATGTACAAATTGCTGGTAATTTGAGTATTCAAAACTGAATTCAGAAAAAAAGATATCAGTCATGATGGTCATGGTTGGGACGACTATTTGATATACGTATTGGTGGAAGTTCAATTGAATGATCCCTTGTAATTGATGATTTTCCTCGTGATTAACTCAAGTAAAATCTAGAATCAGAGTTGTAATTTAAAAGGATAACATAAACTATTGATTTGTATGAAGAATTTTGGCCAAACACTTTGTTAAAATTCGGATCCCAACATCAAAGTGCACAATTCTGCATATTGTTGCAGAAATCTCGAGAGATTTTAAATGAAAAGTTTGAGATTCGAAACCTAATTAAAACACATTATTTTTTTTTTATAAAACTTGGCGAAATTAAAGTTTGACCAGTGCACCTTCAAACACTAAGGCCCCGTTCGTTTACTAGAATTCATAGAATTCATGTATGGAGGTTGTCTGGGAATTTCAAATGCTAGTATTTGAAACGCTGTCAAATTCTGGAATTCTAAATTCGTTGTTTCATTCATGGCCTGAATTCTTGCTTGAGCTCCCGAAATGCCGTCGTCCCTCTTCCGAAATTCTTGTGCCAAGTGAGATTTTCAAATCCTCCTTGTTAAAGTGGTTTTTCAAATGCTGAGTTTTTTAGGATTTCAAATGCCTGGAATTTCAAATGCACAGGAATTCTGGTAATGAAACTGTAATATCCTGTATTACCTGGGCCCATGATTAGTCTGGCCCAAGTAGTATCTTAGTTGTTTCCTTACTTTGGGAATTAGAAGTATTACTAATTATGGAATTGGAAAGTGTCTCATGTTTTTGGGACTGAAGTTGTATTACAACTCTAATAGAGGAAATTAGAGAAGGATTAGAATTAGGAAGTTTATGCACCCCCTCCTTATATATATATACATAAGCAAACCAATGACCACTATTATGGTGTTTTATTTTAGAGGAATTCTGAGAGAGACCGTGGGCTGCAATTTAAGAGAAGGAAAGGAAGGCTGATTGATGTCCTACTCATGTCCACATATTGCAAAGGCGACTATCGTTTATAAAAGGTGAGCGAATCTTCCTAGATGATCTCAAATTCATGTTTTAGATGATAGGTAGATGTTTGAGGAACTCAGTTTTGATAGGAATGTTATCTGTGAAATTGTCTCAATGGCAATCGACATGCTCAGACTCTGGGTGTGGTGGATTTCATGGTGGAATAGGATGGTTTGGATTTCCAATAATGATCTGGCCTTTGATGATGATTCATGTGGAAAGAAGGAGATCAAATATTGAATCTGTACAAATTCTGCACTATATTATATCTCTGTACATGAACAGAATTACTCACGTTAGTGGTTGTGGGACCCCCTGGCCCACTGTAGGGTTGATATGAACCAAGGAGTAGGGGGTACATACCTAGTCGACCAGTGAGGTCAAGGACCCATGGGAGGTGGGCCCCGTTTGGGCCACCATCTAATTGATTCTTGCAGCAAACACGTTAAATTGAGAAAAACAGGGCAGAAGGTCGACAGGGGTTGTGAGACCATTGGGCCCACCTGATCATTGATCAGTACCCCACATCTTGAAGTGGGCCTAGGGACGACCTGCTTGGTCATGGTCCCATGTGGAGTGGGCCCCATGTGCCCCACCATCCATCAGCCACAGAATCTCAGGCGTGAGACCCCTTACATGTGTCTGCTGAAGATGTTTTGATGCAGCGGACTCTATAAAACCATCTGATGATGCATCAGATTCAGCAATATGACAGCCAGTATTTGGTCGACCAAGGATATCAACTCTGATCATGGATTAGATCCAGTGGGACCCACTGGATTTTATGTTGGATTGTTTTAGGCATGCACTGCCTTCTGTGTTAGTTTCTGTAGGTTTAAACAACCTGGATGGGATCTGTAGTTAAGGGGATAACCCTAGATTGAGTATGTAATTATCATAGGACCCTTTCATCTGATTTAATTAAGGGTTTTATGTATGTTATGATGGATTGTATGGACTGTTTGGCTATGTTTGGCGTATTTCTGTTATTTGTGCATTATGCTATGAAGGTGGGCCTCTCCTACATCATCCTGTACCTATTATGATCAGAAGTGGGGCACTAATTTAATGGGGATTGGTATGGGATTGGTCCCACAATATTGTTGTGTAAATCATTAATAAAGATGAACTCTGGTTATTATGTGATACTGTGCATGGGATCCCAGACGTGGGATGTGGGACTTAGTGTCCGGGCCGTTATAGTGGCTAGTCCTTAGTGGACGTGAACGGCCATTGAGTTGGCTGGTCCTTAGTGGACGTGTCTGATGAGACAGGGTCATGGTGACCGGTATATATGTATACGATAAGGCCTTTGAGACGTAGTAATGTGCATGGGCACGGATTTGCATATGGTTGTATGCTTAATAACTATTTGATTATTGATTCAAATTTGTTGATTGTGTGATGTTATGTTATATTTGACTTGTGTAATTAGGAAAATTCATTCACCAGTAATACTGATGTTGTGTTGCCCCCTTCAGGTAATCAAATTACGGGTGGGCCAGAGCGGATTGACGATCAGCACGTAGATTTCGGCAAGCGTGGCTGAAAAGAGAGAACGAGAAAAACTTAAATAGATGATGGAGTCATTAGAACTTAATTAGGAAAATTATTTAATTTTTCAAATATGTTATGGATTGAGTTATATACAAAGTTTGAATTCTCAGAAATTTAATTACATTTACAATTGAAATTATATTTGAATTTAAATACCTAATACATTGAGAATCTTATTTGATGAATGCATGGTGAATAATGCTGTATAATCACGATCCAGATATCCGACAGGGCCCCGGAATTTGGGTCGTGACAGAAACACAGAATTCCTGACAGGAATTCTAAATTCCCAGACAGCCTGAATTCCTGTCAGGAATTCTAATAAAAGAACGGGGCCTAAAATTCGAAGAATTTTTTATTTTAGAAAGATGGTGAACCAGTGGCTCAAACATGGCAGTCAGACGAACCTATGTACAGAATTTCTGCACAGGTTCTATTTTTAGGTCATGTTCATGCATTCATACCTCATTCGTTTGAAATCATTTTTCACTTCTGGGTTTTTTTTTTTTTTTTTTTTTTTTTTTTGTTTTTTGTTTTTTGTTTTTTGTTTAATTCATACATGTCACATCTTGGTCCCGAATCACCCTGGCCTAGGGTGATCCTCAAGGTGTGACACGCGTACTCCTGTGATATTATACATGTCTCGAGTAAATTACAACGTCATGAAGGAGAAAAATCAGTCTTCCACGTGTGAGTCTAGCTCACTGACACCTGTGAACAACATTTGATAGTGGAAGCATTTCAAGAATACATAGTGAGGTACCATTTCATGAATAGTCCTATTATAGTGTCATGTTTATACAAAGGTTATACAAAAGTTTATTACATTTTGGAACCAAAGTAAGGATTATAAAAATCACCTACAACCTTTATAAAAAAATATATTCCAAAGTATCTATTTTGTGTGATCCATATAAAAAGAAGTAATCACACTTCAATCTAGTTCTCAAAAGTCTCCATGACGCTCTCTGGGGGTGCAAACTACATAGGCCCATTACCAGCCACTCTTCTAGTCCTGGAGGAACCTTCTCGGTCTCCTCATCTCCCTCTCAGGCCTCTTCAGGCTCGGGAACTGCACATGCGTCTGTGACATCAAAGATAGTATCTTAAATGCAACTATTTAGCAAGTATAGGCATTAACATTGCAACACATGTTATATCAAATTGAATTTAAAGACAATTGATCAAAGATGCTGAGGTTAAATAAACTAGGCAGTTTGTGCAATTGAAACATTTGTGCTTTACAAATCAAATGGACAATCAATATATAATCTGGCTACTACATTGAGCTCATCCTCTCAATAGAGATCAAATTTAGTTGGGATGTCACGAGTGTCCCGACCAAAGGCTAACTGGTTACCCGGGTTTGGAGTTCCGGTACTCCAGAATGACTTATTGCGGTAGTCTCAATTAATGAACTAAGTGCAACTCCATTAGGTATCACAGGGTTGAAGCTAAGTAGTGCCCACTAGATCGAATCAAATAATAATAGAATGTGAATAAATTCCCAATTTATAAATTCTCATAATCTCAAATCAAATCAAATAACATATTTTCACATTCATATTATTCCAAGGGATCAACTTCGAATATAGTAATTGAAATAGAAGTACACCCATATAAAATGCATTGATACACTACTTGAAGTCAATGGTAATGTTCCACTCAATATGAAATGCAAGGGAGTTCAAGGAATCAAGGTAATTACTAACCGACTCTAATCCATTTAATTCATAGTCTCTCAACGTCCATTTCAAGGTAGTGTTAGAAGGTCAATGTATTACTATCATGTATTTGGTGCCACGAATTATAAGACAATACATTGAGTTCCTAAAACAACCTCCATGGCATAGTTTAAGACCAATGAGTAAAATCTATGAGTGTTCTCAGCCTCAATGAACATTCATAGAGTCATAATTTCCATTTAAACAATTGAAGGGGGTTAAGGGTTCCATTCTAAAGTCATAAGGTCTAATTTGAATCTCAATCATCTATTGGTTTAAAGTGTACACCATAATTCTCTTTAGGAAGGATTATGGAGGGTTATTATAGGTTAGAGACGGTAATGCACCCCTTTAGTAGGGTTGAAAAGGACCATAAGCATCTGCTTCATGTTCGCTCGAGCGGATGCAAGTTCGCTCGATTGAGTGCTTCCAGAGAGGGGGTCGCTCGAGCGATCAATCCATAATTTCAGAATTCCAGAATTCTCATGTTTTCTTCTTCTTCCCATCCCAATCCTTCAGTTCATAAACCTGTAGGAGAATAGAGTCTATTATGTT
Source organism: Camphora micrantha (assembly GCA_003546025.1). Taxonomy (NCBI): domain Eukaryota; kingdom Viridiplantae; phylum Streptophyta; class Magnoliopsida; order Laurales; family Lauraceae; genus Camphora; species Camphora micrantha. The sequence continues at coordinate 20,902,454 of QPKB01000009.1, forward strand.
TTCAACTACCTATCATTACCATACAACTCATTTCATAAATCCAACATTATCATAAACCCATTTTCTAATCAAAAGCATCAAAAGTTACAATAATAGGCTGAACATCACTTAAGTCAGAATCTGAATAATGGAATCAATTAAAGAAACAACATGCATTTCAACTTAAGCTTATGCTTGCCCAAACTCAAAACTCTCCAACCCTTTAGCTCTATTAGTAGTTCCAATGAGCTAAAACCCCCAATAACAAACCCTAAGCAAAGAAACCATGAAAGGATGCCAATGAGTACAGATGCATGATTAATTAGGAGTCTCTTAACCCCTTTTCAACTCAAAGACATGAATATCAAGGTTTGGGTTCTTACCTATAACAAGAGATCTAGAAATGAGAGTTGTAGGGAATGACTCCATGTCAAAAAAGGTCTGGAAATGCAGGGGAAGTGATGAAGAGCCCAAATCTAGGTCTCAATTTCACATGCAATGAATCCCTTAGCCAAATGGAGAAGAAAGAAAAGAGAATAATTGATGGCGAACACGAAGAAGTTCTTCTCTTCCTCAGCTACAAAGATGGTCGACTGAATCAAAATGGGCTGGGTTTAAGTGAAATGGATTTCCCAAATAACAAAACAGTTCCACTAGTTTTACATATTTCTTTAACAAGTCAATTGATGACCCACTAGTCGAATGAAGTAGAGTTCAATACGGAAATCGACGTCCTCATCGAGATACACACGATGATGTCAATATCACATGCATATGATGTAAAATGAAAAAAAATCCTAATTTACATAAAAGTCTTTGACCCTACCCATTCTAGCCAAATTGAGGTTAAACTACCTATTCAAGACTTAAGGTCTAACCCAAAGGCTAAAACATGACTAATTAATCTTAAAAAAAACTTAATTAGCTACTAAGTATACTTAATTAAATAAAACATAATTAATTAGTAATAAACATCATTAAGTTGGGATCGGGGTGTAACAATACATCATTCTAGTTTTAATTCCAGCCATTAAGCCTAAATTTAGGTCGCATCAGGATAGACAAATTCATGCATAAATACAGCCTTGCTTACTAGTTTTTTAGACTTAAAATTTTACAGC